>OY856411.1:784164868-785364868 GCA_963693085.1 Alisma plantago-aquatica | reverse complement strand
ATTTCAAAATATATAAATTGGATAACTACCTTTAGTTAGGTCAAGTATCATGGCCTTGAATTGTAGCATTTCTATGCAAAAATCCTTATCCTAGGTAGGCGGTTTCTTTTCTATATTGTTTAAGCCCTATCCTGAGTAGGAAAACTTTGCACCATTCAAGCCCTACCATGTGTAGCCAAACCTCATGTTTCATTTTCGCATCTAAGCCCTACAACATAGTGTACAAAGTGTTCAACACTCAACCTATTTAGTACGTACCAAACTTTTTAAACGATGCCTTATCCTAAGTAGGCACCTCACAATATGCTATTTCACTTCAAACCCTACATGTCTAAGGTACCTAGTTTCCATTTAAATCCCTATATTTAATAGGCATTAATTGCTTCAAAACCATATCATGAATAAGTATTTAGCATTTCTAAAATCCCTATCTTGGATAGGAAGCTCTATATATTCATTAGTTTTGAGCTATGACTCTGGATTTAGTTTCTCCCATCCTTCATGTCTTTTTGATTGACCTAATTCACTGTAACATATAATCAAAATATATAGAGAAGAAAAATATTTTAAAATCAAGCAATTCAAAGATCTTTCATGATTATAGAATCTCAATTCAATAAGTTATTCTTTTATCAATCTCAACCTTTTGATCTTAATAAAGGCATCCACACTTAAAATTTTCCAACTTTTCCTTAATAGGATATGAATCAACAGATATCCATACATAGGTTGAGTAAAGGCTAGTGTAATTCCATGAAAGATATGAGAACAAGAGAACTGCAAAAAAGATATTATCCCCTGAAAGATTGGCTTCACCCTAGGAAAGAGACTAAATAAGCCTAGTCCATAAACTTATCTAGGATACCTTGAGCCTTAAAACCAATATCTTCCCAACCTATTTCCATACCTGGTTATCCCACTACCCATCCCTAAAAGTATAAGAAATTATTCCCACTACTCATCCAACAATTCAGTAGAATATCCACTGAAGAGTCTCACATGTTGGCCATTCATAACAAAAATAGTGCAGGTAAGACTTGACTTAAACCAACAATTCACACACTTATCTCAAACCATGTCTTCAGAGGGGAAAACTCTTAAAACCTATTTTTTCACTTAATTGAATGATATAACCTATCCACTTAACCCCCATTTTTTCATTTTTTCCAACTCTTTTCCCACCAAGTTCATCAATTTACTACACACTGTGGTTAAGGAGATAGAGAATAATTTCTTTGAAGTTAAATTTTCCATTTTATTGAGATTTTTTATAAGCATTTAAATTGCAAAATTAAATTATACTTAATGTAATGTTCTATTCTCAAATAAGTGAAAAATACAATTGTCCCTTTTGATTCCAATTAAATCCATATTTTTTTGATAAAGAGAAAGAAAAAGGGAAGACTTGGCACTCAAGTTTTTATTTCTACTCTTCAGCTCCTTTTTAAGTAAAATTTTATATCTTACTTATACAATCCTTTAATCAAACTAGTTTGTTATGGGAGATATTTCTAATATACTCTAGAACATTGTGAACTTGATATATGAAAAGACATTCTCTCTTACCTAAGGAAACAACATGGAACCCAATTTTCTCAAGGGTGACATGTTGCATAATAAATGTTCATCCAGTAGGAGAACCCAAAGAACACAACATCCCTTTAGGTTTTCTCTAGGACACAAAATGCTCAGTCTTCTAGTTTCTTTCTGTTATGAAATGGCTAAATAAATATTTTTAGGACACTAAACCCCACAAATCCTAATCGATAAATATATACCACCCACTATAGCAACCACATAAAACCATATTTTTCAACTATATAGAACCTAGGGGGAGACACCTCACTTTGTGAAAGATTTTGTTTTTCAGTGTCTAAAAGTCCTTCTCACACATCGACTCCCCTACACTAGAAGGATGTGAAGATAATAAGAAATTAGCAAGTTAATTTTCTTTAATTTTTAGTCAACTATGTTGATCTCATTATTTGTAAATGCGCTTCCTCTTACTCAATCATTAAATTCTTCTCTATGTAGTTAAACAATTGATCACCCAATGGAAACTTCTATGCTTAATTGAACTAGATATTGATTGCTAACATAATCCTCTTTCAGTTGCAAATTTCTTAACTAGATTCTTTATCATGTAGACCTAGTTTTCTTTCTTGTTTCTTTTGTTGATCATATGAACAAAGAGTAGATCTTTCTCATATTTCATTACTTTTTCTAGTCATCTTCTCTATCTATTCCCATATCTTATTTCAATTCATCTAGATGTAATTCCATCATGAAGATATTGAGAAAATTGGGATCCAAGTATAAAAATAAGAGTTTATGGATGATGATAGAAATTCAAGACATCACCTCAAATACTTGAATTATTTGTAATATTTTTATGGATATGTTTTCTTTAACAAAACCCAAATCCAATAATTTTCATAAAAATGGGATTTTCCTATAGCAATACAAATTTTGAGCGACATGGGGGTTCCTAACACCTTACCTGGTCAAAATAAGATTCATTAGCACAATCATTTGGCATTGCTTTCTACAACCAAGAGTGGAGTCAGTTTTTGGCTTTTTTTGCATTTTGTCATTGGTCCAAATGCTCATATGTGGTTTTCTTATTATCATTTTAAAATAGGGTGGCAACACTGAATACTTATATTTTTATGATTTTGAATAGTGACCGCCAAATTAGCATACACAAAATTTTCTCTCATAGGTAATACAGTATGTGGACTCCATTGAGGATACTAGACACTAGAGTTGCTTCTCACAACATCTTAAGTTTCCTTTTTAGTTTGTTCATCATTTAGGGTTTCCTATGAATATCCTTTTCATTTTTACGGTTTCCTTTGTGATTTACTATTAGGTTTTCTTCTTAGGGTTTCCCTTTTTGCTTCCCTTTTATTTTCTAGAAGCTTTTCTAGTTTATTTTTAAAAAGAAAAAAAAAGTACAAGAAAAAAAAGAAGAAATAGAGAGTCTGTCATTATGAGAAAGGTTATAATTTGTCCATTCATGATTATATTATCTAATACTTATTGTAATTTGGGAAAGTGGAGATACACTTACATGTCTGCTTGTGGATTTGATACTTGCTCTTTACTTTCCATATATTTTGGGATCATAATTAACTTTTAAAGGCATGTCACTTTACATTCCTTCAATCCCATGCGTACATAATGGATTCATCACTCACATTGGATCCATAGATCAGGTGGGGTTTTAGTAGAGTTAATGGTGTAGTAGAGTTATAGAAATCAAAGGTTGTTGAGGACAACCCCCTGTCCTAGCACTAATGGCTAATTAACATCTACAATAGTAATGAGGTGTCTTGGAAGTTGCAATCAAATTCCTAGAGTAGTTAGGTTACCACCGTGTGAGTTCCATCGCAACATAGAAAGTTGTGTATAAGCCCCTTCTATATAGGTCATGATCAAGTGAGGACCTAAATAACATCAAAACTCATGGGCTAAAAGGGGAATATTTATCTTCTACAACTATTATAGCATTATATTCAAAGATTGTTACATCTTTTATCCCTTGAGATTATTCCTTTTGCTGCATGGATTGTACATTGATTCCTAAAATTGTCATGTTTTCAAAACAAGCACAACAAAAATTGTAAACACTCTCCCACAAAACCAATGATCTTACTAAGAAAAAGTACTACAACTTATCCTACGTTGATAGGATGCTCGGATATACTCTTACACCGTGATCACTTTGGTTATTAATTAACATCTTCCCTATGGCCTACTTTACATTCATAGGAGGTTCAAATTTACTCTCAAAATATATCATGCTTTGGAAGCCCTTCCTAAAGATCATATAACATGATCCATGTTGAAGGACTGCTCAATACAGTCTCATCATTTGATCACATGATACCCTCTAAAAGGTTTCTCATTATCTTCTACAAGCTATGATCTTTCATTTGAACAAACCACAACTACCTACATGTCATACATCTATGTGCAATAAGCCTTAGTTGTACATGCTTGCTTGCTTGCCACCATCAAGTCTATCAAATTAGAAGGATCTTTGAATCAGCTTGAGCTCTTCAAAGATTAATCTCTCTGATCTCATTAAACATGCACATTACATCCACATTAGGGATGAATTCAAATTCATACTAGATCTATCTAATCCAAAGGATCTTAAAGTTGAACTAAGATGTTACTTAGTTGAACGATGGTCCAACCATATTTACCTACCTTGAAAATGGTCATGGATGATGACCTAAAATTGGACCATCACCCCTTCCATTTCTGATTTTTATGGTCTAGTACCATGACAAAAATTTGGATCATCATCCAACTTTTATTGACAATTTAAACAGTCCTCGGCCATGATCTGGACTACCTTCAACCAGCAATGGTATGATGTGACCTAAAAGTGGACTATCCTCTACAACCATGGTCCTCAGGCATGACCTAAAACTAGAGTACCTTCTACCAAGTTAACACTTTATGTGTTCCTTGACTTTGACCTAAAACTGAGTCACGACCATTATTCCACTTCCATATACGGTCCCATACCATGAACTAAAAATGAATGTCCATCTTCGACATCCACCTTATTGTTTACAATACAAATCAATGAGAAATCAAGACCTAGATTCAACAAGAGCTAGGTTGAAGTCACACCATTTATGTGACCTAGATAACTCTATAAAGGACAACATCCTACCTAAAAACATGGCAACACCCTATGTAGGGGTTGTAACATACTCAAATCTTGAATCAAGGCTCAACCCTTTCTTTACTTAATCCCATTTTCCAGTATGTTATTGTTAATCCCTTCTCCTCTATATTAGATCATATGAAGAGTATTTGGGGGCAAGAAAAGTGATATGTTAATTAATATCCTCTCACATGTGGTTTTGGTATACATAAAATAATATAGGCTCTAGTGAAGTTCATTATATAAATTTACCATTAAATAAGTTTTGAACCTAGTATAACTATCTAGAATATCTTTAGGAGTATAGGATCAACAAAAAATTGTAAAATTGTGATATCAAATCATGACTAATTAAAATGTAATAAATTCATCAAGATAATACTTAATATACAAGTAACAATGTGGTATGTGAAATATTTTTAAAAGATAAATTGGAAGTTATAATTGGATTCCTCTCACCGTAATTAGTATATCTATAAATTTATATGCCTATTAGACATCCCCCCAAATAAATAAAAACCAAAGGTAGTAAAAATAATAAAATTAATTGATTCATCTAATCACATTAATAATTTTGTACTTATTTTTTGGAAGTAAGGCTAGGAATTACCTTCTCTTCATGTTGACTACGCATCTCAGTACAAAATTGTCACTATGAGATGGTAATCGGAGGCCCCACCTTCTTCATTTGCTCCTCTTCCTATTTCACTTTTTTCATTCATTCCCTCTCTATTTCTTCCTCCCCCACCCCCTCTGTTTCCTCACCATCGAACCCTAACTGTTGAAGATATCCTACACCTTGGCTCTGACCACCTTCACCACCATTGTTGACTAGAATGGTGCTGCTAGATCTTTTCTCCAACCCATGCATTGACTTTCTCTCTACACCTCATTCAAGATATCCAACACCTCTATCCTATCTTATTTAATCGAACTTGATGCCTAGTATTGGGATAGCCATTTATGCAACTACCTTAGAACCTAATAGTGTTGACGAGTCTTCAAATGTCACACCCCCCTTTGAAAATGATAGTGACAACTTCATTACCCTGCCTCTACCATTTGCATATAGATGATGAGATAACTTCATCCCTCAATTTTGGACTAGTTCCAAATGGAAGATCTACGACGTTTGGGTCACCGAAAGTGACCATATGACCTAGAGGGAGGAGCTGCAAACTCGAATCCTCTAATGGCAAATGTCTAACGCTGACGACCTGCAAGTTCATCCTATCATGATGTTCTTTACAGTTTTCCAATTCGATATTCGATGAATCTGAACAAGATTATGCAAGACAAATCAATGCCTATAAGATTGAGTAAGATAAGGGATTCCATCATACCGACAATTCATGATCACAAGGCAACTTAAACAAAATCAAAGCAACAACTATGCCATGTATGTCGATTGGTCATCCCGTAGTTGTTGAACCTTGTGAGAATGATATAACAAGGTCTATAAATGATAACTTATTGGTTAGACATAAGGGGAACATGTAACCCAGATAAACCTAGTGATTAGATCAATTCTTGAATATTGCACATACAAACATATATATAGAATTGTAGGTTACATATACTAATTAACTTCGAAACTAGATATACATAGGCCTAAAAAGTATACAAAAATGTTGTTTATATAATTTTACTTCATGTTGCATATAAACATGTATTTAACAATGGCTAATATTTGTTCATATCTACCTAACTACAAATCTGACCTATGTGCCTGTTAGATCATAGATACATAAATGTATATATCCATATAACTACTCAACAATTTCATAAACATTGGTTTTTTCATATCAAAGAATTCAAAGGATACCATAGTGATACAAGGTAAGAGATAAAATATCAATAATACTAATGACTAGTTGGAATTATGATTGCCTCAGTTGTGGATTAAACACATATGCAAATACATGTATAAATGAATGTATACCACTGAGATAGAACACATGTAGTTTATCTAGTGCTACACTGTGAGTTCTAATATATCAACAATCATTAAGTAAAATTAGAGTTTTTTTGGTATGCACGAACCATGGTATCATAACATACCATATTAGATGATTTGTTATCTTGGTGCTTGAAAAATTAGTACTAATGACTAGATCAGTGTTCTTACTAATGTTCCGATAGTAATTTACCAAATTTGCTAATTATTAGTAAGAAAATGTAGTATAAAAATATAATTATCATTGTATACTAAATCCAAGATTTTTCTACCAACCATGGGGTATCATAAACCTATTTCATTATACTACCAATAATTATTATATCCGTCATATATATAATTATTCAAACACTAAAAACATAATATGACATTAGGTGTCAAAATTAGGGTATAGCTATAAAAGAAATATATAAACATGTTATATTTTGTTTTACTAACACACCTAATGTGTTCCTAGGATTAGTAGTCAACTAAGGGACCAAATATATCTAGCGGGTTAGCACATATCCATAAGACGAGGCATGTGGAACTCCCATTTTACTTTGGACTTACTATGTGATTTTTAAACCCACTTTTCCTTAAATAAGGAAATTATGTTTTATTGACTATCCCTATTATTCCATTTAGGCATTCCTACATCCGCAACATGTTTATTTGAACTCATTGAACACGAACTTTGTGAGTCCACAGCCTTGCTACTTGGAAATTGAATTATGACTACACTATACATCTTGCTTCTTAATGTATTCATTTTGGATGTTAGACCATTTATTAAGAGCAATGGTTTATGGGCACAACCATTATATGTTAGGCCATGATCCAATGTCTTTATGGCCCTAGTTTAGATATATGGACTATTCATATATGCATGAAACTATCTTTATTTGTGATAATATGAATTGATTAATGGAAACACATTTAGATGTTCTATTACTCTTTAATACACCATTATCTAATTATCATATCTTGAACTTACTTACTTATTAATATGCACTATTTAAATGGGAACACCCCACTTTTATATCCAAATAATAACAAATGTCCAAATATTTTATATGTGCATGCTTTTTTTGGGAACTAAAGTTCTTATTTATTTATCCTACATTGTAATGCAAGAATCTATATCTTGGTCGAAGTCACTACAAGGTCCAAATACATGTTGGCTTAATCATAATGGATTACATATTGAGACACAAAAACTGGTAGGAGCAGTTGGAAACATACATGTATCCTATTTTTAATTCTCGAGTGACCTATAAAGGGGATTAGCTTCTTGATTGGCCTGATGATGTATCGATAGAATCTTGACCACCCAATCTAAAGTCAATAGGTTTTTAGTCAAATAAATCGATTCATGTAAAGTAGGAATTGAATCTGAAAAAATAAGGATTGCCTATACTGCAAATGCATTATCAGATTCAATGTGATACAATTCTTACTCCTTGCACATTGTAAAGCTAGACATATTATTGTGGTGTAAAAAATCAATACAAAAGACATCGACATGGTATTTTCCCTAATAGAAAGCCAAGATCCTTCATGAAGACATATAACTAAATCCACACAAGCCTTTCCTTCTTTAATTGAAGTTTTAGTGTAAATTTTCAAACATCTCCAGGGAGGATGAACCCAATTAATAGGTGAAGTATCATATGGATAATTTTAAATAGTTTGATCTAACCCATTTGTATTAGGTATATGAGACCAAGATAGTTCAATCTGATGTAGTTGTTTCCAAAAGTTTTGGACAATCTACTCAAGACTATTAGGAGTATTACATAATTTTTTTGAATTCCCATTCATCCATATCTCAAAGAAAGGTATGAAGGAAACTCAACATAACTTTTCAATCAGTCAAACTAATTTAGTCAGACAAGAATTGGAATGATCTACAAAGAAGTCTAGATAGTGTTGTGGGATTTGAATCTTCTACCAAACAACTTTTGTCCTTGGACAAGCACAGTGCTTGTGAAAAGTGTCTTCTTGCATATTCTGACTTAAAGATCTAGATGCACTATTCAAAAAGTGTATCCAGTGATGTCAAAAATTTTATCAGATCCTAATGAGCCACTAGCTAAACAAAAGTAAGATATTTAGAAGGTCACTTTATTTCCCAAATTGTATCCAGATGGCCTATTTTTGTCATGGTGACAGTAACTTCCATGATCTCTTTCATCTATACAGATAGTTGTACGTATAGGAAGACTTTCAATCTTGTCTACAATATTAGAAAACAAGAATTGATTTATAAGTTTTGAATCCCAATTTTGAGAATCAATGGTCATAGAATAAATTTCAAATCATTTAACTCAGATGGTATAGTGGTGGTTATCTTAGATATAATACTACGTTCTCTTGGTACCCAGTTATCATACCAAACTGGAATATTCACACCATTAGACATAGTGATAGTGCTACTTTTAGTTTACTATTATTTCAATGAAGCAATATGTCTTCAAAAATGTGTATTATTACTTGTATATGATGAAGACAAATGTTTATATTTGTGTATTAGTCCACACATTGATGCGATTTGTTAGCACAAAAAATTTAACCTATTAAAGGATATCAACTAACTTGTATACAACCAAGTTAATGTTAGTATTAAATGGTATAGATCTTATGGAACATACATTTTTAATAGGCAAATTCGAACCAATTTTCATAAATAATGTTTAAGATTCAATTTTGAAGAGAGTGATTTAGACTAATCAATAATGGAAATTGCAAAAATAAAACTAGTTACATTGGGTTTTAGTTAAATGTTAAGAGATATTGGAGGTTCGATCAGAATACCACCATAGACCATGTTTTTACTTTAATCGATTCAACTCCTAAATTCTAATTGGTTACATCAGGACTATGAAGATTTTGTGTCATTTCAGAACACAAAATCTAGCAAAGGTCATACTTCTCTCAAGCCCAAGATTTCAATGCTTGAGGATCATTGTTCAACCATCCATTAAGTCAAGTCAAATATTTTATTAAGAACTCTCTATCTTCAACGGGTGTCCCAACTTTGGGAACAACTTATTTCATTGCCACAAATTATAAAATGTAAGATAAATGAATAGATTGGTCATGTAACTTTATTAGTTGATTGTGTCAAATGTTTGTGGCTACATAAAATGTTGAGATCCAAATATCATCAACCAAAAAGATGTATGATCAATCTAAGTAAATAATGAGTGCAAATATGTGTAAGAAAGAACATTTAGTTAATAACAACTAGGAGTCAAATACAACTAAAGTAAATAATGGGCTATGGGGCTACCCCATGCCCTAATAGAGAAACTATTCAAACATAATACAACTAGAGCACAAGTAAAAGTACAGATAGGAAAAGTCATGTTACAATGATGAAAAAATGAAGAAATATCTATGAGACGATGGTGCCTTTCTCCCTTCCTTGATCCTTACACTTAGGGGGATTGCTAAGATGGTCAAGAGTGAGGAAAAATGGAGTGTAAAAGATTCTCTTATTCATACTATCCTCCATTTATAAGAGGGAAATGAGGGATGAAACCCTAAAAATGGCTCTTAAAGGGGACAAGGGAGACCTAGTCCATGATGCCAGATGGTCTATTGGAAGTCCAATCGGTCTATTGGCATTGATGTTTGCTTTGGACCAATGACAGGTCAGTCGAGTGGTTGGTGATCAATCAGACATTTCATATATAATAATGAGCCTTTCAAAATCTTACATGAACCGAGTCTTGCTGGTGAGCCGATCAACTAGGATGTTAGTTAGTCAATTAGGGTTTTTAGTCTGGACCAATTCTTTCAAGTGAGTCAACTGATTGTGTGTGTTAGTCGATTGATTGGGAGGTTGAATGTGCAATTCAATCATGTGATTCTTGGTCCTTATTGGTCTTTGGAGTGATTGGGCTATTTTCCTACCAAAACCCAAGCAAATTTGGAAAAACTCCAATTAAGGAGTGAAAAGCTAAACTAAGACAATTATGTCTAAAACTAGGAAATAATATACAAAATGATCCTAAGAAATGCTTTAAAAAGTGCAAATAAAATGCATAAATATGCATTTATCACGTAATGGTTTAGAATGGATTAGACCATGCAAATATGACCTAGAAGATTGAGAGTATGTGTTGCCCATGTTGTGATTCTTGATTGAACTTTCTTTGTTATTTCTAAATAAGTTGACTCAGTAGTTTTATCATGGATAATTTGCACACCAAGTTATTTTCCTAAGATGAAGATTTGTGCCATAGAAGCAATTAAATGGAATTCTTTGTATATGATGGTATTGGATTGTAGAAGAATACAACTCTCTCTTTCAGTAGATATAATCTGGCCTTATGCCTCCTTAAAAGTTTTGAAACAACTAATAATAGAAAGAATATTTTCTTACGTTTTTTTTGCAATAAGGATTGTATCATCACCAAATGAAATGTGTGAGATAGAGGGACCTTATTGAGAAACTAGCCGGCTTCCATGGCACAATAGAGCCATATGAATATATTAACTGACTAAGATGGTTTAGACACATTACAAATTATTAAGGTCATAAGGCCCCCCCTAACACAAACCTCTATTAATTTGAAATAATTATGTCTCTCACCATTCCGTAAGATGTTGATTTGACCACCTATGAGAAAGTTCATTATGTACTTGACAATGATGGGAGGAATACCAGCATGAGTAATTGTATCTAAAACAAATTCCCATGACATCCAATCATATTCCTTTTACAAATCCATTTTGATTGATGTTTGAGGTGTTGAATGAGGTTAGCGCATGTTGTGATTAGTTCCTCAACCAATGAAATATCATCAGATATGTTTCTGCATGAAAAAAAAAGCAATTTGAGAAGGATTTCTCCATGTTGGCATGTAAGGTTTGAACTGTTATACAATAATTTTGGAAATTAATTTGATATGGAAATTATTCAAATAAATTTGGCAAATGTTAGAACATAGAGTGATAGTTTCCATTTTAGGAAAAATAACAATATATAAATTACACATTTCAAAAGATAAAGGTAGTCCAAGTCATGCACTTTTCACAATTTGTAGGATGGATCATTTGACAACATCCAATTATGAAGAACAAACTCTACATCAATATTGTCTAGCCCCGAAGCTTTGTTTTTCCCCTTACAATTTTAAGGAAGAGAAAACTCCTTTTTTAGATGGATAACTATGCAAATAAGATAAACCACCTATATAGATTGAATCAAAATGTGCATGTAGTTTCCATTTGAAGATGAGTAGGTAATATAGATGTCTGAAATTGATATTTGAAGTGTTCTCAAATTAGGAGATTCAGAGAGTGTGGATCAATTATGCATGTACCCTATGAATCTTGTAAGGAAATTTTGTTCCTAATACATCTTCTTTTAAGAAATGAGTGATAAAACTAAGAATTTTTATCACCTTTTCTAAGCGATGTTTAGTGACTCCATTTTCTAAGATTTGTTACATCATACTATAGTTGAAAACCCATACATAATCTGCCAACATAAAATGAATAGGATTGAGAATCATACTATAGTTGAAGATCCATACATAATCGACCTACATAAAATGAATAGGATTGAGCAATAGCTTGTTGCAAGAAAGAAATACTATTTAGCAAACGACATTTAGATGTCTGATAATCTAAAATAGATTTTTTATCCCATGCAATAAGATGTTTTCATACTTGGTTAATGGAATAAGTAAAATCTTGATTAGTAGACATAGACATGAGTAACTCCTTACAAACACAATTCCATGAAGCAAGCCTTATGAAGATATTGTAACATATTTTCCACTTTGTATTATGAAAAATTGTAGTCCAAACACATCCCTGGCAAATTTCTAACAACTGCTTCATAACCAGATTGAAGCCATATAGAGTTTACTAGAACTTTATCAAGGCATTCATGTAGAGAACCTTTTTTATGTGAACAAACTTCAGGAAAAACCGCAATCTTAGAGATCGGTTTGTAATATAGTGTTCTAAAAAGTAGATGCTTCAATGTAGTTAGATATAAGTCCTTGTTTATCAAATGCATGTAGCATAAAGTAAAAGTTTAAAAGAATAGTCTAGGACTTGTTAGCATGTTGATATAAACTTGGCAGGTGTTTCCAAAAAAAGGGAACAAATAATAGGATTTGCATGCACAAACAAAGTAGCTAAAAATATTCTTCATTTACTCAATAGTGTAAAAAATGACAATGATTGTCACTAAGTCCTATGTTATAGAGTTGAGGTTTCTAAAGAATTAAATTCCACCTAAGAGCATCTAGCCTCTACTCTATATGATGTGTATATATGACTTTACTAATGACTTCATCCACTTGTGTAGTAGACGTTCATTCTCAGTTCAAGAATAGTCGGGATAGGTGGATGGTATGAAGATAATGTCCTTAACACATTTTATATAATTGTCATGTATGATTCCATAGACATTCAGAGAATAGTTTTCATCATAACTAAGATTAAGAGGGAGTAGTGGCATCTTCCTCTACTATCATAAAGACATTAAAAAATAGTTCTTATCATAACTAATATTAAGAGGGTGTAGTGGCATCTTCCTCTACTATTATAAACAATTCATCACACTTTCAAGTATGACTTCTCATTTGCAAAGGAGGACGCTTCATTTTTCCATTTCAACTTCTTGTTTACTAACCAATTTTCCCTAGGAAAGTTGGAGGTTGAATGGGAGGAGGATACTCTAAAGGTTTGGGTATATCAATAGTAGGAAAAGTGGGTGTTTTGGTCATACAATGTGTACTAATTTGGTCTACTCCTAGATCCTCATCCATATGAACTGTATGACGCAAGGTAAAATATAGTGTAGCATGTTTTTGGTCATAGATTACTTGATGTCGAACTAGATTTTGAATAAAGATATCATCTTTTTTATCCTCATAGGTAACATTGTTGACAATTATAACAAGTTGATCTTATGTAAAAGTTTTGTTGTGGTGCTTTTCTATTTTTCATCCATACTTAGGTACAAGTTTTGAAGTCCAAAAAACATGTGGCAAAGAAGTATCTTTAAATTGATATTTTAGTGAAGCAAAATCATCTAATGTTGCAAACATTTTTAACTTTGGTGATTATTGTAGTTTGTTGTTGGGTGACATTGTTAGTTTCTTGTAGTATGATTTTTTCCCATATGAACGTTGCCAATGTTCTTCATCCTCCAGCCAACACATTCTCACATACTCTAATGATTGTGACGGAGTTCTAGTTTTCTCTATATCCTTCTATATGTCGCAAGGAGAATTTACATGCCCCATGTCATCCCAATTTGCACAGATCCATGGATTATATTCATATTCAACATTGTATATCATACAATCGACAATAATTGCCAGTTTGATTGGAAGAGAAATGTTCATTTCTATGTTCAGGCATGCAAATCTACTATGAGTATATTTCATAGTATGTTCATCAATATGAACTAGTCCCAATCTTGTAAAACTTATTTGTGTTGTAGAGATGAATTGGTAAATTGACAATTTCATTCCACAAGACAATTTGAGAAGACTAGCCAGCTTTTAGCACAAACTCTGGTGACTAATGACTAACTACTAAGCAATATCCAAAGATTGACTATGGTCCACCAATTAGGGCATTGAGATAATCCCATTAACAAGATAACTAAATAGAATAATGGTTCATGCTTAGTTCCTAAAACTTCCATTTAGTACTTGGTTTCTAGAGAAGGAGGAAACAATCTTGAAGAGTTAAATTGACAATCATCTTTCTAATAAGTTTAACAATTACTTCAAACCTGAATGGTTTATGCAATATAATATATGCTTCTAGTGCTATTTAGACTTCTAAGAATCATGTATCACTGATGAGAGATACATCTTCTAAGTTAACTTATTCTAGAATATCATAATCTAGAAATTTAGGGTTTGTCTGTAAGTTACCAATAAATGTGCTGCAGAAAAGGACAGAAGGTCAAGTAACTGTTGATGTCGATTCAAAAGAATTGTCTGAATGCTGGTAAATTTGTCATCTGGGAATCGATTAGTATAATCAAATACTAAAGATTGCAAAAGGTTTGGTTCCTCATCTAAATTCCCAACCATATTGATGTAAGTTTTTTGTATGATCTGTTGTGTAGAAGATGATGGTTCTTGTATTTGCTTCCCAGTGTCACACTTGAACTCAATTTTGCATTGTGTCTACCAATAGGTATTATAGTTGTGGTTATCATATCAATGTCTGTTGCTTCCAAAACACCAAACAGATTGTTAGTGTCGTCAATCTCACCTCTCTATAAGATGGATCTTCAAGGATGTCACCAACAGAGTCCCCTATCCAACCCTACCGAGAATACCAACCCTACCTCCAAAACTACCATGACCCCTTGGATGCATCCATCTTTCTCTAGATCTAAAAAAGTTCACATAATCTCCACTTACGATGATCTTCAACACATACTTTTATGTTCTCAAACACATACCTTTGTTATGTTTTGTTAACAATCATCCCAAAACTACCTCGTTGTAGGATTTATGGATAATAATGACTCAGGAAGATCACTATCAGGATGTAGACATGAGGATAGCTTGGAATTTCAGGTTTCCTACTATATTTGGGATCATGTCCTAGTAGGTATATTCATTTTTTTGTGTTACTATCTTTTATGGTAAGGAACAATTGTATATGAAATAAGTTGTAACTTTTAATAGCTATTTTCCATTACTAGTTAACTATCTTACTTTGTATTATAGATAACATTTGGGAAATAAATGAAATTCCTCCTTTCATCCTTATTTGGAATAGGATGGTTCTATCAATCCGTCTATTGAAGAGTGCATACCCTTTGGGGTAGCACTCTTTATAAGGGCAAATTGGTTAACCTAGAAAATGTGTAGCATTACTTAGGTTACCTGGAACCTTAAGACCATTAGTTTCTCACATACATCTTCGATAATTTGTCTCACATCCTCTCCCTTAGTGTGAAAAAATCTCACATAAGCTATCCCCCATGGTTTTATTAACAGTATCCCATGACAAGTAGGAAACTCCTAGGTTCTATTGATCTTGGGTATGTATCCTTTGATCTTTCTTACACCCCTCATGCCTATAGAAAAATCATTTGTAGAAAGGATATTGTTGAAGCACTATGTCATATCAAGCGTCTTCTTTTACACTCTCTCATATAAGAGGGAGTTTTTTACTTTTGATTATATAACTGTGCGCTAGGGTTCCTCCTAAAAAAACTATGTTCTTGCATATTTGGACTAAACTTTGCATCATGATATGTTTGTATAAATTTACAAGACATTATAGAATACTACAGAAGTTTGTACTTCACCTGATGATTATAGAATAAAGACCAGTGACCCCCCCCCCCCCCCGATCCATTCAAATGTCATTCATCATACCTAGGAAATGACCTCATCAAAATTCTTAGGCTGTTTGGATACCTAAAATAGCACCAGTAGCAACAAATGATACACCAAATCATGTCCAAGGAAACTATACCAGTCTTGATACTGCAAAGTCAAGGAATAAGCAAGGAGCTAAAAATCAACATAACTTTACCAACATAGTTTGTGGCCCAAGACATCTCATTCGAAGCATCGTCACCCCTAAATAAGGGAATAACAAAGATTACCATGTACGAAGGGTTTTCTACTGACACTCCATAGGCTCCTTCATATGAAAATGCTAGAGGGCTACCTCTACATAGTCAACTTAATAAAGTACCTCTAACTTATGACTTTTGTATAGAGGCATATCTCAGGGGAGTGATATTCATTCAATTACTAAGTGAGTCAAAATGTGAGGTCTCATTGGTAAAGATGATGCATAGTTCTATGACACAAAGGGAGGTTTCCATGAAGACCCTCAAAGGAGACATTTCTTCCAAAGTGGTTGATACTGATACTCTCATTTTCACCATAGGTCTCATCACAACCCCACATTTGACTTCATCGACAATGAGAGAATACCTCAAAGTGTTCCCCCTCAAGGAACTTAATAGCCTGAGGAGAGGTACCACTTCTATCCATACAACTACAAAGAAAGCTAACTATTTGATGGTGTACTTATAAATTCTTAGGGAGAAATCAAGATCGAGCTCCAAATTGGGTTGTAAACATTCTCAGTATTGTTTTTAGTCATGGATCTGAGACCATCTCTTGGGGAGTCCATGGATTCATAAGAATAAGTTGGTCCCATTGTCTCTTCATCTAAAACTCATATATACGTTGGTGAACACCATTGTTATACACACAACACTCCTATCAGAACCAGAACATGCATGGAAGGTGACAATGCTTATTTTAAATTTGATATTTTTAACATTTCATATATTAACTACATTCCACCTCAAATACATAGGTCACCTTTCTTATTTTACAATCATATCCACTTTACTCAAAGATTATTGGAGGTGAAAACCTATCTGGATTGAGTCTAGAATCAAGAAGACAAGGGCATACTAAGGTAATCCAAATCTATCAAAGTAAAAGAATATGAGCCTTAGGTTCTATAACGTCCCCAATGTTGAGACCTTGGGAAAATTGATATTAAAAGGAATGATTGAACTACCCATATCATGATGGTGAACCTCCTTTTCAAGGTGCCCATCACTAAGAACTTTGTGGTTGAGTGATCATCCCAAAGTAGTAATAGGATTA
The DNA here is from genome assembly GCA_963693085.1 of Alisma plantago-aquatica. Lineage (NCBI taxonomy): Eukaryota > Viridiplantae > Streptophyta > Magnoliopsida > Alismatales > Alismataceae > Alisma > Alisma plantago-aquatica. Next base: position 785,347,599 of record OY856411.1, on the reverse strand, counting down.
ATGACCTCTCAAGAAGTTGATCACGAAGTACATGTGGGTGAGGATGAAGCGTACAACCAAAGATAGCAGTGTTTTGTGGGTCCATACATCATTCCTAAAAGTTTATGACTTGGGCAGTGGGCCAAGGCATTACAAATGGTACTAAAGCCTGAACCCCTCCTATAGGTGGGGCTCACATGGGCATGTGGCATGGTAGTCTTGAGTCGTGTAGTCCAGGCATGTTGGAAAGGAATATTCATAGTTATGTAGCCACCCTTGCACTGGTAGACGTGATTGGGAGCTGGAAGCGCATGGGTCATTTCGGTACTATAGTGAAATGGGGGAGGCCAATATTGTATTGTGTAGCTAGTCATTATTCCTGTAACTCAACTTGAGCCTTGGGCAGTGGGCCTAGGTATTACAAATGGTATTAGAGCTAAAACCTCTCTAGTGGTTGGGGGACACATGGGCATGTGGTGTGCCATTCTCGATTCGTGTGGTCCAGGCATGTTGGAAATACATATCCATGGTGAAGCCACCCTTGTGTTGGTTGTTGTGATCCAGAGCTGAATGCAGATGGGTCATTCTAGGTCTACATAGAAAATGGGGAATGATTGTGAGGCCTTATAGTTGATCATTAACCAAGAAGTCAAGAGTCTATGTGGGGAACATTGTAACATCCATAGTCTTGAGGCCTCCGAAAAATGGTATTATAAGGAATGATTGGACTACCAAAATCACCAAGGTGTATCTCTTTTTTTAGGGATCCCATTACAAAGAACTCTATTGTTAAGCGTTCTCATCTCAGAATAGTACTAGGATAGTTGACCTATTAGGAAGTTGATCTCGAGCTTTGTGTGAGTGAGGAAAAAGCACACAACTGAGATGAGTGGTAATGTATGGGGCTAATCATCATTCGTGACACTGTACTAGAGCCTTGGGCAGTGGGCCCATGCATTATAAATGGTATCAGATCCCAAATCCTCCATTAGGTGGGGCCTACATGGGCATTTAGTGTGCCATTATTGAGTTATGCAGTCCAAGCATGTTGGAAAGGGGTATCTGTCATGATGTATCTACCCTTGCCTTAGTAGTCATGATAGGGATATGAAGCATCTGGGTCATTCTAGGCTATTCTGAAATGGGGGAGGCCAATAATGTTATGTGGGGCCATTCCTAAAACTCTATAGAGACTTTGGGCAATGGTCATAAGCATTAAAAATGGTACTAGGACCTAAATCCCTCTTGTAGGTGGGGCCCACATGGGCATGTGGCATGCCAGTCTTGAGCTGTGCGGTCCAGGCATGTTGGTAAGGGTTATCCATAGTGCATCAACCACCCTTGAGCTAGTAGTTTTGAATGGGATTGTAAAGACCAAGTCTCTACTAAAAATCATGGCAAACAAAAACACCAATTGTGTGGCAGCGGAAGAAATAAAACTTGACTTTATTCAAAATGTATAAAGAGTAAATTACAAAAATTTTCCCAAATGGGGTACATCTGTATATAAGGAACTAGGATCTAGGTAGAGGAAGACTTAGACTAATACAACATTGTCTCCAAACAAAACAACTTAATATATAAGGCAACTATGTCCAAGCAAGCTATATGCTCCTTTTCTTCTTGTCCTATCCTTAGCCTTGGTTCACCAAGCTTCCATGCGCACTCTGATCCTAGCCTGGATGATTGGGGTCATCCAACAAGAGAAAGATAAAAGGTATGTGTCAATAATAGGATAAAGGGAAATCATAAAGTTAAGCATTTCATAACAAAATATTCCACTAAGAAATTTCAAGAAGTGAGAGGCAAATGGGTAAATAAGATTTTAGAAAACTGCCACATTTCAATATCAACAATTATCACATTTGCATGAATATAAATTATGACTCAACATCCTCTCAATGTAGGGTGAGGCACCTACCAGACCTCACCAATGGAAGGGGGACTAAAACCCCAGTTCCTAAAAAGTGGCAGGGGGACTAAAATCCCAGTGCCTAATATATAAAATGGCAGGGGGACTAAAACCCCAGTGCCCGGCAGGGGGACTAAAACCCCAGTGCCCTGTGGGTGGTTTGTACTCATGTACACTACATTGTCAATTTGCCAATAACTATATCATGCATAAACATTCACTTGGAAGTAGAGTGAAAAGTATAACAAGTTTGCAACATAGGATTGGGAATAAAACCCAAGAAATAAATAAATAGGCCATCATAGGCAACAACAATATCCAAGAACTCCAAGAAATAAAGGAGCCAACAAAGCAACAACATTATACAATGTTTCCAAGTATTTCAAAAGGATGAGCCAACATAGGCAATAGAAAGATTCACGTATTTCAAATAGATGAGTCATAATGGCAACAAAAGCATCAAATATATAAAGAGACAAATAAAGGAATGTTGAAGGATAACAAGGCTAGCACATATTTAGGGTAGGGTTGGATAAGATCCCAACTGAAGAGTAGGTTGATTGCACAATATACATTCCACATAGATTTTACATTTATCATAGATGTTCACATAAATATGATTCACATACATAAATAGGCTTCACATACATAGGAGTCACATACTAAAATAGACTTCACATACAAAATAGGGTGCACATACCTATTTTAATTATTTACCATCACATTCACCAATCTGATTATATCACCATTCCATTTTCCCTAGTTACATTATTACACATGTATTAATATATATAATGGCATAAAGCATAGGAAAACCCTAGTTTTACAAAACCACGATTTAGGGTTCAAAACCTAGTCCAAACGATTGGTCATATTCTCATGAATAAGAAAATATATTTTATTTTACAAATTGGAGTTAAAATGAATTAATTAGGCATGTTAGAATATTTTATACACTTAAAAAGGCATTCAAAGCAAACCTAAAAAAAAGAAATCATAATTTTGACTCAAAAACCATAAAATCGACTTCTATGTTAAAAATCCTTTCCATTGACTGTTTGTTTGCATTTTTCTTACCATGGATCGATTTACTATGAATTAAGTAAATCTGACCAATCAGATTGCAAGGAATTGCCACGTGGACCAGACTGCGTTGTAAAGCAAAGGATCAAAAGACTTAAATGCCCTTGCCGAGGAAACTAAACCAACAGAACACACGAGGGCATAATGGTCATATGCAAGTATCAGCATTTGCAACGAGGAAGCAAAATAGAACATTGATTTTACACAATTACCCATGCTCGTTTAATCGGCTAATCCCGGGCGCAGGGGCTCCCTGGTCATTGCATGACCGGGATTGTTCCCACCCTGGCCATGGCTGCGAGCAGCACAGCCTGGAGCTCGGTTCCATGGAACATCTCGCCCTCCAGGGTGCGCAACCGAGAATTGAAACTGGGAACGAGTTCCCTAGGTCCTCCCAAACACAAAGATCTCCTACCCACGCACTCGCATGCTCTGGAGTAGCAGAAGAAGGCCCAACCTGGCCGGAAACAGGGGAAAGCAAACTCGGGGGAAATCACACCGAAACACCACCAAATCGAAAACTGAGGTCGGGAGTAGCTTCGTGGATGGGTTGTGAGTCAAACCCAAGCTTCGACGAGTGCGGTGATGCACTGAAGCTCAGAAACCACCAAGCACCAGTGAGGTTGACGACAGCTCTATAGGCTACGACATCCGGGGGTGTCGCGAGGCAAAACAAGGAAGCGAAAAGGAAAAGGGGAGATCGAGGATGCTCACCCAGGAGGCAATTGAAATGAGGTGGCCGGAGGAGAGAACAGAAAGCCAATGTCACCGGAGATCCTCCCCGCATAGGTCGGGGTGAGTGAGGGCAACCTAGGGTCAATTGAGTGTGGAGGAGGCTTGCTCGGGGTCTAAGGGTGCTCGACGACCCCTTAAGCAGGTAGGAAGAGGACCGAGGTCACCTCTACGACTCGGGGGTTCGAGAGGAGTGAAGAGGTCGATTTGGGCGTAACGCCGCCAGGGAAAAAGGGGTGATGATCTAGGGCTCATTCGAACTGTCGTGAAAAGCCGAACTCATAGGGATAAGAATCGCGCTAGATGGCGCAGAGGAGAGGGAGAACGGCTCTGAGGAGCTGGGGCGCCGTGCCTGTTCAGTGGGCGGGAGGAAGATGATGACCTCTCTGCCATTAGATCAGAGAGTGATTAAATCATGACCTTCAGATGAGCAGCTAAGGGCGCGTGACAGCTAAAATAACCTGAACCTTAGCATTACAAATCGATATAAATGAAATCAATTAAAATCCATAGTTATACTTTATTAAAAGCTCATAAAATGGATTTGAAGGGTCAAACGAAGTCCAAAAGCCACCAAATTTTAACCACATGTTCACATTAAAGTGTAGCATCATGCTATATAATTAGATTTCGTATTTAAGCTCACTAAGGCTCATAACTCATATGTTGTCCATTATTACATGTATTAATATATTAAAAGAAGTGAAATAATATGGAAAACTAATTAATTGAAATATGGGATTAATATTTCTAGGCAAACATCTCCTAATTATTTAAAGAGAAATAACTCACCATATTATCCCATTTTCACACATTTTATCCACTTAAGAGGAGAGAGAAAATAAGGAGGTTAATATACTCATAATTAATTCAAATGCACATTATTACTAGTATATTTATCCAAAAAGCTCCAAATTAATATTATCTACTTATATCCATCCTTAATGGACAAATTACACTATTAAACCTCACTTATCTACTTATTTGGGTTATTTGTGCAAACATCCCTTCATTATCATAAATGAGGGAAAAAGATAATTTTAAACATTGAATTGTGCTCAAATTGCACAAGGAGTCAAAGAAGAATATAAAACAAGGGAAATTTATGAAAAAGTTCCAAATGAACTAGAAGGCCAAGAAAAGTTCAAAAGTGGGTAAGTTGCAGGGAAGACCCTGAATTTCAGTATGTTACAGCACACCACCCCTTAAAGAGGATTTCGTCCCCGAAATCACAACAAGAGGGAAGAGAGGGTGGGTGTGCAACCTCCCAACCTTAAACACTAGGTTATAACCCTTAATCTAGGGTACAACACAAAATCTACATAAGTTAGGTGTTACTAAGGTTTCTACAAAACCTATAGCCTTTTATCAAACTCAAATTGACATTTTTTCCTTATTAGCATAATCTCCATCATGAAGAGGTATCATATTTATTATACTATCAATTGTGTCACATTTTATTCAAAACAATTACATCTTAATATTATATCATGTGTTTTTCCCACATGAAGGGTTCTAAGCACAATTAGGGTTTACTAAGCCATTTCAACATTAATTAATGTATTAGGTCAAAAACCTTAATAACATGAATTCATTTTCCATTATCCTCTAAAAACTATCATGTAGAATTATCACAAATTATTTTTTAGAAAAAGTTAATATTATCCAACAAGTTATTAAGCTTATAATAATTCCAAATAATATTCATATTGAACATTTTTATGACATCATTAATCATTTTCATCCATTACACTTCATATTATAAATTATACATATTTTACTTCACATTAGACAATTTATGAATGTTCATGTGAATCTAATTATTCGTTATCATTTGTGAGTCATTATATGCATTTTAGTGAATATGATGTAACACATTAAATATTAATGAATTAATTCATATATCAAATTATGATGAGGTGTTCATTAGAGAACAAGGTGATATACCTTACATATATTGATAACTTTATGACTATAATCCTTTTATATGCATTAAGGTATATTATGTGATGATGACACCTAATGTCACTAATGTATCATGAAAGGCATTAAGGGTATATATATGTGTATATGTTATCAAGGCTAGATGATTACATATTAGGGTTTAGCTCAACATGATCATTACATGTTAAAGCATCCTTAGGGTGCATTAGCCATACACATTTTACCATTAGGGTGGCATAGTCAACATTATGTATATTCACCATTAGTAATAAGTAACTCATTATTATGCACATCAAGCCTATATTAAGGTTCAAACATATGAATTATTCCTATATGACTTACTACATATTCATGTGTGTATAAACAAACAAGTTGAATTACAAGTATAATGTGTTAGGTAAATTCTTGTTCACATAAGTTATTATGTACATATGTCCATATAGGTAGGGTTTCTAACTCTAAAGGTATTTGATTTTGTTTTAATTGGGATTCCATCCCCCTAAAAAGGGATTTCATCCTCAAAATCAGATTTGCAAAACCAAATAGGGTACTAACACCATTACCCTCACTCCATCCCTTAAAAGGGTCAAACTAAGTCAAACTAAGCTAAGGGTAAAAGGTACTTAATACTCAACACTATAAGGATTTACTAACCAAGCTTCAAGGTGTAACATAGGGTACACTAAACCCTAAACATAGGAGTATAAGGTATTTAAGGATGATTTTTGTGTAAGAGATTAAATCATCACTTAAGGTTTTCCTAAGGTATTCAACAATTAGGCAACATGCCCAAAGATAGACTATTTCGAGTTGTCTGTATCAGATCAGGCCAGGCCAGGTCATATGAGCTCAGGAGTCCTCGTTACCAAGCTAGTGGGGCAGAGGAAAATATTGCCAACCCCCAAGATCTGACCCTTTCTAAACACCATCACTTCAACTTCTTTCTCTAGTAGCTTCTCAATAGACAATTCACCAAAAAGTTGACAAATTTTATTTTTAATGTGAAATTATTATGATCCTAAATCAAACTTTCATGCTAGGTCAACTCTTAAGGTGAAAAACTTACTAAACGAACTATATATGATAAGGGTTCTATCTAGGAAACAATTTGAATTAGTCAAGAATCTGACTACCTTGATGCTCTGATACCATGCTGTAAAGACCAAGTCTCTACTAAAAATTATGGCAAACAAAAACACCAATTGTGTGGCAGCGGAAGAAATAAAACTTTACTTTATTCAAAATGTATAAAGAGTACATTACAAAAATTTTCCCAAATGGGGTACATCTTTATACAAGGAACTAGGATCTAGGTAGAGGAAGACTTAGACTAATACAACATTGTCTCCAAACAAAACAACTTAATATATATAAGGCAACTATGTCCAAGCAAGCTATATGCTCCTTTTCTTCTTGTCCTATCCTTAGCATTGGTTCACCAAGCTTCCATGCGCACTCTGATCCTAGCCTGGATGGTTGGGGTCATCCAGCAAGAGAAAGATAAAAGGTATGTGTCAATAATAGGATAAAGGGCAATCATAAAGTTAAGCATTTCATAACAAAAGATTCCACTAAGGAATTTCAACAAGTGAGAGGCAAATGGGTAAATAAGATTTTAGAAAACTGCCACATTTGAATATCAACAATTATCACATTTGCATGAATATAAATTATGACTCAACATCCTCTCAATGTAGGGTGAGGCACCTACCGGACCTCACCAATGGTAGGGGGACTAAAACCCCAGTGCCTAATATATAAAATGGCAGGGGGACTAAAACCCCAGTGCCCTGTGGGTGGTTTGTACTCATGTACACTACATTATCAATTGGCCAATAACTATATAATGCATAATCATTCACTTGAAAGTAGAGTGAAAAGTATAACAAGTTTGCAACATAGAATGGGGAATAAAACCCAAGAAATAAATAAATAGGCCATCATAGGCAACAACAATATCCAAGAACTCCAAGAAATAAAGGAGCCAACAAAGCAACAACATTATACAATGTTTCCAAGTATTTCAAAAGGATGAGCCAACATAGGCAATAGAAAGATTCACGTAATTCAAATAGATGAGTCATAATGGCAACAAAAGCATCAAATATATAAAGAGACAAATAAAGGAATGCTGAAGGATAACAAGGCTAGCACATCTTTAGGGAAGGGTTGGATAAGATCCCAACTGAAGAGTAGGTTGATTGCACAATATACATTCCACATAGATTTCACATTCATCATAGATGTTCACATAAATATGATTCACATACATAAATAGGCTTCACATACATAGGAGTCACATACTAAAATAGACTTCACATACAAAATAGGGTGCACATACCTGTTTTAATTATTTACCATCACATTCACCAATCTGATTGTATCACCATTCCATTTTCCCTAGTTACATTATTACACATGTATTAATATGTATAATGGCATAAAGCATAGGAAAACCCTAATTTTAGAAAACCACGGTTTAGGGTTTAAAACCTAGTCCAAACGATTGGTCATATTCTCCTGAATAAGAAAATATATTTTATTTTACAAATTGGAGTTAAAATGAATTAATTACGTATGTTAGAATATTTTATACACTTAAAAAGGCATTCAAAGCAAACATCAAAAAAAGGAATCATAATTTGGACTCAAAAACCATAAAATTGACTTCTACGTTAAAAATCCTTTCCATTGACTATTTATTTGCATTTTTCTGACCATGGATCGATTTACTATGAATTAAGTAAATCTGACCAATCAGATTACAAGGAATTGCCACGTGGACCAGACTACGTTGAAAAGCAAAGGATCAAAAGACTTAAATGCCCTTGGCGAGGAAACTAAACCAACAGAACACACGAGGGCATAATGGTCATATGCAAGTATCAGCATTTGCAACGAGGAAGCAAAATAGAACATCGATTTTACACAATTACCCATGCTCATTTAATCGGCTAATCACAGGCGCAGGGGCTCCCTGGTCATTGCATGACCGGGATTGTTCCCACCCTGGCCATGGCTACGAGCAGCACAGCCTGGAGCTCGGCTCCATGGCACATCTCGCCCTCCATGGCGCGCAACCAAGAATTGAAACTGGGAACGAGTTCCCTAGGTCCTCCCGAACACAAAGATCTCCTACCCATGCACTCGCATGCTCTGGAGTAGTAGAAGAAGGCCCAATCTGGCCGGAAACAGGGGAAAGCAAACTCGGGGGAAACCACACTGAAACACCACCAAATCGAAAACCGAGGTCGGGAGTAGCTTCGTGGATGGGTTGTGAGTCGAACCCAAGCTTTGACGAGTGTGGAGATGCACTGAAGCTCAGAAACCACCAAGCACCAGTGAGGTTGATGGCGGCTCTATATGCTACGACATCCGGGGGCGTCACGAGGTAAAACAAGGAAGCGAAAAGGAAAAGGGGAGGTCGAGGATGCTGACCCAGGAGGCAATTGCAATGAGGTGGCCGGAGGAGAGAACAACAAACCAATGTCACCGGAGATCCTCCCCGCATAGGTCGGGGTGACTGAGGGCAGCCTAGGGTCAATTGAGTGTGGAGGAAGCTTGCTCGGGGTCTAAGGGTGCTCGACGACCTCTTAAGCAGGTAGGAAGAGGACCGAGGTTGCCTCTGCGACTCGGGGGTTCAAGAGGAGTGAAGAGGTCGATTTGGGCATAACGCTGCCAGGGAAAAAGGGGCGATGAGCTAGGGCTCATTCGAACCGTCGTGAAAAGCCGAACTTAGAGGGAGAAGAATCGCGCTAGAAGGCGCAGAGGAGAGGGAGAACGGCTCCGAGGAGCTGGGGCGTCGCGCCTGTTCAGTGGGCGGGAGGAAGATGACGACCTCTCTACCATTAGATCAGAGAGTGATTAAATCGTGACCGTCGGATGAGCAGCTAAGGGTGCGTGACAGCTAAAATAACCTGAACCTTAGCGTTGCAAATCGATATAAATGAAATCAATTAAAATCCTTAGTTATACTTTATTAAAAGCTCATAAAATGGATTTGAAGGGTCAAACGAAGTCCAAAAGCCACCAAATTTTAACCACATGTTCACATTAAAGTGTATCATCATGCTATATAATTAGATTTCGTATTTAAGCTCACTAAGGCTCATAACTCATATGTTGTCCATTATTACATGTATTAATATATTAAAAGAGGTGAAATAATATGGAAAACTAATTAATTGAAATATGGGAGTAATATTTCGAGGCAATCATCTCCTAATTATTTAAAGAGAAATAACTCACCATATTATCCCATTTTCACACATTTTATCCACTTAAGAGGAGAGAGAAAATAAGGAGGTTAATATACTCATAATTAATTCAAATGCACATTATTACTAGTATATTTATCCAAAAAGATCCAAATTAATATTATCTACTTATATCCATCCTTAATGGCCAAATTACATTATTAAACCTCACTTATCTACTTATTTGGGTTATTTGTGCAAACACCCCTTCATTATCGTAAATGAGGGAAAAAGATAATTTTAAACATTGAATTGTGCTCAAATTGCACAAGGAGTCCAAGAAGAATATAAAACAAGGGGAATTTATGAAAAAGGTCCAAATGGACTAGAAGGCCAACAAAAGTTCAAAAGTGGGTAAGTTGCAGGGAAGACCCTGAATTTCAGTATGTTACAAGGATGTAGATGCACATGGGTCATTCTGGGTCTGCAATGAAATGATGTATGATTTGAGACCTTATAGTTGATTCTTAATGACGTTGTCAATAGTCTAAATGTGAGAGATCATAATGTATGGGTCTCAAAACCTGGGAAAAGTGATCTTTAAAAGGAATGATTGTACTACCCATATCACCTATCGTTATGCATTCTCAACTAATAGTAGTACTAGGATGAGTTGCCGTTTGGGAAGTTCATCTGTACTTGTATGTGAGTGAGGACAAAATGTGCAACTAAGGTGAGTAGTGTTCTACAGGGGAAATGATCATTCCTGAAACTCCACTAGAGCCTTAAAAAGTGGGACCAAGTATTACAAATTGTATCAGAGCCAAAACCCCTCCAGTAGGTGGGGCCCACATGGGCATGTGGCATTCCAGTATTGAGTCATGTAGTTCAAGCATGTTGGAAAGAGGTACACAAGGTGATGTAGTGAACCTTATGTTGGTAGTCAAGATTGGGAGATGGATGCACATGGTTCATTCTGAGTCTAAACTAGAATGGGGGAGGCCAGTTGTGTTTTGTGGGGCCTGTCATCAATCCTAAAATTCTACTATAGCCTTGGATAGTGGGCCCATGCATCATAAGTCAAATCACCCATCCTACTATTGTACATGTTTCACAAGATGGATGACCCAATGGATACTTTCTCTATACTTGGCTACATATAATTATTTGACATATTGAGGATACAAAATCTACCAACGACCTTCTCAAAATATGGGGAGGGAAGCTCAAAAAATATGTCACAAAGAAGAGTATCATTTTAGGATGTTATATATATGGGACCTAGTCCAACGACACAAGGTTCTCCACCCTAAAACCCTTGTATCCTCATATGAATTGATGATCATTCCAATACTACCAAATACATTGTCCCTGTGATGATACCATACCTCATTTAGGAGGTTGGTAATGAATAACATATGAGTTCCCAGACATTGCAACCAACATTCCGGAAATGGCCTGAACCCCAATATCTCCAATGGTAATTAGATCACCCAGAACAACCTAAAGTCTGAGGACATGATCGTCTTGTTAGGTGATAGTATTGTCAATGACTTGGATAAGTATATTTATTGAACCCATCAAGGAGATAAGGGGTAAATTTTATTCAACCTACTCTAAAAGGATAGATACCTAACTCTCAAAGAGTTTTATAGATTGTTCGATGTCGATAACTTCACATCGAACAGTCCCATTCGTGACTTGCCAAGATAAAAAAATTCTAATGAGTGGAGAGATGAGTGAATGGAAGAAGACTATGAAGTTCCATATGAGGAATGCAATGATTCTTATAAAATGTTTTAATAATGGGGTAGGAGTCCATATTTGAATCAAACATCACAAAAATCTATAACCACCCATTCTATAGATGAATTTCCAAAATGGCACATGAGTGATCTAGCTTCCTAGAGTATGAAGCTGCTTTAGTGCCCAGAAAAAGCCCCTAGAAGAACATTATTCAAACATTGTGTAGGTATTAGAGTGGTTATTATTCCACAATGCCCTCATTTTACACCAAAAATACCAAAAAATCTCAAAACGAAAAATAGAAAAATAAAATCAAAGACACTCTTTACAGACGTTATATAGATATTTACTTCTAAAAAGTAGTGAAAATCTACAATGACGATGGCAAGGAGTTCAAATATTTCTCTATCCCATGCTATATGTTGAAAGAGCACAATCCCATTCACATAAGATTAGAAAGAAAACATTAACCTCATCTCTGTATTCAAGCCACACAAAGTCAAAATTGGGGTGTGTCTACCTCAACTAATTAAGGATCTTCTTATAGAGCTACTATGAAACTACAATAATGTATTCACTTGGAGATACTCTAAAATTCTTGAAAGTCAAAATTGGAGTGTGTCTACCTCAACTAATCAAGGATCTTCTTGTACATATACTATGCAACTACATTAATGTATTAACTTGGAGCTACTCTAAAATTCTTGAATTGGATGAGCATATCATCTTTCATCACCTACCAAACCTCCCTAGAATATTCCTAGTCAAGATAAAAGCTAGAAAACTCTGATCAAAATGGAGCCTTAAGATAAAAGAGGAGGTTCAAATTAGTATAATGTTGGTTTCATAGAGGCAATCAACTATACCATATGGCTTGCTAAAATTATACATTTACCAAATAAAAATGGCAAAGTATGTATGTGTATGAAATATTGTCACCTCAACAACACATTTCCAAAATATGACTCTCTACAACCACATACAGATTTGCTAGTTGAAAACATAGTTGGTCATGCTCTACTAAGTTTCTTGGATGGATTTGTTTCTTATAATTGGATCAAAATGGCTAAATATGCTAAGGAAAATATGACCTTCATCACCTTTTATGGATCTACTTTAACCCATTCATGCCTTTCGAGCTCAAAAATATCAGAGCCACTAATTAAAGAGTGGTGGTCTACCTCCATGGGTCGATGCACAAAATTGGCAAGCATTAGTGTTTGAATATGACATCACTTATCTACAAATGATGGTTGTCAAAGAATAAGCCTATATGATCACCTAGAGGACTTCGCTTTTCTTAGAAAACAAACAAATGAATATGATTTTCCTAACACATACATTTGAATGATTGGTTCACCACACAACATTATCCCCTTAGATATAGAGTCACATGTGATCTTTATTGATAAAGTCATTTATAGCAAAGAGGTCAGATCATAGTGGTTTTTCCAAACCCACACAACAAATATTGCCATAACAAGATGATTGAGTTCAAAACCACTTGCAATGTGGATGATTATGAAGAATGCACCTTAGGACTCTAACATGTCAAATTTCAAGGGGTGCATCACGATCAAGTCTATATTGATTCTCTTCTTATAATCGCTCAAGTCAAGAAATAGTGAAAAATTTTCCATCAAAATATAACCCCAACCAAGAGAATTTGTGCTCCCTCCCTTGAGGTATAGAACAAACCTCCTTACACATCATGATAAGAGACAACAATTCATTTTTTGTGCTTTAGGAAACTCACCTCTTAGATAAACATTCAAGGTGACCAGAACTATGCAAATGAAGTTCAAACACACTCTCAATTGGCCTATTATATGGTAATATATAAGTTTAACATCAACAAAAAAATCACTTGGTTCTACTTCATAGAATAATATCTAGGAAATAAAGTCATCCCTAAATATCTCTTAAGAAGAGACTAGTAAGCATGTAAGTGACAAGCCATGCAAGGCTTCCTAGGATCCAAACATCTCTATCGCAGATCCAGTTGCACCAACAAGATTAAGGGAAGAGTTCTCATGAAGAAAGTCCACAAAGGATCATGTGGAACATACATGAGTGGAAGCGTGCTAAAAAATACAACTTCTAGGATAATACAAAAACACCATGGACACAAATTGTTGGGAATATGTCGGCAAACGAACAACCTATCAAATTCTTGGTGATTATATAGATGCACTAGTTAACCAACAACACAAATGGCCATGTCTTAACCTTCTTTGCTTGGGTAATAAACATGATAAAAATATACATTCTAAACCTTGAAATGGGAATTGCTTTAGTCTAGTCATAGTCACTACTTCACCAAATGGTGGAACTCATTTCCATCACCACTCTTCATCTTAACAACTGATCAATTTGGTTTCCAATATTATTACAAGCCAGTTTGGAATACCACATCAAATTTTATTCGAGTATGGTATTTACTTCATTGCTAATACGTCAAGGACTTCTAAGACCCTGGAGAATCAAACATCACTGAATCCCTACATATTAGCCTAAAATTTATGGAGTTGTGGAAGATGGAAAGAAGAACTTGATAAAGATCCTAAAAAAGACTATCAACTCATATTCTAACTAGAATGAGAACATTCATATGGCTCAATGAGTGTATCAAAGTGTATAAGAGCTTCCAAATGAAAGACACCATGCTACCTTATATAAGTTATGGAGGCACTTCTACTAGTGGAACTCAATATCCTATCACTCCTCATCTTGCAAGAAGATGACACACATGTGGAATGGGTCAAGTACCATTTTTACTTCCTAACCACACTTGTAGAAAGATGAACAAGACCTCTGCATAACTCATAGTTTTATAAATCTAGAGTAGCTCGAGCAATCAACAAGAGAGTTGGTCCTTCTAACATAATTAGAGACATAATGGATCTCCATGTTGTATAGAATAATGATTCCATGAGAAAGTTCAATCCCAAACATCTAGGTCCCTACATCATCCAGATAATCTACAACTAGGGTGGAATGCACATAAGACATGGATGGGGATATTCATCCTCACCAAACGAATGAAAGCCTTATGAAACACTATGCATACTAAATGTGTGAGATATATCAATATCTAGTCTCATGAAAGAAGCAACTCTTGGGAGAAAATTTCCATTTTTAAAAGAGACTATATTCACTTAAAGACCCCTTTATGTATCACATTTATTTTTAAAGTGGTGAAGATCAATACCAAAACTATATGGTCTATGATAGAAGGAACATAAAAATTATCTTGAGTGTCTAATACTTTGCCAATCTAATGTCTCTCCTATATATAATAAAATATAACTAAAATAAAAAAATCATGGTTTTCAGATTGGGTAGAGGAAATCCCATGGTTACAATCATGACTAGCCAAATATTGGGAAATGCTAAGAAAATCGATATATGGTCATCACATGTTGCATGAGAAAAGAGGTCTTCTAAATCTATATAATTCCTTAGTGGTGAGTTGTACATGATCGACAAGGTTGAGATAGCTTGATACCTTTACAAGGATCAAACTAACATAAATTGTTCATGTGGAAATATGGAAATTTTCTAGGTCATTCAACATAAGAACACCTAGTAGATTGGAGAAGTGCTCAAGATCCTTTTCAACTACCCATACCTCGCCCTTGATGGAGGAGAAACCAAAGTTCTCATGAACCAACATGGTAGCCGCAAATTGGGTTACCTTTCATTAGTGTCATTTATTCCATCCCAATTGAACCCAGGCTCCCACATTGAAACTTTGAGCATCAATGGTCATTTTAAATTCTAAAATCTTACATTGTAGGCACGTTGCAACCAACATTTAAAAAAACCTACCTTTCATGGGCGCACCTCAAAGTTCATCAACCAAATTTATGAAATGGAACTTCATTATTCATTTAAATTCTTTTGATTGATTTCTCTACTGGTATATGTCACGAGTGGAGCCCACTAGGGTGTCTATAACACCTGGAACTTCAACCTGACTGGGTAGGGAGTTTCTTCTATTCCACCCACCACATGGCATATCTAGTCCCTAAAGAGATATCCATGAGAAATGGAATCACTAATTCATCTTCTTCCTAGTTGAATGATCCTCTTGTGGTAAAATAGGTTACAAAAATATGAAGGGAACCACATGTGAGTAGCAGGGTGAAACACAAGGCATGCTTACATATGCTTTAGATCCTAACCCTAATACTCCAAAAATAAAAGAGGATGGAATGATGACGAGGATGGATGCCATTGTCTATCTTATAGTTTACACAAATCAAATAGCCACCCTTTACATCTCAAAAGTGCACGATAGGAAAGTTTGACCAACCTAAGTAACATGACTTACAAAATGGGACTCTAGAAGAAAATATCATAACACATATCACTTGCAAAGCTACTATCCTAAGGGATATACATGATGAATATCATTGAGGAAGTACCCAAATTTAGTATCACATGTAATAATAGGACATCATTCTTTGATGTTTACTTTTTTTTTTTCAAAATTGAGTAATAGAGCATAAGAAAGAAAAATGGATCCTTGATGCTAACAAAAATACAATATATAGAAAATGTTAGAGAGATTTATTAAGAGAGAAACATCATGCAGAATCATTCAACTCCCCATCAACTCGGCATGCCACCACCACTAAACAAGACCAAGTATTCCATTTCAATTACTCAAGCATGAAATGTTTACTAGAATGAAATGCCTCTAGAGTTATCGTCTAATAACCAAGAAAGATTGTCACTAATATCTCAATGACCTTATGAGAACCATCATGAAGCCTTTATTAGAAGGCCTAAAGATCCTCAGCGCCATATATAGTTTTTTTATGTCTGAATTGCCTAATCACATGCACTGAGTAATAAGTAATGCTTCACCCTAGTCCTATAAGAATGATGATCGACTGAAATTCAAACATCACCATATGACAACCTACAGTGTCAGGATGGAACCTCATCTTGCCCCAACGCACATATTGAAACTCATGTCTAAAATAGAGAGCCTTTTGTTTAGGTTATAAAGACCACAAATATTGATATGTTTCAAGATATAACCCTGTGCAAAGAAATGATGTGGATTCCATTATCTCTCAGAACTCTAGTGAACCAACTCACATCCTAGGTAATTTGAAAGACCTTGGAATGTGATCACATACACCCTATTATCTTGGCCTCATATATGTATTAATACATGTCAACTAAGATCAAGGATTAATAGACTCATTATTGGGAAACTTTGCCACAAAATGTGCTAATGACACTAACAGATGGGAAACTATCTCTTCAAAAACCAACTACACAGAAGGGTCAAGGTATAGGCTCATGTTCTAGGCATATCTGGAAACTATGACTCCTTATGTGTCTCTCTCTGGATAGACTCCCAAAGTAGAGAAAACTTAATGAAGTGAGCAATAATAGACAACCACTAAGTAGCTTTAGGCTTATTTACTCCGATTAAATCATATATCATAGAACTCCAACTTGACTTCCATAGGATGATTTTCCAAGGATCGTGAAGATTCAAGTGAGTTGAATTGGACACATCCTAAAAAATGGGTTGTGCACAACATCTCTTAAGTGTAATGTGATACTGAGAATATCTCATAAGAAGATGACAACCTACATCAAATCCTTAGCAATGAAATCATATGCAAGATGATGAAGATGACATACAACATTGAATATGGCCAACTATTGCCTTTGTATTTTAAATAAGTATGTGACCCTACATTGCACTAAGGCCCAACTTATTGGGGGAGTTTTGAGAGGATAATTATTAAGCATAGACAATTCCATTGATACTAGAGCCTCATAGTCAAGGGATGTGAAGCAATGAGGAAATAAGGATACTATAGCCATCATGAGATAACAAAATTAGATAAACACTTTTCATAAGATAACTTAGATTCACAATTTGAGTTTGTTATGGAAGATGTCAATTTTCCATAAATAACATGTGAAAAAGTGGTTCATGGACATATCCAAAATGCTTCTCATCATGAAAAATCAAACCACAAAAGGGGTTTTCAGTCCAAAATTGGTTTTGATTCTCAGACTCAAAATTCTATATTCAAATTCCATGAAAAAACCTTAATTTACAGCCAAAACCATCCAAAATGAAACATCTATATTTTCCTAAAATATATATAAAAAATACAAATTTATAAAAAAAATATACATGAGCATAATAATGCAAATACATTCATTTATTCAACTTCTTATTAAAAAATCCTTACAAATGGTAGTGTGGAAACACATCCCACTATCACACAGACAGCGAGGTGTTACTCGAAAACGTGCAGAAATCACCATAACCACAGATTATCAGAAACATGGGTTAATTAAAACTGATTGCAGAAAGCTGATAAACTGAGAAACTATTACATTTAGGTCCTCGTCCTGCAAGGAAACATGTTATATAAACATTTACGAGCCTTGATATGTTTCCGCAGCTTAGAAGATCAGCTGTTTAGTCATCACATGAGTCCACCTGATATATATATATATATATATATATATATATATACGTAAAGGCCCACATCCGGACAGCAGCAGGATATACAAAGGATCAACGATTACACTTCGTGAAACAACATCCAAATGCTCCCAAGGACCTGAGAGTATAGAGATGACTCCAGACTCTACTACAAAATGCCAAAATAGCAGCATATCCATCTCTTGCCTTCTATTGATCTTCTTGCTGCTCGGCCGCAACTCCGGGACCACCGCCACGTCTAGCACGAACACCTGAAAACTAGCGGGGTGAGACAATTGAACCTTGTCCCAGTGAGAAACATAACTCCCCGCCAAACTATAAAACCAAAGGAAGGTAAAGCAACATCAGCAGATAATTGGTAATGGTACAACAGGAGCAGACTATACATACATATATATATATATATATATGTATATATATATCAAAGCTTATTCATACCATCAAGCTTATCAAGCTGTTCATAAGACATATCACCACTTATCTCTTTATGGAACATGATTAACAAGATAAGATATATTGCCACATAACATGAGGAACATATAAATAACTACAAGATATAGCAAGGTTAACTACACAAGCAAGGCCTCAACTAATGTTCTGTGTTTTGTCTTAAGCAGTAACTACTATACGGCTAGATTATGTATTATTATGACCTGAGGAAGTGAGCCGTACCGCTCAAATCCAACCTTCGGTTGTGAAACCCAAAGCCGGTGCCATACAAGGTCAATGGAAGAGTCGAACTCCACGACATTTCCCCTCGTAGTCAGGGTACGAGTACAACACAAGCAGGACCGCAGTCTCATGCTTAAGTGGTCTCAACCACAGGGTCAGCTCCATACGCTTCCCATCCTCTAGCCCGCCTCGGTACATGTCATGGCGCTAGTATATTTGAGCCATGGGCCTGTTCACCGTGCTCTGATCCATGAACACATTCATGCTCCCATATCACATATCCTGAGCCATGGGCCTGTTCACCATGCTCTATTCATATCCCGAGTCTGCAACCGTAGCTGCACTCGAATCCTCACTATTTTAGGCTAGGAGAAACATCTCATATTCAACAATATGCACTTCGGGTTAACCCGCCGGAGAACCTGTTTCACCATCACCAACTCCTGATGATGATGGATCTATGGCCATGGCAACTACATGATATATTTCACTGTGATTAATTAGTATCTTTTATATGGATTGCAAGATTCAACCAAGTTGTATAACATGTAAACTATAATAGAAAAATAAACAACAACATTATGCTTTTATTGTAGTCACATCAATCTAATCCATCACAAGGATCCAACATCACATGTTATCACTTGGCCTCTTGCCAATCATCCAGATCCATCTCAAGGATCATCACATACCATGGGATCTCAATCCCTCATCATATACTACCACTGCCTCTCAAGGCTTCATCATCATCATGGGATAGCAATCCCAAGTATATCAAGAATAACCATCACATCAGAGTTACTCAACATATATATTTACCTCATAGCCCTTTTACTTGGCTATGCATCACCTGCATGGTTAGTGTACGCAATAATCATAGGATTAACAGAAAGACCATGCCTGTCAATATGGGGTGACATTAATGACTATATACTTTATCAATCATGTCTCAACTTGTGATCATGAGCTTAGGTTTCATCACAAAGCAAACCATATTACATGCTTACCATTTGTTTAGCATTATACAACATATCATGATGGTCACATACATGGGTAAAGACATATGCATTTCATAAACAAGCTTTACCATAACAATTACCATTCAGCAGGTCGATTCATATGAGGGGCAGGACTCTCAATAAAAGCACCAAAAACCCTAACCATAAGTGATATCAGGCAGGATACCCTCATCTATGGGTGATATCAGGAAACATAGAAACCAACCCTATCCGTGCACTTCAAAGGTAACGGGAAACGCATGTCGTGCACATCTACAACGCTGTGTCATGTGCAAAGATAATGGCCAAGGGCCCGCCGTGCAGCTAGGTGTATCGGGCAACATGGTGTCGGGCTGGTGTGACGCTCACCATGTCGTGCAACACAACGTCGACTAGAGTGACTCCCGTCAACAACATCCACCTCAAACGCAACGACACTAAACCCCAACTTGAAAAGGTGTATATCGGGCAAGGTACTCCACAAGAGGTATCGTCCAAAGGGGTGTAGATTAACCAAATAACAGAGGACCTATCATTCAACCAACCAACTCATGGTCTATCAGCCGTCACAAGGAAGAGTGGTAGTTTGACGCCCATCACATAGACTAGGGGTTTCGTCCATCACCATTACACATGTGTCGTTCAAAGTGTTAGGTCAAGAGGGCTGTCGGGTAGTTCCTCCCAAAGCTCATCACGGCCAAGGGGAAACTCACAAGATCGTCACAAGGTCAGGGACCAAGGTATCATCCACCTCAACCACAACATATCGTCCAAGGTCAGACCAAAGGAAGGATATCGGGCATCACCACCAACAACACCATATCGGGCAAGACAAGGAACAACTCTAACAAAGTTCACAACCACCACAAAGCTCACCCTTCAAGTCCAAGGTGAGAGGAGGGTGTTGCTCAAGCTACTAGATCACAAGCTCACCTCTCAACTTAAACGAGAGAGGAGTGTTGCTGATGATACTAGAACTCAAGCTCACTCCTCAAGACCTAGGAGAGAAGAGAGTGTTGCTCACCAAGAAACACATGGTTCGGCCAACAAGAACAACTTAGCAAGAAACAAAGCTAGCAACATATAAGAACATGAAAGGAGGTAGTATAGTTAGGGTTAGGAGTTATGCAACCCGCCTTAAGCAAGCTCCAAGTTCCTAGCACCACGGAAGTAGAAAGCTCCAAGGTAGATCGGCCACCAAGCTAGATCCTCCAAGGGTGTCATCCACCAGGCTTGCAAGGGAGAAGGGTATCGTGCACCAAGGGAGAGGGGAAACCAAGAGACTAAAAGGATCCTTAGCAAGAGAAAAAGAACACATATATAGAAGGGGATGGAGGAGAAAACAAGGTAGAGCAAAGTAAGGTGTCGCCTACCTAGGGACACTTGTCCATGTGCAACAACCACCACTCTAGCATGCCCTAAACACATGTCCAAGGCCATTGCTACATGCAAGCATCAAGCACCAAGTGTCCACTAGTGGTGACACAAACGAGGTCAAAGATGGTCAACAGGTCAGGGGAGACACACTTGGATGGCACACCTCCATCATGGGCGACACAGCCCTGGGGGACACAGCCTCCTCTTTCCCAACACAAGGTCCAACCAAGCAAAAGAAAGGCACCACAAGGCCCAACAAGCTCAACCAGACCCACAGAAACTCAAGCAACGAGCCCAAGCCTTCCTCTCTACACTAGAGGAATCAAAGAGAGAGAGGGACACCTCACAAGGTGACAAACTTGCCCACAACCCTAGACTTGGGTTAAATGCAAGTAGCCCCTCCAATTCTCAACAAAGCACAACCAAATTGTAATCACCACTAAGGGTGATTAGCAAACCACATAGCATTAGGGTTAAGCAAAACAAACAGGGTAAATCCTAAACGGAGGTCAGGGTCCTTACAAACTAACCCTCTACAAAGGGATATCGTCTCCAAAATCTGAAGAGAAAAGCGAGGGATACTTCCTCCTCATCTCTTCCTCAAGCTCCCATGTGGCTTCCTCAATGCCACGAAGATGCCAAAGAACCTTCACTAGAACCAGGTCCTACCTCTTCAGCTCCTTAACCCTTCTGTCAAGGGTCACCACAGGACCTTCCTTGTAGGTCACATCTTCATCAATCTCAACTTCAACTAGCTGTATCACTGTTCCCAAATCTGGATGGCTTTTCTTCAGCATAATGACATGGAACACTAGATGTAACTTGTGCAACTCTGGCGGAAGCTCTAACTCGTAAGCTACCTTGCCAACTCGTGCTAGGACTGGGTATGGCCCCATATATCTGGGTGCTAGCTTACCCTTCCGGCCAAACCTCAACACACCCTTCCATGGCGAGACTTTAAGATACACTTTGTCTCCTACCTGGAACTCCAAAGGTCGTCAGCGATTGTCTGCGTAAGACTTCTTCCTGTCCTGTGCCGCTTTCAACTGTTGTTGTATCACTTTGATCTTTTCTGACGTCTGTTGTACTAGCTCAGGACCCAAAAGCTGATATTCACCAGACTCATACCAACACAAAGGAGATCTGCACTTCCTTCCATACAAAGCCTCATAAGGAGCCATGTCAATGCTCCGTTGATAACTTTTGTTGTAAGCAAACTCTATCAAACTGAGATGTACATCCCAACTGCCTAGGAACTGCAAAACACAAGCTCGAAGGAGATCCTCCAAAGTCTGAATAGTCCTTTCAGACTGTCCATCTGTCTGTGGGTGGAAAGCGGTACTGAACCTCAACTGCGTTCCCAATGCTTTGTGCAACTGTTCCCAGAAACGGCTCGTGAACTGCAGACCTCTGTCAGAAACTATCATTGCTGGTACCCCGTGTAAACGCACTGTCTCATCCACATATAACCGAGCAAGCTTCTCGGTGGTATACGTTGTCTTTACCGGTATGAAATGGGTAGACTTCGTCAACCTGTCTACTACTACCCAAATAGAATCATGATTCCTGGTTGTCCTGGATAGACCAACTACGAAATCCATGGTTATATGATCCCATTTCCAATGCGGTATCGGCAAGGGTTGTAACGTACCTGTCGGCTTCTGATGCTCATCCTTGACTTGTTGACAAACCACACACCTAGCTACAAACTCAGCCACATCTCTCTTCAATCCGGGCTACCAATACAAGTCCTTCAGACTATGATACATCTTGGTGACACCTGGATGCATAGCATACATCGACGTGTGTGCTTCCTCGAGTACTAACTTACACAGATCATTTGCATTGGGAACTACCATCCTATCACGATAGCAAACTAGTCCATCCTCGGACTCATGGAACCCATCATGCTTTTAACTGCCGAACTCTGATCTGATCAACTGTATTGCATTATCTATTTGTTGTGCATCTTTAATCTGTTATCTCAGCGTAGGCTTGACTTGCATCTGTGCTAAAATTCCATCTAATAAGGAAACTTCCATCTGCACATTCATCTGCTGCAAGGAAACAAACATATCTCATCTATAGCATACCAGGGAACTCAACTGTGCCTTCTTTGTAGAAAGAGAAGAAGACTTTCGGCTAAGCGCATCAACTACCACATTTGCCTTACCAGGATGATACTCAATGGTACAGTCGTAATCATTTATTAACTCCATCCATCGACGTTGTCGCATGTTCAACTCATTCTTTGAAAAGATGTACTTTAGATTCTTATGATCCGTAAAGATCTGACACACTTCCCCGTACAGATAGTGTCTCAAAATCTTTAACGCATGAACCACTGCTACCAACTCCAAGTCATGAGTAGGATAGTTCTCCTCGTGTTTCTTAAGCTGTCGTGAAGAAAACAAAACCACATGATCTTCCTACATCAGCACACAACCTAAACCTTTCTTGGAAGCATCACAGAAAACAACATTGCCCTTTCTAGGCTCTGGCAGGATTAACACTGGAGCACTGGTCAACTTCTCCTTCAAACTCTGGAAAGCTTGCTGACAACGGTCATCCCAGACAAAAGGTACATCCTTTCTAGTCAACTTCATCATCGACAACGCAATCGCACTAAAGTCCTAGATAAACCTCTGGTAGTATCCTGCTAAACTAAGAAAACTACAAACTTCTGTCGGCGTCTTCGGCTGTTCCCAATCCGCGACGGATTCCACCTTCTTCAGGTCCATTTTGACTCCTTCAGCAGATATCACATGACCCAAGAAAGTCACTTCTTCCAACCAGAATTCACACTTACTGAACTTGGCATACAACTGATGTTGATGAAGAAGAGTCAACGCTAGACGAAGATGTCGCTCATGCTCTTTCTTGTCCTGACTATAGATCAAGATGTCATCTATAAAGACTACAACAAATTGATCTAGGAATGGATGGAACACTTTGTTCATCAAGTCCATGAAAGCAGCAGGTGCATTGGTTAGCCCTAACAGCATAACCACGAACTGGAAGTGACCATACCTCATCCTGAAAGCTGACTTTGGTATGTCATCCTCCTTAATCCTCAGCTAATGATATCCAGACCGTAGATCGATCTTTGAAAACACTATAGCACCACGCAACTGATCGAACAGTTCGTCTATCCTTGGTAACAGGTACTTGTTCTTGATCGTGAATTTGTTCAGCTGTCGGTAATCTATGCATAACCGCATCGATCTGTCCTTCTTCTTAATGAACAACACTAGATCACCCCAAGGCGACGTACTTGGTCAGATGAAACCTTTCTCCAACAACTCTTGCAACTGTTTTTTAAGCTCTGCCATCTCTACTGGAGCCATCCTATACGGTGTCTGTGCAACTGTTGCGTTCCTGGAACCAGATTGATCTCAAAATCAATCTCTCGGGGTGGAGGAACACCGGGGAACTCATTAGGAAACACATCGGCAAACTCTTGGACAACTGACACCTCCTCGAGACTAGGACCCTTTGCCTTGGTAGACAGAATGGTATCCACAACATGAGCTAGAAATGCCTCACATCCTTTTCGTAGCAACTTCTCTACCACCATGGATGATACCAAACATGTTGGAAGAATCTTCCTATCTCCCTGGAAGATCCACTTCTCTCCCTCATCATCAAACACAGCCTGCTTGGAATCAAAGTCCAAAACAACCTTATAATTCTCTAGGGTATCCATCCCAAGGATAACATCGAAACCACACATATCAAGTGGTATGAGATCCACTTGAATGTTGTGTCCCGAGAAAGACAAGACATTAGATGGACACTCTTCTAGAAGCATTGAAGAACCATCAAGAGGGGTTTCTAACAACAAGCTATCCTTCTTACAACTAACAGGTAACTGACAGTTTTCAAGCATACTATAGGCGATAAAAGAGTGTGTAGCACCCGGGTCAACCAGAACAGATATAAAGCAAGAAGAAGACATATTAGAATGAAATAACTCCATCTGACCTGTCACCACTCGCGGGTTGACTATCGCCTCTGGCTGATTCATAGTGTAGAATCAGGTCGTTGCTTGTTGTCCCCGTCCTCTGCTTCCTTGAGCAGACGATCCAACTTGTGATGCTTGACCGCGTCCTCGACCTTTGCTACCAGTGGGCTATTGTCTATCTGATCCTTGTTGATTCTGCCTCGGCTACTGTGTCACTTCATCATCTCTGTTTGGGCAATGTGACTTGAGATGCCCGGTTTGACCACAAAGATAGCATGCCCTATCTTCAAACTGTGGCCTAGATGGCCCTATCACTGCCACTGAAGTTGTACTATGTACCTTAGACGGCGAAGAAACATATCCTCTTCCCTTACTCGGAGACCACTGTGATGATACACTGGAACCTCTCATCACAAAAGGTGTTAAAAACCTTGGCTTCTTGAATCCACCAAACCTCTGTCCCTAAAACTGAGCAGGCCTCTTCTTAGACATAGTTTCTCTTTTCTCCCTGGCTGACCGTTCAATCCTCCAGATGGATTCCACAAACATAGCAAGCCTCTCTCTGTTCTCCAACGCAGAAACAGGTGTTGTCAACTCAGAACTCAGACCCTTCTCAAAATGTCTGATCCGCTCCTCATCTATCGCCTCCATGTGAGGAAAAAACCTCAATAGATCCATGAACTTGGCTTCATACTCGGTGATGTTCATCGTTCCTTGGTGCAAGCACTCAAACTGACTGATCTTCTCATCTAGATATGTCTTCAGAAAGTATTTGTTGATGAACTCGCGCCGGAAAACCTCCCAACCGATCACCTCACCAGGTCGCTTCACTTACTCGATGGTCCACCAGTGACCAGCACTACCCTTCAGAAGGTAGACAGCGTGCTTTACTTTGTCAGCTCAGGGATGTCGAGGATCTGGAAAGCCTTCTCAAGACTTGTCAGCCACAGATCTGCATCAGCTGGATCAGCCATTCCAGCATAATTTGAAGCTCCGACTCAGCGAAGCCGCTCGAAGGTCTTCCCAATGCCCGATGCTTCTCCATGGGGAGCCTGTTCTCTCAGAGGAAGCACTGGAAATTGCTCAACCATGAGATTCATCATAGCCATCATCTGCCCCATAAGTTGTTGATAGGCAGGGTGTTCAAGAATGGCTGGGTCAAGTTGGGGGACCTCAGGCACCCGATCTTCATGTGCCTGCCCAAAAGCTCCATCAACTGATGCAACATCGTTGTTCTCGGCAGTGTGTTCTTCATGGTTTCCAGACATCTTGACTTTTCTTATGCTGAGGGCAGAAGACGATCGTAAGAAAATCTGGACAACTCACAAGAACAGACACAACCTAGTTCTAAATCCCTATAGACTCAGCAAACCTAAAGCTCTGATACCAAAACTTGTGGCAATACATCCCACTATCACACAGACAACGAGGTGTTATGCGAAAACATGCGGAAATCACCATAACCACAGATTATCAGAAACACGGGTTAATTAAAACTGATTGTGGAAAGCTGATAAACTGAGAAACTATTACATTTAGGTCCTCGTCCTGCAAGGAAACATGTTATATAAACATTTACGAGCCTTGATATGTGTCCATAACTTATAAGATCAACTGTTTAGTCATCACATGAGTCCATCACCTGATATATATATATATATATATATATATATATATATATATATATATATATATATATATATATATATATATATATATATATATATATATATATATATATATATATATATATATATACGTAAAGGCCCACATTCGGCCAGTAGCAGGATATACAAAGGATCAATGATTATACTTCGTGAAACAACATCCAAATGCTCCCAAGGACCTCAGAGTACAGGGATGACTCTAGACTCTACTACAAAATGCCAAAACAACAACATATCCATCTCTTGCCTTCTATTGCTCTTCTTGTTGCTCGACCGCAACTCTGCGACCACCACCAGGTCTAGCACGAACACCTGAAAACCAGCGGGGTGATAAAATTGAACATTGTCCCAGTGAGAAACATAACTCCCCTCCGAACTATAAAACCAAAGGAAGGTAAAGCAACAACAACAAATAACTGGTAAAGGTACAACAGGAGCAAGCTATATATATATATATATATATATATATATATATATATATATATATATATATATATATATATATATATCAAAGCGTATTCATACCATCAAGCTTACCAGGCTGTTCATAAGACATATCACCACTTATCTCTTTATGGAACATGATTAACAAGATAAGATATATTGGCACATAACATGAGGAACATATAAATAACTACAAGATATAGCAAGGTTAACTACACAAGTAAGGCCTCAACCAATGTTCCGTGTTTTGTCTTAAGCAACAACTACTATACGGCTGGATCATGTATTATTATGCCCTGAGGAAGTGAGCTGTACCTCTCAAATCCAACCTTTGGTTGCGAAACCCAAAGACGGTTCCATACAAGGTCAATGAAAGAGCCAGACTCCACGATCTTTCCCCTCGTAGTCAGGGTATGAGTACAACACAAGCAGGACCGCAGTCTCATGCTTAAGTGGTCTCAGCCACATGGTTAGCTCCATAGGCTACCCATCCTCTAGCCCGCCTCGGTACAGGTCACGACGCTAGTATATCTGAGCCACGGGCATGTTCACCGTGCTCTGAGCCATGAATGAATTCATGCTCCCATATCACATATCCTGAGCCATGGGCCTATTCACCATGCTCTATTCATATCCTGAGTCTACAACTGTAGCTGCACTCGAATCCTCACTATTTTAGGCTAGGAGAAACCTCGCATATTCAACAATATGCGCTCCGGGTTAACCCGCAGGAGAACTTGTTTCACCATCACCAACTCCTGACGATGATGGATCTATGGCCAGGGCAACTACATGATATATTTCACTGTGATTAATTAGTATCTTTTATATGGATTGCAAGATTCAACCAAGTTGTATAACATGTAAACTATAATAGAAAAAAAAAACAACAACATTATGATTTTATTGTAGTCACATCAACCTGATCCATCACAAGGATCCAACATCACATGTTATCACTTGGCCTCTTGCCAATCATCCAGATCCATCTCAAGGATCATCACATACCATGGGATCTCAATCCCTCATCATATAATGCCACTGCCTCTCAAGGCTTCATCATCATCATGGGATAGCAATCCCAAGTATATCAAGAATAACCATCACTGCAGAGTTACTCAACATATATATTTACCTCATAGCCCTTTTACTTGGCTATGCATCACCTACATGGTTAGTGTACACAATAATCATAGGATTAACACAAAGACCATGCTTGTTAATATGGGGTGACATTAATGACTATATACTTTATCAATCATGTCTCAACTTGTGATCATGAGCGTAGGTTTCATCACAAAGCAAACCATATTACATGCTTACCATTTGTTTAGCATTATACAACATATCATGATGGTCACATACATGGGTAAAGACATATGCATTTCATAAACAAGCTTTACCATAACAATTACCATTCAGTAGGTCGATTCATATGAGGGGCAGGACTCTCACTAAAAGCACCACAAACCCTCACCATAAGTGATATCGGGTAGGATACCCTCATCTATGGGTGATATCGGGCACCATAGAAACCAACCCTATCCGTGCACTTCAAAGGTAACGGGCAACGTGTGTCGTGCACATCTACAACGTTGTGTCGTGTGCAAAGATAACAGCCAAGGGCCCACCGTGCAGCTAGGTGTATCGGGCAACATGGTGTCGGGCTGGTGTGACGTGCACCATGTCGTGCAACACAACGTCGACTAGCGTGATGCCCGTCAACAGCGTCCACCTCAAACGCAATGACACTAAACCCCAACTAGAACAGGTGTATATCGGGCAAGGTACTCCACAAGAGGTATCGTCCAAAGGGGTGTAGCTCAACCAACTAATAGAGGACCTATCATTCAACCAACCAACTCATGGTCTATTGGCCATCACAAGGCAGAGTGGTAGTGTGACGCCCGTCACATAAACTAGGGGTATCGTTCATCACCATTACACATGTGTCGTTCAAAGTGTTAGGTCAAGAGGGTCGTCGGGCAGTGCCTCCCAAAGCTCATCACGGCCAAGGTGCAACTCACAAGATCGTCACAAGGTCAGGGACCAAGGTATCGTCCACCTCAACCACAACATATCGTCCAAGGTCAGACCAAAGGAAGGATATCGGGCATCACCACCAATAACACCATATCGGGCAAGACAAGGAACAACTCTAACAAAGTTCACAACCACCACAAAGCTCACCCTTCAAGTCCAAGGTGAGAGGAGGGTGTTGATCAATCTACTAGATCACAAGCTCACCTCTCAACTTAAACGAGAGAGGAGTGTTGCTGATGATACTAGAACTCAAGCTCACTCCTCAAGACCTAGGAGAGAAGAGAGTGTTGCTCACCAAGAAACACATGGTTCGGCCAACAAGAACAACTTAGCAAGAAACAAAGCTAGCAACATATAAGAACATGAAAGGAGGTAGTATAGTTAGGGTTAGGAGTTATGCAACCCGCCTTAAGCAAGCTCCAAGCTCCTAGCACCAAGGAAGAAGAAAGCTCCAAGGTTGATCGGCCACCAAGCTAGCTCCTCCAAGGGTGTCGTCCACCAGGCTTGCAAGGGAGAAGGGTATCGTGCACCAAGGGAGAGGGGAAACCAAGAGACTAAAAGGATCCTTAGCAAGAGAAAAAGAACACATATATAGAAGGGGATGGAGGAGAAAACAAGGTAGAGCAAATCAAGGTGTCGCCTACCTAGGGACACTTGTCCATGTGCAACAACCACCACTCTAGCATGCCCTAAACACATGTCCAAGGCCATTTCTACATGCAAGCATCAAGCACCAAGTGTCCACTAGTGGTGACACAAACGAGGTCAAAGATGGTCACGAGGTCAGGGGCGACACACTTGGATGACACACCTCCATCATGGGCGACACAGCCCTGGGAGACACAACCTCCTCTTTCCTGACACAAGGTCCAACCAAGAAAAAGAAAGGCACCACAAGGCCCAATAAGCTCAACCAGGCCCAAAGAAACTCAAGCAACGAGCCCAAGCCTTCCTCTCTACACTAGAGGAAGAAAAGAGAGAGAGGGACACCTCATAAGGTGACAAACTTGCCCACAACCCTAGACTTGGGTTAAATGCAAGTAGCCCCTCCAATTCTCAACAAAGCACAACCAAACCCTAATCACCACTAAGGGTGATTAGCAAGCCACATAGCATCAGGGTTAAGCAAAACAAACATGGTAAACCCTAAATGGAGGTCAGGGTCCTTACAGGTAGGAGAAATTATGATGATGAAAGGAAGAGGGCCTTGGATATTTAGGCTCTCTGGTCACATCTGGGAACACTTTATTGGTAGACTACTACTAAGTAGAAGATAGACCACCAACCTATTTCTCAACATCTAGACAAGTGCACCTACATATTGAATATTCTACATCAATATTCAAAGGAGGTCAGTTCATCATGGTTATTTAACCATGTGTATAACAAAGATCAAATTTTCCATGGAGAAAAAGTCACCCATACTTTCATTGTACCACAATGAATGTAACAACTTGGATTTTCTCTCCTTCCAACTATGCAAATATTGACCCAAATTATAGTGAATTTAGTTAAATTATCACCCATCATAAAATGGATGTTTTGGAATTACATATTGCTCAATTGATGAGTCATGATTGATAAACTACAATTTTGAACTCATAATGTTAAGTTCCTCAATTAACATTTAGAAAGTATTTGAATTTCAGAGACCAACCAAAATCTTTATCTTGATGTCAATCCTTTTCCAATAAAAGAGTATTAAATTTTTGATCCATTGGTGAAGATTTCACTCTTTGTGGAGATTCAAAAAGAACATACAACGATTTTAATTTACCCAATTTCTAAACATTTTCCTTCTTTATTCCCTTTCATTTTACCTTCCTGGGCCTTAGGCCCTTTTACACTATCTTGGGCCCCGTCTCTTGTGCACTCCCTACTAGTTCAAGAGAAGCATGTGCACTTGGACCATGAATCAAAGCTCCATGTACCACCTACACCTGATCAAACGCTAATGTATTGTCTTCCACCTTAGTCGTTGGTGCCACAGTTCCCTAGGGTATGGACACCATAGGGACAAGGCGCCACCAACCATGTGACTCACATCTAAGGTCATAAAAGCATTTATCACATCCTTCAACCTCAACCCTACCTTATACAAGAAAAAGGGTTTTAGTAGGGGCATGGGACACCCCTACAACCATGGTTGATTACTATGATCCTGACCATGATGGACCAGGGCACTCCACAACCACTAACACCCTCCTTTTCAGCCCTTTGGCTCATCCGCACCTCACACGTTGTTTTCTCCTTCTCGCACCCTCTTTCTTTGTGTACATTTATCTAGAACCTCATCTTCTTCCTTGAACCTTGCCACTGCAAGCCCTTTGGGTGTTTTTTCCTTGGGCAATGTAACGACCCCGCCTCCCAGTAAACCCCAATTAAGGGAGATCAAGTGGTCAGAGCCATTATCCCAATTAACATGATCAAAGGTTCAATAATTAATCAGTAATAATTATGAAATTCTACCAAACTAAATTGAAATCTGGCATAAAAGAAAACTTTGCATACCTTTTTCAAAAACTTGGATATCTACTTCTATCCACATCTGGAGTCTATTCTAACTAATCCTCCTTTGTACTTTAATTCTTATTTAATTCCACATTTGCCACTTTAATGTTTGTTCTTTTTAATCTTTTTCCTAAAATGCCGACAAACAAAATGTCGATCAGCATAAAAGAATATACCAGTATGTGGGGACAACCAAAATTTTGCAAATATGGGTAACAATATAAATATCACAATCAAGTTAATTAACAAGCCAATTTACACTTTCAATGTGACATTCTCCACCACTTTTTCCCTAACCCTAGCATACCCACCTTAGGGTTTCTCTTTTGCCAATGACTTAAGGCCACCTTCTCAATCCTGAGCTTGGTTTCTGGGGTCACCTCTCATAGTGCCCATTAGTCATTCTATAAAGATAACCTTCTCAATCCTGAACTTGGTGTTTGGGGTTACCACTCATGGTGCCCATGGGTCTTCCCTCTTAGGCTTGACCTTTTGGCATCATCCATCAGGGTGGCATGTAGGTGTGAAAATACACACTTCTATTATTGTTGTGATAATCATAGTGACTTTAGATTTTGCAAGTATGAACATCCAAACTGATAAGTTGCATTGAATGTGATGAATCATCTGAGAAACTCTTCAGGAAACTAATGTGATTAACCATAATTAACCACATACCTATCAGGATGATTTGAGACAAAATTAATCCAATCAATGCAAGAAATCCAATAGGAAAGCAAGCACACAAAGAGATCCTGAAATATGCATACAATTTCCTATCATTGATCATGCCATCATGATCTATTAAACCTAGCTCACTTCCTAGGATTTCTAGTCCACTTTTAGGGTTTCTATTGCAATTAGGGTTCCTCTTCATTTCTACTCTTTTAAACCCTAATTTTATACAATTACTCACAAACCCTAATTATCTCATCTATTCTTCATGAAAGATATTAAGGTTACCTTTTAACAACATATAACCTTAATTTCGGATTAAAGGCACAATTAACCATCAATTAAGTCCATTATGCTCTTTTACATTAAAACTACCATTTTTAACCTTTTAATTCATGACAAGATCATTAGGCCTAATTATCATCTTTTGTTTCCTTCGAATTGACAACTCATATTTCATTATGATCTAATTCATATTTGGATCCCATTTATTACTAATTCCACTCCTATCCATTAGAAAACCCTAATTAACAAATTAAGGATATTTATCCACAATTAGGAACCTTTATACTCAAAATATCTTAGAACCATCATATCTCATCTTTATTCATGAATTTGAATAATCAAATCCAATAAGAGTCACAATTACTAACATTAGGGTTTCAAGGCCCATTAAAGCTTGTTTATGTACATGGAACTCCAAATTAAGCCAATTACATGCAAAGTTCATCCTTTTTGTTCTTAATGTGCCTTTTTATAATTAATAGGCTAATATCAACTCTAATCATCCATAAAACCCTTCTTAATACATTAATCATCTCAATTTAGGGTTTCTTAATCATTAAAGCATTAAAGTTGATAACTTCCACTACTTTTCGAATTACAAGAAGAATTAGCTTCTAAAACTATTTTTATTGGATTCCTCTCATTTTTCTAAGCAACTTTCATATTTTATATGCATCCATCTGAGCTACCAATAAAGCAATATGAATTTTGCAATAATTTATTACTTGGACCAATCCGAAGCTGACAAGTCCTCCTTCTCCATGCAACGTAGCTCGATTGGAAACATAACTTCATTACAATTTTTCCCTTACTCAAGTCATTGGTCCTTCATCTCGTGGAGGGGAAAAATAGTCCAAAGCCTCTCCGCTCTTCTTCTTCCTCGCGAAACCTAGTGATTCCGCCGGCTAGGTCTGTCCGCAGGGGTTTGTCTCCCACCCCAAGGTCGTGTGATCGCCCACAGAGGTCCCTCAACCTCCTCCACCCTCTGCAACACTTGGAACAGCCTCCATCCAACACCGAGTCACTGGGATCTAGAGCTTCATGTCTGCTAACATCAGCCCCTTACAGACGAGTTGCAGTTGACCAGGGTGAGGATTCCCTGGAGATGGCAACCTCGCAACTATCCGGCTTTGAAGGGGGGTGTCAGGACTCCTTTTGAACACCTTTTGTCACTCTTAGGGGTCTATCTATTCCCTGTTGTTAGGGTTTGAATGAAAAAAACAAGGAGAATAGAGAAGGATGCTTGGTATTCTCTTAAACTTGGGCCAAAGGCTCAACCCCTTATATAGGGGAGGGTATCCACACCCTAAGATGCTAGCCCACGAAGAAACAAAGCCCTTTTCCAATAGGAATCTGATTCCTTCATTAAGAAGAAAGTTTCCCTCTCTCTTAAAAATCTTTTTGATGTTCTTTATTCTTTGGATATTTAGGAATTCGAAAAATTACCTCTTTTATTCTCTTTGTACTTGGCTTTTAATCCATTGGCCACAAAATTATACTTCCTCTTAGAAGAAAGTACCTCTTTATAATAAAACCACAAATTCACTAATTATGTATCACATTATCCTCTTATTTTGTATTATTGGTATTTTTCTTCTTCTTTCTTTTTCTCCATTGGGGCTCCTTGGACCCCAAGAAACTCTATTATTTCGAGATCCTTTTTAGTGGATACTCATTATCCTTCTAGATGCATCTATATCCATTATTTCTCATTATCTTAATTATTTCTTTATTAAAATATCTCTTTTTGAGGATTTCTCTTTATCTCTATTTTTATTTTCCTTATTGGAATTCTTTTTAACATTAGGAACCTTATGGATACGAAAATCCATCAAGGATGACTCAATCTTACCTCTTTCCACTTATTTCCCATATTTTATCATTGTTTTCGATTTCATTCTTAATAAAGAAATATTTAATTATCTTTTCTTTTCTTGTTGCATTATCTTTGCCACTTTGGACTCCTTGGATCCCAAAGAACCCAAGAGACACGAAATCCAACTTTGGATAATATTCCTTTTCCTTCTAGAGGTTTCTACATCTTTCTTTTCTCCATTTGCTTATTTACTCATTTAATAATGGAGTTTCCTTTGTCTTTTCCTTGTTATTGGGCCCAATAGCCAATAAAGCCCACAAAACAACCAACAAGGATATTGTAAATGAAATCCTTTTATTCAAAACAAATTATATTATTATTTGTTCAAATATATTTAATAGGAGAAATTACATTTCTCACCAAAAGAACCCAAAAATTGGGGTTGTAACATCCTTCCCCTCTTATAGGAATTTTCCCCCCAAAATTCCACCAGGCACACAAACAAATAGGATAAGCCTTTCTTATGTCCATCATGGCTCCCATGTGACCTCACCCTTTCCATGTTTCTTCCCAAGAACCTTCATCATCTCATGTTCATCTATCTGAGTTCTTTCTCACTCTGGGTATATCATACCCTCATAGGTGACTCAGGACATTTCAACCTCTCATAAAGTTGAATAGGTTCATGGCTCAGCACATGGCTTGGGTACCTCACATAGTGCTCTAGATCGGACTCATGGAATACATTATACATAATGTTATTCTGAGGGGTAAGGCTAAACACAACCATCTCCACCAATCCATCTCAAAAGGACCCATATATTGGGGACTCAGCTTTCTCAGTTGTACCATAGAGGGGTCAGATTTTCACATCACATACTCTCCCACAGTGAACTGCATGTCAGTATGCTTTGCATCAACTCCTCAATCATGTCTCCCCTGGGCTCTCTCTCAGCCGTTACATGATCAAAGCAACTTTATCTGCACACACTGTGGTTCTTTCTTGACATTCACGAGGTCCCTTCACCAACATCATCTTAATGAAGTGGTGACCGACACAACCTCCCTTACTGAACTTCTTTACATCCCAACAGTGGTTATGGTGGTTATCATCACATCTTACATAGGACAAGAACTGTCTCCATGTATCACCGTGAACAAGCACACATGCTCTCATCAGACCCTCTAGTCTGGATCATACTAACCATTAGTTAGAGGTGATAAACTATACTAACATCGAGTTCGTCTACTTCCACCTCATGGAAGTGAATCTTTAGGTTATAAAAAACTTTTGAACTCACATCATGGTGTAGTTGAACCATCTCTTTCATTATCCTAAGGGAGACTTACCACAACATCCATAGTGATGAACTCCCATTCCCTCTCGGGGACTCTTTATCCTCTACATTAACTCTTTGGGTTACTGGTGTTCGTCCTTCACCTCCTGGCTTGCATGGCGACAAACCACATGCAACTTCATCTTAAGCATCCAATGTACTACTGCAACTTACTATCTTAGTAGTACCACGGTGTATGATAAACTTAAAATCATGATCTCTTGTATGTCATGATTCCTCAAGCTTGATTCCTCAGAAACCCTAAACCACTCCAGTCGGGGTTTCATCACCTTCCTTTCCAGAGAAGTGCATATGAGGTTCGACAACCATCCTTTTATTGCATTAAGGTCTAGGCTGACTAACCAAACAACTACTAATTTGTTCAACAGATCTCATTACATCTGAGTGTTAGCCCAAACATATATCCTTTTTCAAACTAAGGGTTAACCTAAAAACCTCTTCTAACCTCTAGATAACTAGGCAGCTGCATCTCAACCACTTCACATCCTTATGTGTAAGGAAATGTTGAAGACATACACCTCCATCTATTTCACTTATCATCTCATCTCGGGCTTTAGGTCTATCTTGAACAAGAAAACTTAGAGCTCATCTTCTTGGTTATCAAACTCAACCTTGTATAGCTCACAAATTCCACATAACCCATGATAAAAACATCCTCACAAGATGACCACCTTAGTTCTCTTGATGTTTGAAAACCATCCACATATCGTTCACTCCATAAGGGTATGTTATCACATCTGTCCTCATACCTCATAGCAACATTCCGACTCACATCATATTTATCCTTGGTGTATGGCATGCATATTGTCCTATCTCTCATTCCCATAACAAGAGGAAATAATCATTTGGTGGTCGTCCAAACACAAAGTTCTTCCCATTCCAAGAATAGATATGGTACATCCCACATTTCCAGTACACCTTCAAAACTAAGTTGAAATGTGCAACTTATGTCTCTACATCACAATAATCTTGATATCAAAGTTACTTCAATGGAAAACTGGTCTCGAACCTACTTGGGTCACCATACAATCATTGGTCATCTCCTCTAGGTCTGTAGGGTGCCGACACTTTTGGGGTCATCCCTCTTCCCTTATGCATCCATAGAGTTCCCTCCTCATCTGCCCTTTGGGTCCCATGAGTTCATGAAGGTGATTAATCCCCTAACCTATGGCCCTATTACAATGATAGTTGTTACCTCCCGACCCAATGTGTGGTGACCGTCTTGAGAAAATAGGATTAACTAAAGTGGAAGCGATTAATTAGCAGCGGAATTACTGAAAATCACTAAAAATTAAAACTTTTTGTAAGAAGATCCACAAACTGTAAAACTCTTTTACAAAGAACTAAAGTAAGTTATTTACAAGCTGATTCAACAACACATCTCTGTATCAACTCACCTCGAGAGTCATAACATTGACTTCCCGGTTAAACTATACATGAGTAGTATACAAAAATCTCGAGGCATCAGGCCAACAATCTCAGATTTATATCAAACTATCTACTGACTCCTAGGACCTGAGAGTACATAGATGACATATAGGACTCTCTATATACAAAACCTAACAGACAGTGTCTCCACCTGAAGATCACTGCTGTCCCTGATGTTGTTGTTGCTGTTGCTATGACTGCTATTGCTGCTCACCCACTGATGGGTTTCTCCTTCCTCGACGTCTACCTAAAAAGTTGAATCCCACGGGGGGGGAGACAAAAAAATTGTCCCAGCGAGAGTTATAACTCTTCGCCAGAAGCATTGTTATTGCAGATAAAAGAATAACACTGAGCAGTAGAAATATAAATATTTAACAATAGATAAATCATTGAATAAGATATGTAGAGCAGTATTCTCTATGCAATCATTTCAATTATAACTTGATTAAGCAGCAATCCATTCATTTAATAAGGAATGTGAAGAACATGTATACTAATTATCCAACTAGGACATATTAAACAATGTATCATCAAACATTGATTCTCATAGTTCAACCCTAAGCAATTATGCTACACGGCTGATTACATTTTACAAACATACTTATGCCCTGAGGAGATGAGGTATACCGCTCATACTCCAACCAACCATTGCGAAATCGAAATTGGTACCATACATAGGTCATCAGAAGAGCCAGATTTCTATGACCTCATCATCCTCAGTCAGTGTGAGGAACAACATGCAGGACATCTCGTGTCTCTGCTAAAATAGCTTTCTAGGGTATTCTGGCAACTTCACTATTAGAGTTACAGTGGCATGTTGTACTCTCTTTGCAATCAAGGGATTTATTGTTTATCTAACATTGATGCGACATTAACAACATCATCGGGAGATTAGTGATACATCATCTCGGCATATACATATAATGAAGGATTGAGAGATTAAATGTTTATCTCACATCAATTCCTCCATTACGACGTAAGAATATTCGCATCCATAACCCCCACATACTCAAAAGTATTATGTCCAGGAGTTCCCTTAGGAAAACCTGTTTCACCATCATCCAACTTCTGACGATGATGGATCTATGGTCAGGGCTCTACATTATATCATTTCACTTGATTATTTAAGTGCATTACAACATTCTTTTAGCAACAGGCATGTTTTCAAACATAAACCTTTATAAAAATTACTATAAAGAATGAGTACTTTTTCTATCAGGTTCATTTCACAACATTAATAGCATTGGGAGCTCAATCCCTTATTATCTTATCATCATGATTCAAGAACATGGGTATTTAAACCCTTAGAGCATCAAAAAACTTGTTACCACTTTAATAGGTAACATAATGCCATCAAATCAGTTGACAGTGTAAACATAATAATTGTAATGCAAGTATTTCACATGGCTCTTAAAGCCTATCACTTTCTTTTGTTACCTTTCCCTAGGCAACATAGAATATCATTACTTACATAACTCATGAAGTTCTTTCAATAAACAAGGCATCATAGCTCATACCTAGCTATGTTCAATATCTCATAAAACCTACATGATTAGTACAGATGATAAAAGATACATCAATTTCATATCAGCATAATGCAACACAATGATAACTTCACTATTCATGGGTTGCACCACTATGCCCTCACTAGGGTTAGGGTTTGCCCTTTCAATTCAGTTAGGGTTAATCAACCCCTTTAACTCAATTAGAATAATTGACTCATCATTCATTACTCAACTATAGAAATTCATGTTGTAAGGTATAACCCAGAATTAGGGTTTCACACTTCCATTTTCTTCATTTGGAATTAGGGTTCACTATTCACATTACATCACCTTTGATTAGGGTTTACTATTCACATCAAAGTTCCTTGAATTAAGGTTTATCATGTCATCCCTATGAATTGAGATCATACCATCATCATGTATTAAGATTACTTCCAATAATACCCTCAGTTAGGGTTATGATTCATTAACCTTCATAATTAGGGATTCATGATCTCACTATCATGGATCATACCCTAATTAGATATATATTCATAATAAGAGTTCATTACATAATTAACATTTATGTAGGTAATCCTTTCTCTCTCATCCTTTATAGGATGATGTTTACTTCAGCCTTGATTAGGCTAAGTCAACTCAACATGAAAGAGAAGTGACATCATGGGTTATGTCATTATCATTATGATCATTAAGGCTTAATTACTTAATGGGTACTAATCACACTATCACATTAAAATACAATTACTATAATCATCTTTGATTACATCATGTATTAAACAATTAACTAACTTGACCTTTAACCACTTTAAGTATCTATGCAGTTTTGGTTAATTATCCACTGTTGGGTCTTGGCCAAACCAAACCTCAAACGGTCTTGACCAAACCAGACCTCAAACAGTCTTGACCAAAAACATCCAAATGGTCTAAGACCGTTTAGACCTCCATGCAGTCTTGCACAACCTCTGAGACCGTTTGGTAAAGTAGGTAGTGAAGACCGTTTGCCAAGGTTGACTTTTGAAACAGCATGAACTCCTCTTTGAAACCGCATGAATTCAACCGATTTGGAAACCACATTCACCTAAACGGTTTGAGATCGTTTGATCCCAAACAGTCTTGGGACCGTTTGGAATCAAACGGTCTTGATACCGTTTGGTCCAAACCTCCTCAAAACCGCAAGGACCAAAAATTGGTCTCAACCACTTCAATCAATTAGGGTTTCCAATGTTGGTTCCTTCAACCATTGAATACATGTAACCAATCATCAATTGGACTTATCATAGTAATTCAATTGAGTTAATTAGGTCAACCTTCAACTGATTTGACCCTCAATCGACCCTCAATTGGTCATCAATTAGGGTTTTAGTCAAATGTATTAGGGTTTGGAAACGTTGATCCTTCAATGTTGACTATTGTTGAACCAAATACTTGAACTATTGGATTACCATCCAAATTGGGCATGACCTGACCCGAAACGGTCTTGAGGTCGTTTGGATGACCTCCATATGGTCTTGAGTCCATTTGACAAAGTCAACATCAAAAACCAAGTCAACCAATTAGGGTTTGGCTCATTGGATTGATCATAAAATCAACAATTGATTGTACTTCAACTTAGCACCTTTGGATCTTCAATTGGTCAACCATACTCAACCCTAGACCAGAAAACGGTCTTGGGTGATCACCAAACGGTCTTGAAACCATTTGGGTGATCCCCAAATGGTTTTGAAACCGTTTGGGTCATCCAACCCAAGTTTCAAACTTAACCACTTATGAAATCAGCAATCAACCCGATTAGGGTTTAGGAAATTGATGGACCTTCAATTGGCGAACCAGTTGAAATTAATTAATAATTATTGATAGATAATTGACCTACATTATTCTCAATAGGTATCCAAATGGTCAACGCTTGGTCAAAGACACCAAACGGTCTTGGACCGTTTACTTCTATGCGGTTTAGGTGAAACCGTTTGCTCCAAAACGGTTTGGGAAACCATTTGAGCAACAAAAGCAAACAGTTTGGTAAAGTAACTTTTTGGATATACATCTAAGATGATGTAATCTTCGACTTCCTCTGTTCAAAAAAGAATAGTTTCTGTTCTTCACGGAAGTTTTAGCAAGAACTCAAAAGAGTAGCAAAGAAGAAAAATAACCAACAATTATTAAAGGAATGGATGCATTAGCAATGCTTAAGGGTTAGAGTTATAAAACCCGCCTCTAGAACTGAGCCAAAGCTCCAAGATCCACGGTTCTAATGGTGGATGGAGTTCCAGTAGTTGTCCAAGGTCCGTCCTTCAACTTTTAGATGAACAAACTTACTAGAAATGGAAACCAAGTGAAGAAAACCATGAATCAAGCCTTATTTTAGGGTTTCCACCACGGATCCGAGGTAGGAGATGATCAAAACTTACCAAGCTAGTTTGGTCATCCTCCTTCTTCTCTAGAGCTCTCCTTTGGATGGCCAAAGCAAGGTGAAAAGAGAAAGAGACTAAGGAAACAGTTCTCATGTGTATAGGAAAAGATATACATAAGAGATATGTTTATGGGTTTTTAAGAAAATAGAAAAAGAGGATTATCTTCTTTAATTCCAACTAATTTCAACCAAAGCTTCCTCCATGATTTGGCCACCTTCTATAACCTTGAAAAAATTCTCCATTATCCAAGAATTAATGGAAAAGGAATTAATCATCTTAAAGAGTTGTATATTAGTATCCATCCTTTTAATGGATGTTGCTTTATATAATATTAATGTGAATGGCTTCTACTCAACCAAGGTATTTTTGTTCCCAAACATGGAACAAACTCGTCCCAACTATTGCAAACACATCCCTCAACTTTTGATTGAAGGGCTCCTTAATTAATATATTTCTCTTTGCATTAAGTTATATTAAAGAGCCATTTGTGCTTAAGTCTTGGTTATTTTAATGTCAAGATTCTCTCTCCTCCAAGATAATTCAAATGAGGCACCCTTTTCATTTTCTTTGCTCTACTTGATTTCAAGAAACATGAGAGACCCTCTAGGGGTGATATTTTGCATATTGAACCCTAGCTTTTGGGTAAATTGCATATTACACCAAAACTAGGTTTTAATGCACAAGGATTTCTCTACAAGCTTTATCTTGGTGCCCAAGCTTGTAAAAACCATACCACTACATCATATTTCATTCTTATGATGTATCAACATCAGAGGAACATCTTATCATGTGAAATTTTCAAGTTAACCCCTTTACTTGGGTAATTTGTACTTTAGTCCAAAAGTGACAAAATAAAGTTTCAACATTATTCAAAAAGGACTGAAATTGAAAAATAAATTCCTCAAAAGCCTTAATTACTTTTCAAAGTATAAGAGCAAGCATCTAATCAAATTAATTAGGCAAAACACCTAGGGTTAGTACATAACCCAGGTCAGGGATGTTACAAATTATCCACCCCTTACAAGGATTTCGTCCCCGAAATCATAAACAAAACATTTTAAGAGAAAAGAGTAGGGTATTTCCTCCTCATCTCTTCATCTAGTTCCCACGTAGCTTCTTGAATGCCACAGTGATTCCAGAGGACTTTTACAAGACAAATGTGTTTCTTCTTCAGCTTCTTGATTCTTCAATCGGGAATCAACACAGGTCCTTCAACATAAGATATATCATCATTTAACTCTACTTCCATAGACTGCAGAACTAATTTTGTGTCAGGATGACATTTCCTAAGCATGGAAATGTGGAATACTGGGTGTAACTTTTGCAGCTCAGTTGGTAACTCCAGCTTATAAGCTACCTTTCCAATTCGTTCAATGATTGGATAAGGCCCCATAAATCTAGGTGCTAACTTTCCTTTTCTTCCAAACCGAAGAACTCCCTTCCAAGGTGAGACCTTGAGGTACACTCTGTCTCCAACCTAGAATTCTAAAGGTCTAAGATGCTTATCAGCATAAGATTTATGCCTATCATGTGCATTCTTTAATTGCTGTTGTATTATTTTAATCTTCTCGGTGGTCTGCTGCACAAGATCAGGACCCAAGAGTTGATAGTCACCAGTTTCATACCAACATAGGGGAGATCTACAACGTCTACAATACAAAACTTCATAAGGTGCCATGTCAATATTGTGTTGATAGCTATTGTTGTAGGAAAACTCTATCAAGCTTAGATGCAGATCCCGACTTCCTGTAAACTGGAAGACACATGCCCGAAGAAATTCCTCTAAGGTCTGTATAGTCTTTTCTGACTGTCCATCAGTCTGAGGATGAAAGGTTGTATTAAACCTCAACTATGTGCCTAAGTCTTTATGATGTCGCTCCCAAAAATGACTTGTAAACTGGGGACCTCTGTCAGAAACAATGGTAACTGGGACCCCATGCAGTCGCACTATCTCATCTACATATAACTGTGCCAGCTTTTCTGCAGAATAGGTTGTTTTGACAGGTAAGAAATGTGTTGTCTTTGTCAACCTATCGACTATTACCCAGATGGAATCATGACCTTTGGCTGTTTTGGGTAGACCAACCACAAAATCCATGGTCACATGATCCCACTTCCACTGTGGTATAGGTAAAGGCTGCATTGTTCCTGCAGGCTTCTGATGTTCAGCTTTAATTTGCTGACATATATACTAGACACCGCATAACAAACTCAGCAACATCTTTCTTCAAACCAGGCCACCAATACATATCTTTCAAGTTATGATACATCTTGGTGCTTCCTGGATGCATAGCATACATTGAAGAATGAGCTTCTTCCAGGACTAATTTCCTTAAGTTATCAACATCAGGAACTATCATTCTACCATGATAACAGGCTATTTGATCATCTGAGTCATGGAAACCATCTCATTTCTCACTACCATACTCTTATCTAATCTGCTAAACTACAACATCCGTTTGTTGTGCCTCCTTAATCTACTATCTCAGAGTAGGTTTTATGTGCATCTCAGCTAACAACCCAGATAACAATGATACTTTTAACTGTACATTGCCTTGCCTTAAAGAGATAAGCATATCCCTCCTAGAATACACCAAAGAATTTAGTTGTGCTCTGTCTAAGATTGGTGTTGCTGATTTCCTACTTAAAGCTTCAGCAA
Organism: Alisma plantago-aquatica; assembly: GCA_963693085.1. Classification (NCBI taxonomy): domain Eukaryota; kingdom Viridiplantae; phylum Streptophyta; class Magnoliopsida; order Alismatales; family Alismataceae; genus Alisma; species Alisma plantago-aquatica. The sequence goes on along the minus strand of OY856411.1, from coordinate 785,303,704 downwards.
CTACATTAGCCTTACCTGGATGATAATCAATCGTACAATCGTAGTCCTTAATTAATCTCATCCAGTGGCTTTGCCTAATGTTAAGCTCATGCTGAGAAAAGATATACTTTAGGTTCTTATGGTCTGTGAAAATCTAGAATGTCTCTCCATAGAGATAATGTCTCCAGATCTTTAGGGCATGAACTACAATAGCTAGTTCTAGATCGTGTGTCAGATAATTTTCCTCATGTTTCTTAAGCTGTCGAGAAGCAAAAGAAATCACTTGTTTATCCTACATCAACACACATCCTAGTCCATTCCTAGAGGCATCACAGAAAACTATATACCCTTTCCTTTGTTCAGGTAACACTAGCACAGGTGCACTTGTTAGCCTTTCCTTTAACAACTGGAAAGATTGCTGACACCTATCACTCCAGGCAAAAGGAACATGCTTCCTGGTCAACTTAGTCAAGGGTAAAGCTATAGAACTGAAGTTCTTAATGAACCTCCGGTAATAGCCTGCCAACCCTAACAAACTACGAATCTCCATTGGTGTCTTCGACTGCTCCCACTACAAGTCATATTCTACCTTTTTAGGGTCAACACGTATACCTGAAGCAGATATTACGTGCCCAAGAAAAGAAACCTCAAGTAACCAGAACTCACACTTGCTAAATTTAGCATATAACTCATGCTCTCTTAGCAAAGTTAGAGCCTAACGAAGATGCTGCTCATGCTGCTGAGCATCTCTACTGTAGATCAGGATGTCATCTATGAAGACAACTACACACTGATCAAGAAAAGGTCGAAAGATTATATTCATGAGTTCCATAAATGCAGCTGGTGCATTAGTTAGTCCAAACGACATAACTGTGAACTCATAGTGACCATACCTTATCTTAAAGGCAGACTTAGGTATGTCACCCTCCTTAATACGCAGCTGATGATATCCCGACCTCAAATCAATCTTTGCGAAGACTGTTGCACCACACAACTGGTCAAAGAGATCATCAATCCTCGGCAAATGATATTTATTCTTTATTGTTACTTTATTTAGTTGTATGTAATCAATGCACAACCACATTGATCCATCCTTCTTTTTAACAAAGAGGACCGGAGCACCCCCAGGGTGAAGTACTTGGTCGGATGAAACCCTTCTCAAGAAACTCTTGCAGCTGCTTCTTGAGCTCTACCATCTCAGCAAGCACCATCCTATACAGTGTTTGTGCTATAGGTTGCGTGCCCGGGATTAGATTAATTTCAAAATCAATCTCTCGGGGCAGAGGTACACCTAGAAGTCCTTCAGGAAATACATCTTCAAATTCCCTGACTACAGGAACTTCAGCAGGATTAGAACTCTCCATGGTGGTATCTACCACATGGGCCAAGAATGCATAACATCCTTGCCTCATCAACTTCTCAGCAACCATAGCTGACACAAGATAGGTTGGAAGAATCTTTCTATCTCCTTGAAAGATCCATGTGTCACTATCATCTGTGAACACAGCTTGCTTGGACTCACAATCCAAAACAACCTTATACATTTCTAAGGTATCCATCCCAAAGATTATGTCAAACCCATGCATCTCAAGTGGTATAAGACCCACTTGAATGCGATGTTTAGAAAAGGAAAGAATGCAGGGAGAACACACCTCCCGCAACACATCAAATCTCATTAAAGGAGTTTCTAACTTCAAACTCTCTGCCCTATGACTAATTGTCATATTGTAGTCAAGAATCACTCTTCGAGTGATAAAGGAATGCGTAGCACCTAGATCAATTAAAACAGTTATGATGTAGTATGTTGACATATCAGAATAAAACAACTTCATCTGACTTATCACAACCCAAGGGTTGACTACTGGATCAGGTGGATTCATCGAATAGAATCTTGTTGTCGCCTGTGGTTGATTCGGTGCTTGATGACTGGGTGTCGATTATCCAGCTTGGGACACTTGTCTACGTCCTCTAGATCCACCTAGAAACTATCTCCATTGAGAACCTTACTGACTCTGCCTTTGAGGTTGAGTCACACTTGCCTCTCGGGCTCTGCAATCCTTCATCATATGTCCCACTATTCTACATATATAAAAGCTCATGATCCCTTGCTGTGGTCTGGATGGTCCTTTGACCGACACAGATGCTGAGCTGCGAGCTCCTTCGGGTGGTAAACTTCATCCTCTACCCCTATTTGACGTCCACTATGTCTGGGTACTGAATCTAGGTGGTGGTGTAGGCATGGAAAACCTCGGTTTCTTGAAACCTTTGGATGAGGATCCTTGGAACTGGGGATACATCTTGTTTTTGGTCTATCGCTTCTCTGTCACAGACCTCTCTATCCTTCTGACAGACTCCACAAAAGTAGCAAATCTTTCCCTGTTCTCCAGAGCAGATACAGGGGTGGTCAACTCAGTGTTTAACCCCTTCTTGAAACGTCAAATCTGCTCTTCATATGTGGTTGCCATATGCAGACAAAACCATAACATCTCCATGAACTTAGCCTCGTACTCGCTAATGTTCATAGGTCCTTGCCTTAATCTCTCAAACTGATAGATTTTCTCATCCAGGAACGTCTTAGGAAAGTATCTGTTGACAAATTCTCGTCGAAATACTTCCCATTCGATCTCCACACTAGGCCTTTTCCCCTCCTCTATGGTCCACCAGTGACCAGCACTCCCTTTAAGAAGGTACACAACATGTCTAACCTTCTCAGCTTCTGTGATGTTTAGGATTCTAAAGGCCTTCTCTAGTTCAGTTAGCCACAAGTCAGCATATGTTGGGTCAGTTGTTCCAGCATATTCTGTGGCTCCAACTCGGTGAAGTCGTTCAAACGTCTTGCCGGCTCCTGGTCCTTCTGGATGGGTAAGTGCCCTAGGTACAAGTATATGCATCCTATCAGTCATGTGTGTCATGGCAGTCATGAACTGCCCAAACATGGCTTGAAAGGTTGGGTTCCCCATGTCAGCTGGATTGAACTGGGGTGGTTCAGGTACAGGTTCATCCCTTCTTTGGTCTCTTGCACCTCCTCCGGGTGCAGCGACACTACTCTCTGCAACATGTTCTTCATGTGATCCATACATCTTTAGTTTCTCTTCTCCTCCTATATGAGCAGAAGACACTATCAGATATATTGGAAGACACTAGAACAGACTCAACAACCTTAGTCCTATGTCTCTGTAGACTCACCGAACCTAGAGCTCTGATACCACTAAATTGTGGCGACCGTCTTGCTAAAACAGGATTAACTAAAGCGGAAGCGATTAATTAGCAGTGGAATTACTAAAAATCACTAAAAATTAAAACTTTTTGTAAGAATATCCACAAACTATAAAACTCTTTTACAAAGAACTAAAGTAAGTTATTTACAAGCTGATTCAACAGCACATCTCTATATCAACTCATCTCGAGAGTCATAACATTGACTGCCCGGCTAAACTATACATGAGCAGTATACAAAAATCTCGAGGCATCAGGCCAAAAATCTCGGATTTATATCAAACTATATACTGACTCCTAAAACCTGAGAGTACAGAGACGACATATAGGACTCTCTATATACAAAACCTAACAGACAGTGTCTCCATGTGAAGATCATTGTTGTCCCTGATGTTGTTGTTGTTGTTGTTGTGACTGATGTTGCTGCTCACCCACTGATGGGTTTCTTCTTCCTCGGCGTCTATCTAAAAAGTTGAATCCCATAGGGGTGAGACAATTGAAAATTGTCCCAGCGAGAGTTATAACTCTTCGCTAGAAGCATTGTTATTGCAGATAAAAGAATAACACCGAGCAGTAGAAATATAAATATTTAACAGCAGATAAATCATTGAATAAGATATGCAAAGCAGTATTCTCTATGCAATCATTTCAATTATAACTTGATTAAGCAGCAAGTCATTCATTTAATAAGGAATATGAAGAACATGAATACTAATTATCCAACTAGGACATATTAAACAATGTATCATCAAACATTGATTCTCGTAGTTCAACCCTAAGCAATTATGCTACACGACTGATTACATTTTATAAATATACTTATGCCCTGAGGAGATGAGGTATACCGCTCATACTCCAACCGACCATTGCGAAATCAAAATCAGTACCATACATAGGTCATTAGAAGAGCTGGATTTCTACGACCTCATCATCCTCAGTCAGTGTGAGGAACAACATGCATGATATCTCGTGTCTCTACTAAAATAGCTTTCCAGGGTATTCTGGCAACTTCGCTATTAGAGTTACAGTGGCATGATGTACTCTCTTCGCAATCGAGGGATTTCTTGTTTATCTCACATCGATGCAGCATTAACAACATCATCGAGAGATTAGTGATACATCATCCTGACATATACATATAATGAAGGATTGAGAGATTAAATGTTTATCTCACATCAATTCCTCCATTAGGATATAAGGATATTCCCGTCCATAACCCCCACATACTCAAAAATATGCTCTCTAGGAGTTTCCTTAGGAAAACCTGTTTCACCATCATCCAACTTCTGACGATCATGGATCTATGGTCAGGGCTCTACATGATATCATTTCACTTGATTATTTAAGTACATTACAACATTCTTTTAGCAACAGACATGTATTCAAACATAAACCTTTATAACAATTACTATAAAGAATGAATACTATTTCTATCAGGTTCATTTCACAACTTTAATAGCATTGGGAGCTCAATACCTTATTATCTCATCATCATGATTCAAGAACATGGGTATTTAAACCCTTAGATCATCAAAACACTTGTTACCACTTTAACAGGTAACATAATGCCATCAAATCATTTGACAGTGTAAACATAATAATTTTAATGTAGGTATTTCACATGGCTCTTAAAGCCTATCACTTTCTTTTGTTACCTTTCCCTAGGCAACATAGCATATCATTACTTACAAAACTCATGAAGTTCATTCAATAAACAAGGCATCATAGCTCATACCTGGCTATGTTCAATATCTCATAAAACTTGCATGATTAGTACATATGATAAAAGATGCATCAATTTCATATCAGCATAATGCAACACAATGATAACTTCACTATTCATGGGTTGCACCACTATTCCCTCACTAGGGTTAGGGTTTTCCCTTTCAATTCAATTAGGGTTAATCAACCCCTTTAACTCAATTAGAATAATTGACTCATCATTCATTACTCAACCATAGAAATTCATGCTATAAGGTATAACCCAGAATTAGGGTTTCACACTTCCATTTTCTTCATTTGGAATTAGGGTTTACTATTCACATCACATCACCTTTGATTAGGGCTTACTATTCACATCACATCAGCTTTGATTAGGGTTTACTATTCACATCAAAGTTCCTTGAATTAAGGTTTATCATGTCATCACTATGAATTGAGATCATACCATCATCATGTATTAATATTACTTCCAATAATACCCTCAGTTAGGGTTATGATTCATTAACCTTCATAATTAGGGTTTCATGATCTCACTATCATGGATCATACCTTAATTAGACATCTATTCATAATAAGATTTCATTACATAATTAACATTTATGTAGGTAATCCTTTCTCTCTCAACCTTTATAGGATGATGTTTACTTCAGCCTTGATTAGGCTAAGTCAACTCAACATGAAAGAGAATTGACATCATGGGTTATGTTATTATCATTATGATCATTAAGGCTTAATTACTTAATGGGTACTAATCACACTATCCCATTAAGATACAATTACTATAATCATCTTTGATTACATCATGTATTAAATAATTAACTAACTTTACCTTTAACCACTTTAAGTATCCATGCAGTTTTGGTTAATTATCCACCAAACGGTCTTGGTCAAACCAAACCTCAAATGGTCTTGACCAAACCAGACCTCAAACGGACTTGACCAAAAACATCCAAACGGTCTAAGACCATTTAGACCTCCATGCGGTCTTGCACAGCCTCTGAGACCGTTTGGTAAAGTAGGTAGTGAAGACCGTTTGCCAAGGTTGACTTTTGAAACCGCATGAACTCCTCTTTGAAACCGCATGAACTCAACCGATTTGGAAACTGCATGCACCTAAATGGTTTGAGATCGTTTAGTCCCAAACGGTCTTGAGACTGTTTGGTCCAAACCTCCTCAAAACCGCAAGGACCAAAAATTGGTCTCAACCACTTCAATCAATTAGGGTTTCCAATGCTGGTTCCTTCAACCATTGAATACATGTAACCAATCATCAATTGGACTTATCATCATACTTCAATTGAGTTAATTAGGTCAACCTTCAACTAATTTGACCCTCAATTGACCAAAAATTGGTCATCAATTAGGGTTTGAGTCAATTGTATTAGGGTTTGGAAACATTGATCCTTTAATGTTGACTATTGTTGAACCAATTACTTGAACTATTGGATTACCATCCAAATTGGGCATGACCTGACCCCAAACGGTCTTGAGGTCATTTGGATGACCTCCAAACGGTCTTGAGACCATTTTTGCAAGTAGACATCAAAAACCAAGTCAACCAATTAGGGTTTGGCTCATTGGATTGATCATAAAATCAACAATTGATTGTACTTCAACTTAGCACCTTTGGATCTTCAATTGGTCAACCGTACTTAACCCTAGATCTCCAAACGGTCTTGGGTGATCACCAAATGGTCTTGAGACCGTTTGGGTGAATCCCAAATGGTTTTGAAACCATTTGGGTCATCCAACCCAAATTTCAAACTTAACCACTTATGAAATCAACAATCAACCCGATTAGGGTTTAGGAAATTGATGGACCTTAAATTGGCGAACCAGTTGAAATTAATTAATAATTATTGATAGATAATTGACCTACATTATTCCAAACAGGTCTCCAAATGGTCAATGCTTGGTCAAAGCCACCAAACGGTCTTGGACCGTTTGCTTCTATGTGGTTTAGGTGAAACCGTTTGCAATCAAACGGTTTGAAACCATTTGCTCCCAAACGGTTTGGGAGACCGTTTGAGCAACAAAAGCAAACCGTTTGGTAAAGTAACTTTTTGGATATACATCTAAGATGATGTCATCTTCTTCTTCCTCTATTCAACCAAGAACAGTTGTTGTTCTTCACGGAAGTTTCAGCAAGAACTCAAAAGAGTAGCAAAGAAGAAAAGTAACCAACAATTATTAAAGGAATGGATGCATTAGCAATGCTTAAGGGTTAGAGTTATAAAACCCACCTATAGAACTGATCCAAAGCTCCAATCTCCATGGTTATAATGGTGGATGGCGTTCCAGCAGTTGTCCAAGGTCCGTCCTTCAACATTTAGATGAACAAACTTGCTAGAAATGGAAACCAAGTGAAGAAAACCATGAACCAAGCCTTGTTTTAGGGTTTCCACCATGGATCCGAGGTAGGATATGATCAAAATTTACCAAGATAGTTTGGTCGTCCTCCCTCTACTCCAGAGATCTCATTTGGTCGGCCAAAGCAAGGTGAAAAGAGAAAGAGACTAAGGAAATGGTTCTCATGTGTATAGGAAAAGATATACATAAAAGATATGTATATGGGTTTTTAAGAAAATAGAAAAAGAGTATTATCTTCTTTAATTCCAACTAATTTCCGCCAAAGCTTCCTCCATGCTTTGGCCACGTAGCCACCTTATATAACCTTGCAAAACTTCTCCATTATCCAAGGATTAATGGAAAAGGAATTAATCATCTTAAATAGTTGTATATTAGTATCCATCCTTTTAACGGATATTGCTTTATATAATATTAATGTGAATGGCTTCTACTCAACCAAGGTCTTTTTGTGCCCAAGCATGGTACAAACTCAAACAAACTATTGCAAACACATCCATCAACTTTTGGTTGAAGGGCTCCTTAATTAATATGTTTCTCTTTGCATTAGGTTATATTAAAGAGCCATTTGTGCTGAAGTCTTGGTTATTTTAATGTCAATATTCTCTCTCCTGCAAGATAATTCAAATGAGGCGACCTTTTCATTTTCTTTGCTCTACTTGATGCCAAGAAACATGAGAGACCCTCTAGGGGTGATATTTTGCATATAACCCTAGGTTTTGGGTAAATTGCATATTACACCAAAACTAGGTTTTAATGCACAAGGATTGCTCTACAAGCTTTATCTTGGTGCCCAAGCTTGTAGAAACCATACCACTACATCATATTTCATTCTTATGATGTATCAACATCAGAGGAACATCTTATCATGTGCAATTTGCAAGTTAACCCCTCTACTTGGGTAATTTGCACTTTCGTCCAAAAGTAACAAAACAAAGTTTCAACATTATTCAAAAAGGACTGAAATTGAAATATAAGTTCCTCAAAAGCCTTAATTACTTTTCAAAGTATAAGAGAAAGCATCTAATCAACTTAATTAGGCAAAACACCTAGGGTTAGTACATAACCCAGGTCAGGGATGTTACAAATTATCTACCCCTTACAAGGATTTCGTCCCCGAAATCATAAACAAAACATTTTAAGAGAAAAGAATAGGGTATTTCCTCCTCATCTCTTCCTCTAGTTCCCACGTAGGTGATTCCAGAGGAGTCTTACAAGACTAATGTCTTTCTTCTTCAGCTTCTTGATTCTTCTATCAAGAATCAACACAGGTCCTTCAACATAAGATATATCATCATTTAACTCTACTTCCATAGGCTACAAAACTGATTCTGTGTCAGGATGACATTTCCTAAGCATGGAAATGTGGAACATTGGGTGTAACTTTTTCAGCTTAGGTGGTAACTCCAGCTTATAAGCTACCTTTCCAATTCGTTCAATGATTGGATAAGGCCCCATAAGTATAGGAGCTAACTTTCCTTTTCTTCCAAACCTAAGAACTCCCTTCCAAGGTGAGACCTTGAGGTACACTCTGTCTCCAACCTAGAATTCTAAAGGTCTACGATGCTTATCAACATAAGATTTCTGCCTATCCTGTGCAGTCTTTAACTGTTGTTGTATTATTTTAATCTTCTTGGTGGTCTGTTGCACAAGATCATGACCAAAAAGTTGATATTCACCAGTTTCATACCAACAAAGGGGAGATTTACAACGTCTACCATACAAAGCTTCATAAGGTGCCATGTCAATACTGCGTTGATAGCTATTGTTGTAGGCAAACTCTATCAAGCTTAGATGCAGATCCCAACTTCCTGTAAACTGGAGGACACATGCCCTAAGCAAATCCTCTAAGGTCTGTATAGTCCTTTCTGACTTTCCATCAGTCTAAGGATGAAAGGCTGTATTAAGCCTCAACTATGTGCCTAAGGATTTATGAAGTCGCTCCAAAAAACGAGTTGTAAACTGGGGACCTCTGTCAGAAACAATGGTAACTGGGACCCCATGCAGCCTCAATATCTCATCTACATATAATTGTGCCAGCTTTTCTACAGAATAGGTTGTTTTGACAGGTAAGAAATGTGTTGTCTTTGTCAACCTATCGACAATTACCCAGATGGAATCATGACCTTTGGATGTTTTGGGTAGACCAACCACAAAATCCATGGTCACATGATCCCACTTCCACTGTGATATAGGCAAAGGCTGCATTGTTCTTGTAGGCTTCTAATGTTCAGCTTTAATTTGCTGACATACTGACACCACATAACAAACTCAGCAACATCTTTCTACAAACTAGTCCACCAATACATATCTTTCAAGTTATTATACATCTTGGTTCTTCCTGGATGCATAGCATACATTGAAGAATGAGCTTCTTCCAGGACTAATTTCCTTAAGTTATCAACATTAGGCACTATCATTCAACCATGATAACATGCTATTTGATCATCTGAGTCATGGAAACCATCTCATTTCTCACTACCATACTCTGATCTAATCTGTTGAACTATAGCATCAGCTTGTTGTGCCTCCTTAATCTGCTATCTCAGAGTAGGTTTTATGTACATCTCAGCTAACAACCCAGATAACAATGATACTTTTAACTGTACATTGTCTTGCCTTAAAGAGAGAAGCATATCCCTCCTAGAACACACCAAAGAATTCAGCTGTGCTCTGTCTAAGTTTGGTGTTGCTGATTTCCTACTTAAAACATTAGCAACTACATTAGCCTTCCCTAGATGATAATCAATCGTACAATCATAGTCCTTAATTAATTCCATCCAGCGGCGTTGCCTCATGTTAAGCTCATGCTGAGAAAAGATATACTTTAGGTTCTTATGGTCTGTGAAAATATGGAATGTCTCTCCATAGAGATAATGTCTCCAGATCTTCAGGGCATGAACTACAGTAGCTAGTTCTAGATCGTGTGTCGGAAAATTTTCCTCGTGTTTCTTAAGCTGTCGAGAAGCAAAAGAAATCACTTGTTTATCCTGCATCAACACACATCCTAGTCCATTCTTAGAGGCATCATAGAAAACTATATACCCTTTCCCTTGTTCAGGTAACAGTAGCATAGGTGCACTTGTCAGCCTTTCCTTTAACAACTAGAAAGATTGTTGACACCTATCACTCCAAGCAAAAGCAACATCCTTCCTGGTCAACTTAGTCAAGGGTAAAGCTATAGAACTGAAGTTCTTAATGAACCTCCGGTAATAGCCTGCCAACCCTAACAAACTACGAATCTCCGTTGGTGTCTTCAGCTGCGCCCACTGCAAGATATATTCTACCTTTTTAGGGTTAACATGTATACCTAAAGCAGATATTACGTGCCCAAGAAAAGAAACCTCAGGTAACCAGAACTCACACTTGCTAAATTTAGCATATAACTCATGCTCTCTTAGCGAAGTTAGAGCCTAACGAAGATGTTGCTCATGCTGCTGAGCATCTCTAATGTAGATCGACAACAATTCATCTTCTTATGAGGCAAGGAATATCAGATACCATATTATGGCAGTTTCATCTCAGAGTGAAGATATAAGAAACATGCAATATACCGACTATAAGAAAAATGTTTCTAGACCCGTTGGATTAAGCACTAGCACAACAGAAACATGGTGGACATATTTTGATCACTAAGAATATGATTCATGGGTGATTGGATCTAAGTGCAATTGGGAGTCTGTTGGTAAGGTATCCCCATAGAGAAAATCATGTGATGATTGACTTTGCATAAACCATAAAGGATTTGATTGATACTGATAAAGGCAAAATTCCAATTCATTTTTTTTCACTCAGTTATGAGATAATGAGGAAATATTATGAATGTCTAGAGAATATTGGTGTATGTATTCAAGTATTATCCTTGGGGAATGAGATCATAAGAATGTTAAGAGTACATGTAGATACTCTCATTATGTCCCTAGTCAGTTGTTACTATGGAAGGTAGATAGACACCAATAACACATAAGCCCAAAGTGTAGGTTGGTTGATGACTGAGTCTCATTAGTCATGATATGGTAATATCAAACCAAGCACACAAATACATGTTAGGAATAGTGTATCAGACTAATCCACCTTGCGAGTGACACATGGAAACCATCATATGATAAGTCATAGTCATCTCTCATAGTAAAGGTGGTGATTGTGATTCTTAGACCTGAAATTATTAGACTCGTCACATGTCGTTGGGTAAACTTTGACATCATCAAACACAATCCTAAAACATAGGTTGTTATAACGGTGATGATTTTGTGACTTTGAGACATGGGTATAGACTATGAATGATAGAGATGGGATTTGTCCCTCATATTGGAGTACGATATCCTGGCCACTTGACATGTGAGACTGAGAAACACATGTGCATGCAAATGTGAATCAATATATGATATTAAGATCACATTATCTTAGACAGTCTGCTCTTGGTTCAAGGAACATGAGAAGAACATTGAGAGAATGATGAGTCCATGCCTCAAGTTCACTCCAGATATCAGAGACAAATGAATTATACTATTACTACAACACCTTACACATATTGTAGGTTGAAGTTGTTCTCCAACTTTCCATTCACATGGGTAGTACTGATGTGCAACTAGGAACCACTCTCTACTTGTGATGTCATAAACTAGTTATGGACATTTACTGCCAATGTTATATGGGAACTATAGGGTCATACACATATGAACTCATCTAGAAGAGGAGTTTATCTTGAATGATGATTGGATTGAGCGGACTTCCAGACGACCATGTCATTGGGTGAGAGGGTTGTTTGGGCATGCCAAACATACATCTCAAGTGTTGAGATAGCCATTTGGGTTGTTAGGCTAATCACAGTTCGAATTGGCTAAGTTATTCCTAAATTGAGAAGTGAACTGACCTGTTCAAAGTTTTGAACCAACCAGCTCGATTCAGGCTCACCAGTTGGCCATCTGGGTGAGCAGAACGGGAATCTCGCATGGGTGAGATGTCTCAATTGGGGCCAAACGAAGGTTCTAGATGTTTCCCAAACTTTTTCAATTGCACATTTCTTGTGGTGCAAGAATTAATGTATGACATTAATTGGAATCGAATTGCCAAAATTCGTTTGCAATTAGGAAACTTGCATATGACCGTATGGCAGTTTTAGATGATCGTCTTGCAATGTCGGATGACTGCCTCGACTTCCAGATGGTTTTTTAGGTTGTCGTAGGTTGTGAAAATTCAAAATCATCTAGCCGCTTCCACTCCTAGACAGATCCTAAACATACTGGGAACCCTGACCCTAACCCCGCCTATAAATAGAGGGCTATTGGGGTCTTCCCTTAACTCAACAGTAAGAACCACAATTGAGAATCATTTGCTCTAACAATTGTTTTCCACTGTGGTTTTAGTATCTAAGAAAGCCCAAGCATGTCCTATCCGACTAGGGAGGGATAGTGACCAGAGAGAACAGTTGAGGATCGTTGTTCCGGGAGAGCAAGTTGGTGACTAGTACACTAATAGGAGGGAAAAATCCTTCCTATCTATTCTAGTTTAAGGACATGAGTATTATTTTGTCTGTGTGGATTTCTCTAGAGGAAGGAGTCCTTTGATTTCTACTTAGAGAGCAAAGTCAGCTTACAGTCCAGGGCGAGACCACAAGAGTCAATGTAGAAGATATTTTGTTCTTTGTTCAGGGTGAAGACTAGGAGCTGTATAGCCACCACCCAAGAGAAACTAGTATCAGTTGTATTGAAGTGAGTTGTTGTCACTAGACTTTCTCTAAGACCAAGTATAACTCGTCAAATCAGCCTTCCTATTTCATAGTAATTTAGGCAATCTTGATGGTACAGGAATACTGATAGATAATTTTTTTGTTCCCACTACTATACTATGTGCCCATATTTCCCAACATATTTGGTATCCCATCTCTAGATTCATCACCATATTTGGAGATTTCTCATCCCTTCTAATCGATATTTGTTTTCCTCCTATCATTTCTTCCTCTTGATAATGTCATGGTATTTAGTTATAGATGTGATGGTTACATCTTCGTGGCATGTATTATGTTTCTCCATGTGTCATTTCTTCTTTCTATTGAATACACTGACAAGATTCGATCCCATTGCTTGCAAATGCTTTCCTGTTGTCTTTGGCTTCATTGTCTTTGTTTGGTTTTTTTTGGTGGGTTGTGATCAACGGTTGTCCAACACTTTTTCCACTTTTTGTACTCATGTTCTTCTCCCTCTTTCCAAAAATGGTAGATAACATGGAGGAGGTGTGCACAACCTTACAACCTCACCCTGATTTTTATAGATATGTCTCCATGTTGAATAAATGGCCAATCTATATTTTGACCCATGTTTGTGATCTAGTGTAAGATACGATATCCATTTGAACCATTTAGCTTTAGGGAATGGTCCGCTCTTTGCATTTTTCCTAGAAAGAAGATGATTACCAATGTTTTACTAGTATGCCCTTGATTTATTTTGATGTCTATCCCACATATACAAGTTTTCTTGTCTTTTCACTGCTTCCAATTTTATCAATCACAATCTTTGTTCCTGATCTATGTATTGATTCATCTTTTTAATGCAATATGGTTGTAAACCGTATGCATGTGTATATCGATAATACATTTTTTGTTTAAATAAATAAAAAAATGTGTTATCATTGATAATTTGTAATAATTAATTTATGACTCAAAATATTACAAAATAAGTACTTGTTGGAATCAAACTTTTATCTACCTAACTACAAATAATTCATTAAAAAAATTTGATCACAACAAGAGTTGATGATTTTGGGGTTTATAATGTACATGATAATAAATGATTCATATTTAATCTATTAATAGGTCATTCCTTTAGGGTATTCTTCACCTACTAATACATTTCTCCCAAGAAAATGTATTAGTAGGTGAACAAATTCCCTGACTAGAACTAGGGTTTTTCCTTTGACTATTTACACTCATGTTTAAGTTATGTTGCATGCCCATAACCTCATTGAGCAATTTATCTTAGTTTTCTCTCTCTATATGAATGTTTTATCCTTTATAATCACATTGTGAAATGATTATAATTTCTCTCTCTTGATGTATGGTGCATTCCTCTATGATTCATATTTTGGCAATGAATATGCTTGTTCTTGGTTTATATTCTTATTCTTGATTTGATAACCTATTTGAGTCTAATCTTAATGAATTTGAGTTCCTGATATTCTTGAATTGTCTATATTTCATGGTGGGCTCTAAATTTTTTATGAATTGGAGTTCTTGATATTATTGAACTGTCTATATTTCATGTTGGGCTCTAAAATTTTACTTTTATAAATGATGAAATCCTAATTGTGGAACTCAACTAAGTTTTTCATTATTGTGATGGAACCCTAATTTTTCCACTTTTGTGGTGTCTGTTTCATATTATCCATTTCTATGATGTTAATCACACTAATTATATTTATGTGACTATACTTTCACTTATCTTTACATTTATACATTCTTTGTGATTTAGTAGCCCTAGAGTTTTATAAGCACTTTGGTTTTATGGGGTTATGTACCCTTTATATTTTGGGATGGAGGTTATGTGCCTTGGCTGCCATTTGTTATTTACATTTCCCTAGTGCTATGTTTATCTCACTTGCATTAAGGTTTATATTGTTGATTATGGGTTATGTGTCCTAATATCTTTATGTGTGCTTTTGTGGTACCTCTTTTTTTTATTAACGTCAAGTGTAACTACTTATTAACATCTTATTAAAATTCATATTCTTTTGAAATCCACTTGGATGGTACTTTTCTAATGGATGGGAAACCTTGTTATAGTTTGTGGTCCTTTTCCCATAATGTTTCTCAACTCCTATTAATATGCTCATACCAGAATTTTTGTTGACAACTTCCATTTATCTTCTCTTGTAGGGTATGCTTCCAACCTCTTAGGTGAAAGAACATCCAAGACATGACATGATGAGATGGACCTGACCTAGTAGAGCTCACTTTGGGAGATGGACTTGATATATGTTTGATATCCCTCTACTTAGATCATGAAGTTGTTTCTTTCATGTAAGCCCCTAGTGGGACATTTTTATTTTATCTTGTAAAATAGAATATTGTCACCAAATATATTTTCACTGCCATACTTTGGTCTTGTATACTATTCATTTGAGAAAAAATACACCTATTTTAGCATACTTGTTAGTGTGTTTGAATTTGATGGGTTTATTACTCAAATTGAGTAAGGAGTGGATCCCCTCTTGGGTCCCACTATTTGCAAGATGGTATCAGAGCCTTAGCGGTTAGGTTCTGACTATTTCAATTTTATCTCCCTATGTAGGACTGTTACCTTGCATAGTCACCCTCTAAGTGATATTTTTACCCTAGAATATACCTAAGATGATTATAATATGGTGAAACCAAGATTTAGACACATGTAAAGTACACATAAGAATCTTTATTAGTAAACTCTAATGTGATATGGATTTAGGGGATCTTAGCCTATAATATAGGTTAGTGGTGACATATCTCTTTCGATGATAATATTTAACTTTAGAAAAGACAATTGCATGAGTTTACGAAAGTAGTTGAAAAGGAGATCATATATGGAAAAATGGGAAATGGTTCTCAAATTTATTTTGCTCTCATCTTTGTTTCATGTTGCATGAATTTTTGTAGAAAAAATTATTTTTCATTATTCTACTATATGTACAAAAAAATTGTCTAATTGTATTGATGCTTTCTTGAACAAAGTCACAATAAAGAGATGTATGAAGTTTCATAGAGAAACCTTTGGATTAGCTAAAATAGAAATCATAAACCCTAGTTTTTAGTTGAAGTGATGGCTAGGAAAATGAGGCTTGTGTTAAAAGTTTGATTGACCTACCCTTTTATCTCTTATAAGTTGTATAAGGTTGTACCCTTTGACGTTTAGGTTTCCCATGTGAACTTAGGATTGTAAGGTTAGAAACACAAGGACCTAAAACTCAACCCTTGGTGGCCATGATCATCTTGTTTGATACATGACTTTTTAGCAACATAAACACACTTAATTTACGCAACTGTTAAAATGAATCTGTAACCCTAACACATTTAAGTATTATTTGTTTTGTCTTATTAGGTTAAACCTTTTAAGGGTTGTATAGTAGTAAGCTAGTAGTCTAGGCATGTTGGATTTCAGGGACAACCCTCTTTAAGTGATGGAGTGTTGTAACATACTAAAACCTAGCTCCTTAGTTCTAGAAAATCTAATCCCATTATTAGGAGGTTAGCATGTTTAGTTCTCTATGTTTGAACAAACAAGGAAGAGGTAAGCACTAACACATTGGTTTGTAACCCTGATGAATATTGTTAATGCATGTAACATGATTATCTCAATGGAAACCCTAACATGTCTAGTCTTGAACACAAATATAACCAATTTAGTGGAATTAGGTTCTATAATCAACATCTCATACCATAAAAATTTCATATAAACATAATAACTTATATGTGTGCTACCATTTAAGGATTATATATGTCATATATGTTTCCTTTGATAACCAATATTCACATAATGGCTAAGATATTTTTTTATAATAGGCACAATGTGTTTAACACATGAATTGTAATAATAATGTGAGTTTTCATATCCATGGATATGGATATAATACCATTATCTAAAAAAATTGAATTAATGGACTCAAGAATATAAATATGTCAAATATTAAATTTGTGCACAATAATACATTGAAAATCTTTTGGTGACAATGTAAAGATAATATGACTAAATTAAATGCAATAATATAGTAAATACGATGGTGACAAGACTAAACTCCAATTGTATTAGTACTCATATAAGGGAACTTTAAAACCAAAACATAATTCCAAAATTGTGTTCCTTGGGTCCGAATTAGCTTGGGTACCAAGTTTCACATTAATTGAGTAATCCTAGATATCATAATTGTATTGAGTAAGATTATAAGATTAATTATAGAATATTAAATAATATAAATATGACTCCAAACATGAAAAGTAGTGTTACATTCTGATTCTGCACCTTCAATTTAGCCTAGGTGCCAAATTTGGCTTTTATTGAACATTGTTCACTTCCTCGATTTTATTAGAAAAGAAAAGGGTCTTAATATGATTAAATTTAATGGATATTTTAATTAATGGCTTTAATTTCCTATAGTTCTATTATATCTAATGTCATAATGTGTTCTATATTTTTATAGTGGGACTCTCTATAGTTTGTAGTCTCCATGTTTGAATGGATGCATGTTTTTTCTTGACCATTGGTTTGTGAATTAGTGGTCAGGTGGTTGTCTCCTACCTTTGGTAGGAGACATATCATGCACAACTTAAGTGCACTTGTGATCATACCTCTTCTTGTCTCTCACTCTCCTTCATCTCTCATTCATTGTCCCTAACCTTTCCTCCATTAGATTTCTCTCTCTCTCTCTCTCTCCTGATCTTTGTGATCCTTAATTCATCAACTTTCCTTCCCTAACTTGGAAAGACCCTAAAGTGTCATCGAACCCATTACCAATCAGGTTCACATAGCCTTCCAAATTTGTTATCATACCTATATAACTACCCAAAATCCACTGCAAACCCTTAAAAGACCATTCTCCACTATCAGTTGGATCAATTTCCATCATGACACAAACATAGAGAGAATGTGCATCATTGGTCTTTTACTTCCCTCACGTTCTTCTATGGGGAACTCAACTAATTTCTCCTATGATAAGCTTTCCCTAGATCCCCTCTTTCATTTCTGCATAACTTCTCCTGGTGGGATTTGGTCTGGATAACGATCCCAACACTACCTTCATTGCCATGTTTTATAGTAAGCGCATTGATGTGTTTGGAGATTTCTCATCCATTCTACTTGGAATGTGTGCACCTTCTATCATTGTTACCTTTTGAATATGCCCTAGGATTCAATTTTTGTTGTAGTGGTTGCATCTTTGTAATTTGTTTTCTACTTCTTCCCATGTCACATCTTCTTTTTAATGAACACAATGACAAAATGTGATCTGATATCTTGTCCATGCATTCATGTTGTCTTTGACTTCATTGTCTTTGTTTGGTTTTCATGAGTGAGTTGTGATCCCATATTGCCTAACACTTACCTATTTTGATACTCTTATGCTCCTCCCTCTTGCAAAAAATGGCAGAGAATCTGGAAGGAGGTGTGCACATCCTTACAACCTCTCCTTGAGTTTGACAGATCTGTCTCCATGTCAGGAAGACATCCAATATATCTTTTGACCTGGGTTTGTGTTATAATGAAAGATACGATCTTGGAAAGAATCATTGAGATTTAGCATATGGTTTGTTATTACATTTTTCCTATGAAGAAGAAGATTATTATCCATGGACTTTACTAGTGTGCTCTTGAATTAATTTGATGTATGTTATGCATATAGGGGTGTTTCTGTCTTTTTATCATTTTCATTTTAATTCAAACGCAAACATTCTTCCCAGGATATGTACTTATTCACCCCTATAATGCAATATAGTCGTAAACTATATGCAGGGGTATATCAATAAATGGAAATAGAAATTTTGTTTAAATATAGCAAAAAAATGCATTATGTTATATGGTTCATAATAACTAATTTGTAAGTCAGGAAATTACAAATAAGTACTAGTTTGAATCAGAAATTTTTTATCCACATCAATATAACCAATTCATAACAAAAATCCTATCACAATAAGATATAATGATTTAGAGTTTTTAGTGTACATGATAATTAATTATTCACATTTAATGTACTAATAGGTGAACAAATACCTCAAATGTGCCCATGACTGTTTACACTCATGTTTCAAGTACGTTGCAGGCCCTTAATCACATTGCACAAGTTATCTAAATTTTATCTCTCTTGATGTATATTGCATACCTGCTAATTAAATTGAGAAATTAATCTAAGTTCTCTCTATTGATGTGTATTGCATTCCTATATGAGTCATACTAAGCAATCTATTTTTTTACTCTCTCTCTTAAGCCTATTACAAGTATTTTGGTGTTGAATATCCTCTTTCTTAACTTGATGACCTATTTGGGTCTAATCATAATGAATATGAGTTTCTAATTTTATTGAACTATCTATATTTCATGTTGGACTCTAGAATTTTACTTTGCTTCATGATGAAACCCTTATTATGGAACTAAACCAAGTTGTTCCCTAATGTGATGGAATCCTAATTTTCACACTTTTGTGGTGGATGTGCATATTATCCATTTATGTGATGGAAATATCATTAATTATATTTTTGTGACTGTACTTTCACTTGCTTATACATTCATGTTGCTTTGTGAATCAATATCCCTAGAGTTGTATAAATGCTTTGTATTTATTGTGTTATGTACCCTTTTTGTTTTGGTATGGAGGTTATGTGCCCCATACCCAAATTTTGTTCCCACCTTATTTAATGAGGAATTTGGTTATGTGCCTTACTCTATTAGGTTTTAGGTTTATGTTCCCTAGACACCACTGTTGATTTATATTTCATTAGCTCTATGTTTGTCTCACTTGCATGTAGGTTGATATTGTTAATGATGGGTTATGTGACTTAATATTTATTTATGATTTTTTGGAACCTCTTATTTTTTTTAGTGGCAAGTGTAAATGATGATTATCATCTTATTGAAATTCATATTCTTGTGATATTCACTTGGGTATTACTTTTCTCTAGGATGGGAAGCCTTGTTATACTTTGTGGTCATCTTCCCATAATGTTGCCCAGTTCCTATTAATATGCTCATATAAGATTTTTATGATGACAACTTCCACATGTCTTCTCTTATTGGGTACACTTTCAACCCCGTAGGTGAAAGAACATGGAGACTTGATATGGTGACATGGACCTAGATCAGCGGAGTTAACTCTAGGAGATAGACTTGAGATATGTTGGGTATCCCTATGCTTAGATCTTGATGTTTTTTCTTTCATGTAAGCCCCTAGTGGGAGGTTTTAATATTATATAATAAATGAAATATATTCAGAATTCATTTCCTTTTCCATTCTTTGGTCTTGAATACCATTCACTTGAGAAAAAAAAATACATCTATTCCAACATATTTGTTAGTCTCTTTGGATTAGATGGGTTTATTCCTCAAATTGGGTAAGGAGTGGATCCCCTCTCGGTACCTTTCCTTACAAGTAAGTTTGGAGAAAGAATTTTGATCCAAAGTGATGATTTGCAGTGTAATATTGATCAGGTTGACCTTATTAGAAAGAGGAAGAATATTGCACTAGATAGACAGAAGAAGATGTCGATTCTCATATGTCTGATAGAGAGTCACGGTGGGTGATCGTGTTTTCTTAAGAGTCAAACTTATGAAATCTACTACTAGATCCAATATCAAGGGTAAACTTTGTCCTCATTATATGGCCCTATTGAGATCATACATAAGGTGGGAGAGAGTTCTTATAGGTTAGTAGTACCACCGGCTTATGAACAAATACATAATGTGTTTCATGCATCCTTGTTGAGGTTGTACATCAAGGATATTTCTCATATCCTTGTTCATGAGACTATTGATATTTGGGATGATATTTACTATGAGGATATTTCCTTGAGGATTTTGGATGTTCAGACAAATAATTAGAAGAACAAGGGTATTGTTCTAATTCAATTTTTATGGAGGAATCACAATATTTAAGAAGCTACTTGGGAACTTAAATATTAGATTCTAAAGAAATAGCTAGAACTTTTCAATACCTAAAGTTTAACAGATGAAACTTTAATAAGGAAGGGAGGATTATCACATTCTCAATTGTATGGGTATGTAATTTCATATTCTATATATTTGTACCCTTTATAGATCAGAATGCAGAATGTGTTAGTTAATGTCTTTTGGGATAAAAAATGTGATAAAACGAAATTTTATAAGTAAGATCGTGATAAGATAAGGATCATGGCCAATTTTTACACAACATAATGATATTCCCATAATTCATTAGGAATTGTGGAAGTTTGAAAGCTAAATAGATTAATTAGGAATCTCAATTGAGAAATTTAGGAAACTAAGCTCACAATAATGTCTTAGATGTTAATGGGAATTTAAGGTTTAAATTTGAAAGCTTTTTTATCTTGTTTGACCTAAAACAATTTTTGGAAGTTCCTATATAGGTGGGATTCAAATAACCTTGATTTTTGGACTTATAGGGTCAATTTCATAATATTGGGCTTTTTTTAGTGTCACACAAAGGATTTCTGGGTTTTTACCAATGCCCCATTATCGCATAATCTTTTATTAAGTTTAATGCACTAGGGACATTTTTTGACCATTGCATGAACACACTTGATATGAGTTCTCCAGAGATTTTCTTCAACCTCTAGACTCTCTACAGTCTGACCCCCTCCCAATTCCGGTGTTTATTTTGTTTTTTGGTACAAATCAAAGAGCGCTTTAAATCCCAATCAACTCAGGACATCAAACCAAACCTATTTATACCTAGAACTAATCCTAACTCTTCATGATCTCAAAATTCCCAAATTATGTTCCTTCATCCTCATGCACACAAAGAGAATATTCAAGTGTTGGTCTTTGTGACAAGGAAGTACTCAACCTACCAAGCCATGAGAGGCAGGCAAAGACCCATCCCAGCCACATTGATCAAAGAGAATGAAGTTATATGTGTCTCTAATAGTAGATCAAGTCAAGTATAAGAGCATGTGAAAACATGACCTGTATGAAAAATACTCATAAGAGAGCTTTCTGGATAAGAGTGAAGAGGATATAATATGTGAAGAGCATTGAAGTTTCTCCAGATAGTGTGGAGTCCATGTATGCCACCAATTTGTTGGATAATAGTAGAAACTTGTTGAAAAAAAATTGTCACCTTTGGTGTCGAATCCTTACTTTACCCATCTCTAGCCACTCTAGAGAAATTGTAGCAGTGGTAAGATTCCTTTCCATGGTCTCTTCCATTTCCATAGGTTTTCAAGATCTGTTTCTCGATCAAGTGTTGGGCTAACAAGCTCCACCTCTCTAACATGTCAGCATGTTAGTTGTCAGGGCTTGCACCATGCTTTCTTCTCGGTTTTTGTCTCCCTATTTGCAGCACTCTTTGGATAAATTATTTCTAATGTCAATTTCATGTTTCCCAAGCTATCATCTAGTTTCAACCTAGAGCCCCCTTTCTCTATTTTCTTCAAGCAACAGGTTCGTCATGGAGTTTGATGGGGCTTTGAGTGCTCCTATTGATTGTTCGTAGATCAAGGATAGGGTGAGAATGGGGTGTTGTCTCATTGTTGTTTTCCTATGTGGTTGGTCAAGTTGGAAAAGGGCAGGGTGTTGTGTGTGCCATGGTTTGCAGCAGAAGAAGTCGGGGTGAAATGAAAAGGTAAGGAGTTGGGGACACTCCAACTTTATTTTTAATGTGTCACAACTTGGGTATGATCAAACTTAGGTCTATAGGATGGTGTGGGATTTTTCTTGGTGTGGTTTGTTATGTATATGAATGACAATGGTACGCCCTATCATGCTTTTGGTCTGTCATATAATTGAACGGTGCTTCATTATTTTTTTCAGTATCCCAGATAAAGCTAATTTTATTTATCTAAATCCCAATTGGTCGATTTTGAATATTTATTTATTTTTACCGGTACATCCTATGGGGTTGACTTGTATATGAATTTTGATAATTTTTTGATATCTAGCCAATGGTGTAGGTTAGAAGTCATGTCTCTGACTTTGGTTTCTCATATTTCAAGACTTGACCGAGTTAGGATTTTGGGTTATAATGATAGGACAATTAAAGATTTGAGCTCAAGAAAATTGGAGTGATTGTTTGTACTCATTTAGGTAATCCATGCTTTGGATTTCATTATATTGAATCATTCAGTTTTGTTCCCATTATCATGTTTAAAACTTTATGTTATGTGTGATATCTACCATGTGTTCACTATATTGATTTTGGAGGTATACATTATATGCATATCTTGGTAAGATTTGATGCATACATGTTATATGTAAAGATGAGGTCAGTTAAGAATTGTACCTTTTCAAGTTTAAGATCAATAATGCAAGTATGGGTGGAAACCCTAAGTTTGATAAGATCATACTAGAATAAGAATTTATAATTAGGCCTACTCATGAACATTTTATGGAAGTTGGTGCCTCACTAGCTCCCTTGACTTTATCGATCCAAGCCCAAGCCTATTCACCTTCAATGTGCTCAATGATTTTTATGTTTATGGGTTCAACCCCAATCTTGGTTACTTTCATTGTGTTTAGAAACATGCACACCTCATGTATGTCAATTAGATCATATCAGATAAGGTTCATTGATTAGTTTCCCTAGTAAGAATACTCAATCAAGTAAATAATGCATCCCAAAGACTTTAATGATGTTTATGAATGCCCATATCAATTTTAAGATTTATGTTAAGTTATGTTTATATTATTACTAGAACCCAAACACTTACATTGGTTTGTCAAATGCATGGTTAAGTGTGGATGCACATAGGTGGTGAACAGTGGCAGCAACAACCACAACATAACTAGCAACAAGAGGTGTAGTTCGTGAAGATTTTGGATCTTGTCCTGGTGGTGTGTCATTATAGAATGTTCCTCTAATTTATCTTTATATGCATGTTTATGTTTGATTTTCTTTCAATATCTTAGGATGTCATACATTTGATCCTTTCTCTTATGCATGTATTAAGACATTACATGTAGATGTTTTTAATTTCTATGGATTGTTCTTAATGAATGGTACCATTTCATGACTTTTTCATGATCTCTATGTATGAAAATGATTCCTTTATTCTTGGGATGTTTATGTCATGGAGGTTGTGGCATAAGCATGGCCTCAATATATTTAAATGAGGATGAACCATTAGCATCATAGTAAATATGAGATGAGGTGTCTAAAAAAGGAATGTTTAGTAAAGGCTTTTCCATAATCACTCTCAATCAACTTACGTGGTGGTGAGGTTACTCACCTTACAAACTGTCATTGGAAAAATAATCTCTACAACTTGGATGAACACTTAAAACTTGAATAAATCACATACCCAATCCAGTATTTATAGAAAATATGAGTCAATAAATCTCACAGTTGTTTTCAGTCTGATAAACCAACATCTAGTAAATCTATGAAATTAACTTAAAAATATAATCACCACCCATAAATAAATAAATGATAAATTGATAAGAAAAATATGGAAAACCCTATTCAAAACTAACTCAAAAAATATTGAACAATAAAATTTGACATTGACAACTATAGTTTGTTTGATAATTTGCATTTTAACTCAAAACTTTGGACAATAATGGTTTAAGACTCAAAATTTGAATATATCAACTCTTATTCCAAAACACGATATGGATGAGTCTTCACTGAGTTCTCTAGTGACCATTAAGGTTCTATGGAGATCTAACTAAGTCAATTAGTTAGTATGGTGGACTAGGATTAAGTAGAATGTTGTTAAGTTGTGACCCTGACTTAGTTCTCGCATTGATTTGGCCATTTTAGTTTTGTATTGAAATGTTCCCCATTGAGAAATTATTGTATTTATGATATTAAATGTATGAAGAAAATGATTTCATGGAATTCCAATGATGATATATTGAGATTTATAACAACTAAGGAGGTATGAGAAAAACCTTAGAAGAAAGTCACATGAAACCCTTAAATTGTAGTGTTTACTTTAGGGTAATGTTCAAGAGAAAGTGAAGGATTCTACATTTTAGTTGACGTACATACCATATATATCTCTTTAAATTTCTAGTTGAATTCCATAAAGGATCGAGATTAGTACATGTTGAATCATGGATATATTGACTTTGAGGATGAAATCCTATTTATGGAGTGGATGTTGTAACATACTAGATTTTGTGTACTAAATATATTTTGAGATATAATTCATAATCTCCCTGAACTTGAACTTATTTACAATGTTGACCATCATTTTAATTCATAATAGGTTATTTTGGACTTAATTATAATGGTATTTGATACATATTAGTCTCCAATTGAATTTCCTTTGTCTAAAATAGAGGCGGAGCCAGAATTTCAAAGTTGCATGGAGTAGTTCAAAATTTTCCCAAAAATATCCACTAACAACCAGAATTGAACCGATGACTTCTCATGCAAGAAACATCTACTTGACCAGCGGACAAAAGCTCACAACTTGACTAGGTATCAATGTGTTATTATTTATATAAATAATATACTTTTTTTAAAATAGAATACAAATGTTGTGAAAAACAATTACATCTCTGACAGAGAGAGTCGAACCAGGAACTTCACATACAAGACATGAATGTTGGATTGCTAAACCAAATCCTATCTCTTGTCTACTCAATACAGACAAATAATATATATCAATGCTAACTGTCAAATTTTGTAATATTTTACTTTTTTGTTTTTTTTTGGGAGCATGGCCCCTGCTGGCCGGCCCCACTTTGGCTCCGCCACTGCTTTAGAATTTATTTATTGACACTATTTAAAAATATATTTAGAAATCAATGTGAAATTGACTTTGTGAATCATTACGTTTCAATCAATACAATTTTAATTGTGTATGCCTAAATATATCTATTTGACCTCATATTCATAGAGTGCCCTTACAACTAATGGATGTGGAATAAATACAAATAATATGATAAATATATTAACTTCTATATATATCATGAGAACAAGTAATTTGTTTGACTAAAAGGTATTACTAATATTGGAAAACAATTTACCAGATATTAAATTAATGCTTAAATATTTGATGCATTTGACCTTATACTCTACGATTTATGGAATTTTGAAATTATTAAAATATGAGGATCGTTCCATTGAATATTAATATATTACTTAATGAGTAGAGACCCATAAGACGATGACTATGCAGACAACAACTATTATAGAAAGCTACAACGATGATCCTCTCCCAGACCGCGCAACGCCATGCCAACTTTTCTTCTTCCCAATAAATTACATTTATTCAAAGGCTACACTTATAGCCTAAAATGTCCTTTCCATATTCCCTATAGCTGGAGAAACACCAAACTATCTGCTACTTGTAGGAAACCTACTCCGTGGCCCCATAAAATCAATAATTAATTCCACCCACTCCCCCTCCCTTTTCATTCATCTTTGGAACATCATCATTACAAACCCTCGCCCTAGATAGCCTCCCTGAACCATCATCATCCTACAACCCGAAAACCCAACAACAATGACAACACTTATGAAACTGCCACCGCTCCCTTTAACGCGGCCTACTATAAATTCTTATGACGAAAACATTCTGAATACCACTCCCAAAGTAGAAAATCTTGTAATGCATCCTTGCTTCCTTCTTGACTCCACCATTCCATCAACAACTACCCTAATTTTGTCTCGTCACCACACCACCGCTTCTACATAACCCTCCACCACTAGTGCCAATCATTCCTCACAACATCACAACCCACTATTTCTACGTCTACCTTATGAAAAGCCTGGACCTAGTGAATAGAGGGCTGACAACTTCCCTTGTACACACATTGACCTACACTAAATCTTTATACACAGTGGAAATTTCCCTTCCATCAACTTTTTTGATGATGATCTGCAACAAAGCCTACAAATGCAAACCGTGTATAACTAGGCCTCGATGCAATTTTATACTCTTTCACAAAGCCTTATAAGGTTCAACTATAGATAACTTCACTCGCCCTGGTGGTTACCACTAGATCTGTAATTGCAGGGTATCAATAATCTATATATAAATACCATGAAAACGTTAATAATCTCTATTCTACAATTTGTAATTCTCATCGCTACCTAACAGTCCTTGTCCCCAGCAATACCACTCTGCTAGAACTCCATATCACCTAGCTGATACTAACCCTTATTCTCTAGCCACTATCAACCCAACAGAAAGGTCCACAAACCAATCTCAGTCACGACGCCTACACCTACAACTATCCGTCCGATGCAACAATCTCAGCTAGAAACTATAAAAAACAATTGGGATAATTCTGGAATCCTACTTGATACACTTCAACACATGATTAATATTTGATCCAGTCTAAGGAACCCAAGAAAAGGCAGATCAATTTTCTTCGTCAAGTTTCTACCCAAAGGTTGAGGCATAAAGATCCATAGGTCTAAAATTCCTTATGTATTCCATTCTACGAAACTAAAGTAGATTAATAAATGTTATATATTAAACAATAACATTGGTACTATAAACATATTCTATAGTAGTCGACCCAACAATAGGTATATATCACATTAGCAATACTAATAAGAAATGAAAAATTGTAATCACTGTGTGTTGATAGTAGTATTAAAGATAAATGTTTGGATGTAAGAATAATAATTTGGGTCTTAAACTTTAGTCATATTAGTTAACTAGGAGACATAGTCAATCCTACAATATAGGTAGTAGAATAATGGAGGCCTTCACTACTCACAATGTTTGTTGATCTGACTTCAATGCATAGATGTCATACACACATGCCTTAGGATAAGGAATATAGAAAATCAAACAAATGATAAGAAACTTGAAGGAAATAAAGAAAAGAAATTTCCAAATTGATCTAAACTATTATTTTGGATTGCGGTATATTTTTCCTCGTATGATAACATCTTAATATTAATTTCTATCTTGGAGGGACCAACCTAATAAAATGAATTCATTTGAGTAAAAATAAGAATATAAACAATAAAATTGGGAATAGTTAAATACATGAAATTTAATCCTATTGATACTACCTATTTTCTATTTAATGATCCATAAATACTTAAGAGTCATAATCTAGTAGATTAATACCCCCTCCATTCTACAGGTGTGAATTAATATAGTTTATACATGTGTATACACACATAGATGACATATATTAGTTTATTATAAAATGTTGACATTGTAGTGTATGGCATATCATACGATTCATAAATCATATCACTTAATGTGACCATACTTGACCATAGTGACTAAATGGAAATATATTCAAGAGAGAATAACATTTCTGGGCATAAAATAGTGAAATAATTATACACTTGAGTATGAAAACCAAGATGAAAATGTAAAATCCATAATAGTAGAGGAAATATTGTAACACCCTTCCTAAGTACACACATGTATATAGAGGAAGCAACACCGAGTTATCCATAACTCGTGTACTCAAGGAGACATTACATAAAATTGGCATTCATAACAACAATATAATCAATAACACAAACTGAAATATTAAAACATTCTCATGATTGCTCATAAAACAATCTCATGATTGCTCTTACAAAAGGAACATAAATATTATTACATGGAAAACTCATTTAACATCTCGAGTCTCTAGTCTAAAGTTTGAAACATTATAACAAATAGTTGAATCTATAAATATGAGGATCATCTTATAGTTGGAACCCCACCAGATCGTATCATGTTCTATCCTTGTTCTTGAGTCTTTGGGATCCACTTCGCTCCTGCTTCTCACCTACAGGCATCTCGACCCCAGCTATGCATTGGAAAAACGGTGTCAGCTTAAGTGACATGAGTATTTTAATATATACACTACTTGATGAAATAACATACTGCAAAATATTATTAAACATTATATACTGAGAACTAACATTAAAAACATTACAAAATCTGAAACATACATATCTCTTCTTACTTTAACTTAGTTCTTATCTTTTTACTTATCTTTCTCTAGAGACCTATACTTTGGTACCTAGTGTCATGACCTGCACCAAGGTGCCTGGGTCACATAACCTGCACTCTGCGCCTGGGTTATGTCTCTGAATCAGCCTACACTCTGGTGTCTAGGCCACATGACTTGCACAAAAGGCCTGAGTCATGTCTCTCTTATCTTAATCTTTTTCATTATGCTTATAAAAGAGATTGTGTGCATGCTTTGAACTAAGGTGTCTTTCATTTATGACTTTAATCTGATTTGTGGCCACCATTATACAATAAGTCCTCATCTGTTGACACGGAAGTGTCCTCTATGGTGCAACACACCCCATGTTGGCACTATGTGCCCTCTGTTGACACCGAAGTGTCATCTATGGTGCAATGCACCCTTTGTTGGCACAATGTGCCCTCTGAAATGGAGTAAACAGTCCTCTAAATTGGCAACAGATGCTTCTGAATCGTCCTGGGACTCTCTGAATGAGGACTTATCATATAATGTATTGTGCGAAGGTTCTGAGTTAATTATCTTAAGTCTAAGCTTACTAAATTCTTAATCTGGACTTATCTGAAACTGAATATTGAGTACTAAACATGTATTGAACTCTAAATCTGAATCTACATCTAAATATGAATAATCTCAATTACAAAAATGAGATTGGGTCTAAAACCCTTATCAAGTGTCTTAATCAAAGATCTAGCTACCCACATATTGAGTAGTCTAAATCTGAATCTAAATTTGATATTCTTATTATCTGAATAAATATTAAACTAAAAATCTATTTAAACATGATGACTTAACATAATTCTGCATCATATTTTTGACATCTGAGTTAAAGGATTAACAAAATAATTTATTCTGAATATAAAAATACCAAGTATAAAATAATAACTTAAGTACCAAATAACCCAAATAGGATTTCTAACATAATAACTTAGTCCCTTTAAAGTCTCATTAAATATGATCTCAACATTAAACTTAATGCATTAATGTTTGCTTAAATCTTAAATCTTAAATCTCAATAGTTGAATCTTTTAAAATTTTATCTTCCAAACTTAATCATCAATTAATGCACCCTACTCTTATATCTTATCGTATACTTAGTTCTTAGATCTTAATCATTTAGGGAATAAAAAAAACACTTTGTTATTAGATCTTAATTTACTTAATAAATCCTAATAGCATATTCTACTTGAGTTCATAAATAGAACATTATCCCACATTATCAAATATGACTATATTTCTTCAATATATTTTCTTGTAGCTTATTCATTTATATGAACTATTACTAGGAAATCTTGTAGGAATAAGATCATTTACTTTTCTCATGAACCTGGTTCAAGAGTCTCTATCATTCTTAGAAATCTTATTAACAAATCTCTTCTCGAGATATTAGGTACATGAAAGGGCATAACCATGAATGTATGAAAAATCTTACTTGCATATCTTAACATAAAATCTTAGAACACCAAATCACATAAAGCATGAAATCTTATAAAAATATGCTAAGTTTGATAAATATAAATACTCATTGCCATGAACCACTTACCTCTCTTGAAGAAAAACCTAATTGCCCCTCTTAGGTTGAATAAATCATATTCACATTCTTGGTTGATTGAAACCCTTATTACCTTGTTGAATCATTGAACATTCATTAACCATTAATCCTTAACTTGATTTATAGGATTTCAATATTATGTAATTGTTCATGACAACTCGAGGTCGAAGCAGACTATAAGACCGACTCAGGATTTTTTCGTGTTTCATTATTTCTGCACAATTTTATAACATTGTATGGATTTATTATGATTTAGCAAAGTATCGGAGAATAGAGAATCACTAAATGTGCAATAGGTATTATTATCTATTAATGACCAGCGAAGCTTAGATAGACCATCAAGGCTCGTGGCATGGTCTTGCAAGACAAAGGAAAATAGTGTGGTCAAAGATCAAGTCAAGTCATTAAAAAACCCATGAATATCGTAGCATGCTTGACATTAGTATCAATTGCTCACGAGTCGACAACAATCAACCAATCTCTAATCCTAGTATCTAGTTCTCCATCACAAACAACACACAATGGCCAGTGAGAAACCATACTTTCCAAATCACCGAGAATATAATAGTTCAAGAAATTAAAGACTGCACATGAGTCTGTCTGGCTTCACCAAAGACAATGCACCCAGAATTGTATTGTTTAGAGGTCGTGAACACAAGCAAGCCATGTTACCAAATCAGGTCGCCAGAAAGAGGGAAAGACAAAACAACATGCAAATAACAGGCGAATAAGAAGTCAGCCAACTGGGCAAGAGATCAAAACCAAGCGACGAGGATACATGCCCAACAAGACAGTATATTTCAAGGAGGAAGATAGTTCCTAGTTGTTTACCTCCGAAGTTGATAGCACATGGGGTTTGTGAAGCTTTGACTAATCTAAATAGAGCTCGTCGTCACTTGATACAGTTTGTACGCTCTCAAGTGTTACCAGTGGCAAGCTCTATGATGATCTCATGAAGAGGTCTCATCGGTAGATCAATGTAGGGAATCACACAAGAAGTTGATGGATGGGTTGGGTTTCAGGAGATTAGGAGATGGTCCAGTCATCATGAATTGGGCAGAGGTAGCCTAGGGGCTGAGCATGATGACAATAGGCGGCGCACAAGGAAAATTGGGTATTTCTTATAGAGTCAGTTCTAGGGTTCGTATAGAAGCTTATATGGTGCAAAGTCCTCTTCTGAATATGAGGAAGGAATTTGTTTCCAAAATTTTCATCAGGACGGTGAGAAATTGGAAAGATTGAGAGTTCGGGAACTTTGGGTTTTAGTTCCTCAGAGTCCAGCCGAACGCGGGAAGTGAGTGATGAGGGATCAATCCTCAGATCTTCCTCCTACAAGTGGGAAAGAATCCACATATTGTGTGAAAGCATGATTAGGACTATCTACGCCCGACCTAGGCTCAAGGAGATAATAAACATGTATAAATATCAAACCTAGGTCAAACAATGGTTAAATAAATCCCCTTTCTTCCATAAATTAAGAAATATAGTTACGGTTATCTAAACTCAACCAAAAATTAACCATAGGATCATTTTTATGTATAGAAAATTACAGTGGCATTGGATTCTTATCCTGACAATTAACAACCCTAAAATGAATTAATATCATTTAAATGTTAATAATACTTTATAAATAATAGAAATGTCATTTTCTTAACAAGATTTGTAAGTAAATATAAATCCTTACTATGTGTAATACTTTAAAGAATTACATCATTCAAGCTTCCATATCTCAAGTTGTAATCAAATTTAATTTAATTTAATATTCTCATTATTACTAATTATTCCTCTTTGAAAAAAATAAACTCTATTTGAATGCCGTGGGGATTGTGACATAGTCATGTCATATAGTAATAAGACTAAGCAATCTCTCAGGCTTACACCTACATTCTATTATAATTTATTTTTTTGCATAATAGACCCTTGGGTTTTTTCATATATATATATATATTCATTGAATAATTAATTTATCAATATTATAAATTGTGTACTTTTTCTTAAAATTTGGGATGTTACAATTCTACCCACCTTATATAAATTTCATCCTCGAAATTTAATTAGTCTACCCACCTTAGAATTTCACATGTTCTATGCATTCTAACTCTCTAATATTATCTTAAAGGATCATAACACTTTCAATGCATGTCCTTCTCAATGTTAAACATCTAAATCTAACTAACATGTGCATACTACAATGGAAGCTTGAGATCTACCTCATATCGCAATCATCATAGCAAGGAACCTAGTTTGCTTCTTTTTAGAGGAAGTTACAAAAGGGTTTTGGTTCCATTTGAGTTCAACTTATTTATCTGTGTTAAAATGTCTACCTTTATATGCATTCTTAGTCTTACTATGTGTATGATTAGGTTTATGTGACTATATGTCTCAAACTTTTAATTCCAACACTTGTTTTCTTTGTCGCCTTTGGATACATGTCGGTCGGTCATATATGCAGAGGTGACATGTCAGATCATACTTATCTTGGCACTTCCTCATGCACATGTCCCACACCACATGCACATGAAAGGACAATACAAGCATGATTTTACACATGATATTCTCTCTGCAAAACCCCATAAGCATGTGTCCCATACCACAAACATGTAGGAAAAAGAGAGAGAATGCTATATACAACTATCGTATTAACATCAAAAGTGTAAAACATCTAGGCACACAACCCTAATCCTTATCTAAACTTTTGTCTCCTATTTAAAGCTCTACTTAGATTTATAATATCTTTCACTTACCTCTTCTATACATAGGTCTACTAGTTATCTTTCTAAATTGGTACTCAACTCTAGCTTAAGTTCTTATAGGGTGATATTAAGTAAGAACATGAGAACTCATCTGGTGGCCAACTATAATGTTGCTCTGATACCATATTGTAATGCCCTCCGTAAGTACACACATGTATATAGCATAAGAAACATTGAGTTAACCATAACTCGTGTACTCAAGGGGGCATTACATAAAACTAGCATTCATAACAATAATATAATCACTCACACAAATTGAAGTATTAAAACATTCTCATGATTGCTCTTAGAAAAGGAACATAAATGGTATTACATGGAAAACTCATTTAACATCTTGAGTCTCTACTCTAATGTTTAAAACATTAAAAATATAGTTGAATCTATAAACCTGAGGATCATCTTATAGTTGGCACCCCACCAGATCTTGTCTTGTTCTATCCTTGTTATTGAGTCTTTGGGATCCACTTCACTCCTGCTACTCATCTGCAGACATCTCGTCCCCAGCCATGCATTGCAAAAACGGTTGTTAGCATAAGTGGAATGAGTATTTTAATATATACATTACTTGATGAAATAAGATACTGCAAAATATTCTTAAACATTATATACTGAGAACTAACATTAAAAACTTTACAAAATCTAAAACATACGTATCTCTTCTTACTTTAACTTAGTTCTTATCTTTTTACTTATCTTTCTCTAGAGACATGTACTTTGGTACCTGGTCTCATGACCTGCACCAAGGTATCTGGGTCACATAACATGCACTCTGTGCCTGGGTTGTCTCTGAATCGGCCTGCACTCTGGTGCCTGGGCCACATGACTTGCACAAAAGGCCTGAGTCATTTCTCTCTTATCTTAATCTTTTTTATTATGCTTATAAATGAGATTTTGTGCATGCTTTGAACTAAGGTGTCTTTCATTTATGAATTTTATCTAATTTGTGGACACCATTATACAATAAGTCCTCCTCTATTGACACCGAAGTGTCCTCTATGGTGCAACACACCCTCTATTGGCACTATGTGCCCTCTTTTGACACCAAAGTGTCCTTTATGGTGTAATGCACCCTCTGTTGGCACAACGTGCCGCCCTCTAAAATAGAGTAAACACTCCTCTGAATTGACATTAGATGCCTCAAAATCATCTCGGGACTCTCTGAATGAGGACTTATCATATAATGTACTATGTGAAGGATCTGAGTTAATTAACTTAAGTCTAAGCTTGCTAAATTTTGAATTTGGACTTATCTGAAACCGAATACTGAGTATTAAACATGTATTGAACTCTAAATCTAAATCTAAAACTAAATATGAATAATCTCAATTACAAAATTGAGATTGGGTCTAAAACCCTTATCATGTATCTTAATCAAATATCTGGCTACCCACATATTGAGTAGTCAAAATCTGAATTTAAATTTGATATCCTTATTATCTGGATAAATATTAAACTAAAGCTTTATTTAAACATGATAACTTGAACATAATTCTACATCATAATTTTGACATCTGACTTAAAGGCTTAACAAAATAATCTAGTATGAATATAAAAATACCAAGTATATAAAAATAACTTCAATACCAAATATCCCAAACAGGATTTCTGACATAATCACGCAGTCCCTTTAAAGTTTCATTAAATCTGATCTCAAAATGAACCTTAATGAATTCATGTGAGCTTAAATCTTAAATCTTAATAGTTGAATCTTTTAAAATTTTATCTTCCAAACTTAATCATAAATTAATGCACTCTACTCTTATATCTTATCATCTACTTAGTTCTTAGATCTTAATCATTTAGGGAATAAAAAACACTTTGTTCTTAGATCTTAATTTACTTAATAAATCCTAATAAAATAGTTCTACTTGAATTCATAAATAGAACACTATCCCACACTATCAAGAATGATCATATTTGTTAAATATATTGTCTTGCAGCTTATTCATTAATATGAATTATTACTTGGAAATCTTATAGGAATATGATCCATTACTTTTCTCATGAACCTGGTTTAGGAGTCTCTATCATTCTTAGAAATATTAATAACAAATCTCTTCTCGAGATATTAGGTACATGAAAGGGCATAACCATGAATGTATGAAAAATCTTACTTGCATATCTTAACATAAAATCTTAGAACATTGGATCACATAAAGCATGAAATCTTATCAAAATATGTTGAGTTTGATAAATATGAATACTCATGGGCATCAGCCACTTACCTCTCTTGAAGAAAAACCTAATTGCCCCTCCTAGGTTGAATAAATCATATTCACGTTCTTGGTTGATTGAAACACTTATTACCTTATTGAATCATTGAACATTCATTAACCATTAATCCTTAACTTGATTTATAGGATTTCAATATTATGTAATTGTTCATGACAACTCAAGGTCAAAGTAGGCCATATGACTTACTCAAGATTGTTTCGTGTTTCATTATTTCTGCATAATTTTATAACATTATATGGATTTATTATGATTTAGAAAAGTATCGACGAATAGAGAATCACTAAATGTGCAATAGGTATGATTATCTATTAATGTCCAACGAAGCTTAGCCAGACCATCAAGGCTCGTGGCATGGCCTTGCAAGCCCAAGGAAAATAGTGTGGTCAAAGATCAAGTCAAATCATTAAAAACCCATGAATATCCTAGCGTGTGTGGCATTAGTATCAAATGATCATAGATAGACATCAATCAAACAACCTCTAATCCTAATCTCCAGTTCTCCATCACAAACAACACACAATGGCCAGCGAGAAAGCATACTTTCCAAATCACCGATAATAGAATAGTTCAAGAAATTAAGGATTGAACATGAGTCCGTATGGCTCCGCTAAAGACAATGCACCTAGAATTGTATTTTTTAGAGGTTGTGAACACAAGCAAGCCATGTTACCGAAGTAGGTCACCAGAAATAGGGAAAGAGAAAACAACGTGCAAGAAGTAGGTGAATAAGAAGTCAGCCAACTGGTGCAGAGATCAAAACCAAGCGATGACGATACATGCCCAACAAGATAGTAGATTTCAAGGAGGAAGATAGTTCTTGGTTGTTTACCTCAGAATTTGATAGCACATGGGTTGGTGAAGCTTCGACTGATCTAAAGAGAGCTCGTCGTCACTTGATGCAGTCTGTACGCTCTCAAGTGTTACCAGCGGCGAGCTCCATGGTGATGTCATGAAGAGGTCTCGTCGGTAGATCAATGTAGGGAATCACACAAGAAGTTGATGGTTGGGGTGGGTTTTAGGAAATTAGGAGATGGTCCAGTCATCGTGAATTGGGCAGAGGTAGCCTAGGGGTCGAGAACGATGGCAATAGGCGGCGCACAGGGAAAATTGGGTGTTTCTTATTGAGTCAGTTCTAGGGTTCGTATAGAGGCTTATATGGTGCAAAGTTCTCTCCAGAATACGAGGATGGAATTTGTTTTCAAAATTTTCATTAGGACTACAAGAAAATTAGAGAGATTGAGAGTTTGGGAACTTTGGGTTTTGGTTCCTCAGAGTCCAGTCGGACGCGGGAAGTGAGTGATGAGGGATCAATCCTCAGATCTTCCTCCTATGACTGGGAAAGAATCAGCATATTGCGTGAAAGAATGATTAGGACTATCTACACCTGACTTAGGTGCAAGGAGATAACCAACATGTATAAATATCAAACCTAGGTCAAACAATGGTTAAATAAATCCCCTTTCTTCTGTAAATTAAGAAAGATAGTTACAATTATCTAAGCTCAACCAAAAATTAACCATAGGCTCATTTTTATGTATAGAAAATTATCATGTCATTGGATTGCTATCCTGACAATTAACAACCCTAAAATGAATTAATATCATTTAAATGTTAATAATACTTTATAAATAATAGAAATTTCATTTGCTTAACAAGCTTGGCAAGTAAATATAAATCCTTACTATGTGTAATACTTTAAAGAATTACATCATTCAAGCTTCCATATCTCAAGTTGTAATCAAAATTTAATTTAATTTAATATTCTCATTATTACTAATTATTCCTCTTTGGAAAAAAAATAAACTCTATTTGAATGCCTTGGGGATTGTGACATAATCATGTCATATAGTAACAAGACCAAACAATCTCTTAGTCTTACACCTACATTCTATTATATTTTTTTTTGCATAGTAGACCCTTGGGTTTTTTTTCATATATATATATATATATATATATAAATATATATATATATATGTGTGTGTGTGTGTGTGTGTGTGTGTGTGTGTGTGTATGTGTGTGTGTGTGTGTATGTATGTATATATATATATATATATATATATATTCATTTGAATACTTAATTTAATAATATTCTAAATTGAGTCATTTTTCTTAAAATTTGGGATGTTACAAATATGGAATTGTCACCCCATATGGAAATCTAATCCTAAATAAAACAATTTGAACATTTTTTTATTCCAAGCTAATTAGTAGCAATATTGTTCAAGTTTGTATCTCTATCTTCATGAGTTCGTGCATTCACTCAAATTATGGTTTGTGCAAAACATTATAGTCATTAAGTTCTTTTATTCTCTATTTCAATTTGTGTGCTAATTTATCCCTCTTGAATTTTATTCATAGAATATTTTCAAGTGGTGAACTCAATATGTTTATTAGATCAATAGTTCATATGTGGCGGTCACCACAACTATTTTAAATCTTGAATATTCTTTCATGTATAATATAATTGGATTTTTACAGTGGCACAAACTTGAATATTGACTAGAACTACAACTTTTAGTAGCATACCCCAGCCCTGTGTAGTGGATAATGGATATAAAGGTCCCCTAGTACTAGTTACCCGTACATGAGAAAGTTCCTTCTCTCACAGGGGGAGAACACAAGGGACTAAGGTCTGGAAAAAAAATTATTAGATTGAGTATGCAAATATAGAAACTGTAAAGTTTAAATATTATGACATCTTGATATATGAAATTATTAGTGTTCTTGAGTACATCTTATTTTATGGAACCATCTTGCAAAATTGGTATTTTGAATATTCTTATGAATTCTATCCTTCAACTTCCATACTTAAAATCCTTAATTTGTTGACCTTAGTCCACAAAATGGTCCTTACCTTATTCTAAATTAGTTAAATCTTCTCTTGCTGCATTTCATCTAAATATCTCAAAAATAAAGATTTAATACCATCTCTACTAACCCAAACTTTTTTGTCAACATGTAGATTTACCCTATGAGAATTCATGGAGAGGTGATACAGAGAATACATAGAAGAGACAAGTTGAAGATGTCCTCTATTCAGTAAAGAGTAGATATGATCATGTATGTTTAAAATTTAGTCATTGTGTATAAGCATTGTAACTCTAATGTAAAGTATGATTGCAAGAAGATTTTTTTATGTGTTATGATATATCTTCATAAGAAACGAATCACAAAGATAGGGTCTTTATGCATCCATTTTAATATTCTAGTTTTTATTTTACCATATCAATTTTGTATGTATCATTTGTATTTATATTAATTGCATTACATATAGCTAAAATATTTTTATTTCAGTTCTTGAAATATTAGTTAAAGCTATTGTCTAGTGGATTTAGTTTATATTATTATTTTCATTACATATATAATTTATCATATGAATCCCCTTGTTTAAAGTAAATTCTTGAGGTTAACAATTTCTCTAAAGTATGGCAACAATATCACCCTTTCTCTCCAATGATTATTAGCATCATGTTCTTGGGCAAGGATTGCAACTGTTAAAGGAACTGATTAGTTAATCATATTCATGGAATTATCGTGAATTATCATACCATGATTAGAAATATCCCTTTCTACCGATGAATATTAGCATCATGTTTCCTGGAAAGGATGATAGGGGTTAGAGGAGATAATAGGGATCAAGGATGGGGTTCCTCCAAATGAATAGTGAATCGTATTCATAGAATTGCCATGTATTCCCATATCATAGTTAGAAATGAGCCTTTGTAGACAATGAGTATTAGCATCATTATTTTTTGGCCTTTTGTTAAACCCACACGAGAGCAGAGTTGGGCAATTACCCCACCAGACATTGCCTATCTTGATTGTGGAGTGAATATTCTAGGTGACCTAGTTTCCACAAAAACATATTTTATAGGGATCTTTTTCAAATTGTGTGGCAAACACACTTTCTGCATTGGGTTGCTTGGCCTTGCTTCATGACCAATAATGTGACCAATAATGTCGAAGATGTTATTTGATCTTCAAACATCACTGTCTGATTGGATAGCTTCTGTGGTAGATGATTTTGATTGCGGTCTTTGTTGATATTTGCCACACATTTTGTTTGGGGATGGTCAAAGATTAGATTATCATCAAAGGTGTTTGGCCATACTTCTTATGCATCTTGTGGGGTATCAAGTCTTCTCATGATGTATGTAGGTTTGCTTATGTTTCCTCTCATATTCACACTTAAAACTTAAAGAACATATCTTGTGAGAGATTGGCTTTGTGCCTTCATGAATCTCCTTTTAAACTATACATGTTTTTATTTGTAATATGTTGCCATCTTTTTGTTGGTCAAAACTATCACATACACCTTTTACCACCCCAAGACCCATTCTACTTTGACAGATACTTACTATTGAACAAGAATCCAACATCAATGCAAGTGACCTTTCTGCCATGCAACCTACTATTCTCGCTTCTCTACAAGCTGAACATACATAGGATTTCCTACTTGTTGTTTCTGTTGACAATTTTGTCTTGTCTATGTCTCCTGTTGAGTATTGAGTGATCCTTCAGTTTGACTCATGATCCCCTTGTTCCATGTTGATGAGCGTTGGTCGCTTTGTAATGTTTTCAACCTTGATGACTTCAATGATTATGTTTTCCAATGTCGCAGACCAATTGTCTATATGTTTCGTCACGATATTATTCTTGAAGTCTTTTTTGACCTTTTCTCTCTAGGATAATGTCACTGAAGGAAGCCCATGTGTCCTTTCTCGTAGTCTAATGGTCTTCATTCACAATGACCTAATGTTATTTCATTGGATAGATGACAAACATATACGTGTTGACCCTACTAGTGTTTCTCCCCTACTAGTGTTTCTCTGTTGACAAGCTCCTTTACAATAACTTTAAAGAAGGCCTGCAAAAAATATCCACAAACACTATGCAGCTTGTGAGGTAAGTCATCAAAATTTTCTGTCTTTTGATATGTTTGGGGTGTGTGTGCAGATGATGTGATTTCTCTTCTTTTGATATGTTTGGGGTGTGTGTGCAGATGATGTGATTTCTCTTCTTCACACATAACCATTACAAATTTTTTATATGTTTGGGGTGTGTGTGCAGATGATGTGATTTCTCTTCTTCACACATAACCATTACAAATTTTTCTTAACATTTTTCGTATTCAGAATTACAGCTTTACAATCCAGAAGGAGTTGGAAGCCCGATTTATTGCCCACGCTTCCATGAAGGCATTTATGTAATTTTGCATCTTCAATTTTGAAACACGAAAAAAACTGTTGAGCGACTGCATCACGTTTGTAATGGAACAGTAAAACCTTTCATTCAATAAAAAAGATTATAGAAAAAAGGAGATTGCAGGATTGTCATTTAATGCTGTTTCATCTCACTCCTACCAGCAACCATATGGGCAGTTAACTTTGCTAAGAATTGAGTAAATACATTTACATGTGGACCTCAGAACGTTTAATATTCAAAGTAGGTATTTAGAGACGCTCCAGAATGTATGGATGGAAACATTAAAGATGTAACGACATACGTATTACGTAGTACATGTATAGTTGCGACTCAAGATATCTATAAGCGTGTCGCAAGTTTTCGACCGTTGAATAGGAAAAATGATGACTTAAGTTGAAATGAGAAGCCACATGATACCTAAAGAAGAATTTATTATCAAGAGTTACGCTATCCACATTCATCTACATCTGTTGATATATCCGATTCTCGGGAGCCTACAAATAACTGATCCAGCGGTTTTTTCTCATGCGAATTAACTCTACAGCAATTAACTCCATGCGAGTTCCAAATTTCTCTCCACTCCACTCTCCAGCCCAATTTTCAAAAAATTGTTTTCTCTTTTGCAACCCCATTCTCTAGTTTCATTCCATCCACCAACTAGTACAGCACTGCGTTTACATTGTGTGGTTGAAAGTAATGTACTTTTTATATACAATTTTGTCAAACGCTATATTTTAAATGTATACAGAACATAGTTGTTAGTATTGTATTTCTTGTACAATGTGGTTGTTAATATTGTACTTCTTGTGTGAAATTTTGACAAACGCTACATTATAAATGTATCCAAAATGTAGTCTCGTGTTGTACGCTCATACTGTATGTCTCGTATTGTATGTCAAGTATTGTACGTCTAAATGTATTGTCAAATGATTTGTGGATTTTTGACAAACGCTACATTCCAAATATATTCAAAATATAGTCTCGTATTGTACACTCATAATGTAATGTCTCGTACTGTATGTCTCGTACTGTACATCTAAATGTATTGTCAAATAATAGTTAGTATTGTACGTCTCGTACTTTACATCTAAATGTATTTGTCAAATGATAGTTAATATTGTATGTCTCGTACTATACGTCTTGTATTGTACCTATTAAAGATACAAATATCTAATGGGACAGTGGTAACAACATTTCAGGGATACATGTAACATACGGTTGTTATGTACGTCTTGTACTATACGTAAAAATTGAGATAAAAATGATAATGATTATGCATAAGCAAATATTGCAGTGTGTAATGTTATGTAAAATATTGTATATCATTAAAATTTGAAAATTATATTATTGTATATATAATGACATTAGACACAATATATGAAATAAATTAGAATAAAAAATATCAACAAATGTGTGTATAGTACGTGCATTTACAGTACTTGAGTTGGAAAGAATTAGAAACGAATAGAAAATTAATTTTAAATATTTTTGTAATATGTGGTACACTTAAGATATCACATGGGCAATTTATTAGGAAATGGATGCAGTAAGTGCACTTTGCATGACTGTTTGTATGGACATTAATGACTACAGCTGTAATATCTCTGGATTGCATTAAATCTCATTTTTTCCATACTTTGGATATGCTAGTGGGAAGTAACTGAGGCAAGTTTTATGGCTTGGGTGGGCACTACATAGTTTGGGTATCAAAATTGTACATTAGGTAAGACACTAAGCTCAGCTATACCCAAAAAAAAATACTTATGTAAAGAAATTAGCATAGAGCAAGGAGGAATGGTAGGGCATGTGCTCTACCGTGCCTCCATATAGCTTTGTAGCTGCCAGTGGGTGTGTAACGACCTCCCTTCTAATAATAATACAACCATAGTGGAAGCATTGCACATAATGGAGATCGTGACAATTGTGGACTGATATCATTAATCAAGCAAAATCCATAGAATAAAAGGAAAAACCACCAAGGTGCCTTATTACAAGCCATAAACAAAAGATTCTAAGTCCAACATAAAAGAGTTCAAAGAATGAAACTCCAACATAACATAACAAAAAGGAACGACATCTATCTAGAATGGCACCCCACCAAGTAGGATTCACGAACTATCCTTGAGCTTGAGCTGTCGTCCCTGAAGTCTACCTCTTCTCCTCGTCTGCGGACATCTCGTCCCCAGCCCATGCAAGGCAACGTAAAACTATGTGAGTGGCACTGAGCAGTTATATAAGAAAATAAATTATAATTGAAAAGGCATGCGAAATAGCTTGGAACATAATTACATAACCTAATTAACATGATTGCATGAGAACATGATTAACTTAACATGATTTCATAATAAGATGGTTTTTACTTGAGTTGATGTAGTCCCACTCCTGATTTGCACCCACAGTGCTCATAAGGCCATTTAAGGCTGACATAAGGCCAATCAAGGCTCACATAAGGCCAATTAAGGCTCACATAATGCTCCCACAGAGCTCATAAGGCCAATTAAGGCTCACATAACATGATTGAGGGGACTATATCAACATACATGGTTTAATACACTTGAACATAGTTATCATGATTTCTTGATCAATTAGCATGACAATAATTCATAATGTTCAAAATGAAAGCATATTCATTAAGACAGTAGAAAATGTAAATTCATAGGATTTGCATGGTTTTCATAAGCATAAATCGAATAATAGCATAGTTGCACATCATTGAGTAATCATAACAATATAAATGAATAATGTAAACCCATAACCCTAGAATTATACTCAGTGTGCATGATCCACTCACCTGATCCTGAAGAGTTATACTAACAGTAGATGCAGTCCAGATCAATCCTAATATCCTGTGAATAATATAATTATGAATTAATTACATATGCTTAACATAGGTGTATCATTCTCTAATTAAATTTGGAATTAGGTTGATAATCTAGGTCTGAAACTAGGCCCATTGGATAGATCTCGAAAAACTGATCAAAAACCATATATGGATCGTCCCAATCTGAGCTCTAGATTATTTTCTATGATTTATTAAAGTTGAGGCTAAAACTGACCAATCAGAGGCGAGGAAAATCCATTTAAGACATTTATGAGAAATCCGGAAATCAAGGCTCGAAAGATGACTTTGCCCTCAAATTATCTAATTGAGACTGGAGGCGTGACAGGGCAAAAGAGTAAAAACATGTTAGGACAACTCTCATTCGTATTGAT
Organism: Alisma plantago-aquatica; assembly: GCA_963693085.1. Taxonomy (NCBI): domain Eukaryota; kingdom Viridiplantae; phylum Streptophyta; class Magnoliopsida; order Alismatales; family Alismataceae; genus Alisma; species Alisma plantago-aquatica. The sequence goes on along the minus strand of OY856411.1, from coordinate 785,259,893 downwards.
ATTGGAAGTCACTGAAAGGTCGAAAGTACCCCAACTATGTGTGACACGTTAAGTCAGACTGTGCGGGTACATAGGTCAAAACTATGCCAAGCTTCTTCTTACCTTGGCCATGGCTTGCGAACGACTCACCTGGAGCTTTGGAGTTCCGATCAAAAACAGAGATTGGTAAGGATCGTGACTGGGAAACCTTTCCAGTGCCTTCGTCTTTCTTTTCCGAGTTTGGCAAGCTCAGGAACAAGGGGTGAGGTGGATGGAGGTATGAGAACGGCAGGCCACCATGGCCAGAACAGGGGAGGCAACTCGGATGATGAGTTCTGGTCAAACAACAATGGAACAGCATTGCTGAGGGCATGAAAAGCTTCGAACAGGTTTTTGGAAGGTAAAGGAGGGGTTTTCGTGGCCTAAGCATAGTCGAGAAGCCTGACCGGAGATCGGGTGGTGCCGTTCCGAGGCTGGGTTCATGGTTACAGAATTGGGGCGGATCGCACGACCTAACGAGATGAGGAAATCGTAGAACAGGGCATGTAGATGGTTACCTAAAGAAGAATCGAACTGGGAGGTGCTGATCCTTCCGCTCGAGCTCGCCGGCGCCGCCGAGGTAGATCGACTCCGCGGCGGTCCCTCAGTTGAGCTCGGCCCAAATTGACGGCGGAGGAAGGTCGAGCGATGCCTGAGTGTGCTTCCTAACTCGCTAGCTCTTGGTGCGATGGTCCCTCGTGACCTGGAGATGGTGGCGCCGTCGACGAAGGAGGAAGGTCAGTTGGGCATTTCCACTGTGAGTGCTTATAGGGGTTGATCTAGGGCTCTCTAGGCTCGCAGAGATCTCCCGGTTCTATTGGCGTCGAGATAAAATGAAACCGTTGAGGAGAGAGGGCAATCATCGGGCGAATAGTTTGGGGTTCTGTTCCCCTTTCCGCGCGGACAAAGCGGGAGGTTAGGGATGAGGTCCCTTCCCTCAGATCTCCATCCAACGGCTGACTAGGAGCCCGGTTCATTCAAGCTGCGCGTGACGCACAAAAGGCTAGAACTTTGGTCAAATCGTGAAAATCACATGCATTATTAAGTTGATTACTCAAATAAATTGCATTATCTACTAATTTCTTCCTAATAACATTTGGGGCATCTAGGATTATCCAAATCTAACCAAATTTGATATACAAGCTAATTCGACCATGAGGAATCTAATTATCCAACTAGATTTAGGATATGAGTTAGGGAAACATGTGTTTTACATTATTAGTTACTTAGGGTAATTAACACATTAATAATCATTGCAAGGGAATTTTATTACCAAAATCCGAGGGGAGCTCTATTATTATTTTATCTACTCACATACCAATCAATGGGATGCAATTTATATGTATGTGCTCCGAAATTATCAATTAGCCCCTAAGTAGTCATTATTACATAATTAGGGTTAAATTCTCATGCATTATTCATGACATTGATATGACCAATTATTTATGTAATTTCATCCATTCAATATCCACTTGGCACATTTAGCTCATTTTGAAGTACAAATTAAGCATGGTTTGTACTTAAGTCATCATATGAAAAAATGGATTCTTTCAATTTAGGATTTCACCTTTATTAAATAATAAAAAAAATTTTGGGACTAAAATTTGAGGGTCTTTACAGGGTGGGTGGCCAACGGTTTGGCCAAATTATCAAAATTGTACATTAGGTAAAACACTAAGCTGACTATGGTTAGAATTTTCCTATAATCAACGGTTTGGGCAGGGCCGGCCCATTGGGGTGGCCAACCTGGACGACGGCCAGGGGCCCATAATTTTTTTTTCTTCTAATACACACACATTTATAAATGAAACAGGATTGATTCGATATAACTTGTTAGGAAAAGAACGGAAGGTCTGGAAAGATTTTCCAAGCTAAAGTTACTAAAAAATTATCTTAGTTCATCAATGTCTCAAGAAAGATTGAACGGTTTGGTAATGTTATGCATTGAGAAGGATGTGTTGGAAAATATTGATGTTGACACTGTTATTCAAGATTTTACATCTAGAAAGACTCGAAAAAGTCATTTTATATGATGAATGAAGCTCGATAAGGAGATATCTATATTTAATTTTTACGTTCTTTTTAATTTGATTTGTAAGAACATGTTCTATTTTTTTATATGACAGTTTTGACAATTATGATTAAATTAGTGTTTATTTAAATTTATTAAATAAGAGTATACAAATGGCTCATTTTTTATCTTCGTACTCGGCCCTGGATTTGGGTATATATAAGGATGCTTATTTATTGGCAATAGACGCCAAATGCTTGCACTTGCACCAAGAGGTTCAGGCGTTGACATTAGATGTCGTGATGTCGGAAGAAACGTATCAGATGCAAGAATTATAATTGTGGAATGAACGAATATATACCTCAAACACCGCACTTGACACTTGTCTGAGCCACTTACTGGGAATCAAGGCCCGTGTGAAGGGGAGTCGAGTGGACCGACTAACGCAAGCAGGTGGATGGTGTTGTTTTCGTACGTTACCCACTGTTTACACGCATAAAATAACTTCGGCTTTACCCTATTAGCCAGTCTCTCTTCACCTCGTAACACAAAATAAAAAGAACAAAATACAAATTAGAGGAAAGACACAAGGAGCAGGGCTGGTATTAGTGGTCGTTAAGCAACATCAATAGTCTGGCACTTTAAAAAGAAATCCTGGTAGAGTAGCATGGCTCATATGCTTCTCTTCTCCTATGTCGGCTACATTCTTCGGTTTTCAGATCCACCAGTTATCCACTTGACATTTTTAGTCTTAAAAAAATAAGTCTTTTTTGTCGACGGGGTTCGAGAGCTCTTGGGCGTCAATCATTCAGCTCCCAACAAAGTTTGAGAATTACTCACCGACTGTACCAGGAACTAACTTGGATAATGACGGGACGCTCGATGGGTGGCATGTGATGGGTGGCTACAACCACTAGTACAGAAATGGATTATAACGTCACTACATGTAGGGTCGGTTTTACCAAATAACTGACTTTATATGTCTAAAAAAAATACGGGCACCACTTAATACCTCTTAGGTCGGTTTTTTTAAATAAACCGACATTGTAGTGTAACTCTATAGGGTCGGTTTTCCAAATAACCGACAATGTCTATAAAAAACACGGGCACCACTTAAGACCTCTTGGGTCGCTTTTCTTAAAATAACCGACCTTGTAGTGTATCTCTATAGGGTCGGTTTTCCAAATAACCGACCATATATATCTATAAAAAACGCGGGCACCACTTAAGACCTTTTGAGTCGCTATTTTTAAAATAACCGACCTTGTAGTACATCTCTATAGGGTCAATTTTTCTAAAATAAACGACCTTATAGACAATTTTTTCGGCGGCAAAAATTTGCTTGGTTTTGGCTTCCCGCCTTGATCTATAGGGTCGGTTTTACATTATAACCGACCCTAAAGGGATCCTCGGTCGACAAATTCGTCGACCGAATAAGAGCTGAATTTCACATATACAAGCACCTATAGGGTCGGTTTTTTCTTTATAACCGACCTTACAGTCCTCTTCGGTTCAACACCTCTATATAAGGACGGTTATTCCTACAAAACCGACCTTAAAGGCCTCCTCGGTCGACAAATTCGTCGACCGATATTCTATTCTGGATCCAGATAGTTACGCATGTATAAGCACATCTAACATCCGATTTGCACTTATAACCGACCTTAGAGCCTTCTTCGGTCGACCAATATTTCGACCGATTCACTCGGTCGACAAATTCGTCGACCGATAAGTACCTCTAAGAAACCGACCCTAATAGTACTTATGCGAAGGAAATCTGGCTCTTTCTCGATCGACAAATTCATCGACCGATATCTATTCTGGATCCAGATAGTTCACGCATGTATAAGCACCTCTAGCGTCGGATTTGCACTTATAACCGACCTTAGAGCATTTCTCGGTCGACAAATTTGTCGACCGATAAGGAGTCAGTTTTCAAGTGTATAAGTACTTTTAGGGTCGGTATTTTCTTAATAACCGACCTTAGAAGTGCATGTAGGGTTTGATAGGAGGTAAGGCAGAGAAGCAGAGAAGCAGCGGAAACAAAAAAAAATTCCTCCCAAACCCGGGATAAAAGGAATCGCGTCAACATCTATATAATAGGAAAGATGGTTTGTGAACCATACCTTGTACCGAAGCTTGCTCGGCGACAATACCACGCGCCTTGCACGGTCTTCATCTCCGGTCTTGGACGGTGTCTGTGCAGCTCCTGGTCGCACCGGGACTGACGACTCCTCCTACTACCGGACTGTCGGATGACAGTTGTCCTCCTGAGCGGCAGTGACCTCCCGCCTCTGAAGTAGTCCACACGGACCACCCAAAACTCCACTCTCCTTGTCCCACAAGGAAGTGGAAGGAGTCGCACCCTCCTGTTGACGTACTAGTCGCCAACACACTCTCCTACTGTCAATTGCAACTGCAGTTGTCCTTCCCTTGCTGCACCTCCCTTTGCGGGAAGCACTTGCTCGGGCTCTCTCTCGGTTACCAAAACCAGAGAGAACGACAACTTTGCAGAGCAATCAACTTGCACTGAGTTGTTGTCTGAGAAGCCCCCAATACCCCTATATATATAGGCGGGTCATGGGACAGGGTTCTCTGTGCCCAGCAATACGGGACAAAAGCAGGAGTAGAAGGGTTCGGAATTTTTTTCACAAAAAAGCAACCATCTCGCAACCTGAACCGATCGGTTCACAAGTGAACCGGTCGGTTGGGGACTTGAACCGATCGGTTCACCACTGAACCGATCGTTTGGGACCCTTGAACCGATCGGTTCACTTATGAACCGGTCGGTTGGGGTTCCAGGTTGGTTCCCGATTGACTTTCCTTGTTTCTCTCCCAATTGGTATCGAATACCAATATTATTCCCAATCGAATTGGGCAATTTGAAACGAAAGGAAAATTCTCACCAATCCTACTTTCCCAAGTTGCTCGATTGCACCAGTTGAACCGATCGGTTCAACACTTGAACCGGTCGTTTCACTCTGTGCATGAGCCGATCGGTTCAACAATTGAGCCGACCGGTTCAACAACCTCAGCCGACCGGTTCATCACATGAACCGATCGGTTGGGAATGTAGATTGTGCAGAATCAGTCAAATGCGATTTCAATCAATCTGATACTCCAATCAATGCGTCCAACACCTTGAACATTATGATATTGAGCTATCGATTAATTGAGTGTTTAATTGAACTACTAAACTCCTTTAGTAATCAATCTAAACATTGCTGGTGGACAAAACTCATCTTCCAGGTTAAATCCTATGTGTGTGACCCTGCAAGTCCATTTCACGTTGGCAGTGAAAGTCCATAACACTTATGACTTCACAAGCAAAGAGCGGTGCCTAGTCACACATCATTGCTACCCAAGTGAAAGTAGAAAGTTGGAGAACAACTTTCATCCTACAATCCGTGAATGGTGTTACAGTGAATGTATAATTCCTTTGTCACTGATATCCAGAATGAACTCGAGGCATGGAACAGTCATCCTGTCAATGTTCATTCATTTCCTTGATCTCAGAGTAGACCGAGTGAGATGTGTATGACATCAATATCACATATTGATTCACACGTGCATGCGCATGCCTTTCTCAATCCTACTCATCAAGTGGCCAAGGATATCAAACTCCCTTAGGAGGGACAAATCCCATATCTATCACTCACCCCTCAAAAGCCCCATGTGTCAAAGCCACCCAATCATCACCTTTATAACAACCCATTTTTAGGATTGTGTTTGATGATGTCAAAGTGTACCCAACAACATGTGTTGAGTGCAGTGATTTCAGGTCTAAGAATCACACTCACCACCATCATTGTGAGAGCTGACTGTGACTACCAAGTCATGGTTCCATGTGTCACTCTCACGGTGGGTCTGTTCGGTACCTTGTTCTCTAACAAGTACCTATGTGCTTGGTTTGATATCACCATATCATGACTAATGAGATTCTGTCATCAACCAACACACAATCTAGTCTTTAGTGTTATTGATGTCTATGGTTATTTCCACAATAACAACCAACTAGGGACTATACAAGAATGTATACTCTTAACATCCGTATGATCTCATCGTTTAGGTCCTTAACCTAAAAGCATACGTCATTGAGTAAAACAATCTTTAGACATCTATCATGTTACACCATCATCTCAGAAACAGTTTAAACATATAGATTGGAAATTGCCTTTATTATTATTCAAATCATTTACAAAGTATCCCATTACAATCATCATATGACTTGCTCTATGGGCATACATACCAACAGTGCATTCGGTCCACAATATTGTCGACCGAAAGTACATCTCTATAGGGTCGGTTTTTCTAAAATAAGCGACCTTATAGACAATTTTTCCGGCGGCAAAAATTTGCTTGGTTTCGGCTTCCCGCCTCAATCTATAGGGTCAATTTTACATTATAACCGACCCTAAAGGGATCCTCGGTCGATAAATTCGTCGACCGAATAAGAGCTGAATTTCACGTATACAAGCACCTATAGGGTCAATTTTTTCATTATAACCGACCTTACAGTCCTCCACGGTTCATCACCTCTAAGGTCGGTTATTCCTACAAAACTGACCTTAAAGGCCTCCTCGGTTGACAAATTCGTTGACCGATATTCTATTCTGGATCCAGATAGTTACGCATGTATAAGCACATCTAGCGTTGGATTTGCACTTATAACCGACCTTAGAGCCTTCTTCGGTCGACCAATATTTCGACCGATTCACTCGGTCGACAAATTCGTCGACCGATAAGTACCTCTAAGGTCGGTTTTTTCCTTAAAACCGACCCTAATAGTACTTATGCGAAGGAAATCTGGCTCTTTCTCGATCGACAAATTCGTCGACCGATATCTATTCTGGATCCAGATAGTTCACGCATGTATAAGCACCTTTAGCGTTGGATTTGCACTTATAACCGACCTTAGAGCATTTCTCGGTCGACAAATTTGTCGAACGATAAGGAGTCAGTTTTCAAGTGTATAAGAACTTTTAGGGTCGGTATTTTCTTAATAACCGACCTTAGAAGTGCATTCGATCGACAATATTGTCGACCAAAACATATCGGTCGACGAATTTGTCGACCGAGGAACGGCTAGAAAAACCAACCGTCGTAACGGCCGTCGTAACGGCTAAAAAAATCAACCGTCGTAACGGCTAGAATTTCAACCGTCGTAACGACTATAAATACGATCGTTGACCGGCGTAACGGCTACTTTTTCGATCGACTGTTGGCCGACCGAGAGACGACCGTTGTGGGCGTCGGTCGACAAATTGTCGACCGAAATTGGCTATGTTTTGCTATAAATAGCACCCAAAACGATCCATTTCTTTACACCTTCACATTCTCACTTCTCTAGCTCCTCTCTAGTGTATTCTTGTGAAAATCTTCAGCTTCTCTACATCCAATTCTTGCTTGCTATTTCTCCATTTCAAAGCAACAAAATGGCTTCATCATCTACCCGCGGAAAGAAGCAAGTTGCAGGTAGGAAAGGAAGGACAGTCTCTTCAACGCTGTCGATCATCAACGACGTCCCTTTCATCGACCAAGCTGCAGGCGACCGCTACCTCAGGCTCTCGTCAAAAACTGCTCTTCCACGACGGCCAGTCGACGTCATAGACTTCCAAAGCATTGTCGATTTGGAGGAACTTTTCGAGGTGCAACATTTGACTGATTTTCTAAATCCCTCCTTCCAATCCTACTCCTCCAAATTAGTTAATGAATTCTATGCCAATTTAGCCGAACATCCTGAACATGATTCCTTCTCCTCTATGGTTGGTGGGTATGGATTCCATTTTACTGAGGAGGGTATTCTTGATATGCTTGACATAGATATAGAAGAATATAAAATTTTTATTGATCTCACTAGAGGAACTCCACTCAACAAACTCTCCCAAGATAACACTACAATTAGCCTTAGTGATGTCAAAAGAGCCATATTTCAATCAAATACGACTTGTCATGAAGATAGGGGTACCTATTATGCCATAAATTTAAAACCTGAAGCTAGGATCATAAATCTCATTGTTGCCACCAATATCCATCCTAGAGCAAACAAATCTGAAGTACCCACCTTTCGTATGTACCTTATCTATGCCATTCTCAAAAGTATTCCCATAAACTTTATTTGTATCATCATTAAGAATATGTTTGAGTTTTCTGGCAATCCACCTTATGCTGACTTTGTATGCTAAATCACTCAACATTTTCTTAAGAACAATATTGAGGACGACTTAGGTTACACATGGGATAGAAAACCCCAAAAAATAAGTAAAAATACGGTGGAAAAGATGGGAATTGACTTTGGCCACAAAAGGGCTAGGACTGAAGGGGAGACATCCACCCAAGACATACCTCCACCACCTCCTCCTACCAACCTACCCCATGATCCTATTACAAATACCTTGACATACATTGCTGGCTCCCAATATCACCTAAGTAGGCAATTGGATTATAATCACCATGCCATTACTTATTTAAACCAAAGGATGCAAACTCTCTCTCCTAAGCAACCTGATGAATATCTCTATTCCCTTAATCCTGGCATGATAAATCCCTACAATCCTTCCTACAACAACTATCAAACTCCACCTCCACCATCTCCTGATCTCACACATACTCAGTTTTCCCCAATTCAACTTCAAGACATTGCTGCCAACTTTCGCTTTGATCGTGTTCCCACCTTCTTGGAGGCTTATGCCTTAACCATGACAGGTGCCTTGGAGTGGCAGACACTGGTCAAATATTATGGAGCTGAGCCCTTTCTTGGAAAAGACCCAGACATTGATGTAATCCTTCAGTCTTTCCAGTGAGATTATGAGATATCTTTGTAATGATGTAATGTATATCTTTTTTATAAAGCAAGTATGTCATGTTTCATCTTATAAAGTGTATGTGCATTAAATTGTTATGAATAAAAGTGGTTTCCATGGCTTCATTTGGACATATACATGTTATATAAGAATATTTTTATTTCAAATGATCGAAAAATAAATTATGGCTAAATTTGACAAAGCATCACTTGGTTAATCTCATACACACACACTTGGTACTTAATTTAAAACATTGAAACAGGGTTAATCTCGGTCGACAATATTGTCGACCGAGGATGACTTTAGGGTCGGTTTTTTCCTTATAACCAACCCTAGAGCTCTTTCGGTCGACAAATAGTCGACCGACAGAATTTTTGAATAGAGTTTAGTACTTTTCAAAACGTTATAAAGTATTGGGATCTCAATCTTTTGTCTCATTGTTGGGAATTCACATCCCTCAATACCACCATCATCACATTTGCTGATTCTGGGTATTCAAACCCTTAGTTTATCACTAAACATGGTTATCACTTATCAGGTAACTATTACCTTCAGGTCATCTGACCAAAGTATTCAGGATATTTGTTACACAATCATCTCAATTTCATATCAACCATATCAATTTCATATCAACATCATGCAATACAAAAATAACATATCTATTCCCTCATTAGGGTTAGAGTTTCCCATCTTTATCAATTAGGGTTCACATATCATCATCCCATATTGAAATTTCACATAACAATTATCCCATATTAGGGTTTTTACACAACACCACCCTATATTAAGGTTTCACATAACATTTCCATATTAAGGTTTCACATAACATCATTCCATATAAGGGTTTCACATAACATTATCCCATATTAGGGTTTCATACGACATCACCATATATTAAAGTTTCACATAACATCATTATTAGGGCTGTGGAAGCACTTTAGAGCTCCTCGGTCGACGAATTTGTCGACCGAGACTCCTTATAGGGTCGGTTATTAGAAAAACCGACCCTAGAGGTGCTTCTAAGAAAGAAATATGGCTTCATTCGGTCGACAAATTTGTCGACTGACACACATTCGGTCGACGAATTTGTAGACCGAATGAAGCCAGATTTCTTTCTTAGAAGCACCTCTAGGGTCGGTTTTTCTAATAACTGACCCTATAGTTGGTTTCGATCGACAATATTGTCGACCGACAAAATCCAGTTTAGTTATTCACACATGTATAAGCACCTCTAGGGTCGGTTAAATGAAAAAACCGAACCTAGAGGTGCTAATACGAAGAAATCTGACTCATTTCGGTCGACGATTTGTCGACCGAGAAGGAGCAAGATTTCTTCGTATTAGCACTTGTAGCGTCGGATTTACCTAATAACCGACCCTAGAGGTCTTGTCAATCGACAAATTCATCGACCGAGATTGCGTTTGATTGTTATTAAACAACATGACACGGACACCGTTTATCTGTAGAGTCGGGTTTTGGTTGTTAACCGACGCTACAGTTTTTCGCTCCGTGCAAAAAGCCAAAATTTTAGTCTTTCTTCCTCCCGCCGAAACCATTTTCTCTTTTCTAATCTCTCTCCCGCGGCGCCGCGAAACTGCTTTTTCACTTTGTCATTCCGCCGTTGCCGCGAACGATTCTCCGTGAAGTCGTTGCCGCCTCTCCACGCCGCCAAAAGGATCGTGAATCTTGTCGTCGCCGCGAAAAGGATCGTGAAGCTCGTCGTCGCCGCCTTCCCCTCTTCCTCCACGAAGCCCGTCATTTCCGTGAAGCTCTTCGTTGTCGTGAAGCTCGTCGTCTCCGCCTTCCACTCTTCCACGAAGGTCTCCGCCTCTCCGTGAAGTTCTTCTCTTCCTCCACGAAGCTCGCTGCCATTTCCAAGTAAGTTCGAGCTTCCTTTGTTCCTTGTTCCCCTTCATTCCCGCCCACCGCCATTGCTGCTTCCAGGTCCATCTCGGTCGACAATTAGTCGACCGAGAGCCCACCTGCGCGCAGCGTCCAGGTCCACTCTCAGTCGACAATTTGTCGACCGAGAGTGGCCCTGGACGCTGCGCGCAGGTGGGCTCTCGATCGACTAATTGTCGACCGAGATGGACCTGGAACTTATTTATGTTGGAGCTATAAATGTTTTAATCATATTTGCTGTAATGTTCACAAATAATTCTGAATATTATAATGACTTCAATCTTTGGACTGTTGGAAACAGCCTTACTTTGCTAATTTGTACAAGTATTTTCCATTTTATATGATTTGATAACCCAATAATAAAAACATGTATGTCTTTTTTCATATGTAATCATAATATAAATTTTAGAAATTAATACTAGATTAGACATGTGTACTCCTAGATTGACACTTTAGGGTTGATGCATGATGTTTAACTTAATATATAAATATGAAAATAATGTATTTATATATTAACTTAGAAACCCGTTCAAAATTTACTCATTAGGAGTAAACTTTGGATAGTCCCTAGTTTGGGACTGTTTTTATATATTTTAATCTCACTTAGGATGTACCTGTATAATGTATGTTTAGTTTTGTAGATTATTTCAGTAGGATTTCTCCATTTGTTCTCTGGGTACAAATGTGAGTGGTTATTTGCCATTTACATCGGTGTACTTGGAGAACTTAGGGAAAATGCTGCTGAAATTTTCTTCAAAACTAAACATACATTATACAGTTACTAGTGAGATTAAATATTCAAAAATGGGATAGGTGGAACACTTTAGTATATAAAATTAACTTTCTATCAATAAAAACGTACATATTATTATAGTATCAATATTAAACTGTTAGTTTTATAATTAATTTTAATGTGATATAGAAAATGGATCGAAGTTGGATGTCTATCAAGAACCGTTGCATTCCAGAGTTTGCCAAAGGTCTTGATGAATGTATCAGATTTGCTGAGGAACATAGGAAGCTACCTACAGATAGGCTATATTGTCCATGTAGAAATTGTTGTAATAATTTGAAAGTTGATACTGGTGAGGAAATTAAGAATCATGTCATATGCAATGGGATCATACAAGGTTATAATGAATGGTATTGGCATGGAGAGAAATTGAATTATGAAGTAGAAAATGTCGATACTAATAGTTGTGGCATAGAAGATATAGATAATGATGATAATGTCAATAATGAACTGATTCAAGATGACCAGATTCAGGATGATATGATTGATGAGATGCTACGTAGTTGTCGGGACAATGTCATTGATCCACCTTCTTTATTTGCAAACATTGTCCATGATGCTGAAAAACCATTATATAAGGGTTGTACTAAGTTCACGAGGTTGAGTGCTGTGATGCGATTATACACTCTTAAAGCTCAAAACCGGTGGATCGATAAGAGTTTCACTTCACTGTTGTCTTTGTTAAAGGAAATTCTTCCTGAAGGCAACGAGCTTCCAATTTCAACATATCAAGCAAAGAAAATAATGTGCCCAATGGGAATGGAGGCTAAGAAGATTCATGCATGTCCAAATGATTGTGTGTTATTTCAGAAGGACTATATTAATTTAATAAATTGTCCAAAATGTGGTGCGTCAAGGTATAAGACTACAAATTCAGCTAAGGCTAAAAATGGCTCTCCTGCCAAGGTGATGTGGTATCTACCAATAATACCACAATTTCAACGCTTATTTGCTAATACAGAAGATGCGAAAAATTTGTCTTGGCATGGGGAGTTAAAGGTCAATGATGATGGCGTCCTACGACATGCATCTGATTCACCACAATGGAAGAAAATTGATTTATTATACCCTCAATTTGGTAAAGAACCAAGAAGCCTAAGACTTGGACTCTATACAGATGGAATTAATCCCTATGGTACATTAAGCAGCCAACATAGCACGTGTCCTGTTATGATTGTTATATACAATCTTCCTCCTTGGTTGTGTATGAAAAATAAGTATGTGATGTTGTCAACATTGATATCAGGGCCCAAGCAACCTGGAAATGATATTGATGTTTACCTTCAACCTCTAATTGATGACCTAATGAAACTATGGGAAGAAGGTATTATGACATATGATGCTTCACGTAAAGAGATCTTCAGTTTGCGTGCTATGTTATTTTGCACGATTAATGACTTTCCAGCTTATGGAAATTTGTCTGGATATAGCATAAAAGGATACAAAGCATGTCCTGTTTGTGAGGAAAATACTGATTCAATCAGACTGAAACATGGTGGTAAAATCATATATCTTGGTCATCGGAGATTTCTCCCACCAGTGCATTCTTATCGAAGGCAACACAAAACCTTTAATGGGTCAACTGAGGAACGAAGTGCTCCTAAACCTATACCAGGACATGTTGTATATGATAGGGTGAAACATATTGTTAATGAATTTGGAAAGAGTTCAAATAGTCATACACTCGCATGTGACAAATCTCTATACAAGAAGAGGTCAATATTCTGGGATCTTCCTTATTGGAGATCTTTGGAAATTAGACACTGCATTGACGTCATGCATGTTGAAAAAAATATTTGTGATAGCGTCATCGATACGCTATTGAACATACCAGGAAAAACTAAAGATGGCATCAAATCTAGAAAAGATTTAGAATTAATGGGTATTAGAAAAGAATTATCAGTGGAGATCAGGGGTCACCGCACATATTTGCCACCAGCTTGTTACAGTTTGTCAAAGAAAGAGAAAAAGACTTTCTGTGAGTGCTTGTATAATATTTAGGTTCCACAAGGATACTCTTCTAATATTCGTAGATTGGTATCAATGAAGGATCTGAAACTGATAGGTCTCAAATCTCACGATTGTCACACCTTAATGCAACAAATTTTACCTGTGGCTATTCGATCTATATTTCCGAAGCATGTAAGGTTTGCAATCATAAGACTTTGTTTCTTCTTCAATGAAATATGCAACAAAGTGATACATCCTGATACTCTCGATAAATTATAGAAAGATGTAATTATTACCATGTTTCAGCTTGAAATTACTTTCCTCCTTCATTTTTTGATATCATGGTTCATCTTGTAGTACATATTACAAGGGAGGTGAAGATGTTGGGTCCAATTTTCTTACACTGGATGTATCCATTTGAACGCTACATGAGTGTTTTTAAAGGTGATGTTCGGAATCGTTATCGTCCTGAAGGGAGTATTGTTGAGGGTTACGTGGCTAGGGAGGTGATGGACTTTTGTAATGATTTTTTGAATTGCAATGAAACTTGTAGCGATCAAAAAAATTCCCATCACACTGGATCTTATTGTGGAAAAGGAACTCTGGGAGGACGAGTGAAAGGAATCAGTCGTGAGTTGTGGGAACAAGCGCATTTTTATATTTTACACAACATCGATGAAATTAGTAGCTACATCACAGAACACAATGATCTTATCAAGAGAAATCATCCGCGATCCAGTTCAATGTGGCTTGCAAGAGAGCATAATCGAACATTTATTAGGTGGTTTGAAGAGAATGTATTTAATCAACTATCTGAATCACCAAATAATGTTGCTGAGAACATAAAATGGCTCGCCTTTAAGCCAAAAATGGATGTCATGTCATATGAAGGTTATGACATTAACGGATTTTCATAATACACAAAGCGTCAAGATGAAAGTAGTGTAGTTCAAAATAGTGGGGTCACTGTTAAAGCTTGTTCATTGTATTTTGCTAGTGCCAAAGATAAAAGACCACACGAAGCTGAGATGTCATATTACGGCGTCATTGAGGACATATGGGAAATGGACTATACAAATTTTCGAGTTCCTATATTTAGGTGTAATTGGGTTGACAACAATAAAGGAGTTTTAGTGGATGAGTTGGGTTTCAAATTGGTGAATTTTTAAAAGATTGGTTTCAAAGATGAGCCATTCATCATGGCAAACCAAGCAAAACAAGTATTCTATATTGATGACCCGACAAATAAAAATTGGTCTGTCGTTCTTAATGGAAAAAGACAGTTTATTGTAGATCCTATAAATGAAGAAGAATACTATGAAAAGTATGATGATTCCAGTCCATTCTCAGTTGGTTTGGCAAGTATAAATGTTTAAGATAACACCGATGAATATTATAAACGTCAAGACCATGCTGAAGGAATTTTCTTGACTAAAAACTCAACCAATACTAAAGGCATGTATTCTTTGAATTATTTATTTTATTATCATGTATACCTTATCACTTGTGCTTTTATTATCACTTATTTTTTTATCATGTATACTTGCAGGTTCTAAAATGGCGAGTTAAGATGAACATTTTGAGCATGAGCACCATGAAGATGAACATTCTGAGCATGAGCACCATGAGGATGGTAGTGGTGATGCTAAGAATTGTAGAGGTCCTACATTGATGCGTAGGTTGCAGGAGCTCAGAGCTAAAGGGGATAAATTGCCAGTCCAGTTTGATATGACAGGAGCACCTGTTGGGGAACATGCTAGTGCTTTCAAGCATTACGTAGGGGCGAACGCGCGCACTAAGGTACCAATAGATATAGAAAATTGGCATGATGTTCCTAATGCCAAAAAAGACCTCATATGGAAAGATATATCTGTGAGTGGAAGTGATATATTTTTATCTATTGATTCTAATTTAGTTTTCTTGGAATTAATTCATTTTCAAAACAACATTATTAATTGCTTCTTTTGTATGTATAGGGTGTTTTTCATCTAAACGAAAAAGATCACAAGAAAAGAGTGCTACAACGTTGTGGTGTACGATGGAGGGGTTTTAAGACATATCTTGTAAGAGAATTTATAAATAATCCTAAACAAAAGAAGAAAGCTACAGATGTATATATTTTTATTGAGCCTGAGGTGTGGGAAAGATTTGTTGCAGCTAGGAGATCGGAAGAGTTTCAGGTAATAAAGATTGTGATGTATTGTATGAATTTTATACAATTAAGGAAGTGAATCTTTTTATACATGTTTGCCAAGTCTAAATTGCAATACCTCGTTTTAAATGATCAAGCTATTCACCAGGCTCAAAAGGAAAGACGGGCTAAAAATGTGCATGACCATCGCTTGGGGCCCGGTGGTTATGCCTTCTGCCGCCAACTACAAGAGAAGCAATCATCTTCTGGAGAAGAATCTAGTACAACTCAAGTTGAGCGACCACCCCGACACATGGCATGGATTGATGCTAGAAAGAATCGAGCCGGTGAAATTGTCAACCCTGCAACTAAAGAGGTGGCACAAAAGATGGTAGGTTTATCCCAACTAAGTAAAGAGTAACTTCCACAAACTTAAATTTATTTATATCTAATTGATATTGTGATTTAATATTTTTATTAACTATGAATAGATTGATCTCCACGAGCAAAGGAAGGAAGGAAAGTTCATCCCTACTGGCTACATGGATGAACTAGCAGTTTCTCTTGGTACGAACGAGCATCCTGGCCGTGTTAGGGGATTAGGAGCTGGCATAGGATTCAAATCTTATTTTGGCCCTTCGCAATCTAAAAGAGGTCGTGTAGGAGGTTTTACACAAGAGGATCTTGAAGCATTAGTAGCGCAGAAAGTAAAAGAAATAATGTCTTCATTTCAGCCTACTCAACCTTCTCAACCTATTCATACTGCACGTCTCTCAAGTGATGAGGTACAAGCCCATGATACAGTTGTAGAAGGTCATGGGAGCACTCCCGATGGACCACCACAACAATCTGCAGTAAGTTTTTGTTCTATATATGTTGTGTTATTTGTATGATAAATATAATGATAATATATATAGTTATAACATGTATCTGTTCTACTGTTTCTTATATAACTTATATTATTTCAATCTTGGTTGGTATGAACTGTAAACTTGCAGTGGAGGTTCCAGAATATAATGTTGTGGCAGCGGGAAAAGTGTACAACTTTGGTGGTACATTGCATTGCCAACAAATTACTGATGACATCTGCCGTGTGTCCATCCATCTTGTGTATGACAGAATGGGGGACAAACCACTACCCATACCAAATCTTGAATATAGTACAGTTGAAGAAGCTCAGGGTGCTATGGTGGGTTGGCCTAGACACTTGGTTATCAATGACAAGGTAATATAAGTATGTAATTTAATTAACAGGTTTGTAAACCAAAAAGTAAAACTTCTACTAGTCGTCCTCCTATGCCCAAGCCATCTTTCATTCCCGAAACTACATTCGACGAATTGGGAAGCAAATCTAAATGTTTGTGTCGATACTTAGCCAACCAAAGATCGGGATCAAATATGATGGTCAAGTTAACAAAAGATGCAGTTGGGAGGGACTTTGAGAATTTTATTTTTCTTGATGATATTATAGAGTTGTTCCGGTATGATTGGCTGAACACTTCGATAATAGAAGTATGGATAAGGTAAGGATCTACTAATATATATAGAAAATTCCAATACACATTTTTAGCTTATTTCTACATATGAAAATTAATTACAAATGTTTAACAGCCATTTATATACCGAGGTCACCAACTTTGATATAAAGAATATTGCATTCTTAGTTCCTTCGGTCACTAGTCAGGTGGAGACAAATATTGAGGAAGTGAATGAGTACTTCTCTGATGCATTCAAATATTTTGCTAGTGAGGGGAAGGAAATTATCCTAATTCCTTTTAACGTCCAGTAAGTATTATTATTCAATATAATTTTAATAATGAATGAAACTATTTATTTTAATGTTTGTTTTATTCTTACTCAGAGCTAGACATTGGGAATTACTGGTGATTGTCCCAAAATTGATGACTCTTTATTATCTTGACCCAATGGGTAAAACAACAAGGAGTCACAAACTGAAATTGTCAGCTATGGAGTAAGCATAAATTTAATCAATTGCTTCAACATGATATTTGTATTTAGAATTTCTATTTTACCAACTATCGTTTAATTGATAGGGTTATAAAGGCTTTTCGTGAAGCTGGAGGACAAATACCCACAAAATTAAAGACATTGACTTTGAAAAATGTCAAGGTAGCTACTTTGACAACTGCTTACTCTTTATGTATTAATTTTCAACTGTAATATGTCAACTCTTATACTCTTATCTCAATTGATGTTTATAGTAGTTTACTAACATTAAGTATAATTTGTTATTTGTAGTGTCCTATGCAAAATAATGATTGGGCTTGTGGCTACTATGTAATGAAATATATGCAAACTATTGTCAAACAAGCATCACATGACATTCAGACTATAAGTCAGGTAATAAAGAATAACATCATAAATTTACAAGTGATTGTAGTCATTTTTATAGAATATAACCTGTGCATTTTCTGTTACAGATCTTTACAACTCAGCCTTACACACATGCGGACTTGAATGAATTCCGAGAAGAGTGGTCAGAGTGTTTTATAAGTGAAGTCGAAATAGCATTGGATTAAATATGTCGGCTCCATTTATGTATGTGGTTTGAGTACGTACTCTTTCATATTTTTTACTTTTGTAATATGTCATCTCAGACTTGCACTCTATCATTTTGTAAATTATGATATTTATTATCATTTTTGTTATGAATGTGTGGTTTTGAATGGTGGCGGTTGAGCATCAATGCTCCCCTCTCCCAGAATATATGAATCTTCTTATTCTTCTGTT
Organism: Alisma plantago-aquatica; assembly: GCA_963693085.1. Taxonomy (NCBI): domain Eukaryota; kingdom Viridiplantae; phylum Streptophyta; class Magnoliopsida; order Alismatales; family Alismataceae; genus Alisma; species Alisma plantago-aquatica. The sequence continues at coordinate 785,241,534 of OY856411.1, read as the reverse complement.
CTATAACAATTTCTGCAGATTTTTTTTTAAAAAAATCGTAACTTCTAGCGTCGGTTTTTAAATAACCGACCCTAAAGATTGAATTCAGTGTACACTCTTCGGTCGAGAAAATTTCGACCGAAATATAACTTCTAGCGTCGATTTTTGTAAAAAATCGAGTCTAAATGTCCTCTATAAGGTCGGATTTTTAAAATAACCGACCCTAAGGATTGAATAAAACATTTCAGTGTAAGACTCGGTCGACAAACTTCTTGACCAAATTACTATCGGTCGAGAAGTTTGTCGACCGAGTCTTACACTAAAATGTTTTATTCAATCTTTAGGGTCAGTTATTTCAAAAATCCGACCTTATAGAGAGTTCTCGGTCGAGACCGAAATATTTTCGGTCGACATTTTTCTCGACCGAGTGTTACCACTGAAATGGTATTCAATCTTTAGGGTCGGTTTTTATGAAATAACCAACCTTACAGGCTCCTTTTTTCTCGCCTAGGTCAGAATTTTTACAACCTTTTGTGTCGGTGTTTACTCTGTAAGGTCGGTTTTATTTGGTTAAATAATCCGACACTATAGACCAAATTCTGTAGCGACGGCCACCTAGGCGTCGGTTAAAAAGTGACGCTGCAGGCTTTAAAAAACCGACGCTACAGACCATTCCTGTACTAGTGAACAGTCACCGGTTTCTCAGGAAAATCTAGCCTTTGTGTGGGGATTTGAGGGTTACTGACCGATTGTTTTGCTTTAAAGCACGCATGGTCACATGTTGTAATTGCGACTCATATTTGTTGGAGGGAATAAGAGCTACATTACCATATTCTAATCGCTTAAATATTTTTAGTAATGACACAGTAAATTTGAAGAAATTATTATTATCATGATCACTTAGTAGTAGCTTAATGGTAAAGTGAATTTCAATTTAAATTACATAATGTTAACCATTATTAAATAATTATAATGAGATAGAAGGCAGACGGGAAACTTACCATCAACCCTTTTTGTATAAAAAACAATTAATTTGACACACTTTAATCAAAATATTATCCATTATAACACATTTTTTCAAATAAATTTCAAAATCGCACACTTTATGATGAAATTGCTACTCGAAGTGGTTTTCATTAAAGTATAGTCAGAAATTGCCACTTTATTTGGTGTGATATTGAAAATTTCAAAAGAATAAAGAAGTGCCACAACTTCTAGTGCTTTCTACCTGAATGTCAAGTAGAAAGTGCCACTCTTTTAGATGTTTTTCGTAATCTTTTTTTCCCGATGTATTTTGATAAAATGCTAAATAAAGTATTGACTTTTGTCTATGTATTTGTAAAATGTCATTTTGAAAAACTTTAGAATAAAAGTGTGCTATTTCATAAATTATGTTAGAAGGATGCTATATGGGTGTTATTTTGACCAGAGTGTACTAAATTATTTTTTCCTTTAATATATTCATGAGTTGCATGTGTTAATGATTGTGTCTGCAATTCTTTTCAAAACAAGAATTCATCCTCTGCAAGCCTAATCTATTACTCCCTTTGAACCTTGTCATACGTGAATTTGAAGCCACAATGATTCCCGCAAGGTGTTTATATGACTATGTAATTGACACACTGTTGGATAAGGAAACATGTACTAAATAGGTTGTCGTCTTCTACTGTCCTTCCATAATGATTAGAAAGCAGGATTCTTGAACCATCAACTGTTGTGATCTAGACTCTCATCCAAGAGTTAAGATTTTTGTTCTTCTTTTTGGGAGGAGTAGGCTACTCCTTGCCTTATCCATGTACATGTGTCCCTGCCCATCGAATTGTAGGGTCTGGGCTTTGCTTACATAACAGATGGCATAATCTTATAGAAGGTGTAGCGTGCTCCTTGTTAAAGGAGGAACAAAAAATCCTAAGCACTCATCCGATGCACATTATTACTATATAGGCATGATAGGCATATACGGTCCAAGGTGTTGAGGTCACGATGGCGACTTCAAAGGAGATGGTGTGCGGATAAGGTGACATTGTGCTCTAGGATTTGTTGTAAATCAAGTGGATGGGGTGGGCGTTCTCGAGGCCGGATCCATGTACTTTTGCCGCGAGTCGGTGTACCTCAAATCAGCAGTTGCTACATTAGATCAAGAGTTGAATGATTAATGTACAATAGGTATACGCGCCCATGCAAGTGAGTGTTTAGCTGTCTGTCATTGTCACCAACAAAGGTAGAGGCCGCACCTGGCAGTCTGCCAGGTCAGTGACCCATTTCCAGCAAGTTCAGATTTGTAATGGATGTTGGAGCGGAAACTAGTGCAGACTATCCCTTGTTTCACCTGGTGTGTAACGGAAACTGAGACACGAAGGTGGATTTTTGCATGGAACTTCTTCATTCGAAATTTGGATGAAGTAAATGGTCATCCCTAGTCTCATATGTGAGGAGATTACTACTAAAAGAACAGGTTATAGGTAACAATTCTATAAAGGGTTACATACTTTATATGACATGTATGTAAATCATCTATAATATATATTAGAAACTGGTGTTAATTTTGAAAATTTGAGTTATTTAAGTTTAGTTCGATATAGGTCTAAGTGTGTCTTGGTCCTTTAAAATTTAATCTAAAGCATGCACGATATATAAGAGGGGAAATCATCTTATAAAATATATCACAGAGTCTTCTTTTATTTTACATGACATCAGAGCAGTGATCCATCCATAAATTAAAGGAAACAAAAACATTTCTTCCACATGTGGGCGGCAACCATCTTTCTTGACTTGGCTGCCCATTGGGCATCTATTATGCATCCACTTTTGTCATGTGGTCCTCCATGTCAATCTAACCCATTTGTTACCTACTACAAACCCATCCACAACAATATATTTCTCCCCTGGTCTCGTAATATCAGTACTGATAAAACTCAAGGTCCTATAGAAACCCTTCAATAATCCCACCTGTAACCCAAGCCCCCCTTGCCTCTTTACTCACCAAATTCAATATTACTAGCCTCCGCCCTACCACATCATTGTTGCAATATATTGTAGCCTGGTAGTTTCTTACAGTAATTAGTTTATCCATATATGCATGCTCCTCTTGCATCATCACTCAACATAGGTCAACCTCATGGTCAATGCAACAACAACAAGATGATTTCCACTTTCACGAGTGAGAGGTCATGTTTTTCCCACCCCAGAATCGAGAGAACCAAGCACAAGATGAAGGGACATGATCATCATCTTTCTCACCTTTACTAGGATGGTTCAACCTCCCTACTTCTTCCCCCAGTGTGTTATCCTAATCATAGTTCTTCTTCCTAATTTTCTTCTTATAAAAACTTGGACCCAAGAGGGGATCCACTCAAATGATATGTACAAAGATCCATGTAATAATATAGCAGTGGAAACAAAATTATTATAAACTTACAATGATATTTCATATATAATATTCCTCATCATAGCAAGTAGTACTTCAAACAAATAGATACAACTATTAGTACACGAGCCTTGCTATAGAGTGTAACCCTATCATTCCAAGCTATCCTCATGACTTGATCATGTGAGTGATCTTCTCGAGTCAATGTCAACCAACACTCCTAGACCTAGGTGGTTTTAGGATGACCCAATAAAAGAAAACAGAAGGTATGTGTCAGAACTTTTCCGAGTAAGTGTATAATAAAAGTATATTTAGACATTGTAGATAAGAAGATTTCAATAAAGGAGGTTTTCGTCCAAGGGGGGGAATTTATAAATATGAATGTTTGATAAAATTAAACAAAAGAATGATTCATTAAAAAGATGTGGCATATGAACTTCGAAGCCATAAGGAGTATAAAGAGTTTTATCATTTTAGAATCCACAGTACCATAAAATAAATACTTACATGTGGATAAATTAGAGTACAACTAACTAAGGTATGGCCAAGACACATCTAAGTCATTGGGATAAGTAAAATGGGTGGAAAGATACACCACGGGTGGAAAGATGTGCCCATGTAGGTATAAGAGGTGGAAAGACACACTCTAGGAAAAAAACACACTTGATGGTAAAGTATAAGCATATACATTAGTTATCTCAGTCTAATATCATGTGCAATAATAGAAATCTAGACTGATGTCCACCTAATATATCAATAAGAATAAATAACATGGTAATGAGGTTTATGAACCAAATAAAAAGAGTATCATGATATTTTGGAATAAATTGACACTGAAGCGGCATGTGATTTAAATTAAGGAGTAAAAATATCAAGAGGAATTTTATTATTGGAAAATGTATATAAAATTCAAATGAATGCCTCAATATAAAATAGGGACTACACATACCTGGTGTTCACAATTAAAGGTCAATTAAATAGTCATACTTGGTCCAAAGTCATGTATTCATCCTAGAAACACATTATGTATATTTTTCAAACCAAAGAAAACATGTTTGCACATTCATGTTATAAATTTTCATATTTTTCTTACCCTAGTCATGATCACCTAATTTCAAATTTGGATTGTTATTCTTATTAGGTGTATATATGATATCTATTTTAGTTTGGATAAACATCTCTCACCACATTACTTGAAGTATGTTTAGGTTACATATATGTATGGATAATAATGTTTATTCCTTCCTTAAAGTATTGTAATGCTATTCTCTTTTGATATAACATATGATTTGAGTTTAGTCAACTTGGGTAAAGTGTTAGTCCATGTCAGGTAATATTTATTGAAATACTCTTATCATGGAGTCTAGGGTTTAAGTCTCACATACACTTATATATGAATATGTATATGTCTCTTATTGGACATATGGATAACTTCATATGTGTATACAATCACACTACAGTGTGGTCATAGAATCAACTGTATCTTACATACCCTTTATATCATATCCAATTAGACCCCTGTAGATATGCATATGCTCCATATATTCACATTGTATTTCTAGAAAGCATCCTTGTGTATATATTAGTGATTTAATACTACCAATATTTCTAGGATAAGTTTCATAATTACTAGATTTACATACTCATGAGTTACTAATACAATTACACCAATGTACATACATCCCTCATGATCAAACCACCTATCATTCCAAATAGCTACATAATATATTCTTTATCATTTATACCCTTACAAGAAGTCTTACTAGAGAGCTTATCACGAGTCTCCAATTAGGTTTTAGGTTTATATTATCTTTATTAAACTAAGTTTAAGCATGCAAAAGTTGCTAGTATTTTCTAGGGATAGTTGAATGACATATTGTAACATGCTTATTTTTTTAGTACTTGCTTACAATCTTTCTAATGTCATATCATTTATAGTCACATATTATAAATATGTCAATTTTAAATATTTTTAGTCATTACCATGCACTGGAAAATTTACCACAAAAAGAAAATGTCTAAATAAGTTGACATCCAAAATTTTAAGATTTAATTCATTTTAAATAATTAGTTATGCAATATCTAAACTTTATCTTGTTTTAACCATATTAATTATTCTAGCCAACTTTTTAGAAAACAGGCTATACTGGAATATTCTAGACTCTAATGTGATTAGTTGGTAAAAATTTGGTTCTAATCAGAGTTTATTTAGTTAAGTAATTTTTAAGATAATGGCCTTTTAATTAGAAATAAAGGGCATTTCCCGAAAAACTAGTTCTTTTGGCCTCGCAGCGGCCCTCCGATCTGGGCACATGTTGCACCAAAATAATCATAGCCATTCAGAGCCTCCTTCAACCCCAGTCCGCTTGGGCAGGACTCCAGCCTCAAAGTCAACAACGGATTTCTCGTTGTGTGATCAATCGTTTCTAAAACAGTTTTCATAGTTAGATTTAGGAGAGGAATCCGCACCTATATAACCCCTAATCAAACCCTAAACTTGAAAAACAAAGAAATACCCAATTTTGCGGTTGTCTTCTCCCTATGCTGCTATCGTCCTCTGTCACCGAGCCGCCTCCCTTCAATTCCCCACTGCTACACCATCTCTCAGATCCCAGGAACCGAATCCCACCCTCTGTGGGAGCCGCAGTCTCTTGTGGTGGCCCACCCTCAAGAGCCACGACGGTAGTAGACAGAAGCTTCGTCGTCTAGCACCTCCAGGCATGTGCAGACTTGCTGGAATCATCCAGAGCAAGTCGTAAAGCCAGCTAAAGCTTTCTCAATACCGTCTGAGTCATCCTGTCAGGTAACCTAGCTGATCCCAACTGCGATGTCACTACTCTGTATTTTAGTGAATTTCAAACTCGTCGTCCCCCCATCCTTAGGTTGGCTCGTCTTATGTGTTTCTCAGTTCACAGGACCTTTATGAATGGTTGTGAATGCCACTGGATTTCTCTAAAAAATTTTAAAATACTCTTTATCCTTTCTGCTCCGCTGGGGTATGCTACTCTGTTTCTGGAACATAGTCTTGGCAGAGTTTTACCTGCTCCTTGCCAATCCTAGATCGTGGGGATCCCAGGCTCAGACTCGCATACCAAGGTCAATCTTCAGACGAACCCCAGAGCATTAATTTCTCGTGACCTGAGAACAAATCTGAAATTACTATTTAAGATTGGTATCTGCTCAAATCCGATATGCAGGCAGTGCTGTGATGACCATGTGTTTTAAACCTTGCTAATTTATTACTTGGTTATAATTACTATTTTACAGAACAACAACATGTATTGCTCAGTGCTTCTAACCAACGACCAATGTGAATGAACTGAACTAATATATATCATAAACTTATAATAGGATTGTGCTTGTGGTACTGCTAACCGAGTATGATTTGACCGGATTAGAATCACTCATCCAATGACCAATATCTATATCAGTAGTTTCGGTCAATTATTTTGAAAGAATAACTAGTTTAGTTAGTACCACATTAGCCGTATATGATGACAGCTTAATAAGACACTAAGGTATTATATTACGAACTTATGTTGATCCACTAATGTTCTACAAAATAGTATTATAATCTCAGTTGACTATGTTAAACTCGGTTATTGTTCTATATTATTAGTTATAATCGTGTTTTTCCACCTTGTTCTAAAGTTTTACTAAGGCATTATAATATTTCAACATACATAACACTAGCTATATCATAGTACATGGATATAAAAGACATAATAAACACACTCCTTGAAGTATGTAAGGTGCATGTAGAAATAATCTAAAGAGTACTCTAATGACCTAAATATGTCTATCAAAAGGGAATATGTGATTTGACAAAAACATTGGGTTTTACAGGAGAGGGTTAGATCCAGTTTTGAGAGAGGTCGTATGGATAGGATTCTGGCTTATTACAGGTAAGTGGGCCATGTCCTTTGAATTCATGTTATCTAATTATCCTTCCTAGAATAATCCATTAGACACATGGTTTAATGATCATACGTAGGCTATATTTTTCAGTAAGTAAAATTTCTATCTCAAATGGCTTGTGCTTAGATCATATAAATTATCAGTTTCAAGTTATTATTCATGCATATTTGTTAGAAATCAGCACGTGAATTATTAGAACTCAGAATACATGATTGACATTTATTTCAGTACGTTAATTCCTTACAAACGTTTTGAATTTAGAATCTCCTTCAGAATACCAGATTTAGATACAGAATCTAGATTTTATTCAAACTCATCACAATCTTTTACTAATTGAGTTTAGAACAATATTTATAACTTAGAATGCCAGAATAGATTTCATACTCCGGAATTTATATCAAGTAGTTGAGATGTAGAATCAGAATAGAAATAGAAATAGAATCAGAATCATATCTAGAACAATAATAAAAAATGACACCAGAACATAATTTATATTATATAATAAGTCCTCATAGAACAGAAGTACTGCGGTACACAGAATAGAAGGCAATTATGCCATTGAAGGTGCATTGCACCATAGAAGGCACTTGGTGCCACAGAATAGAAGACACCTCGGTGTCACCAGAAGGCTTTCATGCCACAGAAGGTGTGTTGCACCATAGAAGGCACATAGTGCCACAGAATAGGACTTATTGTATAATAGTGGCCACAAAAAGATAATATGTATAAATAAAAGATGCACATAAAGATGTTTAGTATGGTGGTAGATGGAAAGTTTTTATAATGCAGTTATTTCTTTTATGTTATAGAATTCAATGCCACTTACTCTAACTAGAATTATTTTCATTGTGCATGGCTGGGACGCGACGTCCGCAGATAGTGACGAGTAGCCCATGAAGGAGTTCAGATTCAAGGGAGTAGGATATCTTTCACTGGTGGGACTTTATCTTAGGCGATCCTTCCAGCTTGAGGATTTCTTTTTTGTTGTTCTTATTAGGATTAGTATATCCAAACCTTTCAGTTTCTTATGTTAGACTTTTGTTGGGATTGTTATTCCCAAATCTTTTTTTCAGCATGTTAAGCGTTCCGTTGAACTCAGTTACTTTGGTTATTTGAATGCTTAGTATTCCAGATATGTGATTCTTGCCCATGTTTTATTTTAATATGTGAGTTGATGCTTCCGCATATAATATTTGTGGTTAATAAAAAAAGGGCAGGCATCACAATTTGGTATCAGAGCATTTTAAAAACCATTAGTGATTGATATCCGTATATAAACCCTCATAGATGTCTTTTGTACAGATGGCTCTTAAGAAGAAGTCTGATAAGGGTAAGGAGCCCGTCGATGGAGAGGAAAGCTCCTACAGTGTGGGAGATGATCGTGAGACGTCTGGGGAAGGTAACCCCAATGGCAACCCTAATCCTACTCTGGATGTGCTCGTCAAGGCCCTGACTGATGCCCTGACCGGTCCACGCATGAGACATCCACCACCAAGAAACCATGAGCTGACCCTGGTTGATTTCTTGAAGATCAGGCCAGAAACTTTCTCTGGCGAAGCTAAGGCAGACGTAGTCACTCGTGCTGAGGAGTGGTTACTAAGTATGGAACACTGCTTTCGTGATCTGGGATGCCCTGAGCATTCCAAGGTTCATTTCGGGACCCATCTGCTGAAGAATGTTGCCCGCGTCTGGTGGGAGAACTTCACTAACGCCCGAGGACCTAATGCAGCACCGCTAACCTGGGAGGAGTTCACTACCGCCTTCCAGAACCATTACATTTCAGAAGCCATGATCGAGAAGAAGGAAATGGAGTTTCGGCGCCTCAAGCAATATGATTCCACCGTCACCCAGTACGCTATGAAGTTTCGTATGCTACAGAAGTATGGGACTGAAGATGAGGCACACTTGGCCAAGAAGTTCATGCACGACCTGAAGCCTGATCTGGGCTTTGCTCTAGTAGGACGTGGCATCATGACAGTGCAAGAAGCCCTAGAAGCAGCCCTAGAGTTGGAGGACCACCCAGGATGAAATTGGAAGAACGGAGGATCTTCTGGAGGAAACTACCATCATAAAGGTCAGAACGGTACACAAAACAACAAGAGAAAGGCCCCAGAAGGAGCACCAGTTCTCAAAGGAGTTCCAGGAGGAGGACCCCAAAAAGCACCTGGCCAGGTTTGCCCCAAGTGTCATAAGCCCCATGGTGGGGAATGCAAGTTTGGGCAGCTATTATGCTACCTATGTGGTGATGAAGGTCACTTCAAGTTCAACTGCCCTAAGAAGCAAAAGCAAGCCCAGAATAATCAGAGAGAGAAGCGTCATGAAAGGGTGTTTGCCATGGACACAACAGAGGTAGATGGGGACCAAATAGTTTAAGGTATGACCAAACCCTACTATTTAAATTACAGATAAGTATGTTATGACACATAGTATAGACTTCTTAGTATAAGAGTAATGAACTGAGGATGGTCGGGTATTACCAACAAAAATAAGTAAAACACTAAGGTGGGTAGTACATAAGAAATTTCGAGGACGAAATTCATCCAAGGTGGGTAGAATTGTAACATCCTTATTTTTTTAGTACTTGCTTACAATCTTTCTAATGTCATATCATTTATAGTCACATATTATAAATATGTCAATTTTAAATATTTTTAGTCATTACCATGCACTAGAAAATTTACCACAAAAAGAAAATGTCTAAATAAGATGACATCCAAAATTGTAAGATTTAATTCATTTTAAATAATTAGTTATGCAATATCTAAACTTTATCTTGTTTTAACCATATTAATTATTCTAGCCAACTTTTTAGAAAACAGGTTGTACTGGAATATTCTAGACTCTAATGTGATTAATTGGTTAAAATTTGGTTCTAATCGGAGTTTATTTAGTTAAGTAACTAATTTTTTTTAAGATAATGGCCTTTTAATTAGAAATAAAGGGCATTTCCCAAAAAACTAGTTCTTTTGGCCTCGCAGCGGCCCTCCGATCTGGGCACATGTTGCACCAAAATAATCATAGCCGTTCAGAGTCTCCTTCAACCCCAGTCCGCTTGGGCGGGACTCCAGCCTCCCAGTCAACAACAAATTTCTCATTGTGTGATCAATCGTTTCTAAAACAGTTTTCGTAGTTAGATTTAGGAGAGGAATCCACACCTATATAACCCCTGATCAAACCCTAAACTTGAAAAACAAAGAAAACCCCAATTTTTGCGGTTGTCTTCTCCCCGTGCTGCTATCATCCTCTATCACCGAGCCGCCTCCCTTCAATTCCCCACTGCTACACCATCTCTCAGATCCCAGGAACTGAATCCCACCCTCTGTGTGAGCCGCAATCGCTGGTGGTGGCCTACCCTCAAGAGCCACGACGGTAGTAGATAGAAGCTTCATCGTCTAGCACCTCCAGGCATGTGCAGACTTGCTGGAATCATCCAGAGCAAGTCGTAAAGCCTACTAAAGCTTTCTCAATACCGTCCGAGTCATCCTGTCAGGTAACCTAGCTGATCCCAACTGCGATGTCACTACTATGTATTTCAGTGAATTTCAAACTCGTCGTCACCCCATCCTTAGGTTGGCTCGTCTTATGTGTTTCTCGGCTCGCGGGACCTTTGCGAATGTTTGTGAATTCCATCGGCTTTCTCTAAAAAAATTTAAAATACTCTTTATCCTTTCTTCTCCGCTGGGGTATGCTACTCTGTTTCTGGAACATAGTCTTGGCAGAGTTTTACCTGCTCCTTGCCAATCCTAGATCGTGGGGATCCCAAGCTCAGACTCAGATACCAAGGTCAATCTTCAGACGAACCCCGGAGCATTAATTTCTCGTGACCTGAGAACAAATCTGAAACCACTATTTAAGATTGGTATCTGCTCAAATCCGATATGCAGGCAGTGCTGTGATGACCGTGTGTTTTAAACCTTGCTTACTTATTACTTGGTTGTAATTACTATTTTACAGAACAACAACACGTATTGCTCAGTGCTTCTAACCAACGACCAATGTGAATGAACTGAACTAATATATACTATAAACTTATAATAGGATTGTGCTTGTGGTACTACTAATTGAGTATGATTTGACCGGATTAGAATCACTCATCCAAAGACCAATATCTATATCAGTAGTTTCGGTCAATTATTTTGAAAGAATAACTAGTTTCGTTAGTACCACGTTAGCCCTATATGATGACGGCTTAATAAGACACTAAGGTATTATATTACGAACTTATGCTGATCCACTAATGTTCTACGAAATATTATTATAATCTCGGTTGACTATGTTAAACTCAGTTATTGTTCTATATTATTAATTATAATCGTGTTTTTCCACCTTGTTCTAAAGTTTTACTAAGGCATTATAATATTTCAACATACATAACGCTAGCTATATCATAGTACATGGATATAAAAGACATAATAAACGCACTCCTTGAAGTATGTAAGGTTCATGTAGAAATAATCTAAAGAGTACTCTAATGACCTAAATATGTCTATCAAAAGGGAATATGTGATTTGACAAAAACATTGAGTTTTTCAGGAGAGGGTTAGATCCAGTTTTGAGAGAGGCCGTGTGGATAGGATTCTAGCTTATAACAGGTAAGTGGGCCATGTCCTTTGAATTCATGTTATCTAATTATCCTTCCTAGAATAATCCATTAGACGCATGGTTTAATGATCATACGTAGGCTACTATTTTTCAGTATAGTAAAATTTCTATCTCAAATGGCTTGTGCTTAGATCATATAAATTATCAGTTTCAAGTTATTATTCATGCATATTTGTTAGAAATCAGCACGTGAATTATTAGAACTCAGAATACATGATTGACATTTATTTTAGTACGTTAATTCCTTACAAACATTTTAAATTTAGAATCTCCTTCAGAATACCAGATTTAGATACAAAAGCTAAATTTTATTCAAACTTATCACAGTCTTTTACTAATTGAGTTTAGAACAATATTTATAACTTAGAATGCCAGAATAGATTTCATACTCCGGAATTTATATCAAGTAGTTGAGATGTAGAATCAGAATAGAAATAGAAATAGAATCAGAATCATATCTAGAACAATAATAGAAAATGACACCAGAACATAATTTATATTATATAATAAGTCCTCATAGAACAAAAGTAATGCGGTATACAGAATAGAAGGCAATTATGCCATAGAAGGTGCATTGTACCATAGAAGGCACTTGGTGCCACAGAATAGAAGACACCTCGGTGTCACCAGAAGGCTTTCATGCCACAGAAGGTGTGTTGCACCATAGAAGGCACATAGTGCCACAGAAGAGGACTTATTGTATAATAGTGGCCACAAAAAGATAAAATATATAAATAAAAGATGCACATAAAGATGTTTAGTATGGTGGTAGATGGAAAGTTTTTATAATGCATTTATTTCTTTTATGTTATAGAATTCAATGCCACTTACTCTAACTAGAATTATTTTCATTGTGCATGGCTGGGGACGCGACGTCCGCAGATAGTGACGAGTAGCCCGTGAAGGAGTTCAGATTCAAGGGAGCAGGATATCTTTCACTGGTGGGACTTTATCTTAGGCGATCCTTCCAGCTTGAGGATTTCTTTTCTTTTGTTCTTATTAGGATTAGTATATCCAAACCTTTCAGTTTCTTATGTTAGACTTTTGTTGGGATTGTTATTCCCAAATCTTTCGTTTCAGCATGTTAAACGTTCTGTTGAACTCAGTTACTTGGGTTATTCGAATGCTTAGTATGCCAGATATGTGATGCTTGCCCATGTTTTATTTTAATATGTGAGTTGATGCTTCCGAATATAGTATTTGTGGTTAATAAAAAAAGGGCAGGCGTCACAATTTGGTATCAGAGCATTTTAAAAACCATTAGTGATTGATATTTGTATATAAACCCTCATAGATGTCTTTTGTACATATGGCTCCTAAGAAGAAGTCTGATAAGGGTACGGAGCCCTTCGATGGAGAGGAAAGCTCCTACAGTGTGGGAGATGATCGTGAGACGTCTGGGGAAGGCAACCCCAATGGCAACCCTAATCCTACTCTGGATGTGCTCGTCAAGGCCCTGACTGACGCCCTGACCGGTCCACGCATGAGACATCCACCACCAAGAAACCATGAGTTGACCCTGGTCGATTTCTTGAAGATCAAGCCAGAAACTTTCTCTGGCGAAGATGAGGCAGATGTAGTCACTCGTGCTGAGGAGTGGTTACTAAGTGTGGAACACTACTTTCGTGATCTGGGATGCCCTGAGCATTCCAAGGTTCGTTTCAGGACCCATCTGCTGAAGAGTGTTGCCCACGTCTGGTGGGAGAACTTCACCAATGCCCGAGGACCTAATGCAGCACCGCTAACCTGGGAGGAGTTCACTACCGCCTTCCAGAACCGTTACATTTCAGAAGCCATGATCGAGAAGAAGGAAATGGAGTTTCGGCGCCTCAAGCGATATGATTCCACCGTCACCCAGTACGCTATGAAGTTTCGTATGCTACAGAAGTATGGGAATGAAGATGAGGCGCACTTGGCCAAGAAGTTCATGCGCGGCCTGAAGCCTGATCTGGGCTTTGCTCTGGTAGGACGTGGCATCAGGACAGTGCAAGAAGCCCTAGAAGCAGCCCTAGAGTTGGAGGACCACCCATGATGAAATTGGAAGAACGGAGGATCTTCTGGAGGCAACTACCATCATAAAGGTCAGAACGGTACACAAAACAACAAGAGGAAGGCCCCAGAAGGAGCACCAGTTCTCAAAGGAGTTCCAGGAGGAGGACCCCAAAAAGCACCTGGCCAGGTTTGCCCCAAGTGTCAGAAGCCCCATGGTGGGGAATGCAAGTTTGGGCAGCTAGTATGCTACCTATGTGGTGATGAAGGTCACTTCAAGTTCAACTTCCCAAAGAAGCAAAAGCAAGACCAGAATAATCAGAGAGAGAAGTGTCATGCAAGGGTGTTTGCCATGGACACAACAGAGGTAGATGGGGACCAAATAGTTGAAGGTATGACCTAACGCTACTATTTAAATTACAGATAAGTATGTTATGACACATAGTTTAGACTTCTTAGTATAAGAGTAATGAACTGAGGATGGTCAGGTATTACCAACAAAGAATAAGTAAAACACTAAGGTGGGTAGTACATACGAAATTTCGAGGACGAAATTCATCCAAGGTGGGTAGAATTGTAACATCCTTATTTTTTTAGTACTTGCTTACAATCTTTCTAATGTCATATCATTTATAGTCACATATTATAAATATGTCAATTTTAAATATTTTTAGTCATTACCATGCACTGGAAAATTTCTTTTGTGTAATTTTCTTTTTGTTGATAGAAGGGAAGCCTCCCTCTCATATAAATAAGATAAGAAGGAAGAATACAACCTTAAAAGAAATGCTAATTGGCCAAAATATAATTTGGTCCATATTACAAATAGACCTAAATCTTAATTCACTAATTAAATAGATTCTCTAATAAGAGAAAAAAATCCTTCTTCAGTAGAACAACCAAATCAAGTGTCCTATGTACTTATTATGTTTTAAAAACTAGGTATAGCTAAAAGACAAATTATTTGACAGTCTCACATTACATAATGTAGTGAATTATGAAAATTAAAATAGTTTGTGAACTATATGTATATATATATATAATATATATACATATATATATATTTATAATATATATATATATATATATATAGTCAGGCTAGAATACACTCAAGTAGTTTTTCATGATGTAATATTTTTTCAAAAATCTTATCCGTTGATCTTCTTAAACATCTTGTGAATAGCTCTTACGCACAATTTGAGCACATTTGAACATTTATAAGTCATGTTATAAAGACTGCAAAAAGTATGCATTTCAAATTAGTTTCATGCGTCGATTATGTTGCCCTTGGATGGGTGTTACACTCATACAAATGGACTCAAAATTTATATGTAGCCTATTTATAGTATGACGATGAAGATTAATGGTTTACATTTTACAAAAAATAGTCTTAATATGCAAACACACTTGAGTGTATTCATGTGATCCGTACACTCGAGGCTAGAATAGACTCTCTCTCTATCTCTCTCTCTCTCTCTCTCTATATATATATATATATATATATATATATAGAGAGAGAGAGAGAGAGAGAGAGAGTCAGGCTAGAATACACTCGAGTGTACGGATCGCACGAATACACTCAAGTGTGTTTGCATATCAAAACAATTTTTTGCAAAATGTAAACTGTTGATCTTCACCGTCATACTATAATTAGGCTACATACAAATTTTGAGCCCATTTGGATGAGTGTAAGTCACTCATCCAAGGGCAACAAAATCGACGCACGAAACTAATTTGAAATGTATAATTTTTGCAGTCTTCGTAACATGAGCTATACATATCCAAATGTGATCAAATTTTGCGTTTGAGTTGTTCACGAGATGTTTAAGAAGATCAATAGATTAGATTTTCAAAAAAAAATATTGCATCATGAAAAACTACTTGAGTGTATTCCGCTCCGGATACACTCGAGTGTATTCTAGCCTGACTCTCTCTCTCTCTCTCTCTCTCTATATATATATATATATATATATATATATATATATATATATATATATATATATATGTGTGTGTGTGTGTGTGTGTGTGTGTGTGTGTGTATGTATATATTGTTCATGATGAATGATGCTATGCTTATTATTAAGAGTAGTATATACATGTATTTTAGTAGAATATTGATGAGTTCATATACTTAATAGCGAAAGAAAAACCAATTTGTTAGATTTTTACAAAAGTAATATCCTATGTATAAACTCCAGGTTTATTAGAGTGAATTCTATGTTTCTATTAGTTATAATGGTCGATGGCAAGATTTTTACTCCATACCACGTTGAAAATAAATTTTCTCAAAAAATAGAGGACACCTAACCAAAGAACACAATGATGAAATAGGTAAGAGTCTTTTTTCCTATTCTTTCTAACCACAAATGAATGGAACATACAAAAGCATAGAGAAGTGTGGTTTTTCAAGCATCCAGAGATTAAACTTGCTTATCTAGAGGTTGTTGTACATGAACTTGATGACACTTGTAGTAACATGCACTACACAAAAATAACCCACTTTGTATTAAGAACACCAATCAAATTGGTGATTTTTATATGAAGTATCAAAAACTACCACTTTATTTGACAATTTTATTTATAAAATAGTCTTTAAATCAAAAAGACAAAAAAACATCTCTAAAAGTAGTAGTTTCACCCTAAAAATGCAACAATGAAACCATCACCATAAGTAGAACTTCTTTTCTTAAAATGATTAGTTATTATATAAATTAAATGCAAAATTATGTGGCATTTTTGACACTATATTTGGGATTCATAATTTTAGTTTGTAGTTCTACGTTGTACTTTCTTATTTTTGTCATAAAAACAAATTTCCCTTTTACTGTAAAGTAAAAAATATAAAAAATAAAGCAACATAAGAATTCATATTCACTACCTTATTTTGAAAGAAAAATAAGGAAAATTATTGATCAACATTTAAAACAATGAGAAAACACAAAGATACTACGACATGACTCCAAAAAGAGTGGATAAAGGAGGAAAAAATGGAGAAAGTGCTAAGTAAAGAATTCCTATAATAGACGTGTTAAACACCATGACACTACCCAAAATATAGGTATTGCACAGGTTGCATCGAGCTTAGGAATGATTTCTTTTTCATTAGGGTTTACATTATCATATATAATAATAAGAGAGAACAAATTCTTAATAGTTCACTAAGTTCTTAGGGTCCTAATTGTGGGATTTTGTCCATTGACTAAAGACTCATGTGGATCAAGGATATGAATTGCCTTAGGATCTTCCATGATAATGATCTATCATAGACAAAATGAATGTGATACATTTTGTGGCTTTATAGACCAATATAGAAATTGGTGAGTCAATCAGGTGAACAAAGAAGGTCAATTGAAAAGAGAAATTGTTTTATAAGCATTTCAATTAACAATCCTAAAATTATCAAGTTCATGTCATATAAATATGATTAATTGAAGATAGATTCAATCATGGAAAATGATCAATGTTAATATAACCATTGTTCACTTGATAACTCTTAAGAAAGATCAATAAACTACATTTGAGCAATTTTGAAAATCTCCCATGGCAATTCTATTTAGAATATCTAGAGTGAATACGATCAAGTCATACAAAGAAATTATCTAGTAATAACCAAGAGCAACAATAGAGCATTTCTAGAATGAAATGATTATATTTGACTACATAAGCTAGGCTAGATCTAGAAGGAATTTGATGTGGATAAAAAAACCATATCTTAAAAGAACTAGGTGAACATGTTATATGATAATAAAGGTGAAATCTAGTTCACCTGATAAGTATAGTTGTTAGATCATGAACATGTGGAGATAAAAGATGAAGATTAACTAGTCAACTAATCTTCAAATCTCAGGTTCAGTTAGAGAAGTTGAAACAAGCAAATAATATGATCTAGTTTTGGACTTAAATAATCAATTTAGGAATATACAACTAGATTTGAAGTACCTTTGCTCCTCCTTACAACTTCAACAACCTCCTATCATATTAGAATTGTTGTTCTAGAAGAAAACTTTTCTATATAGAAAGAGGTCACGTGTATAGAGTAGAATGATACTTGCTTCAGGAGAGTAAAAAAAGGCTATCATTGATGTTGGATATGGGTGAATATAAGTCTTTTAAAGAGTTGAGAGATTCAAATTGAGAAAAAAAATTAAGAACTATAAACCTTTTTGAATCAATTAGAAAATCGAATGAGAATTTGATCCTTGAGGCCCCGTTAATTGATTCATTTTGAGGGGGAAGCTCAGTGGCAGAATGTAATCCACCAAGTGACACTCCTGACAGAATAAATCAATTAGCCAAAAGTGTCCGGCGGAATATGAATTATGATTCCTTTTCAATGATTTGGAATTTTAGAAAGATTCTAAATTGACCTCGTTACAAAAATTTTAGTTTGGTTACGAGATTGTATTTTTGGTCAATAGATTTTTGAATCGAAAAAACAAAAAGGATAAAGTGAGTGAAAACTTTAAGCCCAAGGCATTTTATTTTTCATTTTGGATCAGATGTTGAGAGAAAATCGACAAACAAATTTAGCAAAGCCTGAAGGAATTGTATTGAATAGTCTTTTCCTTTTAGGATAACAATTTTATTTTTAGAAGAAGTTAAAATGTGATAAGAATTGGGTTTGAATATTTTATTCAATGAGAATTGAATTTTCCAATTCACTACAAGAGATGCTTCTAGAAAGGTTAGTTGGAATTCAAATTGCGCTTATATTTAACGAAAGAGTGACTTTTACCTATAAATCCTGTCCGGTGGAAATGTGTAAAGAGACGACTAAAAATGAGTGAAGATATAAGAAATCGTCGAATACATGGTATAATGTTGTATTATCAAGTAGATAGTTGATTTGACCTGATCTTTGATTAAATGATAAAGAATAGAGTATTAATAAACACTAAGTTAGGAATTATTCTACATAGGTGATAGATAGATATTATTTTGATGGTACCGTAAATTTTTTGCTTGTTTTCCTTTATTAGATTTGATTGACAAGAGTTATTAAAAAAACCGATAGTTAAAAATCACAACTCTGTCTATTTAGTTAAAAATCACAACTCTGTCTATTTAGCCATTGAATAAACCACCCAGATTAATCCCTATCGGCTACGAATTACAATTATTGCTTTGAATGCTAGCCTGCTCTTTAGGCTTGTCATGTCATCCCTAGTAAGCAGATTTGTGGAGCAAGTTAGCTGCTCATTTGCTATAACCGTGAATAATTGACCACCCTCACCACTATGTTTCTCAGGCAGCATTGTCGAAAGAAGCTTCTCCGTCCCTTTCACACACAGAACGCAACATACATCTTCAACGCGCTCGACCGTAGATTAACCCGCCATAAAATCTCGAACCAGCTAAAAAACCAATCTGTATATCAACCGCTACGTTCCAAAACCTGCTCATACAGTGCCTAACGCCCGCTGGCTGTCGTATAGATAAGGAAGTGGAGGAACATCGGTACGTAGCCTTTTAGTTTCATGCATATCCAGCGATTTCCTGTTCCTCGGCCTCCTGAGCCATCTTCAATGTCACAGCTATCTGGGCTTCCAAGTTGACGTTTAATTCTTGCGACTTTCTGGAATTGTCGCCATCCAAAACGAGATACAAACAGCTCAACCGTTCATGATACATTCATCCAACATGCCCAGCAAGTTTGCGGTTCCTACTGTTGGGGAGACACTCCCGCAGCCGCTTGGTGTACGATTTCAGATCGGTTGATGAATGATGACAGTGAATCCGCGTTTCACACATGTGTGACGTCAGATCGATTGGTATATACGTATCTTATGTTATATACATACCCAAATTTCACTGTCGTGCGTATGTGTATGCTTTATGTTGCATGCATGCACCCCCTCAACATCGTAATGCATACATATGGAGCATTGACGAGTTTGTGGCTGGTGTTTGAACGCGAACACCGGCTCCTAAAGCGCACAGCTGGCTCACATCCGATTCATGCTAGTTCAGAAGTCAATCCTATCAGCTCGACCAGCAGCACGTGGTTAAATGCAGGCATTCAAGTTGGAAAGGACCTGAGATGCTGCCAAGCAGGCCGTATGGACGACTGCAGCCCTTGAGCCATGCGTTATTCCAGTTCGGATTCGGTCTTGAGGATTCCTTTTGTCAGAACGTCCTGATAAATCCCATTCGCTCGTTGTCAAAAAATACGGCTGAAATTTATGCGTACAGTGACATCCACTTGCAGGACACTGTGCACCCACTTGCGAGATACTGTGCATACGACTCTCTAGGGGGTTTTGGTGATTGAATGGTCGGGATGTTGTTCAGAACCGTTATGAGAAAAGGGGGTCTCAGGACTCGATCTTTTTTCGTGTTATTCGGATTCGCACAGCAGCCGGTCCCCACCTTCCGTGACTATCTACCGCATCAATCACCAAGCATATCTCGGAATTGTTATACTTCTTTGTTGTATTTCAAACCAAAAGACAAAAGGTTTAGTCTCATATTGCTTGTGGTGGAGACTTCCCTCCTTATATATGGACCCTTGTCCATAGTACAATTGAGGAATGAAAGGGGATAGGCCCTACGGACGCGCATGGTGGGCCTTGCCAACGGGGTTTGGGCCGGCCCGGTCCGGAAATCTTTTAATCGGGCGCGTCAGCACAGGGGGGTGCAATCCGGCCTCCCGGAGCCCCTTGTGCGGGCGCGGCCCCGGTTTGGTTTGCCCTTCGGTTCACTAAACCAAATAGAGACGTTTGCCGCATCCTTTCGACGCACCTCTTCGTTTGGACGCTTCCAAACGGGGGCCCGGTTTGCAACCGCAACACATCTCTTCGCTCGTCTTTCTTTTCTATTTATCTTTGTTTCTTGCTGTTGTTCGAGACAGTTGCACAACATCTCTCGCTTTCTTCTTCTTCACCTGCTGTCAGTCCACTGGAAGAACGATCAATCGCTTTTCGCTCGTCGCCGTGACTGCGTGTGCGTGCTTCACGTCGGCAAACGCTGTTGGATCCTGGGAGAGTAGCCGCGCCGGAGACTATCTCACAGGCTCTCGCCGTCAGGTACCGCGGAAATACTCTTAAGGACAGTGCTCTCTGCACACCTCAGCGTATCTCTAGTAAAATCTTTTACTGTTTACGGATTACATCACAGTTTGTACCCTATTACGATTAACAATCTTAAGAGTATTCTGTTTCTCTGATGGGTACGAATATGGAAGGTTTTTTTTTGGAGTAGTAACCTGTCTCCCGCACCCTCTCGCTCTGGCGATTAGGGCTGCGAGTGTGTACGTCCACCCCCTAGCCTAGGGTTTCTCTCTTGCAGGTTCAAGTGGAAGGCGTGCTTTGGGTCTCGTCTCTATGGCGGAGGAGCTTGCAGATCGGTATGCAGGATGGCATCTCTCGGATGAGGAAGAGGAACCAATTGACGACAGCTGGGCGGACAACGGGGAGGAGGAAGAAGACCAGATCGAGTTGGCGCTGGTGGGGAGACTCTTGACGGATCGCTCATACAACCTAAAAGCGATGGAAAGGACCTTCACGCAGGCATGGAGCCTCCGGGAGCCGGTGTTTTTCAAGAAACTGGAGGGCGACGTCTTTGTTTTGCAGTTCACGCATTGGCGCGACAAGCAACGCGTCAAGGATGGAGCGCCGTGGAATTTCGACGGGCGCCTGCTGTTATTCAAAGAAGTGGACAAGGAGGATCAACCGGGGCAGATACAGATCAATCACTCGCCGTTTTGGGTGCGGCTCTATGGTGTGCCTATGAGATATCGAGGGGAGGAGATGGTGCGGACGTTGGCGGGGCGCATTGAGGAGGTGGTGACGACGGACAGAGATGTCACTGGATGGGACTCTTCAGTCCGTGTCCGAGTTGTTTTAGATGTGTCCAGGCCGCTGAAGAGAATCCTTAAGCTTAGGGTTAAAAGTGGTCGCATCGTCGACGTCGAGGTGAAATACGAGAGGCTCACAACTTTTTGCTTAAGTTGCAGATTGATCGGACATGTTGACAAAGATTGTAGCGCCAACCAGGAAGGGACTGATCATCAGCAACGCTGGGGCCGATGGCTTAGGGCGTCGCCATGGAAGCAACAACGGGCGGAGAGCAATTGGGAGGAAAGCAAGGGAGCCAACAGGAGGAAACTTATTTTTAAGGAGGACGGAACGGCAGGGAAGGGACGCCATGGCAGGGGGAAAACAGATGGAGGCAGCGAGGGAGGCGAGCGGGGGGGGGCGAGGGCATCGTCCAGGGGGTGAAAGGTGACCAGTGGCTGGATCAGGGCTGGGCGGATGGGAGTGAGGGGGACGACGAGCAGTGGTTGGGATGCAAAGGCCAACCACAGGGGTGCCGGGATGTTGGGGCATCGACGGGGAGGGAACGACGGGAGGCGGAAGTTCGGATGACGGAGCGGCGTCATGGGGGTCGATGGGAGTGGGGCTCCGGGCACAGGCAGGGGACAGGGATGGAGAAGGAAGGAGGAGATGTTCCTTCGGGGGAAGAGGGTGCATCGGCAAAGAAGACTAGAGGGGCGGGGACAGTGCAGCAAGTGGCTGTCGAGAACACAAAGGGGAGGCAGTCGGTAACGACACCAAACAAGTCGACTACGGTATCTAAAAGGAGGTACTCTAAGGAGGAACTGCTGGGACTGAAGGGCAGGCAGTGCATTGACGAGGAAGCGCCTGGGTCCGACCTAGATGAATCAGAGACGACAGAGAGGGATGATGGCAATGGCGGTACACTTGATCATCAGCAGGGCATGATTATGGAAGATGAGAACCGTGTACGTCGAAGGCAGATAGACGGAAATGTGGAGGCGGTGCATGGAGGCAATGCAGAGGCGACGGACATCACGACAGGCACAGCGGACTTGCAGGAAATCGGGGGCACCAAGGAGCAAGTTCTATCTTTCAACAAGGGTATCAATGAAGATCGACTAACAGCAGGAAAAAGAATGGTCACGCGAGCACAAAGGAAAAAGGAAGCAGGGGCGCGAATGAGGAAGGGGCATAAATAGGCAAAAGAGAAGAAGAAGCGTCAACCTTGGGTGTATAAGATGAGTAGGGGGCAAGGCTGGGAATACCGGAGGAAGAGGTTGTATGGGAACAAGCAACAGGGAAGAGGGGGAGGATTGGAGAGGCATGTGACATGGAACTGGATGAGCTACCTACATACGAGTCGGGGGAAAAAGACATAGATGCGTTGAGGGGGGGGGAGACAAACAACTTTGGGGTCGCTATGACTCAAGTAGCGGAGATTGGCGGTGTCCAATCCCGCGAAGGACAATGAAAATCCTTAGCTGGAATTGTCAGGGAATGGGCGACCCTGACACGAGCAAGGCTCTCTGAGCGTGGGCTTGGAGAGAGAGCCCAAACATAGTGTTCCTAATGGAAACTATGATTGCGGATAGGAAGTTAAATGATGTGAAGAGAAGCTGCGGATTTACAGATGTTTTGTGCATTTCCAGTGAGGGGAGGGCATGAGGGATGGGGTTCTGGTGGAAGGATATTGAGGTAGAGGTGGTAAATTATTCTCGAAGACATGTGACAGCTATGGTTAAAGATACGAATAATGCGTGAGGTGGAGAGCAGTGGGCATTTACGGTTGGTCTGATCAGGCAAGCAAGTACAAGACGTGGGAGCTGATGAGGAAGTTAAAGGGCGAAGCAGATGATCCGGACATTTTCTTCGGTGATTTCAATGAGATCGTCTCCAACACTGAAAAGAGAGGTGGGCCACCTAAAGAGGAAAGATACATGCATAATTTTAGAGATGTGATTGATGATTGTGAACTGGTGGGTGTTGGTTATGATGGAAACCCCTTCACATGGAAAAGGGGTCTTACAGAGAGAACTCTGGTCCAGGAAAGACTTGATAGATTTTTGCCCAAGCTCGAGTGGAAGAACATCTTCACCTACTGCAAAGTTTTCCATATGCCAATCCATGAATCGGACCATGCACCCATTATTCTAAAGGCGGATAGGAGAGGCAATGGGAGAAGGAGGAGAGGGCAATTTATGTTTGAACCAATGTGGGTGGGGGAGGATAGCTGTAGGGAGGTCGTCAAGGAGGCTTGGGGAGAAGAAGATGGAAGTGAACTGGCCACAAAACTGATGAGGTGTAAGCTGTTTTTAAAATCTTGGGCATCCACAAAATTTGGAGAAAGAAGAAGGAAGGTGAAAGAGATTGAAAATGAGCTTAGGGGGATGCAAGCTCTTCCTCCAGATCAAATAAATCTTGATAGGGCGGAGGAAAAATCAAAAGAGTTGCAATATTGACTGCAAAAGAATGAGGAATATTGGGCAGCTAGAGCCCGGGTGAAGGAACTAAAAGAGGGGGACCGCAACACTGCATATTTCCACCAGAAAGCTTCTAATAGAAGACAGAGAAATAGAATTGACAGCCTAGAAGACGAGGACGGGGAGCTGAAAACACAAGAGAAGGACATTAAAGCAATCATCATCAAATATTTTCAGCAGTTGTTTCTTTCTAGCAACCCTACGGGTTTGGAGGAGGCTCTAAGGGGGTTGCGGGAAATGGTAGGAGAGGCACAAAAGGTGGCCCTAGAGAGGGATATAGAGGATGAGGAAATATGGACAGCTCTAAAACAAATGCACCAAAATAAGGCATCGGGGCCTGATGGCATGAAGGCCATGTTCTACCAAAATTATTGGGGGATTGTTGGGAAGGATGTGGCGAGCTATATCAAAGGGTGGTGGAAAGGGGAACAGGAAATAGGGGAGGTAAATGACACTCTGGTTGTGCTTATTCCTAAGACAGAAACGCCGAAGACAATAGGGGAGTTCCGGCCGATTAGCCTTTGCAATGTGGTATACAAGATCGCTTCCAAAGTTATGGCAAACAAGTTGAAGCCCATTATGGACAGCATTGTGTCGGAGAATCAAAGTGCGTTTTTACAAGGAAGATTGATCACGGACAATGCTCTCATCGCCTATGAAGTGTTTCATTCTATGAAAAGAGACAAGGGAAGGAAAAAGGGCAGCCTTACATTGAAATTGGATATGTCTAAGGCGTATGATAGAGTTGAGTGGCGTTTTCTTGATGCCACCTTGGAGAGATTGGGGTTTGGGCTGAAATGGAGGAGTAAGATTCAAGAGTGCATAGCATCCGTCAAGCATGCATTCACCATCAATGGAGATAAGACCCAAAGCACAGTGCCTACATGCGGACTTCGCCAGGGAGACCCTCTTTCCCCCTACCTTTTTATTTTATGTGCAGAAGCATTTTCTGCTTTGATTTCTCTAGCTACATGTGAAAACCTCCTGCATGGCATCAAGCCAAGTAGGGGGGAGCCATCTATCTCACACCTTTTCTTCGCAGATGATAGCTTACTCTTTGCTAGAGCCAATACCGTTGAATGTCTGAAGATAGCTGAAATTATCAGCCAGTATGAACAAGCATCATGTCAGAAGATAAATTTTTCTAAGACGGAGGTTGTCTTCAGCAAGGGGATTGCGGCAGATAGGCAGGAGGAATTGAGACAGCTCCTTGGTGTGTGAGTTGTAGACAGGCACACGAGTTACTTGGGCCTCCCGACTGCGGTGGGTCGATCAAAGAAGCAGGTGTTCAGCTATATCAAAGACAGAGTTTGGAGGAAGCTCCAAGGGTGGTCGGAAAAGCTTATGTCGAAGGCAGGGAAGGAAGTCCTCATCAAGGCGGTAGCCCAAACAATTCCCACGTATGTCATGAGCATTTTCCAGTTACCGGCGGGTACCATAGACGAGATCCAGCGGATGATCACGAGATTCTGGTGGGGAACAAAGGACAAGGAAAGGAAAATATCATGGATGAGCTGGGCGAACATGTGTAGGCCAAAGCGACAAGGTGGGCTGGGTTTTAGGGATCTCTATACCTTTAACCAAGCTCTCCTGGCAAGACAACTGTGGCGGCTAGAAAATTACCCGGACTCTCTTGTGGCTCGTGTTCTCAAAGCAAGATATTTTCCACGGACGACTGTTTGGGAAGCAGGACGGGGACACAATCCTAGCTTTTCATGGAGGAGTTTGTGGGGAGCAAAGGCACTACTAAAAGAAGGAACACAATGGCGGGTGGGAGATGGAACGCAAGTGAATATATGGGATGATAGATGGCTGCCAAATGAAGGGGATACGCTTGCACATTTCAAAAGGGAGGGTGGGCCAGATGTTACAACTGTAAGGGATCTTATGACAGAAGATGGCACCCAATGGGATGAAGGGAAAATCAGCGAGTGTTTTCCAGAGAGCTACGTTAAAAGAATTCTCGCCATACATCGCAGCATGAGGAATCCAGCGGATACTTTGATGTGGTGGCCTTCAAAGGACGGGGAGTTCACTGTTCGATCTGCATACTGGATGGGGCTGTTAGGGAAGGATGAGGCAAGAAGGTTTGTGCACCAGCAGGCGGACACGCTATGGAAACATATTTGGCATGATGGATGGAGCCCAAAGATAGCGCATTTTCTTTGGCGGGTGAGCACGGGGAGTCTTGCGACAAGGGGCGTCTCTATGACAGATTCTGTGTGGAGGATGGTACGTGCATGCTGTGTGGGGTGGAGAAGGAGATGATCCTCACATGCTCTTTCGGTGCCCAAGTGCGGGGGAGGTATGGGAGCAGACGTCGAGGCAGGTTCTCATGTGGGCACAGGACGTGAGGGATGAGGACATTACCTCGGTCTTGACAGCAGCCCTGGTGGGTAGGCCATCACAGGAAGCTGAACAAATAGTAGCCGGAATGTGGTCGGCATGGAAGATACGATGCACAAGGGTATTCCAAGGAAATGAAGTGGGTTGCGGCTATATTCTGCAGTTCACACGTGCACAGCTAAAAAGCAACGACGGGACTACCTAGGAGCAATCGCCGAAGATTTCAAAACGCTGCGAGATTAGTTTTCTTCTTGTAGTTTTGCTTATGTCAGTCGTAGGTGTAATAGGGTTGCCCATGAGGTAGCAACCTAGCATGTAGAGGTCTAGTAGCTAATTTTTCCTTTACGCATTATTTCCCTTCAAATCTGTTAGATCTTGTAAACCTTGATTTATCTAATTAAATAGCTTTGTGTCGGGGAACCCACCTTGGGTTTCGCGTCCCACCCTCAAAAAAAATATGGAAGGTTTTGAAACCCCATTTACGCCTGTGACGCCATCAACTAATAACAACCAAATCGTCACTGTTTCTACTGTATCGCAAACACCTATCCCTGATGTTACGAAAATTGAACAGTTTAATGGACAACAGTATAGGCGATGGCAAGAAAAGATTATTACTGCTTTAGAAGTTTCTAATGTGTCGTTTGCTTTATCTGAACCCAAACCTGAAAATGATTCTGTTGATTGGGAAAAAGCAAATCGCATTTGCCGAAATGTGATTTTAAGTACATTATCTAATCAACTGTTTGACGCCTACTTTCCAATTAAAACTGCATCCGAAATTTGGGAAAGTCTGAATAAGAAATATATTCTGGAAGAGGCTTCTATCCAAAAATTTACTGTTGCGAATTTTCTAAATTTTCATATGACTGAAGATAAAGATATAACAACTCAAATTCATGAATTTCAGAATTTGCTTGATGATTTGAAAAATGAAAAAATTGATCTTGCTGAGTCTTTCGTTGTGGGTTCTTTAATTGAAAAATTGCCTGGTTCTTGGAAACATTACAAGAATAATTTAAAGAACAAAAGAAAGACAATGTCACTGGATGATGTAATAATACATATCCGAGTTGAAGATCAAAACCGTACTAGAGAAAAATCTGAACTGAATAAGGAGTTGTCATGTACTGCTAACTTTGTTAATAAAGAAGTTAAAGAAAATAAAGTTTCTTCTGATCAGTCTAAAAATAAGTGGAAAAATAAGAAAGGGAAAGGAAATAAGAAAAAATATAAAGGAAACAAAGATATTAATAAAAAGAATGTTTTTTGCTATGTTTGTGGCAAACCTGGTCATACTTCTCCTAAATGCAGGCATAGGAAGAAATAAGCAGTGGATTCGAAGGAACCTTCAACCAACCTTGTTACTCAGGACATATTTGTGGCATTTGTCAGCATGGGATCATTCCACCAGAATGATTGGATCATTGACTCGGGAGCTAGTCACCACATTAGTGGCAACAGAGATGCCTTTGTGACCTACACTGAAGTAGGACAGGAGGAACATCGGGTTGTCATGGGCAACTCAACTGCTTCTCCAGTGACCGGAAAGGGCAATGTCATGATCAAGATGACTTCTGGAAAAATTCTGCTGATCAAAGATGTGCTGTTTGTCCCAGATATCCGTGTTAATTTAATTTCTATTTCTCAACTTGTTAAGTTTGGGGTGAAAGTGTCCTTTGAATAAAACAAGGTCATTCTCACTAAGTCTTGGGACTACCTAGGCATGGGTTACTACTCTAATGGGCTCTTTCTGCTGAATGTACCAAACTCTTCTGCTAATGAAATAAGTCCTTCTGCTTATATCGTTGATTCTTTTCATATATGGCATAATAGATTAGGACATGTTAATTTTAAATACTTACAACGCATGAAATCTTTAGGTTTACTAAAGGATATTACTGGTGTTGTTAATTTAAATAATAAATGTCAAATATGTGCTGAAACTAAATCTACCAAGAAACTGTGTCCTCAAATTTCACATAGAAATTCTGAATTGCTAGATTTAGTTCACACTGATCTTGGAGATTTAAAAGGAAATCTATCTAGAGGTGGGAAACGTTTCTACATTATTTTTGTAGATGATTTCTCACGATATACAAAATTATATTTACTACATTCAAAGGATGAAGCCTTTGGAATGTTTGTTAATTATAAAACAGAAGTAGAGAATCAACTCAATAAGAAAATAAAACATCTTCGATCAGATAGGGGTGGTGAATATGATTGTTCTCCTTTTAATGAATTTTGTGTGAACCATGGTATTATACATGAATACACACCTCCATATTTTCCTCAATCTAATGGTATTGCTGAACGTAAAAATAGAACTCTAAAGGAGATGATGAATTCTATTTTAATCAATTCAGGAACACCCAACAACTTGTGGGGGAAGCGATTTTATCATCTTGTTTTCTTCAAAATCGCATCCCTAGTAGGAAGACAAATAAGACACCATATGAATTATGGAAAGGATATCCTCCTAATTTGAAATATCTCAAAGTGTGGGGGTGTCTAGCCAAAGTCTTATTAACTGAGCCTAAGAAACGAAAATTGGGATCTAGAACCCTAGATGGTGTTTTTATAGGTTATGCTCAGAATAGTGCTGCATATAGATTCTTGGTTATTAGAAGTGGAAACAATGTTGTAGAACCTAATACAATTGTTGAATCTAAAAATGCTGAATTTTTTTAGCATAATTTTCCTATGAAAACTCCCTTAGAAAACTTAGCTAATCCTTCAAATGAAATTTTCGAGAATATCCCAAGTACATCCAATTCGATTGATGTTTTAGAATCGGATGATATAGAACCTAGGAGATCCACTAGGATGAGGAAGGAAAAGAATCTTGGTGATGATTTCTATTCCTTTATAGTGGATAATGATCCTCAATCTTACAATGAAGTTATTAATTCAACTGATTCCTCTTTATGGAAGGAAGCAATTAATAGTGAGATTGAATCTATATTATCTAATCATACATGGGAACTAGTGGATCTTCCACTAGGTATTAAACCCATAGGATGTAAATGGATATTATAAAGAAAATTAAAAACAGATGGGACTGTAGATAAATACAAAGCTCATTTGGTTGCCAAGGGATATAAACAACAAAAGGATATTGACTATTTTGATACCTTTGCTCCTGTTACTAGAATATCTTCAATTAGAATTTTAATTGCTTTGGCATCTATTAAGAAATTAATCATACACCAAATGGATGTTAAAACTGCTTTCTTGAATGGAGACTTAGATGAGGAAATTTATATGGATCAACCTGAAGGGTATGTAGTTTCGGGAAAAGAACATATGGTATGCAGACTAATAAAATCTCTCTATGGTTTGAAACAAGCACCTAAACAGTGGCATGAGAAATTTGATAAGGTCGTTGTATCATATGGATTCCATATAAATGAAGGAGATAAATGTATATATTCTAAAGTCGATAACCAAGATTGTGTTATTATATGTCTCTATGTCGATGACATGCTTATTTTTGGCACTAATATTGATATAATAAATAGTACAAAAGGCTTCTTGGCTTCTAATTTTGACATGAAAGATATGGGAGAAGCAAATGTAATTTTAGGAATTAAACTTCTTAAATATGATGATTGCATCATGCTATCCCAAGTACACTATGTTGAGAAAATTCTCAATAAGTTTTCAATGTTTGATTGTAAGCCGGTCAGTACACCTTTTAATTCTAATTGCAATCTCAAGAAAAATAAAGGTAATAGTGTTCAACAAGTCAAGTATGCACAAGTTATTGGAAGCCTGATGTACTTAATGAACTGTACTCGTCCAGATCTAGCATATGTAGTGGGGAGATTAAGTAGATATACTCAAAATCCTAATAAGGATCATTGGGATGCTCTACATAGGGTTTTAAGATACCTTAAAGGCACAATTAATCATGGATTGATTTTTTGTGGATCTCCAACTGTGCTAGAAGGATATTGTGATGCCAATTGGATTTCTGATTCAGATGAATTGAAATCTACAAGTGGTTACATCTTCACTATGGGTGGAGGTACCGTGTCTTGGAAATCCTCCAAGCAAACATGTATAGCTCGTTCCACTATGGAATCTGAGTTTATTGCCTTAGAAAAGGCTGGAACTGAAGTCGAATGGCTAAGACATGTTTTAATGGATCTTCCCATTTGGGAGAAACCTTCTCCACTAGTGTTTATACACTGTGATAATCAAGCTGCCATAGCAAGAGATAAAAACAAAGTTTACAATGGGAAGAGTGGGCGTATTCGCCTACGTCACAATATTGTGAGGCAGCTTGTATGTGATAGCATAATCTCAATGGATTATGTTAAGTCAGAATTAAACTTGTCCGATCCTCCGATAAAGCCATTAAGTCAACGACTAGTGAGCGATACATCGAGGAGAATGGGACTATGCCCATACCAGAAGTCAAAGTGATGGACACCCAACCTTCATGAACAGTGATCCCGAGAAGAAGGTTCAATGGGAAAAACGAAGTCACTGGATGACTCAATGTGTTGTAATACATGCATCTCATTCTTATGATGTAACAACAATTTGCAATGATTCAGTTGAATACATTTCTTAATGGATTTCATAGCCATTAATGGTGGTGTATATACTGCTGTTACGACCCCACCTCCCGATAACCCCCAATTAAGGGAGACCGAGAGGTTGAAGCCGCACCCATGACTTCTGAATCAAAGGTTCAACAATTAACCAAGAATAATTATCAAATTTTAACATACTATACTGAAAGCTGTAAGAAAATAAATTTTTGCATACCTTTTTGAAAACTTGGATCTCTAAACTTCTATCCACACAGATACTAATCTATCTAATCCTCCTTTACACTTTAATTCTCATTTAGTACCACATGTGCCACTTTACTATTTGTTCTTTTCATTGTACCTAAAACTCCGACAAACAAAACGTTGGTCAGCCGAAGCTGGTATGTGGGGGGAACAAATAATGTTCAACTAGGTTAACAATATAATCACTCAATTAATCTTTTAACAATCAAGATTACGTTTTAAGCCAAACTACTCAATCCATACCTATCCCCAACTCTGTGTTGTCCCTGTAAGGACTTATATGGTACCTCTATAAAGGTGACTTGATGGACCTACCCTCTAGGCAGCCATGTACTAAGTCATTCATGACCTGATGGACCTACCCTCTAGGTAGCCATATACCAGGTCAGCCATTACAACACAGAGGGGACCAGGATCTGAGCTAGAAGGCATATACATTATGTGATAGTCATAGTCACTTTATAATTGCAGTATGAACATCCAAACAGTTTAGTTTCATTCAATGCGATTAATCATTCAGGAAACCATCGGGAAACTAAGCAGTTATTCATAATTAACCACATACCTGATTTGATAATTTCAGAAGCATTAAGAAAATCCAACCAAGCATGCAATCCAAGTAATTCAACAATCACATAATTCCTGAAAAGAAAATGTACTCTATTTATTACACACTTGATCAAGAACCTACTTTATTAACTTGGATTCACTTTCTATGGTTTCTCATCCGCATTATGGTTTCATTAATATTCATTAGGGTTTCTTAGATCAATTTCTCAAACTTTATCCTTTTTAAGTTAACAAACCCTAAAATATCCTTTTCCATTTTTATGAACCTTAATTGCTCAACTATTCATTTTAATAGTCTTTTATACCCAAATTGAATTAGGATCATCACATCCCTATTTATTCATGGATTTGAACCATTAAAACACTTAAAAGACATATTCATCGAAATTAGGGTTTTCAAGCTCATTAGTGCATAATTATGCACGAAACCCTAAATTAAGCCAATTATATATAAAAAGATCATTTTTTTAGATCCGATTTTCTCTTTTATTAACAACAGGTTAATATCATCTTGAATTATCAAATAATGTCATTAAGACCATCTACCATCAAATCTAAGGGTTTTCCCTTAATTAAAATACTAAAGATGATAACTTTATGCCCTTTTCAAATTTTATGCATATTTAAGCACATAAACTCTAAATTAGTCTAATCATGTGCAAAGTTCTTCCTTTTTTAACATAATGTACCTTTTTACATTTAACAGGTTAACATCAACTCTAATGATCCATTAAACCCTATTGAACACATTAATCATATCAAAATAGGGTTTCTTAATCTTTAATTAATCAAAGATGATACTTTACACTACTTTTCGAACTATGATCAGATTCAGGCTATCAAACTATTTTTAATGGATTCCTTGCGTTCTTCTGATAAAAATTCATATAAAGTTTGTTTTAAACCGAGTTTCCTAGCAAATTCTACACTTTTTGCAAGATATGCAAATTCTGACCAATCGCAGATTGACACATCATCTTTAATGTTTATCGGCAACCAGCTAAAAGAAATATAACCAATTTACATTCTTACCCTCGCGTAAGTGGCTGGCGATGCATGGCGCGAAGGGGTAAAGTCGTCAAAACGACCTGATCTTCTTCAACCTTCGTCTCAGGTCACAGTCGTCGACTACAGCCAAACGCAGCGCGCCCCTCCCTCTTTTCCAGGGTCCGCCGACCCTCTGGGAGTACACCTTCTTCTCTGGAGCCCCCCCACACACCTGGGGTCGCTCTTATCCTGTGGACAAGGTGGCCGGCTCGCGCTGGCCGGGCCTGCACAACTCGGCGGCCCTGCAGCCATGCTACTGCGGCCACAACCGATCCAGGGCGCGAAACTGACGACAAAGCTCCTCCTGAAGTCGTGGGAGCAAGCCACATCAAACACGTTCGTCCTTTGGTCCCTCATCACTCCATAGATGTGATACTTCACATGGTTAGGGTTTCAAACGTAAAGAAGCAATGGAGTAGAGAGAGAAAGATGTAGGATCCCTTTAGAACTCGAACTAGGGTTCTACCCTTTATATAGGGTGGAGTTGGAAGCCCTAAGGCGTGCCTCATGAGGACTGAAGTCCCAACTTGAAAGGAAATACATTTTCCTTGGTTGTGAAGCAACCATCTCTCTCTTTCTTCAATAACTTTTATTTCCTTGATATTCCTTGTTGCATGGATATTTAGGAATTCGAAATTCCTCTTTCTTACTCTTCTTAAACTTGCCTTTTAGTTATTTGTCACAAAATCATGGTTCCTTTTAATAGAAAATACCACCTTTTAAAAACAACACAAAATTCATTAATAATGTATTACATTATCCTCTTATTTTTCCTTTTTAGTATTTTCTCTTTCTTTCCTCTTTATTGGGACTCCTTGGATCCCAAGATACTCCATTATTTCGAAATCCTTTTCCAAGGATATTTATTATCCTTCTAGATGCATCTAAATGCATTATTTCGCATTATCATGTTTATTTCTCATTAAAATATCTCTTTTTGAGGATTTCTCTTCATTTCTCTTTTATTTTCCTCATTGGTATTCCTTTTATCATTAGAAATCCTTGGAACACAAAACTCCACAAAGGATCTCCTAATTACACCTTTTCCCACTTATTTACAACATATTAACATTATTTCCAATCTCTTTCTTATTAAAGAAATACTTAATTAAACTTTTCTTTTCTTATTGCCTTTTCTTTGCAACTTTGAACTCCTTGGAACCCAAGGAACCCAAGGAACCCAAGAGGCACAAAATCCTCTTTGGATTTGCCTTCTAGAGGTTTCCACATATTTCTTTTATCAATTATTCAATTATTCAATTACTAATTGAATTTTCTTGTTATTTGGGCCCAATAGCCAATAAAGCCCACAAAACAATCATCAAGGCTATTGTAAACGAAATCTTTTTATTTGAAGCAAATTATATCATTATTTGTTCAAATATCTTTAATATGAGAAATTACATTTCTCACCAAATGAACCCAAAAATTGGGGTTGTAACAACTGCAATATATGCTTGATGAAAGTCCAACTATATGAGTGTGGAGTGGGGCCGCTCCTGTTGTGATTTGGGCAGATCTCTAGAGCATTCATGAATTTTCCCAGTAGGCGCATGGCCTAAAGGCGCCAATCCGTAAGAAAGGTAATTGATTTTATGAATGTCATGTGAGTAATGTACCTCTAATCAGATAAAAGAGGAATTTGTTCAAGAACATAGTTCTACCAATCTTCCACAGATTACGTACATATACTCTATGCTTTAGTTCAAAGAACTCAGTTCTACCAAAGCTTATGCATGTCATTTATTTAAGTTCTTCCAATGGTCAACTCGATTTTTATATTGTTTGTTTTGAAATATTGGGGGATTGTTATACTTCTTTGTTGTATTTCAAACCAAAAGGCAAAAGGTTTAGTCCCATATTGCTTGTGGTGGAGACTTCCCTCCTCCTTATATATGGACCCTTGTCCATATTACAATTGAGGAATGAAAGGGGATAGGCCCTACGCACGCGCATGGTGGGCCTTGCCAACGGGGTTTGGGCCGGCCCAGTCCGAAAACCTTTTAATCGGGGGCGTCGGCGCACGTCGCATCCCACGCGCAGGGGGGGTGCAAATCCGGCCTCCCGGAGCCCTTGTGCGGGCGCGGCCCCGGCTTGGTTTTGCCCTTCGGTTCACTGAACCAAATAGAGACATTTGTCGCATCCTTTCGACACACCTCTTCGTTTGGACGCTTCCAAACGACGGCCCGGTTTGCAACCGCAACACATCTCTTTGCTCGTCTTTCTTTTCTAGCTGTCAGTCCACTGGAAGAACGATCAATCGCTTTTCGCTCGTCGCCGTGAGTGCGTGTGCGCGCTTCACGTCGGCAAACGCTGTTGGATCCTGGGAGAGTAGCCGCGCCGGAAGCTATCTCACAGACGCTCGCCGTCGGGTACCGCGGAAATACTCGTAAGTACAGTGTTCTCTGCACGCCTCAGCGTATCTCTGGTAAAATCTTTTACTGTTTACGGCTTACATCGCGGTTTGTACCCTATTACGGTTAACCGGAATCATCTAGCCGTCCATTGGCGCACAGGAAAACATCTATGCGAGGATAAGAGAACAATGGCGAGAAGGACATATAGACTGATGGAGGGGGCTGCTTCTACACCCTCCCAAGCGCAGATATTTCTTGATGGAACAATAATTTCAGTCACTTTTGGATCTTGTCTCTGCCCATTGAAAGCCTCCGCATACGGTACTGTTCTGTTCTATGATGATTGCTACTAAGAAAAGATGGAAAGGACGGTGGACCAATAATTGCTAACATGCTTCTGCAAGGACAAGAGATTTTATTTCCATCCAAGGTGGTATAAGATTCAGTAATGAGGGGTTTCAGTCGTTCAGCCCCCAAAACCGTCTCCCCTCTAGAGATCTGTGTGCATAGTGGAACGCATTGTGCACATGGATCTCCATACAAATTTTGGGGACTGAATAGTTGGAATCTGTTTAACAGGTGCAGAAAAAGTCCTTTCAGCACCGGATCTAGATTGATCCAGGGTACTTTTCACCGACTTTAGTAATGGGTCTATTTTGGTACAAAGGAAACTGATTCAAGTTCACTTACGTGGGCTCAAAGCTACCACATTGTGTCATTCATCGAAGTTTTTTTTACTATGATGAAGAGGCAATAGAAATATAGTAAGAGCATAAAAAACACCACCTTAAAACACACTCCGGAAAAAAATACTTAATTAACAACTATATTTTTTTGATAAACCATTCATTCATAAAAATCGACACATCCACAAGGGGCTATAAGAGTACATCATCAACTGAGGTGGACTCTTTACCATGAGACACCTTGCAAGGACCCCTATAAGGAATATGAGATAATCAAGTAGTGTCCAAGATGAGGGGGGTGGGCTCCTCATTGTAAAATCCCAAGGCCATCATGAAACATATCTACGAATCCTCAGCTTAATACATCTCTTCATCCTCCACTACTTCAAAGTTGAGAAAATATGTTGGAAAGAAAGAGTTAGAGGATGAAAATACATGAGAGGGTGCTTTTAGGCGGATGTATACTAATCATGTAAATCTTTATATATATATTAACTACAATGAATTGTTTTGTATGATGTATATTCTCAAAGAATATAAGGTTCCTAACAAGTCAGATATTCACAAAATTCAAATGGCTAGTGTATTAACTTTTGTGAAGTTCATGTTTGATGCATGCCTCTTTATTTTGTATGGAGTGTATAATACCAACAAAGGAAAAAATGTTTTAATAAAACTTTTTATATAAGCAGATGCCAACTTTTTGTAGAAAATAAACAATTAAAAAGCATGAGAGGTAGTTGCATCGCTGCTAATTAAAGCATAAATGGCATATGTGAGGACCATGAATCCCATGAAATTCGCTTACTTTTCTTAGGTGTATCTTGTTATTGCCAATCAACTGAAAGAGAATGTGAACTTGTTTGGGACATTTATATTCCTAAAAATATTTTTCATGATATAGTTTTTGACATATGGAGTTCTTCACTATAACATTTCAACTTAATGAAATCCAACCAGATGAATCTTTTATTCTCTATGAGGTTTAAAATAATATTATTAACATACATTTCCAATGTAAGTATAGGTTGATGACACTCCAACCACCTTGTTTAACTAGTGTACAAACAATCTTCCAATTGGCCAGATAGATTTTTTGCTTTTCCTATGTACAACCCCAAAGAAAACATCTCGTACTTAATGATGTCCTCTACTTTATGGTAGAGGGCTACAACTAATAATGTAGAAAGGCAGTCTAATAATAGATGCACTCATTAGAGTAAGTCTAACTGGCTTTATTAAGACAACTTTTTCTCCAAGAGGCAAGTCTTGAAGAAATCTTGTCTAGGATTGGCATCCAAATAGGTATTGCAAGTTTTTGGGTGACAAAGAAAATCTGAAGTATTTCAAAGGAAATGATTCTAGTTTGTAATTTGTTGTAGAATTGTATTTATTCAAGATTTGATTGTCAATATGAACTATGACAAGTGTGGTTAATTTAGTTAGGTACAAATATGTTCTATAAAGCCCCAACATTCTCAGGGTGTTGGTAGCATTCTATCATTCAGTTCAATCAAAAATATTGTCTCATCAACATATTGGATAATATTTTTCTCATAAATATTTTTTATTTTTTTACATCAAGTTGTTTGCAATATGTAATCTAAATAATAATGTAATAATTAATATAAAATAATCAAAAAAAGGTCATAATGAGTCACCTTGTCTAAGACCATATAAGCTTTTGAATTATTTTAAAATGTGACAAATTTTGAATAACCTACCCCCTATTTGGTTCAGGACTGGATACATATTGGTCCTTATTTGTTTGTACCACCGGGACATAACCCAGTCCGGGTTCGAGTTTGAGGTCGTTTAGTAGAACGACTGAAATGGACCCCATTTGGGGTTCTGTAATAACATAATTTGGTTCAACTTAGTCCCATTTCGAGCGGGATTAGAAATCCCAGCACGGGTTAGGCATTGTCATATGTGTGAGGAGTAGTTGTTCCTGGTCTGTCTTCTTGACACTCTTCCCCATTTCCCCGGTGACCCTCCTCCTCATTGTGTCTCCTGATTGTTGTCTTCTCCACAATCCCACACCTTCTCTTCCATTGTGAGGAGGGTGCAATGCTGCTCAATAGACATGTTTTGTGTAGCGCCTTAGTAGGCCTCTTTGACCATCACCAACAACTTCCCCAATCTTGTTCTCATTGCCAAAAGTTACCCCGACATGGCCATGGGTATAGCTGGTACATGACGTCACCCTAAGTAAGCCATGCTGGCACCTTATCTCTTTGGTCGTCACCCCCTTTTGACCACTATGGGTTGCATAGTAATACATTGTAGCCAAACCCTAGCTCGCATGACTTTTTGGATGCCAACTATAAAATGGTGGGCATGGCCACAGATCACATCACTATCCACTTCCCCCTGATCATGCCAATTGTAGCCCAATTCATCGGCACTAACCAAAGTGATTTGAAGGAGTTGTTTGATTTCATATCCAAGTATTCCCCCCTTCTTACCTCACCCAATACCTTTCACATACATCACCTATTTTGATTGTAATCTGGATTTCTAACCCCCTTTCTAGTTTGATCTTGTTTTGTTTGCATACAATAGGATGCATCATGGTTGTTGGGATTACATTCTCCAAATAGGTTGTCACAGAACCATTCTTACCTCAATCCTAATGCCACTACCTCGATAGTGGTAAAGGGATTAAAGGATCCATCCTTAGGTTGCCCAAATGGATCTCACACATTGAAATATATAATAAGAAATAATAACTCATAAAACAAGAGATTTAAAGAACTAACCAACGCAATTTATGATTTGGCAAATTTGACTTTATCATCAGAGTTTGTTAAGAGATGAAGCGATCTAGTCAATTCTTCATAATGATCCATCTAGTTTTCCTAAAATTAGAGAAATCAAGATGCAATCATTTCAAATGCATCCGTATGCTTTGAAAAGAACAAATGTTGAATAATTGAAAATATTAAAAGTAAAATATAGTACTTGGCATGACTTATATTAAAAAATAATCAACAAGTGGTTTTCAAAGAAACTTCTATCTGACAAGATTTTATTACAAGTTTTCCATTATGTTGATATCGAGAAGCATGCTTATATATGTATGTGGCTCCATCACCTCAACGAGATGGGGGAGGTCACCTATCTCCTTCTCTCCATATTAGGTAGGAGACCAATTGACATGTACAAGTTTGAGATTAATCGACATGTACAAGTTCCCCCTCCAAATGAGGAGGTCGCTTGCACTCAATATCAACAAGTATTATTGGAATTCATAATTGGAAATATCATTTATGTTTTCAAGTTTGTTTCAAACTATAATATAAAAATTGGAAGATAAATCAATATGGAATAGTAGCTCAAACAAAAACATAGCCAAGATTTTCAAGAGGCACATACAAATATCATTCAATTCCACTAGTCTGTTCAAGGAATAATTAATCTAAAAGTGTACCTCTTTTGGATTCTATAGTATAATCAATATCTAAATCAAAAAGTTTAACGAGTATTAGCCCTTGTAAAAAATTAGAACAAGCATGTATCAATATATATGGTTCATTTCTCTATGACCTACTAGGGCATTCATTCATGTATTATTATTCTCATTGTATTTGTTTCCCTATGGTCATTAACAGTATAGATCTAATATCATACAATTGATATCAGGGACTAATATTTCAAATTAGGTCTGATTTGATGTGTAAAATATCAAGATTTAATGTTATTAGATCATGTAGTCATTCTCATGTACAATCATGGAAATAATATATTGGATAATGATATAGTAGAATAATAGTGTAATCAAGTCATTAGTATAACATCAAAGTACAAAAGGGTTGGTATATGATCATTTATCTTGAAGATCAGGGCTTTTAGCAATATTAGGGTTCAGACAAAACCCTAATCATCATAATGAGAGAGATAAATATTGTCCTCAAATAATATAGTAACAGGGCAAGGCAATAGTCTACTGTTGTTCTATGCATTTTTATGAGAATAACAATATCTTTTGGGAATTTTAGTGGTAATTGAGCTATTTTTAATGGATTTTACAAGTCTGGACCAATCAGATAATTTCTAGATGAATAAAATGAAAAAAAAATGTCCAACTTGGCTTCGTGGATTTTAGGAGGGATCCTACTTCACAGATCCTCCCACTGACCCGCGAACCATAGCCTAGATCAAGGAGATGTGATAGGAACGAAAGGGCAGAAATGCCCATGGTAGTAAAACCAAGGGTGTGCCATAATAAGGGCATAACGACAATAGTCTACTGTTGTTCTATGCATTTTTATGAGAATAACAATATCTTTTGGGAATTTTAGTGGTAATTGAGCTATTTTTAATGGATTTTACAAGTCTGGACCAATCAGATAATTTCTAGATGAATAAAATGAAAAAAAAATGTCCAACTTGGCTTCGTGGATTTTAGGAGGGATCCGACTTCACAGATCCTCCCACTGACCCGCGAACCATAGCCTAGATCAAGGAGCTGTGATAGGAACGAAAGGGAAGAAATGTCCATGGTAGTAAAACCAAGGGTGTGACATAATAAGGGCATAACGGTAATATCCCCTCAGTTTCAATTTAGTATGCGTGAGCAATTCAAAATTTCAAAATTCCTACCATTGTAGGAAAACCAAACCTATAGCAAAGTGGGTTCCTAGGTTGTATGTAACCCTACAGTAGTGGATCTATGCTTTGGTGGTGGCAGATTCCAAAATTTCTAAGTGTTCATAGCCTGCTCAAATCATGATTCAACCAAAACATTCATAATAATAAGAGAGGTGATTCACATGTACAAAGTCAACAATCAAGATCCTGGAATGTTGTGATCATTGACCTGCTCCTTGCTCGTGCCATTGCAACGTCGAGTAGAGGAGGCGAAGCAAACTGAGGAAAAGAAGACCAAGTTGGAGGGCCAAAATGAATCGAAAGTACTACTAATGGCTTTGCACACTCACTGTGAAGTTAGAGAGACTTTCAATGGCCAAAACGATGAACAGAACCATTAGTGATGGATTCAGTTGCAAGTGTATCAAGGGAGAGGGGATGATAATTGAGAGTAGTACCACAACAAGGAGATCTGTGGGTCGAGGTGCTTTCACATCTTTGTGAGGAGTTGTCTGCCAGTCTTGGCTTCTCACAAAGGCTCCAAGTCATGCTCGGTGGACCTCATTAGGGCCAACACAAATAGCACATGGGAAGGATTTGTCGATGGAGATATTTAGCATGTCGTGGCTCCTGGAAATGATTTGGGAAGCTTCTATGGGATACCAAGATGGTGTATAACCAAGTAATTTAGGGGTGGTTGTCTAAGAAGAGAGAATAAAGCTATGGTTCAAGTGGATGCAAGTGGTGC
The DNA here is from genome assembly GCA_963693085.1 of Alisma plantago-aquatica. NCBI lineage: Eukaryota > Viridiplantae > Streptophyta > Magnoliopsida > Alismatales > Alismataceae > Alisma > Alisma plantago-aquatica. The sequence continues at coordinate 785,200,263 of OY856411.1, read as the reverse complement.
TGGGTGGAGGAGTCAGGGGTGAAGGCGAGCAATTGATGTAATGGTTATGCTCAACGATTTATGGCGGAGCCACTGGGGTCATTAAATAGGCAAGGCATGACTTAGGGTTGCTTGGGGCATCTCCACCTTCGAGCCCTGTCTGCTGACCTTTTGGGTGTTTTCAAAAGAGAGTGAGAGAGGGGTCTTGCTGGGGATCGTTGAGTAGAGGAGCAATTTGCGGATTTAATGAGACAGATTGTGCTTGACCAGGGTCAGAGGAGAGGGACATATCTCCTCCTAAATCTCGACGCTATTGTGCATTGTTTGACTCACAAATTACATGTAAGGGAGATGACTTTGCTATCATGACCCTTCCCGGATTCAGGTCCTGGTGGGATCTAGTTAGGCAAGAAAAATAGAGTAAAAGGGGTATTTTGAGGCTAATAAAATGATATTTCTTTTATAATTCATTTCATTCAAATGCATTTTTCAAAAATTGTGGAATTTTATCCAATGCATCAATTGACTCCCCTATACATATGGAAAAACTTTTAGGTTCATATGATAAAGTTTGATCCACAAATAAAATTAGTTGAGTAACAATTTATATGGAGCTAGGTTTTGAAGTCACAAACTGTATAATATCCAAAATGGATATCATATTATCAAATTGGGTGTTATTTAATGTTCACAAATCATAAGGTGATGAAGTGGGATCAAAATGAGTGGGCTTGTATGTTTTAGGGCACAATTGTAATTTAGATTATAAATGTGAAAAAATCCACTTCATCACATAGGTACTTCCCCTCTATTAAGGAATCATTGTTGTTGTTTGTATTCTTAGTTTGCAGTGTTGTGATCACTATTTCTCTTCTCATATGTGTAACAATGGTGTTGTCTTGTGAGTTGTAATTGTGCCAATATTTTTCCCAGAACCAAGCACTACTATCACTTGTAGTTGTGTGTTGTTTTTGTAATCACAACACCATTAATTGTTGTTCTGTTGGGCTAAATATTACTACTGAATCATTTACATTGTTATCATTGAGGCTTTTCTTGTCACTTATTACTAATGCCTAAATTTTATCATTGAAATTAGGCTAAGCTTGTTGGTTTGCATTTAGGTTGTCTATCAATATGTTTTAAGTTTCTACAGATGTGTTTACCTGACCTAAGCACCTCATATTCAATTTCCAAATTGTTGATGTCGACCTAAACACCTCAACTACCTGTCACATTTTATGTTTCTTCACATGTGTGTGTTTTGTACTTGGTTTCATTGTCATAATTTTTCTCATTGTTCCCTAGTATGATAATTATGTTTTAGTGTATTTGATATGCCTTATCCTAAGAATAATATTTATGTTGACTACATGTCCTGTTGAACTACGTATTATTCATGTCTTATTGAACACACTCACTTTTATCCCTAGACAGGGACTCCCCACAAGTTTAGCTAATCTTTATGTAGTCAACTATATGGTTAGCTCTACATAACTAACTCCATTTCTATATGCCCTTCGTATCATACTTTGTATTGTCCACTCATCTAGATTTTGATGTGTGTTAAGACGTAGGCATTAGATACCAGATGGTATGAATTTGTTCTACATACATTGTGTCTACAATTATTGTTCATTACATCCACAATGAAGCCAATTTATGTTGGATTTTAGTAGAACCACCACATTGTTTTATGGCACTATCCATAATTTGGGTCAAATTGATATTTTTGTTGTTTACTCTCATCTTGCCTACTTTCTTATTGCACTAGATGTTCTCATGATACATCCCTACCATTTTTCCAAAATTGTAGTTGTAAATGTGTGCTAACCCCAGTAGGGTATAATATCCCATTTGACATTTATTTGAGTGGACCTAGGTTTTGTGATTATTGTTGTATCCAAATATTTTTATTGTTTAGTATGTCCACCATGGCAATGATTAATATGTTGTACAAATTTAGATTGTCTCTAATTTCCATTTTCTTCTTGTTATCTTTTGTCATCATCATCTTGATACATTGAAACATCACTGAATTTCCTCATGATACATTTTTCTACATTTTTCAAAATTGTAGTTGTGAATGTGTGCCTACCCTAGAAAGGTCTGATATCCAATCAACATATTTTTTTTCATAGATTTGTTGTACACATTAGTGGTGATCAATTTTTAGGTGACTATAAAACCATTCATCATTTGGTTTAAACTAAACAACCAACTGCAATTAGAAATTCAGTTGACATACAGGGACACGATTTATATGCCTGACCTAGTAAGACCGTTCTAGATGTGGATGTGGACCTAAACACCTCATCTTCCATTTAGGCATATATCAATATTTATCATGTAGGAATGTTCTAGTTCCGTCATTCATACCTCTATAAGGGAGTCTATAGGTGGTGGTGTGATTTCATTTGTTTGTTTTGTATAGGGTTGCAAAGTAATATTTTTTCCCATGGTTTCCCAGTATGATTAGTTGTGGTTTATGTATTTGGAATGCCTTATCCTAAGCATATTATCCATTTTTAGTATATGTCATGTTAAACTACATATTAATCATGTCTTGTTAAGTACACTCCATATTCGTCTTGTTGTTTTTTCCTCATCATCTCATTACATTAAAAATTTGTGGAATTTCCTCATGATATGTGACAGAGTGAGTTTTCCATATATTTTTCTCTCTCATAATTTGATTATTCCAATTATTCCCTCAATCATCTCCCTCACGAAATTGCTCAATTGGATTATCAATTGCATTTAATACCATCCATAGTATCACATAAAAAAATCAAACATACAAGCAATATGATATGTGGTCAATCGATATGGCCAACAATAGAATTTTGAATCCAATTTTGTACCTTAGCTACATAATGACACCATTAAGCTACTCCTAAAATTTCATTACAATTGGATGTACCAATTAGGAGTTGTTGACAATTGAAATTTATGTGTATCATGCCATCTATCAATCCCCAGGACCTAAGCTTCCAATTCCATTTGATATAAATGTGTCACACAACCCTTTTTTTGGCTATTTGGGCACATATCAATTAAAGGGGGAAATCCCTTCCGTTCGATCTGTCGATCATAGATTGTGAGAGATCTGACGACTCTCGGGTCATTTCTAACCTCCCGCAAGACTCAGGCTCCACCTCCAACAGTATAGCAGTCCATCCAAGAGACCTCGCACCCAAATCTCATCCCCTCTCCGTGAGATATTTGGAGGAAGGTTTCTCCTCCCCAAACCGAACCCAAAGACCCTCTACTCACCACCCCTCCCGATTAGAACGGGACGAACGACCTCCACCTTCTCCGTGCCTCTCACTGGAGGCGACACCCATATTAGGGCTTCCCCCTTTACACCTCCTTTCCTCTATTCAAACCCCTAAATAGAATCTTCGACCTTCCTTTATTCATTTCCCATCACCAATTGTACTGAGCAGCACCCCTTTCTCCCCAACGTTAAGCAACCTCAGCTCGCTGGCCTCGACTCCCTCCTCCACTTTTGGGCCTCAATTTTCCAATCCATCGAGACTACACCTTATGGGGATCTCGATGAGTTGAGAACTATCCCTCGTTGGAGCTGCGGAGGTCCAGGACCTTGGGTCGACGAGCACCTGCAACTGAGATTTGGATCCCTATCGTCGGGGAGGTCCAGAGCTTCTCCAAGCCTCCTGAGGATCGCGGACACGTCGCCGGACCCTCGCGGAGCTTCTTGAACCCTCAATCCAGCCCGAAGGTAGGTAACCACCCATCTTCACTCTTTGTTCCTTTTTGGCCTGTTTGATTGTAGAATGAAGCTCACACCACCGCCGACGATGCGCTTGGTCTCCTCGCAACCGACGTGACCCCGTGGACTCAACCCAGTCCTCATTCATGCTCTACATAGCCAGGAACCCCAACCTCACCTCATCTAGCCCCTGCTGTTCCCTCACTGCAATCATGGCGCGCGAGCAGGGAACAATCGAGAAGGTGTTTTTACCACCTTGCCCATACCCGATGATGGATTCAATCAAAGGGCCATGGGTATTCCTGACCTTCTACCTGCCTGGCCCCTCTTCAGTCAAGTGCCTACTCGCAGGTCAATGGGAGGGTCTGATTAGTCAGATCCCTCACATGTTCTGCAAAGTAGAGCTCACAATTCTTTTTTTATTTCCGTTTATTTATTCAGAAATTATCTGATTGGCCAGATCTTAGAAAAATCCTATAAATTTCGAGGAATATCGCAATATATCGAACCTATATATCAATTTCATCAGAAAAATGTGATATATCTAAATAAAATATAATAAGGACCTAGATCAGATCTGTTTTCATAAAATATGGCCTACAAGCTCTAATGACCTTTTAATATATATATATATATATATATATATATATATATATATATATATATATATATATATATATATATATATATATATATATATATATATATATATATAGTGTAATAATAGTCATCCTTGATTTAAATCTACCTTGTGTACATCCTAAACCCTAATTGGGGTCCTGATCATCATGTTACTCGAAACCCTAATCAAAGAGGGATATTTGATTCAATAGTTTTGAAAAACACTAATCTCTAGTTTCTCTCTCTCTACATGTGTATACCTTATGCAACAATATGTCAAATCCGAATTATTTAATGACACTATTTGATCTTGAATGACTCTAAAACTCTAGATCCAACTATGATATCTCGAATCATATGTATCCTAAAGAAATATTCCTAATGATCTAAACTATAATTGAAACCCTAATATGGAATGATGAGAACCCATAGTGAATTTAGGTTCTTGTTTACATTTTAGGGTGATCTACTATCTTTCTCCTAATCTAGGACTTATGGAAGTCATATTTGAAATTAAAGGTATGTGGATATAATTATATGACTAGTTTTGCTAGATGTTAAATATATGTATTTGCTTGCATGTATTTGAGTACATTGTTGGATGTAGATATATGTGTATTGTCAATTTCCGCATTGAACATATAAGAACATAAATGAATGAGAAAATGAAATGTAGTTACTAGTGGTGCTCATTAATCTCCTTATTAGAGAGGGAAAGAATTAATGTTGACTAGTACCTCCCTAATGGTACAAGGTATGCAAGGAGATCCCTAATGGTACAAGGTATGTGGGGATAGGGCCCAATTAATTTATTTTGTGCTAGTCGACCATAGTAATGCATATTCATTTTAAATGTGATTAATAACTTAGGATTTCCTGATTTTCCACATCTAAATAACATTTTCTTTTTTTTTTCTTTTTTTCCAAGTATTTTTATATGCCAACATAGTATAGCTTTTAATTCCACGTACCAACTTTGTTGATGTTTTTGTTTGTCATATTTTCTAGGTACCAGCAACATATGATGCACTTCAAAGTACCAGAAGCCAATAAATAATGAGCATGGAGGATAGTAGATAGATATCCACTTCTTATCTTATTCATTTTAGTTAGATAGTTTTATTCTTCTAGATGATGTAATAGGATGTTATAGGTCCTATGTAATAATCATATTTTTCTTTCTCATAGACTTATTCATTCTTCATTCTCAATTACTAGCATGTAATGACTTTATTTATTCTCAATGAATGAAGTGTTGTGTGTCTATCTAATGATGATGTGAACTTGATCTTGGCTTTCCTCTGATTTTAGTTGACTATCTTAATTTATTATATTTTCCCTTCTAACATTTATAGATATGAGTGCACGCATATCTGTGGATGTCACTATGGAAAGTATATAGAAATTGGGGTTGTCACAGTTGGTATCAGAGCCAAGGTTCACACACCATAGTCACATAACCTTCATTCACCCTATTATGAGTCTAGGGTAGTCCTTGAGTTAGGGATGTGAAGGGTTGAGGTGACTAGGATAGCATCTGCCTAAGGTCTGGCTAAAATCTCTGAGCCACTTTGCTTGGAAACCACGAGGCTACCTATAAGGAAGTGTAAGTCTATGTGGCTGATAGCCTAAACATCCCCTAATTCTTGGGCATACCTTAAATTAGGATCCTTGTCATCTATATAAAATTCCCTCTCATATTTTCTATAGGAATATTTCCCTCTTATCTCAATTTTTGAAAACTTCCCCCCTTACTTTTATGATATAAGGTTAGGAAAGAGTCTTTCTATTTAGACAGTATTAAGGATCGACTGATAAGGATTTTAGGATATCCTCCACAAATCATAACATTAAGAACATGAATAATTAATAAAGAAGAATAATGAAATATCATGTGAAAAAAATGACAAGACTAATTGTTGAGTAATAAATATAATATGTTCAAATTAATTTTAGGATGCCTCCTAAGACTCACAACTCAAAGGCCTCGGAGGAATCATCCTCTAAGAAGAGAAAAGAGCCTAAAAACTCTGAAGTGCCTGATCTCGATGCCACAACCAAGGAAAGGTGGGAGGAACAGAAGAAAATCCTTCTAGACTTTATGGAAAGCCTCACCACAAAAGGAACCCCTGAACCTAGCTTCTCTAGGAAAAAGGAGGTGACAATGATAGACTTCATTAAGCTCAACCCTAATACCTTTTTGGGGGAAGATCATCCTGAGGTCATGGATAAGGCTGAGGCCTAGATCCTATCTATGGAGAATGGTTTTTGTACCCTAGAAATACCTGATGAGAAGAAGGTCAAGTTCGCCACCCATCTTCTTAAGGGAGGGGTGAAAATCTGGTGGGAGAACTATGGAGGGAATAGGGGAGAATAAATAGATAACATGGGGTGGGAAGCCTTCAAAACCCTCTTCACTGATCAATTCGTGCCCATAGTTGAGAGGAAGAGGAAGGAGAAGATGAACATGGAGCTTAAGCAGGGCAATCTTTCAGTGGCTAACTACACCCTGAAGTTTAGACTTCTGGAACATTATGCACCTATCAGAATTGAAGATCACCTTACTGAGCATTACGTTGACTGCCTTTCCGCCCACCTAAAAACCCTAGTCATAGCCTCCCGACCCAGAAGCATAGATGAAGCCCTAGACATGGCCCTCAAGCAAGAGAGAGAGAGAGAAGGGAATGCAGAAACCTTCCAGCATGGGGTACTTAGGGTTAACCACAACTGAGGAAGATAAGTCTAGGAAGTTCAATCTTGGCCATAACAATAAAGGATCAGGGAAACAAGGAGGTTCATGAAAGGGAGGACAGAAAGGCCACCAGAACCAGCCAAGGATGAATCATCCCAGGTGCTAAACTTGTGAGCGTTTCCATGGTGGGGTATGCCGCCATACCAAGCCGGTTTGTTATAACTGCAAGAAAGAGGGTCATTTCATCACCAAGTGCCCCACTCCCTCCGTCTTTGGCAATCCTGAAGAAGGTGCTCCACAGCCTCAGGGACACCGCAATGGAAGGGTATTTGCAGTGAATGCAGAAGAGGCCAAGGAAAATCCCAACCAGCTTTGTGAAGGTAACCTAAATTCTTTTCATAATTTAGTATCTTGTTCAAGCATGCAAATTATTCATAACTCAATTATCATGTGTAGGCACTGTATTATTAAATGGTCATCATGTTAAAGCTTTATTTGACTCTGGATCTAAAAATACATTTATTTCCCAAACTCTAGCATCTATATTACATCTGCATATAAGGGACTTGGGATATATTCTGGATGTGTCTACTCCGAGTGGCAAAATACTCACAACCCTATAGAAAACTGAAGTCCTCTATCTTAAATTCGAAAATCACGATATGCCCTTTGAATTCATTCTCTTAACTATGATAGACTTTGATATTATACTTGGTATGGACTGGCTATACACATACTATGCTCACATTGATTATAGAAACAAGATGGTAGTCCTCTCTCAACCTCATTATTGTCCTGTGAAAATCCTTAGGGGAAGCGGATTTTGTAATAATATTATAATCTCCTCTCTTAAAGCAAAAAAGCTCATTTCTCAAGGATGTAAAGCCTTCCTCGCATTAGTCTCTGAGACCAGTCCTAGTAGCGGGCATGTAGAAAATATGGATGTGGTACGTGACTTCCCTGACATATTTCCAGAGGAGCTTCCTGGGATGCCTCCAAATAGAGACATTGAGTTCTCCATAGATCTTCCTAGAACCACTCCGATTTCTAGGGCACCGTATAGGATGGATCCTGCTGAGCTTATGGAGTTTAAGAAACAGTTGCAAGTACTTCTCGATAAAGTTTTTATTCATCCTAGTGTTTCCCCTTGGGGTGCTCCTATTCTTTTTGTCAAAAAGAAAGACGGTTCTATGCGTATGTGTATTGACTACCGCATGTTGAACCAAACTACTATTAAAAACAAGTATCCTCTCCCTCATATTGATGACCTCTTTGATCAACTTCATACTACTGAAGTTTTCTCAAAGATTGATCTTCATTTTTGCTAACATCAACTTAAAATCAAGGATTCAGATATTTCTAAAACTACTTTTCGAACTCGTTATGGGCATTACGAATTTCTAGTGATGCCACTCAGGTTGACCAACACACCAGGCGTATTTATGAACCTAATGGACAAAGTTTTCCAACCTTACCTTGATGAGTTCATGTTCGTCTTCATTGATGATATCTTGATCTATTCTGATTCTATGGAAAAACATCGGGAACACTTGTGAGCAATTCTTGACATTCTTCGAACCTAGAAATTTTATGGCAAGCTTTCAAAATGTGAATTCTAGATTGACAAAGTCATGTTTCTTGGACATTTCATTTTTGGATTTAATATATCTGTTGATCCCGCCAAAGTCTCTGTTGTACTTGATTGGAAACCTCCTCGCAATCCTTTTGAAATCCCGAGTTTCTTGGGTCTAGCTGGATACTATCGTCGCTTTATTCCAAATTTCTCCAAAGTGGCACTTCCTCTGACTAAGCTTACTCGGAAGGATGAGCACTTCATCTGGTCAGCTACTTGTGAGTCTAGTTTCCAGCAGTTAAAGTAGAAGTTGACGTTGACTCCTGTTCTTGTTCTACCCTCTAGCAATGAAGGGTTGGTGACATTCACTGATGCTTCGAGGAATGGGTTAGGATTCATCCTGCAGTAGAATGGAAATGTAGTGGACTTTGTGTCTAGGCAGCTAAAATTCAATGAACTTAATTATCCCACATATGATTTAGAATTAGCTGCAATCATTCATGCTCTTAAAATATGGAGGCACTACTTGTATGTGGCAACATTTGACATCTTCACTGACTACAAAAGCCTGAAGTACATCCTGACTCAGAAGGACTTGAATTTGCATCAATGTCGATGGATTGAATACCTAAAGGACTATGATTTCACTATTGCCTATCATCCGGGTAAGGAAAATGAAATCATTGATGCCCTTAGTGGAAAACGGGAAGTGTGCGCATCTCTATTTGTTCCTAAATAGAGGAATATGGATGATCTAGTGGGCTGGAAGCCATAGAGTCTTTCTGATCGTGTGCATGTTAATAACATCTCCTTCACATACAACTTGTATTTTGATCTGCTTGAGGCACAGAAGGCTAGTCCTGATCTTGAAGAGCTCTCCTCTCTCCTGTCGAAGCCTCAAACACATTTGTCTGTGGGTCTTGATGGTGGTCTTCGATACAAGAACCGTATGTGGGTTCCTGAGCAGTCAGCGGTAAAGACAACGATTCTCTGTGAGGCACATGGGTCAAAGTACACAGTTCATCCTGACACGACGAAGATGTACAAAGACCTACAATGTCAGTTCTGGTGGAGGGGTATGAAACGTGATATTGCTGATTTCGTGTCCAGGTGTCTAACATGTCAAAGGATCAAGATCGACATAGACCAGGCGGTCTATTACAACCCTTTGAAATTTCATAATGGAAATGGGAACACATCACCATGGACTTCATGGTGGGATTATCGAGGACCAGGAAGGGATACAATGTTGCATGGGTCATAGTGGATCGTCTCACCAAGTCAGCCCATTTTCTCCCTGTGAAGACTACTGTGAAAGTTTCTAAGTTGGCCGACCTCTATATACAAGAGATAATACGTCTTTGATGCGATGATTTTGAGTCGCATTTATAGACTTGTTTTACTCACGTTTTATGCATTTATTGGTCATTTTGGTGGTTAATCTTGCATAATTCATTTACTTTAGTCTATGACCCTTCTCAGTGTCAAATCTCCCTTATTTTATTGTTTTGAACAAAAATGATTACAATTATAGGGCTAATCCCCTCTATCTTTAGGACCGGGAGTAGCCCGGGGAAGCATTGTATGACATTTTTATCATAGTAATTCATAATTTATCTCTTAAATCCGTGGTATGATTTCATTTTCTCAATTATATTGTTATGCTTGATCACCATAATAATAATCTAATACCTTTAATTACTTTGAAAGAAGAATTAACGGTTGAAAAGAGATGAAATTCACATTAATTAATAAATCCCTTGAACAAGGTGATGTAAGGTTAATGGTGGACACCCAGAGGTCGATTCTAATGCACCTAGTTTAGGGTATAGGTTACTACGATGGTGGTACCGACCTAGACATAGGTAGTGAATTGTACCATGACAGTGGGAAATTCTGACTATAGGCCACTACCCAGATTGAGAGATGAACCTGAGTAACTATATGGAAATTCATACAATGAAAACTTGCGATGAAACTGCAATCCTAAAGATCTTCACCTGAATTGATTAAACTAAACATTTAATCGATTGCTTTGTTTTCTTTTATTTTCTTTTATTTTCAAAACAACTCTCATAACCCTTTTATTAGTCTAGCTGATTGTGAGTAGTTAGTAGTAGTCTACCGATAATTTAGTGTCCCTAAGTTTGACTCGGGCCTGACAAGGTCCTATACTACTTTGACGCGTGCACTTGTGTTCTACGCATGGTAAAACCGTGTCAGGTTTTTGGTGTCGTTGCTGGGGACACAACAATTGTCGGCACTATGAGTGCTGCAAGTGACCACTCTAGGCCATATTTTTTTTATTATTATCATTTTTTTTAAATTCATAGTTCTATCGTTCATATTATTGTAATCTTCTAGCACGGTACTGAACGTAAATTATCATTGTTGTAGGTACTAGTGCATGGTGAGGACGTGTAGCACTAACTACATGCAGCAATCACTAGAGGTTCCACTGCCGGGACCAAACGACGAGGAGAACAACTTTGAAACCCAACTGGTAGATATAGATTCCGACTCAGAACTAGAAGCCATGGAAGAAGAACAGACAATCTGGGAGAAGATCAAGGCATCTTCTGCGTCTGCATCCACAGGGCCGATAAAGAAGTAGGCAGTCAATATTCCAACTTATAAAATTGATCCTGCATTGATAATTTGGTCAAATCAAATGCATTTCACATGCTCAAAAACGAAGACCCGGTGACTCACATTAGCCAGTTTGTGGAGAACTGCTATATGATCAAGATAGACAAGTTTCCACAAGAGACGTTGTACTTGAAGCTGTTTCCCAGCTCTCTGGCGGGAAATGCATGGGAATGGCTACATAATCTTGATGATGAGTATGTGGAATCATGGAACCACATGGTGGAAGTGTTCTTTGAAAGATTCTTTCCGCCCGAGAAGACAAATGATATGATAAAAAAATTCATAATTTTAGTCAGAAAGCAGGCGAGACTTACTCCGAGACCTGGGAACAGTTTCAGATCATGCTGTGAAGGTGCCCACATCATGGGCTTGACAAGGAGAAGCAGGTTAAAATCTTCTATTTTGCTCTTTCGGAGCATGATAGAAGTAATCTGGATTCGGCAGGTTCAGGGTTCTTCCTAAACAATAAAGTTATGAGGTGTTGGGAAATTCTAAAAAATATGGCGAAGAAGCAGTCCTGGGGCGACAGGGATGCACCAGAACAAGTGAAAGTTGCAGGTGAGTCCAGGGCCATCAAGGAGTTGAATGATAAATTAGACCTTCTAGCCAAGAAATTGCTTGCCAAAGAAGATGCATCATCTGATGAGAAAGGCCATGTCAAATTTATGCAACAATAGGGCTACAGAAACAATGATTATGCTTGGAGGAAGGATAGGAAATTTTCATGGAAGGATCCGAACAACTTCCTACAAGATCCAGATGCAAAGCCACAACCAAGGGCTGAAGATAAAAGCACCGAGTTTCTTAGTCAAGTGGTGAAGCAAAATCAGGAGATGATGAGCATGTTTAGTAAGCAGTTGCAGTCTCAGGGTGAGATCTTGACTAAATTTGGGCAAACATTACAAAGCCATGGAGCACAGATGAGGGCACTAGAGACGAATGTGACCCAGATTTCAAATGAAGTGGCGGCCATGAAGCCTGCCAATCAACAAAGACAGGCTGGGAATGCAGAGGCTGTTCAAACACATCATCAAGTAAAGTACATATCTGTGATTACTGAGGCAGAGCCCCCGGTGGTGGAAGTCCGTGACAAAAGAAAAATGATTTTTGATACGGAGGCTACACTGAGAATACCATATCTTCACAGTCATTATGGACTACCTGGTGGATATATCCCATTCAGAAAATCCCATCAAGAGCATACCATGGCCGCGCCCACACCTAGGCAAGAAGAGCAGGTGAAGGCCATGCGTCAGGGTAAAGTTACAATCATTGAGGGAGAGGAGCCGCCACAAGTTACACCTATTATAAATGATGTACCAAAATCTACGCCAGAGGGTGACATTGAAGTAAGCTTAGGTGAGGAGACCACGAAAAGCACATATAAGCCACCTCACAAGCCTTTAAATGAGGCAGTGATGTCTGTTCCGGATAGTTCGAGGTTGAAGAAAGCGCATAGACATTACAGGAAGTTCTTGGAGATGTTCAGAAAATTCCACATCAATATTCCATTAGTGGAAATGATAGAGCAGATTCCCACATATGGGAGGTTTATCAAGGATATCATCACCAAGAAGAGGTGGATCAAAGACACAGATGTTTGTCAGGTGAATGAGATGGTGAGCTCAATTATCCAAGGGAGTTTACCATAAAAGAGGAAAGACCCAAGAGGCTGCTACATTCCATGTTCCATAGGTGGTCAACATTTTCCACAAGCACAGTGTGATTCAGGTGCCAGCATTAATCTTATGCCAATGTCCATGTTTCAAAAGCTTGGGTTGAAAGAAATAAAGAAATCAGCAACAACTATTGAGTTGGCGGATGGGTCCATTGTGAAGCCCTATGGAGTGTGCGAGGATGTACTTGTCAAAGTAGACAGGTTTATCTTTCCAGTGGATTTCATCATCATGGACATGCCACAACTTAAAAGTTGCGAGATGCTATTGGGCAGGACGTTTCGAGAGACGGTGGATGCCATCACCGCTATCGGGAGAGGTACATTGACCTTGGGGATTGGCCATGATCGAATTGAGTTCAAACTGCCGAGTAATCCCCTATGGACACTCTCCGAGGCCCCAAGATGAGGATCTTGATTTCGTCTAGCCTAAGACGTTAAATAAGGGCGCTTGTTGGGAGGCAACCCAACCATTGGTAGTTTCATTTAGTTTCTTTTACAATTGTACATTAGTTTGATTCGATTTTGTTTTTAGTGTAAACAAGATACCTTGATCATTTGTTCAATGTGCAGGACTGAGGCAGGGTCGATACTATCGACCCTTGTGTTGATGGTATAGAGAAAGGCACAGTTAGGCGGCTGCAAAAATTTCTCTGAGTCGATACTATTGATGGCCTCGTCGATGGTATCGACACACCTATAGGTTGATCGCAAAATTGAGGTCGATAGTATCGACATAGGTGTCGATACTCGTGAGATCTCTGGAGATATTCAGACAAAATTGTCTCAGTGAAGTCGATACCATCGACGGGCCTGTCGATCGTATCGACCCAGTTACAGGTAGAAAACGCCGGCCGTGCCTCGCGAGGGTGTGTGCCCTAAGCAGAGTCGATACTATCAACTTGCGTCGATGGTATCGACGCGACATGTCACCGATCCGCGAGAGGAGATCAACGAAGATCGCTACATCAAGAGAATCGATCCGTGGGATGGGTCGATAGCATCAACACACATCGATGGTATCGACGCGTCATCGATCCGGGCCCCCACATCAGGCTATTGACAACCTTCGATACTAGTGGAAGACTGGATTGTGCTACAGGTGTCGATACCATCGACCCACGTCGATGGTATCAACAGGTGCACAACAGCGACTGCCGTGGTTATAAAAGGGAGATGTTGTTGTCATATGACGTCACGCCTTCAGAGCCTTTCTCCTCTACTTGTGTCGTGCGTCTTGTTGTGCAATCGGAGCCCGGCTACGAGCATCCAAAGAGAGAGATCTTCACAGAGCAGAGATTGTCTTCTCTGATCTTCACCGAGCTCGGTCTTCTATTCCTTCTTTCTTTGCGACAATGGTGTGTACAGCTGGTGCATCCTCTTCATGGGTGAATCCTATGGAGATCCCTGAGTTCATTCCTCCACCCACTACATCTATTCCGCACCCGCGGATTGTCCATCCTTCCACAGAGGTCCGGAAGGTCTACGAGGAACTGATGAAGAGAAAGATCGAGCCCACTCTCTATGTTGATCGGGTGATGGTCCGTGAGCTGGGGTTCGAGGCCAACCTCACCTACGTCTTGAAGGGGCAGGCGAGACACACATCCCAGAGGCCCGACGAGCTATAGTATCACGCCAACGGCCAGCCTTTCTTTGGCGATTGGCGGACTTACAAGGAACTCGTGGCGGAGTTCATGGCATCATTGGACATAAATGTGGTGCCTAATGATATGATCGCCACCGACAGAGAGTGGAGAAAAGGACGGGTGTCGTTCAGACTCTACAACAACGACTACACCCTCACTCTCGCCCAGTTCAATTCAGTTTATAATTGGTTCCATAATGACTACTAGCACTGGCGGCCAGATAACAGGACAGACTATGATGATATCTTTGCCCAGCTCGTGACTACGTCGCCTAGAAAATCCGTGAGCTACCACAATGCAACGGTTGCAGATTTCGAGCATCCGTTTGAGTGGATTCTTCACCGCATGCTCTGTACCACCCTGTTCGCTCGTGGTGACCTGTCTCTTAGCAAGTTTTAAGAGACGGATTTGTTCTTCCTGTACAAGTTGCTGAAGTGAGAAGAATGTAATTGGGGCACATTTTTCTTGACGCGCGTGTTGGCCGTAAAGAGGAGTACGCGGAAGGCTCCAATCCACTTTGGAGGGCTCATCACACCACTGGCCCACTATCTTGGGTTGAACTTTTCCCAACTTACTCCCCTTTCTAACAGGAGCAAGGTCAACCTGCAGAACCTACACCACTCCAACCTCATTCTGCTTCGTGATGGCTTGGCATATGCACACTGCCATGTCAATCAAGCTTATCAAGAGTGTTTACTTCCAGACCCCGTCTTCCACATTGAGGGCGCTCAACATTTCCGATGGCCTGTCATTGCCATTGACGACTCCAATGAAGATGGTGGTGATGATGACAACAATGACAAAGGCGACGAGCATGAAGAGGAAGAGGAGACCTTCACTCCTCTTTGGGCACGAGTAGCACCCCGGAAGCGTCCCCGCATGCATCTGGGTGCATCTTCATCTTCACAGCCTCTGCCACCTTCGCCCTCTCATCAAGGAGAGGATGCCTACTCCATGCAGGGGATGTATACAATGCTGTAAGAGATCCATCACACCCAACTGCAGCATACAACTTCATATGTCGGTATTCAAGATACAACGAACCGGATGTTAGATAATCAGAGGGCTATTTTTGAGAATGAGCGCCTCCTCCTCGACAACCAACAACACATCCACGACAGGTTGCATAGGATGGAGATGTAGCAGTAGCCCTTCTATGATCATTACTAGAGCCTGGATTATTGTGGGGGGGGGGGTATCCACAACCTCCGCCCATGCCCCAGTATGATCCGAGCTTTTAGGGGCAATACCCATCTTGGGACCCCACGACACCGCAATACCTGCCTCCTCCGGAAGAATGATCGGTATCACTGTTCCACCTTTTAAGGTTGTTTTTGACTATGAGGCCATAATCGAATTCAAGCTTAGGGGGGGAGTTGGAACTACTCTATCCTTTAGTTTTCTCAGTTTTAGTTTTTATTGTTTTGTCTTTTGTCATTTTTTTTTCTTAGTTTTTAGTTTGTTTGTAGGATCCACACTCTATCTAGTGTACTTGTGGATGTCTTAAGTCATGTGTCATCTCGTTGCTTGTACATGGAAATTAGGGGAAAATTTAAAAATTTTTAGTGTTTGCAAGCTTGTGTTGTTTAACTTTGAGCACATAACTTAAGGAAATAATTGGGTTTGTCAACTCTAAAATAGGAAATCACAACTGTACATTCCTATGATTCATGAAAAGTGGACGGAACTGGTTGTTTGAGCCTAAACTGATCAAATGATAATGAGACTTTAATTTGAAATAAGAGAGAGAAACCTCTTAATTACTACACAGGTCAGTAAGGAGGGACACATAATAATTTCCAAAGGTTCAGTCAATTAGTCTTGTGATCTACCCACCCCATTGTTTTCATACTCCACCTTAAGAAATGGAAGTACATTATGGTTTTAATCTCTTTGATTGCATTCCATGTAGATAAGTCTTGCATTGCAACTACTTTCATATATTTTGCATGAAAATAAAAAAATAGACTAGTTATACATGCACATATCCTTAGGTGCGTGTCATGTAGTTGCATACATATCATTTTGTAGCTGCATTCACATTTTTGTGTATATAGTACATCATGCATCTTATATCTTCTGAACATAAAGGGTGATGAACTTGTTCCATACTTTTTGAATGCTTCAAATGTATAAGTTATGCAACAATAAATGAGCCCGACAAATAATTAGTTATCAGCTATGAAAATAAGGGCTTGAAAAAAAAATAAAGTTGAAAAAAAATTGAAAAAAAAGAAAAAAAAAAAGAATTGAGAAGTAAGGATTGAGAGGGAGAAAAGAACACAGTCTCACCTACATTTTAAGATGAATAAGTACGTGATGTAGTTCTCCTAGATATTCCATCTCACCTTGAGACGGGATGATAGTGCATGCATCATTCCACCCTAATGTAGGCATTAGGGCATTGTCACTTGCATATGCATCATTTAGGTCATTTTTGTTATTTGTGCATGTTAAAACCGTATAATGCTTCCATTTCTTCCACTAGCCACCCGTTCCATCCACCCGTTGCTCGAATTGGTAGGCCACTGTGATTTTCTCCTCACTCGTTAATACCAGGAGAGCTGCTTCCATATAGATGGTAGTTAGGGCGAGCAACGTAGATAGGAGATCATAAGATGTACCGAGTCTGAACTGGAGAATTTTATTATTTTAATTGCCTTATATGATAGTGTTCATCAATTTTGAGGTAGATATCTTTTATAGATGATTACTGTCGCCTTTAGGGTAATTATCATTCTGTGGTTAGTGAGGGCCGGAATGTGAATGCCTGGCGGGGATCATATGGTGATGTTTGTTGTGATAATCTGTTCTCTAGTTGACCCTCACAATTCTATTCTAAAGTTTAGTTGCTCGAGGACGAGAAATGTTCAAGCTTAGGGGAGTTTTATGCGATTATTTTGAGTCACATTTGTAGACTTGTTTTACTCGCATTTTATGCATTTATCGGTCATTTTGGTGGTTAATCTTGCATAATTTATTTACTTTAGCCTATGACCCTTCTCAGTGTCAAATCTCCCTTATTTTATTGTTTTGAACATAAATGATTACAATGATAGGTTTTATCTCGACTTATGTGGTTTTGTTTTGCAATTTCGGGAAAAACGCATATCTACAGCTGTCGATACCATCGATGGCTGTCGATACTATCGACACAGCCACAGGCAGCCAGTCGTAAGGAGCATCACAGAGTCGATACCATAGAAAGGGAAGTCGATGGTATCGAGTTACCATCAGGTTGCTAACGAGCAGACAATCGATACTATCGACCCAAACGTCGATACTATTGACACGCGAAGTTTGAATGACGGTAAAGGGATAAAACCGATGCCTGAGAGTGTCGATAACATCGACCCACATCGATGGTATCGAGTCAGCATCAGGCGCAACGATGAAAAGAAAAGAAGACTTGCCGATATCACGCAGAGTCGATACCATCGACCCACGTCGATGGTATCGACACCTTCAGATTAAAGTTTGTTTTAGATCGATCCAAATCCGATGGCTGTGATATTTTTGCAACCTAACTCGGTGATTATACCTAATGACGGCGGCCAAGAGCAGGGATCACGTCATTATCCGCGGAAAACGTCCCGAGAAGTTGTGGAGAGAAGAACGGAGCCTAGAAGCATGCCCCAGCCATTCCGGAAGCCGAAGAAGACGTTCTCCACCGCCGAAAGGCTGTAGATCGTGCATTCTCCTCTAAAGAGCGATTGAATCTTCTCCGTTCAGGGGTTTCATTACTTATTCATATTTTTCTCCATGTTTCCCCTTTTCTCAACCATGTTTTGCTCTGAGATGAACATGCGGGGCTAATCCCCTCTATCTTTAGGACCGGGAGTAGCCCGGGGAAGCATTGTATGACATTTTTATCATAGTAATTCATAATTTATCTCTTAAATCTGTGGTATGATTTCATTTTCTCAATTATATTGTTATGCTTGATCACCATAATAATAATCTAATACCTTTAATTACTTTGAAAGAAGAATTAATGGTTGAAAAGTGACGAAATTCACATTAATTAACAAATCCCTTGAACAAGGTGATGTAAGGTTATTGGTGGACACCCAGAGGTAGATTCTAATGCACCTAGTTTAGGGTATAGGTTACTACGACGGTGGAACCGACCTAGACATAGGTAGTGAATTGTACCACGACAGTGGGCAATTATGACTACAGGCCACTACCCAGATTGAGAGATGAACCTGAGTAACTATATGGAAATTCATACAATGAAAACTCGTGGTGAAACCGCAATCCTAAAGATCTTCACCTGAATTGATTAAACTAAACATTTAATCGATTGCTTTTTTTTCCTTTATTTTCTTTTATTTTCAAAACAACTCTCATAACCTTTTTATTAGTCTAGCTGATTGCGAGTAGTTAGTAGTAGTCTACCGATAATTTAGTGTTTGGGAGTTCGACTCGGGCCTCACAAGGTCATGTACTACTTTGACGCGTGCACTTGCGTTCTACACATGGTAAAATCGTGTCAGTCTTCATGGAATTCCAGCATGTATTGTCTCGGATAGGGACCCAAAGTTCACCTCAAAGCTGTGGAAGCATGTTCAAGAGGAATTGGGCACCACATTAAACTTCAGTACAACCTACCATCCATAGACAGACAGGTAGTCAGAGCGTACACTGCAGATTCTTGAGGATTTGTTGCGAGCCCGTGTTCTTGATTGGGAAGGATCATGGGACCATTATTTGCCTTTAGCTGAGTTTGCATATAATAATAGCTATCATTTAAGCATTGGAATGCCTCCCTATGAAGCTCTCTATGGCCGACCATGCAGATCTCCACTACACTGGGATGACGTTGGAGAGCATACCTTGATGAAATCTGAGGAGATGCAACTATATACCGATAAAGTTGCACTGATTAGGCAGAGAATGAAGCAAGCACGTGATAGGAAGAAGTTTGATGCAGATGATCACCAATAGGAACGTCAGTTCAAGGAAGGTGACCATGTTTTTTAGAAGATCCGATCTATTCGAGCTTTGGCTAAGAATAAAGGAAAGCTCAATCCTCATTATGTTGGACCTTTTGAGGTTCTATAAAGGGTTGATGAATGTGCCTATCATATTGCTTTTCCACCTTAGTATAGTGCCATGCATAATGTCTTTCATGTATCTAATCTGAATCCCTATGTCAAAGACCCTAGTCACATTATGAATCATGAGCCTCTCGAGTTGAAGGATGATCTGTCATATGCCGAGTCCCCAGTCAGAATTCTCGACTTCAAGTCAAAGGAGCTTCGTAATAATCATTGTATTGAAATGGTGAAAGTTCTCTGGAGCCACCATGATGAGACCGATGCCACTTGGGAGCTAAAGACTGAAGTCGAGAAGAAATATCCACATCTTTTTTAGACTGCATGAATTTTGGGGACAAAATTCTTAAAAGGAGGGAAGAATGAGACAGAGTGAGTTTTTCCATACATTTTCTTTCTCTTATAATTTGATTATTCCAATTATGCCCTCAATCATCTCCAACACTAAATTGATGAATTGGATTATCAATTGCATTTAATACCATCCATAGTATCACAAAAAAAAAATCAAACATACAAGCAATATGATATGTGGTCTATCGATATGGCCAACAATATAATTTTGACTCCAATTTTGTACCTTAGCTACATAATGACACCATTAAGCTACTCCTAAAATTTCATTACAATTGGATGTACCAATTAGGAGTTATTCAAAATTGAAATTTATGTGTATTATGACATCTATTAATCCCTAGGCCCTAAGCTTCCAATTCCATTTGATATAAACGTGTCATGCAACCCTTTTTTTGGCTATTTGGGCGCGGAACAATTAAAGGGGCCAATCCCTACCATTCGATCTATCGATCACAAATTGCTTGAGATTTGATGACTCTCATGTCGTCTATAACCTCCCGTAAAACCCAGTCTCCACCTCTAATTGTATAGAAGTCCATCCAAGAGACCTCACACCCAAATCTCATCCCCTCTCCACAAGTTATTTGGAGGAAGGTTTCTCCTCCCCAAACCGAACCCAAGGACCCTCCACTCAGCCCCCTCGTGCTCAGAACGGGGAGAACGACCTCCACCTTCTCTGCGCCTCTCACTCATGGTGGAGCCCATATTAGGGTTTCCCCCTTTACACCTCCTTTCCTCTATTTAAACCCCTAAATAGAATCTCTGACCTTCCTTTATTCGTTTCCCATCATCAATTGTACTGAGAAGAACCCCTTTCTCCCCAACCTTAAGCAACCTCACCTCACCAGACTTGACTCCCTCCTCCACTTCTAGGCCTCCATTTTCCAATCCACTAAGACTACGCCTTATGGGGATCTCGACAAGTTGAGAACTACCCCTCGTTGGAGCCGTAGAGGTCCAGGACCTTGGGTCGATGAGCACCTACAACTGAGCTTTAGAGCCCTATCCTCGGGGAGGTCCATAGCTTCTCCAAGCCTCCTAAGGATCACAAACGTGTTGTCGGACCCTCATGGAGCTTCTTGAACCCTCAATCCAGCCCGAGGGCATGTAACCACCCATCTTCACTCTTTGTTCCTTTTTGGCCTGTTTGATTGTAGAATGAAGCTCACACCACCTTCGGCAATGAGCTTGGTCTCCTCGCAATTGGTGTGACCCCGTAGACTCAACCCACTCCTCATCAATGCTCCACATATCCTAGAACCCCGACCTCACCTCATCTTGCTTGTGTCGTTCCCTCGCTGTAGCCATGACGCACGAGTAGGGAACAATCAAGAAGGTCTTTTCACCACATTGCCCATACCCGATGATATATTCAATCAAAGGGCCATGGGTATTGCTGACCTTCTACCCGCCTGGCCCCTCTTCAGTCGAGCACCTACTCACGGGTCAATGGGAGGGTCCGATTAGTCAGATCCCTCGCCTGATCCGCAAAGTAGAGCTCACAAATCTTTTTTTATTTTCATTTATTTCTTCAGAAATGATCTGATTGGCCAGATCTTAGAAAAATCCTAGAAATTGCCAGGAATATCAAAATATAGCAAACCTATATATAATTTTCATCAGAAAAATGTGATCTATCTAAATAAAATATAGTTAGGACCTAGATCTGATCAAGTTTCAGAAAATATGGCCTACAAGGTCTAATGACCTTTTAATATATATATATATATATATATATATATATATATATATATATATATATATATATATATATATATATATATATATATATATAGTGCAATAATAGTCATCCTTGATTTAAATCTTCCTTGTGGACATCCTAAACCCTAATTGGGGTCCTGATCATCATGTTACTCGAAACCCTAATCAAAGAGGGATATTTGATTCAATAGTTTTGAAAAACTCTAATATCTAGTTTCTCTCTCTCTACATGTGTATACCTTATGCAACAATATGTCCAATCCTAATTATTTATTGATACTATATGATCTTGAATGACTCTAAAAATCTAGATCTAACTCAGATATCTCGAATCATATGTATCCTAAAGAGATATTCCTAATGATCTAAACTATAATAGAAACCCTAATATTGAATGGTGAGAACCCATAGTGACTTTAGGTTCTGGTTTACATTTTAGGGTGATCTAATATCTTTCTCCTAATCTAGGACTTGTGGAAGTCAGATCTAAAATTAAAGTTACGTGGATATAATTATATGACTAGTTTTGCTGGATGTTAAATATATGTATTTGCTTGCATGTATTTGAGTACATTATTCGATGTAGATATATGTGTATTGCCAATTTCCGCATTGAACATATAAGAACATAAATGAATGAGAAAATGAAATGTAGTTACTAGTGGTGCTCATTAACCTCCCTATTAGAGAGGGAAATAATTAATTTTGACTAGTACCTCCCTAATGGTACAAGGTATGTAGGGAGATCTGGGGATAGGGCCCAATTAATTTATGTTTGTGCTAGTCCACCATAGTAATGCATATTCATTTTAAATGTGATTAATAACTTATTTTTTCCTGATTTTCCACCTCTAAATAATGTTTTGTTTCTCTTTCTTCATTTCCTAGTATAGCTCTTAATTCCACGTACCAACTTTGTTGATGTTTTTGTTTCTCATATTTTCTAGGTACCAGCAACATATGATGCACTTCAAAGTACCAGAAGCTAATAAATAATGAGCATGGAGGATAGTAGATAGATCTCCACTTCTAATCTTATTCATTTTAGTTAGATAGTTTTATTCTTCTAGATGATGTAATAGGATGTTATAGGTCATATGTAATAATCATATTTTTCTTTCTCATAGACTTATTCAGTCTTTATTCTCAATTACTAGCATGTAATGACTTTATTTATTCTCAATGAATGAAGTGTTGTGTGTCTATCTAATGATGATGTGAACAGGATCTTGGCATTCCTATGATTTTAGATGACTATCATCATTACTTATATTTTCCCTTCTGACATTTATAGATATGAGTGCATGCATATCTAAGGATGTCACTATGGAAAGTATATAGAAATTGGGGTCGTCACATGATACATTAAGATTTCTACATTTGTAGTCATAAGATCCTAATATAGAAAATAGGGCCCAAATCAGTGCATCCACCCAAGTTTTGTGATCATTGTTATGTCCAAAATTTTATTATTTAGTATAATCACCAAGAATATGCTTACTGTGTTCTACATATTCAGACTACCTTTGATTTGATATGCTATCAGTTTCTTGACTATACTGGATTTCAGTAAAAAATAGTGTCTCTGATTTCCGTATGAATTTGTCTATTATTTCCATATGGTATGAATATGTTCTACATAGTCTGTCTCTATAATTATTGTTCATTACATACAACACCATGGCAATTTATATTGGATTTCAGTATAAGCACCACTTCAAAAACTATGTTTTAGATTGATGTAAGTTGTAGTTTTCCGTTGTCAACTTGCCTGCTTTCTAAAATTGTGGTTGTCAATGTGTGTTAACCCTAACATGGCTATATATCCATTTGGCATTAAATTTTTTTCCATGGATTTGTTGTGAACACCAGTGGTGATCAGTTTAGGCCTGACCACAATACCATTTTGTCAATTGGTTTACCCTATTTTCTAAATAAGTGTCTGTCGTTGGCAATTCCTTTGACTTATCTTAATATCTAAGCTCTGCTTATGTCAGATTTATACAAATTTAGATTGTTTTGATTTTCATAAACTTGCTAGACCCCTGATTAATATGTTGTACAAATCCAAGAAAACTATTGATTTCTATTCAGTAATATTTTGCATTTATAGACTATCATGTTTTTTGTAGTATGCATTTATATCTGTCTTTTTTGATTTCTCAAGTTTTGGGAGTTGATTTTCAATACATCCAATGGAAGTCATTTTTTGACTGGCCACATTTTGTATGCCTACTTATAACGATCAACTTTAGATTTGTTTGTTTTACTGGATTGGACCGAGATGATTTTGTACATGTATATCAACCACTATGTTTTATGCCTCTTTATGTCAGTTGTTGATACTTATTTTAATAATGTTTTACCAAATTAAAAAATTGGTGTTTCCTAATCTTGTGCGCATACCATACCTCTAGTTTTGAAACTAGGTAAATGCATGCGTAAGTTATTCAAATAAAATTGATATTGAAATTTAGATTTCATTACACCCTCACCATTGAAATGTATTGCAACACCATTGCTACTATGACTTCTCAAGAGTGGTCTATTAAACTGACGAGGCTCTAGTTTCAACTTTGAGACAACAATATGATGTAGTTATATGTGTGGATGGACAATTAATTAGAGAGGCAAGGAGGGATACACTTTTTCAATGGCGAATGAGAATGGGGAGGCCCTATGTTACATTAGAGAAGATAAAAACCCTATGGAAGAATATGAAGAAAGATTTTGTCAAGATGAAATGCATGACCAACCCTAGTGGTGTTGGGTGGCATGATTTGAGTCACACACCCATACTACCTGATAGCAAATAATGGAGGGATACACTTAAGGAATGTCCAACATTTTACAAACACTTATCGTAATATTAGGGTATTAATAACCTCCTAAAATAATTTATTTGCCTATTAGGAGAACAAGGAGCTAGCAATACTGCTTAATTGACCCTTCTATCATTACCATGATATCAAGTTGATGGGAGGAAAATTATCGCGAGGGGTCACCATGCAATGTCCTCAACAGACAAAGAGTCTCTAACTGACAATGCCTCAAAGGTTGAAACTACATTTGTCTTGAACGGATATGAGACTTTCTATTGACATGTAGAACTTTGAATTTCAAAGTGAGGGAGATAGTTCTAGGCTATATTACCAAAGTAGGCACATGAACACCTTCTAGTCAATGTCGTAGGAACTGAGGGGTACACATACCTGAATCTAGGGCTATTTGAAAGGATGTCAGACATGGATTCAATAAAGTATATGCAAAGGGGCCAATATTCGGCACCGGTTTTATCTACCGGTCTATTGAGAAGGAGTATGCCCAAATTTTGAAACATCTCACCAATGCATTCTGAGACGCACTGTTGGTCATTTTTACTACTATCGTGAAAAGCATGAAGGAGGGAACAAATTGCACAATACAACTTAGCCTACTTTAAGACCTCAATAGACTTTTTGAATAGTTTTGAGACCTTTATTTTAGGTACATTGGAGGGTTCTTCCTGGAGGATTGTTGCATGTTTTCCACTTCAGGTCCTCAGTCTCAGAAAGTGCCTACAACAAAACCAACACTGAGTATGCCACTATCATACATGACACAATACTCTGGAGATCATTCAAAAACCTCATATCCATCCTTCAACATTCCTTCTAGTATATCACCCATGTGGCAGACGTTTGGTGGTGATGCAGGGGTTGGTGCACCTCCTTATCCTATGTTCGGAGCAAGCACATCATTTAATTGGAACAATAGTCAAGCTGGTGACATAGCAGACCACAGTATAGGGCCTACAACTTCAAAGGAAATATGAAATTCTTGATTGTGATATGTTTAAGTGAGTAGAATAAACCCCCAAAAAAATTTAATTATCATTTGGAAACTTATCATTTTTTTATAACATGTAATATTAACAATAATTTATTTTCCTCCCATTTAAGTTTATGGCATGTAATATTGACTATTATGCTTTGTTATTAGATTTTAATTCATAAGTGCACTTTCTATGTTCTATTTGCTTTTACACCTCAACATCTGTAATAACTTTT
Source organism: Alisma plantago-aquatica (assembly GCA_963693085.1). Classification (NCBI taxonomy): domain Eukaryota; kingdom Viridiplantae; phylum Streptophyta; class Magnoliopsida; order Alismatales; family Alismataceae; genus Alisma; species Alisma plantago-aquatica. The sequence continues at coordinate 785,174,504 of OY856411.1, read as the reverse complement.
TTACACTTCTATAAGCAGCTTTCTATCTCTTAAATTATAGGCACCATGGATGGTAGCAATCATATGGAAACACCAGACTATCTTGCAAACTTTTTAGATTTTGTTTCAGGACCAGCAAATCAGATTGATGGGTAAATGACAAAATCAATCACAGATTCAATTATGTATGACACCAACAAATGTAATGAAGAGTCAGGTACTTGAATACCTAGGTCCATCAATATTAGAAGTGGTCACCAAATGGTTTATGAAATCCTCATAGGACATAGAATGAGGGTGCATGACCTTTATAGAATGGAAACACATACTTTGTTAGGCCTTGTTTAAAACCTCAAGGACTCGTGGCTTGTTAAAAACTATAAGAGGTGTATCATCAGTCAAGACTATATGATATTTCCTCCAAATGGTTGCCCAAATCGATACTAAATGTGACTTAGCAGAGGACTACATCCATCCGAGGGAGACAACAATAAAAAAAAAATCAATTAGGCTTTGGAGGTAATCTGTGAGTTTTGTCATGAGTATATCGTCATGCCTAAAACATCCAAAATTCCACACCATCATATTGTGGGAAACCCATTGTTCAAACCATACTTTAAGGTACTAATTACCCTGATACCATAATTTTGCTTACATATACTGGCATTTTTTAGTGAAGTTTGGCACTACCTTATTTTAGGATTCTATTGGGTCATTTGATGGGAACACATTCCTATGAAGGTCGTTAGAGTAAAGTAAAATCATTATCGCGATAGGAAAGGATTTCCCTCAATGAGAATCATGGGTTTCGTAAACTTTGACATGGATTGTAAGTACATTTGGATAGGGTGGGAGGGTTCCACAGCAGACATGAGTGTCCTATAATCAGCTACAATGATGGGAGGTTTTGAAGTACCTCTTGGTAAGAATTACGTAGTGGATGCAATCTATGCTAACACCCCTCAATTTCTTGCCCCATTTCACTACACACATTATCATTTTGGTGAGTGGCAACAGATAAGAACACAACAAAAGGGGAATGAGTTGTTCAACCACTGACATGCACAATTAAGAAATGTTGTTAAGAGAACATTCATTGTGTCAAAGAGGAGGTTTGCTTATCTAAAAAAATATGCAACTATCCCATACATGCACAAAGTTGTATAATATTTACAAGTTGTATCCTCTACAACTTCATATGATGTCAATGGGATGGTGATGTTATGATGAATGTCCATGAAGGAAATAGATCTGGTTCTACAGGGCCAAACAACAAAGTAGAGTTGAACTCCCTACACCAAACTACCCATGCCGATATCTGGGTATGTCATGTTCTATGTGAGGGAGTTAGCGATCTTATTTGGGAAACACATTGAAACCCTAGGAGTATGTGCAACCATGGACAATAGTTTAATAGTGTCTTAGACCAAAAGTACTTTCTAAATAATTTGACTCAAAAAATGGAACTCCAAAATCTCTTAATTCAATATGCATTCATTCTATTAAATTTAATTATATTCACTAGAATAATTATTGATGTAAAATTTCCACAAAATTTACACGAGAAAGTAAATTAGATGCATATTTTTCACTAAGATAGTTTTCAAGCAATTCACTTAAACAAGGTAATCCAAAATTTACTGGCTCAATATGCAATCCATAAAATTAAATTGTGTTGAGTTGACTACACATGACCATTTAGTTTTAATAAAATATGTGCCAGCAAGTTCATCAAAAGTATAATTTCTCTATAATACTTGCATGACAAAGTGCATAATTGATAAAAAAATGAGAATCAGTGTACTAGATTAGCAAGAAAATACATTTTTAATGTGATTGTGCTAGATAGAGTGGGTCCCAAATATGATTATGATCTAAACAAGGAAATGTTTGAACATTGTATTTATGATTTAGAAATATAGTTAAACATTATACGAAAGAAATTGTTATCTTTTGGTTGTGTCAATACAATCATACTTAAAATCATTTCTCAATGAAAATATGACTCCTAGAGTTTATTTTATGCCAATCACCATAACTTATACATCCTTGTAGTCCTGGAGCCAGATACATACAATGATTTTCACATCCTGATATTGTGTCCATTGTTACCAATATCAAATGATCATTTGTATTTCAACTAGTAGTTATTGTTCCTTATAAGTTGGCAATTGATGATTGATAAACACTATCAAGGTTTCGATCAATTTACTATAATAGATACATTCTTATTTTTTCATTTTAACTGATCAAAATTAGTATTGGCATCACCATCATATAATTGATTTAACACCTATTATAAGATAAACATATAGAATATTGATGTATTAAAATATGTACCAATATCTAATTTTCATTTTTCTAAAATTTTAAGATATTAGATCCAATCAGAAATTTTAAGATATTAGTAAATAGAGATTGCCATCATATTTAATATGAACAAGGTGTGATTTTATTATTCACTTTATTTGATTATACGAATACAATTTAAAGACTATAATATATGCAAATATATTTTCAGAATTTATCCAAACAAGGGTCAACATCTGTCTCTTTACTAAATAATTCTACTCCTTGCATTGAATAACCATCAATACATATAACGAGAGTATATATATACTGCTAGCTTACAATTAAAAAGGAGTAGAATATAAATTAGCTTGGAGGATATTCAAATAGATCCTAGATTACAATCTAAATTATATGACCAACCAATAAAAAACAAAGATAAAATCCAAATATTTTATATACAGAAAGGGCCATTTCAACTATAGAGTCCTGAGTTTCCTCCAAATATGATTGGTAATAATTTTTAAAGATTTAACAAAGGTTGATTTTTTGAATTCTAAACATAGATAGAGTGTGTTTCTCATGGTATTTTTTATTATCCATGTTTCATATAAAAAGAACAAATTCCATACATATGCATGTCAATTAATAAAATTAGCATTGACATTAGTAGTGGCAATATCAATAGTAGAAATATCATTCACTATCATGAATGTTATTAAAAATAGTCGATGAATTTGAATGAATGATAAGTGACTTAATTATTCACTGGTTACCTATATTGAAAATGAAATATTTGACACCATTGGTAATAAAATATTATGGAACAATTCCATAAAATCAGAACTCAATTTAAATTGTTAGGTAGGAAATAATGTTTTTATTATGGAATGTATTAGTAAATCTAAATATAATATTTTGAGTGTCTTTTACATATTCATTGATAATTGTTGATGTTATGAGATCTTTTCTAAAATTTTAGCTGATGACTAATTTTATTTGTAATTGTGACCCCCCTTCAAGATTTGGATGGCTCCACCCCTAGCCCCTATCACTATTGCTTGTATAATGTAGAATGACTAGTAAATAAGTCATAAAAGGAATGAAGGATTAATAGCATCATGTATTATTAATATGAACATGGATTGATATTTAATAAGATTTTTTATTTTAAAGATTATGCCTCATTCAATAGGATGAAAAAGAGAAGGGTGTGAAAAGTATACGAAAGCACAAACATTTCCAGTGAGAAACACATATTGGGACATTCACACTCTATTTCTAGCAATGTGCTTTGGTCCAGTGGATTCATAGTGCATTACTGCTCCTATGTGTGTGGCTTGACTAGATTTAGAGGTTTTACAACCTCATTTCCTTATGGAGAACAAAGATAGAGGTTCCTCATAAAGTTCTTCATAGGTGTTTTACTAGCCATAACTATTCCTTGTGGTAAGACAAATACTTGTAGAACTTGATGATGATTGTGTGTGTTTAAACTATATATAGATGAGCTGGTCATATACCACCAGTATAGGAGTAGCAAGGTGTACCAAAAAATTTCAAGAAAATATTGAATGATATTCATAAAAAATTACATTATGTGAGTGTAAGGAGTGAGACTCATAGGGGATGCACCCACTCGAGGGAAAAACAGAAAACAATTCAATGCCAGATAATATTATTTTACAAAGGATGGAATACTTAATTTACTGTATAATATATCAAATACCAAACATGTAGCAAGATAAGACAAAATTCTAACTTTGACAACTATCATTTCTATCATAGTTCCATCACCAAATAGGGTGAATACAATAACTAAAGGAAGATAGACTATAACTAAGAGGTTGGAGAGGGCAGTCTAGATACTCCAATCTATCTCTAAGGAAATACTTCTCATGTACATGCTATCGATCGAGGTCACCTATGGAAAGAACTTGTCCACCTAAGGGGTCGGGAACACCCCACAAGAGAAGACAAGGTGGAAGACTATCAACAAAAGTTAGTAAGCACTTGCAATAGTGATCGGATAATCATACAATATTACGCTCATCCAAAGTAAGGTACCATACTTCCTGATGAAGAGGGAGGTAGAACATACAAATGGATTTCAAAAAAGATCTTCATATAGTAAGACAACGAGATTATACAAAGAAACAACAAAGTTTACAATTAATAATTGTTGTCTTAATATCTTAAATTAGATAACAATAAAATAATATGAAGAAGATTGCATGCATATTTTATATTAGACTAGGATCATCTAAAATTAGGGCCAGAACACCTCCATATTCCATTCATGGGAACTAGGTGAAAGCACCCTCTATCCTCCATGTAATGGTATATATATGTCAAGTGAGAGCACATGGGGCTACATGAGAGAACCAAAAGCACATATATAGGAAAAGATGCAGAATGTGATCCAACCTGTAATGTACCACTACTAATAGATAATAATTAAACATTCATTTAATATACAAGCAAGATAAGTTATGCCCAAGAAATTCATTAATTTAGGCATCCATTACTAAATGGGACGGTAAGATGAAATAATGTATAAGGGTTGCAAATGGACAAGTATGAACAAGATAAAATAAAATTAATTCAATTTGCACTTTCAACATAATATAAGATAAATTTCGGTGAATTGGACCCAATCAGGTCAATGTAAAATCAAGTTACACAAAATAGTATGCCACAATCAAGTGAAAGAGAGAGACAAATTATAAAACATTGTCCAATATGACTCAAAAGTAGAAGTTGCATACCTCAAATTGTATCTCAAAATTTCCAAGGTCGAAATGCTAATCCAAACCAGGGTCTGAAGCTGCCTATTATATATTTAGATGATCTAGGGTTAGACTTCAATAAAACAAACCCTAAACATGACCTTTTTATTATTATAGATTTAGGTGATTTACATTACAGTTTTGTGATTCCAAAGTTATTTATATTAGTTTATGATTATGAACATTAGATATGTATTTCACAAATTAACAATAATTAGGAAATCCTTAAAAGTCACATATGTAATTTATTGGTATTTGATAATGAAAACTATGCCAAATGATATGTATTATTTTCCTAATTCCAATACAGATTTTATTTTATTTTTCAAACTTGTAAATCAATTACTATGAATTTTACTAGATAGATACAAAATAATGAATTATTAAATCAAAACTGGGGTAAATGACCAGATTTCCCCCACATCCCACATCAATATCTTGATGTGTGATAGGGTAGACTCATAAATTCAATAACTTAAATCAAACTCATGACATGGTATCAAACTAAAACGTAAAAGACATATATTCCTATGGAATGTGTGACATAATTAACATCAAAGCTACAATAAGATCGTCAAATTAGCCACCATCATCTTCTTCACCCATCCTTCACCCCCAGACATTACATAACTTCTAATATCTACTGTGATGAGTCAAACCCAAACATTGTGGGAGAACCCAGAAGACTACCACAACCAAAGAATTCCTCATGCTCATGTGGACTCAATAGACATAGGCATGGGTCCTGGGATCGCTGGTGTTATTTCCTACACTTTCCACCATGAGGGCATAATGTAAGCCACACACGAGACCTACAAGTTAGAAAGCTCATAAGAAACAAAAACCTCAGGAGGATTCATAGGAGCATAGTGCAAACAATGGTTGAAATCTATGGATGGAACTTGGATGAAACATGACTATGGAATGACATCAGCAATAGCAGGAGAAAAAAAAACAAAATTTGGGAAATATAGAGGGACCACAAACTTATCCAATTGGCAAGGTAGGGATCTCTAGAAGGGGGTACTGAGGCAAGAGAAGTTATTACCATGGCTTGTGAAGGCTTCAAATCTCCTAGACAAACCCATGTTGGCATCAGGAGGGGATGAAGTAGGGAATAGAAGGTGCGATGATTGAGGCTCAACTGAGTATTTGGGAATGAATTCTAGTACTTTAAGATGGTGATAGGGTCATTATTTATAAAGAGGGCATCGTATGGTGGGTGGGACACTCACCAAACTGGGAAAATAGGGGAGTAGGGAGACCCATATTGTTGGCTGGACTATTGGGAATTCCAAACCTAGGTAACATCAAGCTTATCATACTCAGCCACATGTGAGGAATTGTGAATTGAGATAGAGTTGGGGTGAGGAGGTGTTAAGAGAGTGGAAAAAAAGGAGGAAGAGAGATAAACACTGACAGACTATTCAGTCCAAGTGAGGGGCAAACTCAAGGATGAAGAACTACCAAAGGTCGAAGGATGCTAATACAATGGCCTAGAATAATCTTGCATAAATGCAAACCCAAGCATGATAGTTAAGAGACAAAAATTTGAGAAATCGATCATGTTACCAAAAATCACGATAACTGGGCATGACATGTGATTGAAATCAAATAAGACAATGTCCATCTACACTAGGATTAGTATTTAGGTATCTTCTTATCTAATTAAATTGAGATAGAAAGCATTACCCCATCAAGCTGAAAATTAGCATCTAGACTAATTAAACCCAATGAATACAATTTTAGGTCTATATTCAATTTTGAGCTCATCCTATAGGAGTTTTGATACAATTAGGGTTTAACTCAATCACCTCCATATTTATTATTATATATTAACATTATCCTCAATGTTTTAGATTTAGGTTTCAATCATTATATCTTACTACCATTAAGGTCACATGATATTGTATTATTCAGATTGTGACATCTTACTTAGTAATTCCATTATGTCCATTAATTTCAACATTAACTCCAATACTAGCACACTAATTACTTCCACTTACATAAAACATACATTTATAGTCATGTTATATTTGTTAGTTACATTAGTGTCCATATGAATCGTTCATTTATAATTATTCATATTCAATTACATAATATGAACATTTATGTCATTGTGGTAAATTGAAGAGCAAAGCAGCATGAAAAGTATATTTAATGTGACTCATTACATATGAATCCATCTTAGGTCATTAGACAAACTTTATGTGTATTAGGATTTATTATATTATTAGAGCCTAAAATGTTACTAAAACATTTAATAAATAACAAGGATTCATGTATTAGGGTTAGTCAACTTCAACCTAGGGTTAGGTCAACATGGTTACTAACCATCTGATACACATCATTATCACATCCAAGATCTAGGGTGTGGTTCCATGAATCTTGTCATCATCAGATTAACATTTTTTGGTCCATAGCATGGTCGGGATCATATGTATCTATAATTGGAGTTAATATGTGAGTTAACCATATTATGTGCATTTTTCGTCAGGGGTACAAACATGGGTGTAGGGTATATGTCTATCCTTGTTTTGCCAAGTCTAAGGATCCATGCATACAAACCTCCTAATCACAAAATTAGGGTTTCCAAACTCAGGATAAGCATATCTTCTTATATTACATTGAGGTTGTAATGGTGATAACTGTAGGGAAAATAGGGAGACAAATAAGGCAATGAAAACCAAAATTTAAAGCATGATTCCCCAATTAGCAAGATCATGACAACAATAATGTATCTAGGAAGGAAGATTTGCAAGGTCATACCTAGTCCTGGAGAAAGTCCAACGAAATTACCCTCGCAGTAGAAACATGCTTTTTCTCCAAGCAGTAATGAGTTTCTTCTTCAAAAGCACTCGAACAATCATCACCAACAACCTCCTAGTCTGGCACCATGGACAATGGTTGATGGTGTCCTCCTAGCAGGAAAAATCCTTACCTCTAGAGTACTTTAGGTGGACCAATGAGAACTCTATGTTGCACTACCAGAACCAACAGAAATGAGTTGTCCGTTCAAACATCAATCTTCTAGGATTGATTCACTCTCACGCAATTGTCACTCACTTGTTCTCCCCCCTTTAACCAGTAGGAATTGCTCATGCTCTCTATTAATTACCACAACCAGAGAGAACAACAATGTTTTGGGTGAATTTTCATTTCTGAGAAGCCCCCAGTTCCCCGCTATTCATAGGAGAGGCCAGGGTCTGGGTTCCCACTCTGTGTGGGAGTTGAAAGAACTGAATTCACAATTTTTGACAAAACTTTGAATGGTGAACCAGTCGGCTCACACACCCAACTAATCGATTGGTGGGTGACTCGGTTGGTTCATGCCATGAACCACTCGGTTCATGCAATTTTCTATTATGAATCACATTGGAATTCAATGCACGATTTGTGCAATACATGACGTCAACATTAATCCTAGATATGATCACATTGACCATTGAACTGGGTAGTTCATCCCATGAACTGATCGGTTGGGACCTGTGAACCAGTCGATCACTATGGGAACTGATCATTTCACACCCAAGTTTAGTTATTGATCAACCAGTCTTGATTCTAATTGACCTAATGCTCTAATGGATAAGTTCAACACTTCAAATGATAAGTTTAGAGTCCAATCACTCCACTTCGAACCTCAATTGTTTAATTGAATACCTAAACACCTTTATAATCAATTTAAACATCATTCATGAATAAACTCTAATTCCAAGTGTATCATATGTGTGTGACCCTATAGGTTGCAAATTATGTTGGAAGTGAATGTCCATAACTAGATTATGACATCACAAGCAATAAGAAGTTTCTAGCAACACATCATTGCTACCCAAGTAATTCGAAAAGATGGAGAACAACTCCAACCTACATCCATGATCAATTTTACCATGATCATATAGTTCCTTTGTCTATGATATATAGATTCAACTCGAGGGATGTATTCATCATCCTCTTTAACATCCAATCCATGTTCCTTGAGCTAGAGAATAATGTTTGAGATGCACCTGAGCTCACATATCACATATTGAGTCACATGAGTATGGCCATACATTTCTCAGTCTCACTTATCAAGATGCCTAGGATATAAAACTCATGTAGGAGGGACAAATCCCATCTACATCACTCACACTCAATTCCCATGTGTCACAATGCACCTGAGCATCACCTTTTTGGCAACCCTTATTCAAGGTTACGTTGAACAATGTCTAAGTACATTGAACAACAAGTAAATAGTATAGTGACTCACCAATATTGCTATGAGAGATGATTGTGACTACTATTCCATGGTCTCCATGTATCACTCTCATGGTGGGTTTGTCTGATACATTGTTCTCTAACATGAAACTATTTTATTGACATGATATCATCTATCATGACCAATTATACTTTGTCGCCAATCAACACATACTCTAGTCTTATGTATTACTGTTATCTATTTTTCTTCCACGGTAATATCTGACTAGGGACATAACCAGATGTATGCAATCTTATCATGCATATGATCTCATCATTCATGTCCTCAACCTAAAGACATATGTCATAGAGTAACATCATTCCTTTGACATCTACTATGTATGTGTAATCATATCATGAGTGAGACAAACATAACAAATGGAATTACCTTTATTATTATCAAATTAGGTATGCCACATTCCAATGATAATATGAATGGATCTCTAGGCATACATACCAACAAACTCCTAGTTGCTCTTAGAGCCAATTACCCATGAATATTGTTCCATGTGATCTTAACATGCCCATAATGTTTTTGTTGCACAAGTGATTTTGTAGAGGGTTAGCAATATTTTCTTGAAGTCAGTATTTTTCAAGTTTCACATCTCTATGACATCTCATAGGAGATGGAAGTGTTGTAGTATGCTATCTAAGATCCCTACCCTATCAAATAGCTCTATTATTGTCATCAATCATTTGAAACCTCCCACAAGTTCATCTATATGAAGTACTAGATACATAAAACATCCTCTGTTCTTCTCATAACACCAAGATACTCAAATTCAATTGTATAATTTTAACAACTGTCTCTAGCTCAATATCCTTTCTATGTTACCGTTCTCATTTTAAGGTCAAATACAAATAAAGATTGCGATCATTAATTTTATTTTTCATTTTGAAAGCTTGCATCGGTGTAACCCTTTACAACCAACAATTCATATATCCATAACCAAGGAATTAATCCTTTTAGTGCTTCTCAAGTGCTTAAGGGGATGTTCTTATGGCATTTTAGTGACCTTCACCAGTATCTGACAGATAGCCTCTCATCATGTCCAACACATACGAGATTGCTAGATAAGTGTATACCATTTCGTCATGTCTAATACATATGAGATAATGGGATGAGTACATTCTATACATAATATATCTGATTGATAATGATTTTGGTATATTATTCATGTTCTTCCCATTCTTCCCAAGAATTGGGACATTAGGCTCTTCAAACTAACTACATGGACAAGTTTTCTCTCATTGAGTATTGCATGTTGAACCCTTCAATAGCTTTCCAATGTATGCACTCTTTATTACGTTAAGAAGCTTTCCAGGTCTATCTCAATGGATCTCAATTCCTAGAATATAGGATGCATAAACTTAACCTTTCATAGAGAAGGTACTTTCCTAGCCAGGTTTTAATAAATTCATTTTAAGGATGTTGTTTCCCATCATTATGTGGAACATAAATATGCTCCCATGAAATCTTTTATAATCACATATTTCTACTTCATTATGACTTAAGTCAAACCCTTTGACTATCTTGTCAAATTAGAGATTCCAATTCTAAGATGCTTGATTCAATCCAAAGATTGACCTTTGTAGCTTATGGACTTTATTTCCATTATATGAATTTATAAACCCTTTAGGATGTGTCACATACACATCCTTTCAACATTCTTTTTAAGGAATTTAGTTTCAACATACATTTTTCCAATTATCATAGTCACATTAAGATACAATATCAAACATTATCCTAATGGGTTTAACCATGGAAAATGGTGTACCAGTATGCTCTTATAGGTTTGTATACTATTATCCATGTCAGTATTTTCTCAAAGACCTAAATGTACCCTATGAGTTTTACCCCCTTCAAGTGGATCCTCCAAGGTCATACTGTGTTGGTGTACATGGAGTCCATGTTTTATCTGATGGCCTCAATCCATTTCTCAGATTCTGGTTCCTGAATAGCTTTTAGGTAGGTTGTTGACTCATCATCTATGATCAAGTCACCATCTTTTTGAGTTATAAGATATAATAATCTTTCAAACTCAAGGTGTGTTCTACTAGAACTACAAGTTTTGTGTTACCAAAGGAACTTGCAATTCTGCAACAATTTGTGATTCTCATTGTTCCCACTGAACCTCTTTAGGTTTAGTGTTTTCTTATTTTCCAAGAACACTTCTAGTTCTAATTTTAGTCTCACTGATTCCTTTGGAACTAAGTTCCCCTTCAAGAATATATCCATCCTGATCATCAAACAACTTTATTGTTGAATTCTAGTATAGAAGTAGTATTTAACAAGATAATATTTATGTGATTTGATGATAAAGATTTTCAAGAAACTATTATCTTACATAAGCTTTCAATCCTAATCCTAATAAAATACATATCGGGACACTTCCTATGCCATATCACATATGGCCTCTTTTTAACCATTTTAGACGGTACATTGTTTTAGCATAAAGCATGTACCCAAAAGGAAATGGAAGATCAACTAGATTTATTGATGATCATACCATGACTAACATGTTCTGATTACTTGATTATGATACATCATTATGTTTCAGGTAGAGTTCATTGTGATACACTATCACAGTCTCTCCAGATGGTCCTCAAACTCTTGGTTTAAAATATCTCAACATCGATCATATCTAAGTGTCTTAATACTTTTACCAAGTTATTTATGTACTTCATTCATGATCTCCTTGAACACATCAAGAGATTCATATTTGTATTTCACTAAATAAAATATTCCATATCTACTGATATCATCAATAGATATAATTACCTCTAGAATTTATTCTAAAAGGTATATATACATCAACATGTATGCGCCCTAATAGAATACTCGCTCTCCCACTACATCTAGTGAATATTTTTTTACATATTTCCCAATAAATAATACTTGCATGTCTCCATTAGTTCGATAACTGAAAGAGTCTAAATAACCATCATGTGAATTCTAGAGATGTATTCCTCATTTATGTGTTGTAGATGACAATGTTATAGGTATTCATTATTTGACTCATCGAGTCATTAGTATGTGTCATGCTTATTTATCTCTACAACTATCAAATATAGATTGTGAGACATTGCCATATAAGATCTCATCTTATAGATTGAAACATCAATTCTTGTCCATGCAAGATAGATGATGTTTTAATCAATGGAAGCGGCATAATAGCAATTCACTAATTGTATTATGTGTCCATGAATAACAACTTCCAAATGTAGTGGTAGCAACCCTTGATCCACACAGTTGTCACTTACTCCTTCTCATGCTCTAAAGTAGAGATCTCTATCTCTTTCTTCTTCTTGAGATCCTCTATTTAAAGAGGATAGTTCCTTTTCAGTGTCTAGGCAGGTTACAATGGTGGCACTTTCCTTATTTGATCATTTAATTGAAAAGGACATTTTCCTTTTACACTCACCCCTCTCCTTATGTTGAGTGCACAAGAATTGGACTTCATCTTTGCCTTAAAACTCTTCTAAGGCTTGCCTTTGTCCTTGGACTCACTTCTGCTGATAACCATCACAAAATTGTCCTTCTTTTCATGCTTCAACATTAATAAACATGCCAAGCATCTTAGACAACAGTACAGACAAGTTACTCAAATGACAACACTTGATAAACTAGATATATGATTCAGGAAATGCTTGCAGGGTCATATTTTTAACCAACTCTTGACCTAAAAAGAAATCCCAGTCACTCTACATGCCCAATCATATTGAGCACCTGGGGCTCTATTGGATCTCCCTCTGTGAGTTTGCACTCAAATAACACTTCAGAGACATTATACCTTTCTTTCTATACATGATTTTATAAGATGTGTTACCATCTTGAGAATGTCCATGTTTTCATGCTTCTCATGCAACTCTTAGTTCATACAACATAGAATAAGGTACGCAATGTCTGTGACATCATTGACATGCTTCAAATAACTATCCATTTCAGCCTTAGGTGCATTTGGAGCAAGTTCCTCGAGCTTTGGTCTTTAAGGACATGGAGCTTTCTCTCTATTATCAAAGTCATAGACCATATGTAGAAGTAAATCCCATTTAGTTTTTCCTACTCAAGGACTAATCACAATGACAACGTGTTTGTGTTTGTCTACAAAATAAATCTTGCAACTTTTTCAAAACATTTTGATTTGGTTTGATTTGATAAATTTGATGATATTAATTAGGATTTTAATTGATTATTACTCCCATTATTTTGTTCAAATTGATAACCCTCATTTATCAATTCGAAACATTGCAACATACAATCTTCTAGTTAGCCAAGATCTAAGACAATTCAATTATTACCCAACCAACACCAGCTTCCATAATCAATTATTTGTTGATTCTATGTCAGTGTTGACTCTAGGTCTAAAATTACCAAACCCTTTTCTTAAAGATGACTAAACCATTCCACTAATTTGTGTCTAATGGTTCTACTTGAGTGATTTCATATTCGGTATAGACACACTCCAAATGCCCTAACTTGCACATCTAAACTTGGAGTAAAGACAAGTCAAAATCAATGCAAGTGCACTTTTGTGGAATGTGATGTAAATCCATTAGAATCATGTTGTGAATCACTTGGAATGATTCTATGACTTGTAAATAAGCTTAGAAAAAATTAGGAGCACTCAAATCAAATATTTAAGTACTTTAATGACATTTTCCAAAATTCATTACATGTACTTTATCGGTCGAGTTACAATCTCGACCGATCCATGATGCTTTTTGAGAATTTTGTTGATCGATCGAGTTTCCTATACTTAGAACTCGACCGACCGCTACACTAGAATAAAACTAATTTAATTTATCGGTCAATTTTAAATAAGGACAAACTCAACCGATTGGTCAAATTAGCTTTGTCGTATAGTACATTCGATCGAGTTAACTTTATAGAAACTCGACCGATCACACTGTATGGAAAACTGCAAAAAAGTATTTCTAGCCGTTGGAATGTTGCAAAACTCAAAAAGTATTCGTTGCAACATCCCCAATGGCTAGTATTCATCCTTAAGTGTTCCCAAAGGCATAGAGGCATCCCCAACTATAAATAGGACCCCTTGGGCTTCATTCCATGGTTGAGAATTCAATGAAAAACTCCATATGAGTTTCCTATTCTATAGTTGAGTTCTTCCTATAGCCTCCTCTCTCTCTCTCTAAGATTAATCACTTGCATCATCCATTAGAGTGAGTAGGAGATTTGTAAGAGAGCTAGTCCAACATGTATATCTTATGAGGCTCTCACTTCCTCCACCTCCCTATCTCTCATTACAACCATGAAGATGAAGGTTCTCTCTCTTTGCTAAGAGAGGTGAAGAAGAACAAGGGAAGGAGTCCCTTGGTGAAGAACAAGGCCAAAGACTTGGAGAAAGAGTGGGAAGCACTTGGTGAAGGTATAAGACTCCTTGATCAAGTGGGTAAGTTCTTGGTGAGAGCTTCTCAGAGTGAAGGTGAAGTCAAAGGCTGAAGATCAAAGGAGAGTAGGAATTCCTTCAAGGTCGAAGATGTGTGCAAGAGTGGGTAAGTCCTTCATGAAGGCAGAAGACTTCTTGCAAAGTGGATAAGTCCTTGTGTAGGTTAAAGACTCTTAATTTGGATAGGTAAGTCCTTTGGTGGGTCATGTATTGTATATCTTGCATGAAATATAATGGAGGTGCAATGGTTAAGAAATCCTAGAGGTTGACCTTTCTAGGTAGTAGACTGACGGTCTACTAGTTTGGAGATTGGAACCACTCTACATAGCTTGTCACTTGGTGGTTGTGAAATATCTCTCACACTTGTTATGTATATTTTAGTTGCACTCAAGTTTCCTATTTATCAACCTTATCTTGTGGTATATCTTGAAGGTTTAATAAATTCTATTTAAGTGCTTCCAGCTCTATTCACCCCCTCTAGAGCACACAATCACCCTTCCTAGGATCCAAAAATTGGTATTAGAGCATGTCTTCTCCAAGCATACTTCCTCAAGTAGGAGAAGATGGGTGATGGCCAATATGGTAGATACTTTGTCAAACTTCCAATGTTTGATGGGAGTAACTTCCTCTATTAGAAGAGAAGGCTTCAATTCCACATCCAAGGAAAAATTCTTGAGCTATGGTAAATGATGGACAGTCCATACAAGCTACCGGAGAAAAGGATGGAAGAATGGGATGAAGCTACCACGAAGAAATCCACCTTGTATGCAAAAGAAATCAACATCCTCTATGCCACCATAATCCCCATCGAGTTCAACCAAATTTATTCTTGTGAGATGGCCTATGAGGTATGGAGAAAGCTATGTGTCACTTATGAGGGGCCCAACAAGTGAAGGAAAGAAAAACCTGCATGTTCAAGGGCCTTCTTGAGAACTTCAAGATGCAAAAGTAGGAGTAGATAGCTAATATGTACTCAAGGTTCAACACCATTGTGAATGGTTTTACGGTTCTAGGCCATCCTATGTCTAGAGAAGAGATTGACTCAAAGATCCTTAAAGCTCTCCTCAAGAGATTGGAACCAAAGGTGACTTCCATTGAATAAGTAAAGTCTCTTGGTGATATTCCTGTTGAAGAGATAGTTGGAAATCTACAAGCCCATGAAGTCTCACTTGACAAGAGAGAAGAAATTCAAAGACAAGAGGAGAAAAAGCTAAAGAGAATGAAGAAGGTTGAAATTAAGGCTCAAATTGAAGTTATTGTGGGTCAAGCCTCTCCATCCTCTCATGTTGAAGAAGATGCCATGTCCTCCAAGGGTAGAGTCTACAAAGGCAAGACTTCCTCATCCATCTGGTGCCTCAAGTGTGGAAAGAAAGGTCACTTCAACATAGATTGTCTACTAGGAAGAAAGACCCATTATCACAAGAGAAGAGAAGAAAAGTACAAGAATAAGGAAAAATGGCATAAAAGCTCAAGTGGCCTCTTAAACTCAAGCTTAAGTGACTCCTTCAACTCAAGCTCAAGTGAAGAATCAAGTGGAGGATCAAGCTCATGCTCTAGTGATGAAGGATAATGCCATTTTGCTATTTTGGCTTCAACAAGTGAGGACTCAAATGAGGTAAATCTAAACTCTTTAGACAAAGAACCTTTAATTGCTATCATTAATGCTACTCGTGTCTCTCTTAAGTCTTCTAAAAAGAAAAGGAAAAATCTTGCTAAAATTGTTGATAATATATGTAGAATTATATGATCTTGAACATGCTAATACTTGCTTGCTTGATGATAAAAATGCTTGTCTTAGCCAAGTAGATGCTCTTAAACATGAAAATTCTAGTTTACATGACAAGATTAGATTTCTATAAGCTCAACCTCTTGTGCATAGTTCTAATGTAGAGCATAGTGACATTTTAGATTCTCTCATGCATGATATAGACGTTCTTAAAATTTGAAACAAGAACAAAATTTTAGCTTTGTAAGGATTAGAATCTGAAAATAGGATCTATCATTCTATGATTTCTATGTTTGAAAATGAAAATTCTTCCTTGCTTGCCAAAATCAAAATTCTTGAATGTTTCTCTAGTTCTACTAGTAGAGAGAATAATGTTGCTACTCTTCATATTGATAGAGATTCTTATTTGACCAAATCTCTTTGCCTAGAAAATGATCTTTTTCATGCTAGAGATAATGTAAATCATTTTTCTTCTACTGTTTCTTCTCTTATTCTTGATTATCATAGCTTGATATCTTCTTTGCAAAGATTCTTAGTTGGTAAAAGGAATCTCAATGATATCCTACACCATAATACTAAACATATTGGTCAACATGGTTTGGGATATGATTGTCGCCAAAGGAACTACGAAGGCAAATGACCTCAAATCTTTCATGGAGAATCCTCTACTTCTAAGGCTATGGGCGCATGCAACTATTGCATTAATTTTGGTCATTATTATAGTTGTTGTCCTTTTAGGAAAGTATCCAAGAGAAATAGGAATTGTGTTGCTAATCTAACCCCTTTGGACCCAAAAACATGATTGGGTACAATTTCATGTTTCTTATTGTAGGTCACTTGCTAATGGATTGACATGAGCCATTTGAATTGAATTGACTTCTCAATCTGCATGAAAGAAGAAAGGTGAGATGTCCATGTGGTGGTAACAAGTGAAAAAGGAATGATAAGAATAGAGGTAAAGATTTTCTTGATCATATCCAATCCCAATTTGTTTTTGTTAAGTTAGTGTGCACTAAGCATATGGTTTTTGAGTCAAAAGTGGTATTTTGTGATTCTCTTCACATTCTTGCTCAAAAATAGTTTCTAATGCTTCATAGTGCATTAGAAACTTGATTACACATGTTTGGATATGACTTCTATTTTTATCATGCCTATATATATGTGTGTGTGTGTGTATATAATGTGTGTGTGTTGTTCAATGGAAACTTTGTCAGTCAAGTTTTTCCTGATAGAAACTCGATCGATAGGCACCAATGGGTGTTGCCAACAACCGTTGTTAGTTGAGTTTTTCCTATCATTAACTCAACTGATAGCACTGTGCATAAAATATACAATTGGCTTTTTGAATCAAGAATTTCCCTCTCAAATTTATTTTCTCAACCAATATCCTTATTCTTTAGCACCCCCTTGGTTCCTTTATAAATGCATATTTCCTTATGTTAAATTTCCTATCTTTCATGCAACACTATCTTTTTAATTGCAATAATGTGGTATTCCACAAGTGGTATTCCTATATCTAGCAATTACTTTCTTTGAGTTGTTTTGTAGGTTTTGATAATGATCTCTTTGGATCTCTTGGTTGTGTCTTAAATTACTTCCATTGTGCTCAAACTTCCTACATCTATTTAGTTGTGTATTTTGTTTTGATACAACCTTGAGGTTCTTATTGGTAATCATCCAATGGTAATGATCCATATTTGCTATTGAGTAATATCCTTTCATGTTTCTAGAATTGCTTATCTCTTTGTTTGGATATTTCTCTACATCTACACATAGATTGCTATATAACTTATGCACCCCTTTCTATGATCTAGATCTTACTAGTAGTCCTAACTTGTGATATCATCTACTAGTAGTTAATATACATGTTGTTCTAGCATTTCTTATCTTTTCATCAAGTGGTATTCTACTATATGCTATGCTTGTATGTTATTTCATACTTGATCAAGCTTGTTCCTTGAATTGCACGTCTACTATCTTGAGTTTCTTACATAGGATTGTGATGCATGATATATAAATCTACATTGTATGTAAAAATTGGAGAATCTTTGAATTTTATGTAGATTTTTCTCCAGTGTCTGATTTTGATGAAAGACTAGTGTTTTTTATGTAGAAAAATCCTTTTGAATAAGACTTATTACCATGTAATAAGCCCTGCCACTTTTAGGCAGAATTCCTTCATCTTGAGGGTCAAAATTGTGATTCATTTGTTTCTGCAATACTTTATCTTACCTTGATAATTTTTCGAGAATTACATTATTGGTTGTGAAAATTCATGCTTTAACTTCCATTGCTTTCTATGCTTGGACAAGCCCCTAACTTTCTCTTCCACTCTCCCTTATAACTTTGGTTATCTCCTTTCTTTAAACATGTGATGTTTCTTATCTCTTCATACCCCACCTTTTTGAAATGACAAAGGGGAGAAAGCATGTCTTATTGTGTAAAGCAGAAGGAGAAAGTATGTTTTACATGTATAGGGAGAAGCATGTCTATGTAAAGGGGAGAAGGTAAAAAGGGAGGAGACATATATGTCTAGAACATATACGAGTAGAAGACATAGTATTGTATAAATGTTATGAAAGCTAACCATGTTAAAGAAATAACACCAGTTGAGGGGGAGTATGAGAATTCCACTAGAATCAATTAAGGAGGAGCATATGAACTCAATTTTATTGAAACTCCTAGGTTTCACCAAAGGTATGACTTTCCTCAAATACCTATTAAATTGACAAATCCCTTGTTTTGATGATGACTAAACCATTCCACTTATTTGTGTCTAATTCTTCTTCTTGAGTGATTTTAGATTAGGTATAGACACACTCCAAATGCCCTAACTTGCGCACCACAACTTGGAGAAAAGACAAGTCAAAATCAATGCAAGTGCACTTTTGTGGAATATGATGTAAATCCAATAGAATCATGTTGTAAATCACTTGTAATGATTGTAAGACTTGTAATTAATATTAGAAAAAAACATAGGAGCACTTAAAATGAATATTTAAGCACTTTAGTGACATTTTCCAAAATTCATTACATGCACTTTATTGGTCGAGTTACAATGTCGACGTATCCTTGATGGATTTGATCGAGTTTCCTATACTCTAAACTCGACAGATAACTATACTGGAACAAAATTGATTTAATGTATCAGTCGAGTTCCTACCAGGAGAAACTTGACTAATTGGCCAAATTAGCTTTGTCACATAGTGCATTCGGTCGAGTTAAATTTATAGAATCTCGACCGATTGTACAATACGAAAAAGTGCATTAAAGTATTTATAGTCATTAGAATGTTGCAAAAGTTTAAAAAATATCCGTTGCTACATCCCAAATGACTAGTGTTCGTCCTTAAGTCTTCCTGAAGGCAAAGAGGCATCCCCAACTATAAATAGGACCCCTTGGGCTTCATTCCAAGGTTAGGCATTCAATGGAAAACTCTACATGAGGTTCCTATTCTATAGTTGAGTGCTTCCTACAACCGCCTCTCTCTATAAGCTTAATCACTTGCATCATCCATTAGAGTGAGTAGGAGATTTGTCAGAGATCTAGTGCCACATGTAAATCTTGTGAGGCTTTCACTTCCTACACCTCCCTATCTCTCATTTCAACCATGAATATGGAGGTTCTCTCTCTTGTCTAAGAGAGGTGAAGAAGAACAAGGGAAGGAGTCCCTTTGGTGAAGAGCAAGGCTGAATACTTAGAGCAAGAGTGGGTAAACCCTTGGTGAAGGAAGAAGATTACTTGCTCAAGTGGGTAAGTGTGACAAAGTGGAATTTTCAGTAAGTATGAAGTAATTACTCTTTTGACCTCATTATACTCATTCATGATCCCAAATCATATTTCTTGGATTCATAATCAATGTTGAGACTCAAATTCAAAATATGGGGATCAATGTGAACTTTATACACATTACATTATAACACCTTAAATTTGATTAATTCATCACTTTGTCCAATGAAGCAAATTGATCCATCAAACTTCATCTTTTGGTTCTCAAACCTTTACTAAGTACTATGCATATATTTTTGAACCTATGGTCCAAATTTCATGTCATTTGGACATTACTAATATTTACTACAATTTCTTGAAGATAATGTATTGAAAATCCATTTAATTGCATTTTATTTGCCCTCTTTTTGGCTATTCCACGTCAGCGATCTATGGGACAAGGGTCAGGGGTGATTTATGGCCCTTAGATCATCCTCTCATGGATCCAAGCCTAATCTGACAGCCACTGAGTTTTCATATACCTCCCGCTAAGTGCAGGGAGGTGTTAATGCAACCCAATCAAGCAAACTTGCGCCCTTGACCATGATTCAAGTTTCTAAGAGAGCCAAAATCCTTGCCTCACATTTTTGAACTCAATGAATCCTACTTTTACTAGATTTTATGCACCATTGTAGCACCAATAAGCCTCCCTTGCTCTCCCTTCTCACTCCGATGATCATAGCCACCAACCCAACCTCGATTTGTCCTAAAACCTACCTCCAAGTCCTATATAAACCCACCAAAGGACCACTACTATCATACATTATGAGAACCCCTTGTATTTGCACTTTCCCAATGCCTTCTTTGCCCTCGATTTTGCTCTCCCCTCTTCTACTGTCAATGTAGTGTGACCGACCAACCCTCTTTGGGTGTTTACCTTCCACGCCTGCTCACCCCAAATCACAATTCCCTTTCTACTCGTGAGCCCCCGATGGACATGAATGGCAGCTTCACTGCCTCTACTTGCTCCTCCTCCTACCTTCTTCCCTAATTCCAGTGAGGCTTCTCCTCCGTGTTTCCTGGCTCCCGTGGGAGCTTGCATGAGAGAAGGAAAGGGTACAGGAGAAAGGAAGCCCAGATTGGCCGACCCAGTGGAGAACCAGCTGGTCCGATGAACCAACCCTAAGGTTGACATAGGAAAAGTATAACTCTAATCTCAAATATTGAAACATGATCTCCAAATATCATGATCTTGACCCTTGATCCATACATTGTGTTTTAGGATCTAACTTGAAGGGTCGACCTATTACTAGTTAATCTATACTTGAAATCTTCGGTGAAAGGTACACTATTATATCTCCTCTTTGGTTGTATTGAAGATACTTTTTATGTATCTCTTCACTGTATACTTGGCTATATATTTGTTTGAGATACTATTCCCTGTTGATTAAAATTCCATATTTTCTTATATTATATTTTGTGACAAACTGGAAAACATAAATGATAATGCCCATTATGACTGCCCGTATACCGATGATGATGATTTTGATAATGTTGATAATGTTGATATTAATTGCAAGAAATCCCCTCATTCGAAGGTGGAACTTGTACATTGGCATCCTACCTCATATGGAGAGAAGGAGCCTGGTGATCTCCCCCATCTTGTTGGGGTGATAGAGTCACATAAAAGTATAAGCATGCTTCTCGAGTACAACATAATGGGAACTCATAATAAAAATCAAATTGTTTGAAATAAACATTTGTCGAATAAATGTTGGATTTAGAAAACCACTTGTTATAATTTTCTTCAATATAAATCCTTCCAAGTATACTCTTTTTCTATAAACTGTTTTACTTGATTTTTATAGTGTATCGTACAATAGCATGATTGTGTCTCAATTTTCTTGATTTTAGGCAAAATGAATGGAACATTAACTAGATCACTTCCACACTCCATATACTCTGATGACAAGGATAAATTGACAATATCTCCATATTGAGTTAGTTTGTTCTTTATATCTCCATTTTTGGAGTTATTATTTTTTATTGTATATGTCAGTGTGTTAGATCCTATCGGGCCACTCAGGGATGGGTGCTTCAATCCTTTTACCACTGTCTAGGTAGTGGGATTGTGATTGGGGTAAGAATGGTTCTATTACGATTGGTATTAGAGCATACACACTCTCATATACTTTAAGTAAATAATTTCATAAGTCTCTGAAGCCCCAAGAAACCCTAAAGTCTATAATGGTGAAAATTGAGGTGTCTAGGCTCGGGGTCCTGGCATAATTTCTCCTATCTGTCTTCATGGTGGTTGAGATACCCCACTCTACCTGGCCTTAGTTGATCCAGAACTGGACCTAAAGGTTCTCTTATGAAACCCTAAAGAGTCTTCTAGCACCTCATCTCTTCTTCAAGGACTGCCTAGGCCACTCATGTAGATGAAGATTAGGTAGTCTTCTCATCTCCTCATGTGGTCCTTCTCTTCTGTAATATTGCCACATGATGTCTCGATTATGGGTAGCTTATGCATGGGAAAAATAAATATCAATAGAAAGTCTTAAACGTTGATACCATGATCTGACCTTAATTTGAACACTCAATTTTAATCAATAAAACTTGAAATAAAATACTCATGTATGATCCCTAATATGATGCAGACTCAATTTAGCCAAAATTTGACTACACGTTTGAGGTAAATAATAATTATTTTGATTTGGTGAAATAAGAAAGACTTATACCTTATACCTCATTGTTGATGAGGTCTATATTTTATTAATGTTCATGTTGTCCTATTATTGATTAAACCTCAAACATAGATAAGTAAACTTTTTCTCTATTTGATGCACATCATGACTATTCCACCAAGTGACAAAGTTTAACACTCACAAAATCATGATGTAAGACTAGGAGGCAAATAATAGTTTCCCTATTGACTATTGATGCCTTTTGCAAACTCGATTTTGATATGATGAGCACGGACCTAAATCCTTCACCTATTTTCAAATTATATTTTGATCATGAAAGAAAGTGAATAAAATTATGACCCTAGTCTTGAAAAAAAAATCTTGAACTATTTTCCCTATTATGATATTGTAGGACATGATTTGATAAACTTAATGGATCGTGACTAATGTTAGCAATGTGCTAGATTAGGGTGGTAGTTGACTCATGGATCCCCTCACCTAAGTCACATCCTTATTATGACTATCTCTAAGTTTTCAACTTATCGATTATTTAGAGTTTGGAAAGGTATCCCCTTTCAACTATTTTGGATTGGTTGACCTCATCCTAATAGGTTAAACCGATGGTTGATATTCGATCTTGAATATTGATTTAATAATGACCTTGATATATGAAAATGTTGACTATAGCTTGTGGTGGAGTTCCTAGATAGACCTAGGTCTAGATCATTCATCAAACATGGATACCATGATAATGAAATCTTGATATGTTGCTCGAATATTGCTTGAATATTGTTGCTCGAAATTGAATATAGATGAGTGATAACCCCCAAGGTCAAAATAGGAATATAAACCCTAGCTTTGGAATATTTATACATATGATCTTGATTTCTAGACTTCAAATCTTAATATTGATGTACAAACTCTTGAAACGTGATATGGATCTTGAGACCACACTCGATATATAAATATTGACTATCATAATCCCAAAATTTTGAAATTGTGAAATGATGGCTATTTTGACTCTCTAGATTTATGACTTAGGGTTTAACTCTCGTTAGGACTAGGGTGGGACCTCCCATTGATTTTGAGCTTGAAATCATGATATTGAAAGAATGGTGTTGTCTATAAATGTTGAAATATGAAATCTCAAATCATGGATGTATAACCCCACCTAGGCCAATGTAGAAGCTAGTACCTTGAGATATTGGGATTGAAAGTACCTTGTACACTTGATTCAATAACTCTATTTATTTTATCTCTCCAAATTTGTGACCAATAGAATGCTTTTCGTATTTTTGGCTCTTACAATGACTTTGAACAATATATGCATTGCCCTTGATACTTAATTGCTCGATGGTGAAATGGTGTTAGTACCAAGTTGATCATGATATGGAACATGGAATTCCAATTATGATAATTGCACTACTTGAACTTTGAGGACATTATTTCGATTATATAATTGAGGACATTCCAATATTTGAGGATACAAGCTATATTTTGATGATCCTAAATTTTTAGGATGTTTTTGAATTTTGGGGACAAAATTCCTTTTTAAGGAGGGAAGCATGTGATAAAGTGGAATTTTGCATAAGTATGAAGTAATTAATCTTTTGACCTCATTCTACTCACTCATGGTCCCAAATCATTTTTCTTGGTTTCATAATCAATGTTGAGACTCAAATTTGAAATATGGTGATCAATGTGAACTTTATACACATTATAACAACTTAAATTTGATTACTTCATAACTTTGTCCAAAATAGAAAATTGATCCATCAAACTTCATCTTTTGGTTCTCAAACTTTTTTTAAGTACTCTACACATTTTTATGAACCTATGGGCCAAATTTCATGTCATTTGGACATTTCTACTATTTACTACAATTCCTTGAAGATAATGTATTGGAAATCCATTTAATTGCATTTTATTTGCTCTCTTTTTGGCAATGCTACGTTGGCGATCTAGGGGCAAATGGTCAGGGGTGATTTCTGGCCCTTAGATTAGCCTCTCAAAGATTCGAGCCTGATTAGATGGCTATTGATTTGTCATCAACATCCCGCTGATTGGGGGGAGGTGGTAATGCAACCAAATCAAGAAAACTTGTGTCCTTGACCACGTTTTAAGTTTCTAAGCGAGCCAAAATCCTTGCCTCACATTTTCAAACTCAACAAACCCTACTTTGACTAGATTGTTTGCACCATTGCACCATCAACAAGCCTCCCTTGCTCTCTCATCTCACTCTAGTGACCATAGCTACAACCTCAACCTCAATTTTCCCTAAAATCTACCCCCCAGTCCTATATAAACCCCCAAAGGACTGCTTCTATCATCCATCACGAGAACCCCTTATATTTTCACTCTCCCACAGCCTTCTTTGCCCTTGATTTTGCTCACCCCGCTTCTATTGTCAGTGTTGTGCCTCTGACTAGCCCTCTTTGAGCATTCACCTTCCATGCCGTCTCGCCCCAAATCAGGACCTCCATTCCACTTGCGAGACCCCGACAGACTTGAACGGAAACTTTGCTGCCTTCACCTGCTCCTCCTCTTGCCTTCATCCCTAATGATAGCAAGGCTTCTCTGTTGTGTTTCTCGGCTCTCGCGGGAGCCTGCGTGAGAGAGAGAAAGAGCACGGGAGAAAGGAAGCCCAAACTGGCTGAACCAGTGGAGAACCAGCCAGTCTGATGAACCAACGTCTGAACCAATTAATTGAAGAGTGAACCAGCCAAACCACTGATCGAACTGATATGACTCAACCAGCTAGCTTCCTCACTCACGTGGTGTGATCTGATCTGTCCATATTATGAATCCAACGGCCCTCATTTTTTCACAAATAAGGTATTTCATCTCTCTCTGGAAAGTATTCAATAAAATGCCCAGATCTTGTTTTAATCATAGAAATCACATTGTAACTCGCAAAATTATGAACAAGTAGTCCAATTTGATATGAAAAATCCAATGAACCCATTAAAAATACTTTTGAAACCTAATTATTGATATATTTCACTGATATCCCTAGATCTTAATCGTTTTCTTATACTTTGGTCTAAATGACTCTATTTGTGGTTAATCTTGACTAAACACTGAAAACCCTAATTTTTTACTCTAATATTCATATTGAAACTCTAAAATCATACTTGACCTATTAGTGATCTAGATCCATATTTGTTGACTTGATTCAACCTTGGATATGATGATGACATCTTAATATTATGTTTGTCCTAAATCTTATGGAATATTATGATCTATTGACCTAAAGCTTGATCTCTGATTTACTCATTATACTAATCATAACTTGATCTAATCTTCAACACCAATGATGTTAGAACACGATGATGATCTAAAGACTTGACTATGACTTGAATATTGATAATGAAAATTAGGATTAACACATATGATCCTAGAGGACCTACGTAAGTGATTTACACTTGAAAATGCTTAACACTTGAAATAATGTTGGACATATTGAAATATTGTTGATTGTAAGTGAATGACCCAACCCTAAGGTTGACATAGGAAAAGTGTAACTATAATCTCAAATATTGAAACATGATCTCTAAATATCATGATCCTTACCCTTGATCGAAACATTATGTTTTAGGATCTAACTCGAAGGGTCGACCTATTACTAGTTTATCTGTACTCGAAATCTTCAGTGAAAGGTATGCTATTATATCTCCTTTTTGGTTGTATTGAATATACTTTTTATGTATCTCTTGACTGTATACTTGACTATATACTTGTTTGAGCTACTATTCCCTATTGATTAGGATTTTTTATTTTCTTATATTATATTTTGAGACAAACTAGAAAACATAAATGATAATGCCCATTATGACTGCCAGTATACTGATGATGGTGATGATGTTGATAATGTTGATAATGAGTGCAAGCAATCCCCTCATTCAAAGGTGGAACTTGTACATTGGCCTCCTACCCCATATGGAGAGAAGGAGCCTGGTGACCTCCCCCATAGCGTTTGGGCGATAGAGTCACAAAAAAACATAAGCTTGCTTCTCGATTACAACATATTGGGAACTCGTAATAAAAAATGAATTGTTTGAAATAAACATCGTGTCAAATAAATGTTGGATTTGGAAAATCTCTAATTATACTTTTATTGAATATAAATCTTGCCAAGTAAACTCTTTTTCTATAAACTGTTTTACTTGATTTTGATAGTGTACCATGCAATTGCATGATTGTGTCTCAATTTTCCTTATATTAGATAAAATAAATGGAACATTGACTAGATTGCTTCCACACTCCATATACTCTGATGACAAGGATAAATTAGCAATATATCCATATCGGGTTAGTTTTTTCTTTATATCTTCAATTTTTGAGTTATTATTTCTTATTGTATATGCCAGTGTATTAGATCCTATAGGGCTACTCAAGGACGGGCGCTTCAATCCTTTTACAACTATCAAGGCATTGGGATTGGGATTGGGATAAGAATGGTTCCATGATAGTAAGTCCTTGGTGAAAGTTCCTATAAGTGAAGGTGAAGTCAAAGGATGAATATCCAAGAAGAGTAGGTAATTCCTTCAAGGCCGAAGACGTGTGCAAGAGTTGGTAAGATCTTGGTGAAGGTAGAAGACTTCTTGCAAAGTGGGTAAGTAATTGTGTAGGTTGAAGACTCTTGGCTTGGATAGGTAAGTCCTTTGGTGGGTCATTTATTATATCCCTTATATGGAATAGAATAAAGATGTGATGTTTAAGAAATCCTAGAGGTTGACCTCTCTAGGTAGTAGACTAAAAGTCTCCTAGTTTGGAGATTGGAACCACTCTACATATCTTATCACATGGTGCTTGTTCAATCTCTCTCTTTCTTGCTATGTATGTTTAATTTCACTCAAATTTCCAATTTAGAAACCTTATATTGTGATATATCTTGAAGCTCTAATGATTTTTTTAAGTGCATCAAATTCTATGCACCCCCCTAGAGCACACGATGACCCATCCTAGGATCCAACATTATTAAGGTAGGCAACTATTGTCGATTGCATCTCATGCAAGTATTAGATAGATGCTATGTGCAACTCATTTCCATAGTCCATATGAATTCTTAAAGGTGCTTAATATCATTTAAAACTCCCAGTTAATACAGACCTAGAAGTCAACATGATAGAAATGCACCCACTTGACAGACCCAAATAACTACCATCACACTCCCACGAGATAGATAGTGCACCACCCCCAGGGTGCCCACACTTATTCGATCAAGCTTTTCATGCATCTTGCTAATGGAAAGCATATTAGAATTAATATTTAATTGAGGGATTTTATATAAATACATATACATATCTAATCACCACATAATTATAGTACATATCATATACATGCTATAACCACAACA
This sequence comes from Alisma plantago-aquatica, assembly GCA_963693085.1. Taxonomy (NCBI): domain Eukaryota; kingdom Viridiplantae; phylum Streptophyta; class Magnoliopsida; order Alismatales; family Alismataceae; genus Alisma; species Alisma plantago-aquatica. Next base: position 785,146,323 of record OY856411.1, on the reverse strand, counting down.
AAAACATGCAATTATAAATAGAATAAATGGTTATGGCCATACTATTGTAATTCCTTAGAGCCACAAGGAATTACTACCACCTAAGGTCTACATCACATGCAACAACATGTTCTTGGTGAAGCTCAATGCTCGAACCAATCTGGGTTGATTAGTTCAACGCTTAAACGATCGGCTCACCTCCTGACCGCTCGGCTGGGCTCTTGAAACAGTCATTTGGTTCCAGGTTCAACTGATGGCTGGACTCATCCATGTTGGCTAAATTGGACATTATTATAATCCTTTTTGTTTTGATGATGACAAACATTTCATTCTTGTGGATCTAAAGTGCTACTTGAGTGTTGCAGGAATAAGGTGGATGACAAATACTTGGAAGATCTATATGCTAAAATTGCTTGAAGTCATGAATGTAATCAAATGTAAAAACTTGTACAAGTATATAATGTACAAGTACTTAGATATCATGTAAATCAAGCATTATATCTTCCCTAGACAATCACAACACTTAGATAGGTCATCCCCTACAATAGTGTCAAAAATGCACACTCATACACACACTTATTACTTGATTTAAAAACATTAAAACAAGGTTAATCTCGGTCGACAAAATTCTCGGCCGAGACACTCTCGTTTGACAAACTCTTCGACCGAGAATGACCTAGGTAGACATTAGACACAACAGACAAGGTAGTTGGCAGTTGGAGAAGAACGTTATATACACTTGCTCCAGACAGTCCCTCAGTCGACAAGTCCTCGACCGAGAAGGACTCTCGGTCGACAAGTCTTCAACTGAGAAGAGTTATGTCTACAATTTTCAGAGTTAATTAACTAGCCGTTGCTAAAGCAACTAATGTATACCTAACGGCTAGTTAAGCACTTAGACCCCCCTAGAAAGTGTCTAGAACGTCCTTAAGCACTTGTAGGCCATTCCTATAAATAGGACAAGCCTTAGGACACTCTAATATACACTTGTGCAATACTTGAGCTTACGTACTTGCAATTGGCAATCTGTTTTGAGCAATTGAGCAACACTAGCATTGGCTACTCATTTCCCTTGCTCCAAATTCGTGTCCTATAGGCTAGCATCTCCTATCTACTAAACCTAAATTTCCATACTCATTGGTTAGGAGATCAAAATGCTTGATATAGGAAATCAAACCTTCGGCTACAAGTGGTAATTGTAATTTCCATTTCCTTTCTTGTTCTTTCTTATTTCTTGTACTCTCCTTGCTACTCCTAGGGTTGGAGGTTGCGGATTGGTATCTTAAAATATTCATAAAACCCGATTCACCCCCCCTCTAGTGGTTTTTTAATTGGTATCAGAGCAGGCTTCAAGGAGCTCTAATCGAGTCTTGAAGAATGAAGGGCGGTGGTGTCTACAACTGCAAGAAAAGGAAAAGCATGGACCAATCTTCAACAAGTTGCAATTGGTGCTTAGGAACAAGCCACACAACACTTCGTTGCCCATGGAGAGAAAAGAAGGAAGAAGTACACAAAAATTGCCTTATTGCTACAATAAGTGAAGAAGAAGAAGAAGAGGTAAGCCTTTTTGATTTATCTAAAGAAGAGTTAATTGCTAGTCTTGAAGAGACACATAATAAGTATATTGAGTGCAAGAAGAAATTAAAGAAATCTAATAAAGAAAATGATGAGTTACATGCTAAACTTCTTGCTCTCACATATGAAAATGAAGATCTTAAAAAGATTATTGAAGATCATGATATTAAGCTAAAATTAGTAGAAACAAATTGCAATCTTCTATCCCTAGAAAAGATAAATTTGCAAACTCAAGTAAATGATCTTCAAAAACAACCTGTTTTGTGTACACATCTAGATTATGATATTATTGTGAAAGAATGAGATTCATTATTATCTAATCTAGATCAAGCAAAGCTAGACATCAATAAGAGAATGGATGAGATTGTCAAGTTGCAACAAAAATTAGTAGTTTGAATAACAATGATACCATTGATAAAATTTTAAATAACTCTTATCATCAAATTGGAAGGAGAGGACTAGGTTATAATCCTAAAGGAAAATCTTATCAAAAACCTAGTTGGAGAAAGACACAAGCGCTAAAAAATCAATCTATGTATATACCTAAAGGCAAATATACATATGTACCCTATAACAACCTAGAACAAAATCATAGAAATAGATATGAGGTTGATTCCATATGTTGTCATTATTGTTTGCGTCTTGGACATTACTCTTTCTCATGTCCCTACAAGAAAAAGGATGTTGAGTTAGTATGGGTTCCAAAACCCCCAAACTAAATGGATAAAATTAAGTTGAGATATGACCAAAGACTCTAAGTTGTATATCTCTATGTCTATCTCAACTTAACATAATAGGACACCAAGTTAATCCAAGAAATTAAAATTTCCAAATATACATCTTCAACTAACTTGTTTTAGTTTGGATTCTCAAAACCTAGAAAATTGTATATGATTAGTTGAGATTTAATCTAAATGTTACTTTGATATTTAAATGTCTCATCTCAACTAAACTGAGTTTTCAAACTACATAATTGAATTAAAAATAACCTATGATTCACTTGTAAACAATTGCTGAGAAATAGTACAGAAACAATCTCGGTCGAGCAACTATTCGACTGAGAACATTGTCGATCGAGAAATAGTCGACCGAACAGGTTACTGTTTTGAAGTTTGCAACAAATGTAATAAAACCTGTACAAACAACAGCATTCTCGATCGAGAAAAATGTCAACCGAGATAAATTCGGTCGACAAACAGTTCGACCGAATCAAGTTCTGCTGAACCGATTTTCAATTAATCTAGTTTGCTATCAATTTGTTATTAATGATTGATTTAATATGCAAATCAAGAATAAATCTTAGAGACCATCTTTGAAACAAGACATATTGATCTTTTTGCATCATGAATTAAGATATAACATTATGAAACCCTTAAACATATTGCAAAAGTGATTATATGAAGACTGATTTTGAACAAACCTTATTCATTGATTGAAAAAGTCCATTAAGCATGTTTAATTACATGGTTTGTCTTAAAATTGAAAACTTATGAACCTGAATGAGATTATTTTGGTTTATTCTCTAAATTGCTTGGCTTAATTATAAACCATGTTAGTATTTTATCATAATCCACATGGTTTATCCTAAGTATCTCTTGGTCTATCTATATAGGAACCATGTATTGAAATTTAGTTTAAAATGATCATAATCATTGTATGCTTCTATATTGATCGTTGCATTGTTGATATACTTCTACTGTTCTATTGTGTCATGATCATTATGTTTCACTAGTTTGTCTAAAATAATCCTTGATCCATATATACAAACCATGAATGGATATTGGTTTTTATCATTGTGATTCAGCTCATATGTAGATGCCATTTTGCATAAATAGTAAAACGTCATGGCACAAATGCATTTTAAATTGAAAATCTACAGAAATTATACTTCACATATAAATGTTCAAATTGGAAATCTGCAGAAATTGCCTCTTGGTTGAAATCAAGTTTAACCAAGGGGCGCTATGGTCGTAGTCATGGTTGACCTAAAATAAGCTTGACAAAATGCTTATTTGTACATCATCTTACTATACTTAATCTTAGTATCTTTATTCAAAATGTGCTTTTGATAAAAGGTCAAAATCAAATCTTAAAAAAAAAACTAGTTATGACCTTAGAATTACTCAAATATCCTAGACAATGATTACATTATTACTCCCCTAGAAGATATATATATATGTATATGCTCTACAAATCTAGTCCCTCACTTGCACTAAAAACTAGCTCAAAGTTTTATTCACATCAACTTCATCGGTCACCAAAAATTTTCGACCGAGACAAACTCGGTCAATGAATTTGTCGACCGAAAACATTTCGGTTGTCTATCCTTCTCGATCGATACTCACCAAATCAATATTGTACAGTCGAACTCAGATATATTCCCGGTCGACAACATGTTCGACTGAGCCAACATCGGTCGACAAAATGCTCGACTGAGGCCGACCTTATGAAACTCCATTTGTGTGAATTAAAAGGCAATATTTTGATTAAAATATAAAAAAAAACCGTAACGGCTAGTTTTCGATCAACTGTTAGATGACCGAGAGGAGCGTCTGTAGAAATAACTATTACGGTCGTCGGTCGACAAATTGTCGACCGAAATGGGTTTTGTTTGCTATCAATAGCGCCCAAAACGACCCATTTCTTCACAACTTCACATTCTCACTTCTTTAGCTCCTCTGTAGTGCATTCTTGTGCAACTTTTTAGCTTCTCTACATCCAAGTCTTTACTTGATACTTCTCCACTTCAAAGTAACAAGATGGCTTCCTCATCAACACGTGGAAAGAAGAAAGTTGCAGCTAGGAAAGGAAGGACGGTCTCTCCAGCGCTGCCATTCATCAACGACATTCCATTCAACGATGCAGCTGCAAGAAATCGCTACCTCATGCTATCCTCAAGAACTCCTCTTCCACGATGTCCAGTCGACGTCCTGGACTTCCACAACATTGTTGATCTGGAGGAACTCTTTGAGGTGCAACATTTGACTGATTTTCTAAATCCCTCCTTCCATTCCTACTCCTCAAAAGTAGTTAACGAATTCTATGTCAATTTAACCCCACATTCTGACCATGATTCCTTCTCTTCTATGGTTAATGGGTATGGATTCCATTTTACTGATGAGGGTATTCTTAGCATGCTTAACATAGACATAAAAGACTATAAAGATTTTATTGATCTCACCACTGGAAATCCACTAAATAAACTCTCTCAAGATGACACTACCACTAGCTTAAGTGACATCAAAAGAGCCATCTTTCTATCCAATACCACTTGTCATGAAGATAGGGGTACTTATTATGCCATAAACTTAAAACCTGAAGCTAGGATCATAAATCTCATTGTTTCCAGCAATATCCATCCCAGAGCAAATAAATCTGAAGTACCCACATTTCGTATGTACCTTATCTATGCCATTCTAATAGGTATCCCCATAAATTTCATTCGTATCATCCTTAATAATATGCTTGAGTTCTCTAGAAATCCACCGTATGCCGACTTTGTTTGCCAAATTACTCAACATTGTCTTAAGAAAAATATTGAGGACCTAGGTTATACATGGGATAGAAAACCCCAAAAGATAAGTAAAAATACGGTAGAAAAGATGGGAATCGACTTTGGCCTCAAAAGGGCTAGGACTGAAGGGGCGACATCCACCCAAGACATACCTCCACCACCTCCTCCTACCAACCTACCCCATGATCCTATCACAAACAACTTGACATACATAGCTGGATCTCAATATCACCTGAGTAGGCAATTAGATTACAACCACCATGCCATCACTTATTTAAACCAAAGGATGCAAGCCCTTTCTCCTAACCAACCTTATGAATATCCCTACTCCCTTAATCCTGGCATGATAAACCCATACAATCCTTCCTACAACTACTATCAAATTCCACCTCCACCATCTCCTGATCTCACTCATACTCAATTTTCCCCAATCCAACACCAAGACATTGTTGCCCACTTTCGCTTCAATCGTGTTCCCACCTTCTTGGAGGCTTATTCTTTAACCAAGACAGGTGCCTTGGAGTGGCAGACACTGGTCAAATATTATGGAGCTGAGCCCTTTCTTGGAAAGACCCAGACATTGATGTAATCCTTCAGTCTTTTCAGTGAAATTATGAGATATATTTGTAATGGTTGTAATGGAATGGCTATCTTTGTAATGATTGTAATGGATATCTTTTTATAAGCAAGTATGTCATGCTTTATGGGTCATCTTATAAACTGTATAAGCACTAAGTTATTATTAGTAAAAGTGTTTTTCAATGGCTTCATTTGGACATATACATGTTATATAAGAATATTATATTAGAGCATACAAATAGGGGGTAATAATATATGCAATGAATCAAAAAGGGTCCCATTTTTTGCAAATGATTGAAAAATAAATTATGGCTAAATTTGACAATGCATCACTTGTTTTTAAAATTGAATATCTCTTTAAAGGGGGAGCATAGCATAAAATTAAGGGGGAGAAATAAAGAGTTTCCTACTAAATGATTATATTGGATATCCTTTTGAAATGACAAAGGGGGAGAACTAATATAAAATCAAAAACATAAAAAAAATAAAATGAGTTTCATAATATCTCGGTCGGCATCCACTTGCAAAACAAGAATGGCTACAAAAGGTAAACTTCAGGTACGAAACTCACATGCTTTCTATTTCCTTATTTTATATTTAGGAAATGTTTGCCATCTTCAAAAAGGGGGAGATTGTTGGCTAAATTGGAAATTATTATAATCCCTTTTGTTTTGATGATGACAAACATTTCATTCTTGTGGATCTAACGTGCTACTTGAGTGTTGCAGGAATAAGGTGGATGAAAAATACTTGGAAGATCTATATGCTAAAATTGCTTTAAGTCATGAATGTAATCAAATGTAAAAACTTGTACAAGTATATAATGTACAAGTACTTAGATATCATGTAAATCAAGCGTTAGATCTTCCCTAGCCAATCACAACACTTAGATAGGTCATCCCCTATTATAGTGTCACAAATGCACACTCATACACACACTTATTTCTTGATTTAAAAACATTGAAACAAGGTTAATCTCGGTCGACAAAATTCTCGACCGAGACACTCTCGGTCGACAAACTCTTCGACCGAGAATGACCCAGGTAGCCGTTAGACACAACAGACAAGGTAGTTGGCAGTTGGAGAAGAACGTTATATACACTTGCTCCAGACAGTCCCTCAGTCGACAAGTCCTCGACCGAGAAGGACTCTCGGTCGATAAGTCTTTGACCGAGAAGAGTTCTGTCTGCAATTTTCAGAGTTAATTAATTAGATGTTGCTAAAGCAACTAATGAATACCTAACGGCTAGTTAAGCACTTAGACCCCCCTAGAAAGTGTCTAGAACGTCCTTAAGCACTTGTAGGGCATTCCTATAAATAGGAAAAGCCTTAGGACACCCTAATATACACTTATGCAATACTTGAGCTTACATACTTCCAATTGGCAATCTGTTTTGAGCAATTGAGCAACACTAGCATTGGCTACTCATTTCCCTTGCTCCAAATTCATGTCCTATAGGCTAGTATCTCCTATCCACTAAACCTACATTTCCATACTCATTGGTTAGGAGATAAAAATGCTTGATATAGGAAATCAAGCCTTGGGCTACAAGTGGTAATTGTAATTTCCATTTCCTTTCTTGTTCTTTCTTATTTTTTGTACTCTCCTTGCTACTCCTAGGGTTGGAGGCTGCGGATTGGAGAGAGATTGATCTTCTTGGTGATAAGGAGATCTTTGGACTACTTCTAGAAGGCTATCTCAACAGGAAGCTACTTCAAGAGGAAGGTTACTTCAAGGGGGAGCTTGGAGTTACTTCAAGAAGGCTGCTTCAAAGTTGGTGAGACTACTTCAAGGTGAAGGTTGTCCAAAGGGTGTAGAAAGTATTGTAATTTTATGTAATATCCTTGCGAGGTAATAAAATTTAATACTTTCAAAATCCCAGTTGGGTAGGCAACCGGGTAGTGGATTGACTGCCTTAGTATTTGCTAAGGTTGGAACTACTCTAAACACCTTGTCTCCTTCTTATTATTCCAATTGTGGTTGTTAGAGTTAAATTATCTTAAAATATTCATGAAACCCTATTCACCCCCCTCTAGTGGTTTTTCAATCCAACTGATTAGTTGGGTCACTAGTCAATCAGTTCATCCTACTATCATATGGCCTCCTTAGTCCTTCAATCAATCGGTTCATCTCATAAGCCGGTCGATTCATTTTAGTGCAGAACTTCTTTCCATGATGAAACATAAATTAAAAATATCCTATTTCATATTACATTGTAAAAGGGAAAACTTTGAGCTACAATCAAGGTGAATTAGGAAGAAGAGAATTAATTTACATTTGGAAGAAAGGAGAGAGGCTCGACATGCAAACTGACATATAAACAAGAATAAACAACCATGCACACATAGATATAGGGTTATTGGCCATAACCATGCCATCATCCACCACTAAAACACGACACCTATCGATTTCACATATACAATATCATATATATATATTAGTTTTTAAATTGTATGTACTAATTAATCAGATATACAAATTAACCAGTTTAATATTCACATCATATGCAATAAAATAAATTTGATCACATTCATTTAATTATTAGTTACATCACAAATTGGCATGGCTCTCATACCACTGCCAGGAAATTGGAGCAATAAATAAGATAGTGGAAACAATAATTTAAAGCACAATTCCCCAATCAAAAAGATTGAAACAACAATGAATCTAGGAAGCAAGGTTTGCAAGGTCATACTTGGTCCTAGAGCAAGTCCAGTAACATTACCCTTGCAACAACAATGTGCTTCTCTAAGAAGCAACAAGCTTCTTCTTTATTAGCACTCAAACAACTCCTGGTCTGGCACCACTGGCAATGGTTGACGGTGTCCTCCTAGCGGGAAAAACTCCTTACCTCTAGAGTAGTCCATCTGGATGATTGGAAACTCAATGTTGCACTACCCAATCCAACGGGAAGGAGTTTTCCCTGTGAATGTCAATTCTGGTAGGATTGATTTGTTCTTTGACCCACGGTTCTCTCTCCCTTGCAATCTCCCTTCAACCGATAGGACTTGTTCCCACTCCATGCGAGAGTTGAAAGAACTGAATTCATGAATATTATGGAAACTTCAAATGACAAATAGGTTGATTCGCATGCCAACCAATCGAATGATGAGTGAACTGGTCAGTTTGTGCCATGAACCTATTAGTTCGTGCAATTTCCTATTCTAAATCACATTGGTATTCAATGCAAAATTAAAGCAAAAATGACGTCAACGTCAATCCTTGACCGATCAAAGTGACCATTGAATCGGTCGGTTGCGACCTGTGAAGTGGTGGGTTCACTATGTGATATGTTCATTTCACACCCTAGTTCAACTATTGATCTGCCATTCTTGATTCCTAATGACCTGACACTCCAACTGATCGGTTCAACACTTTAACATGTCAGTTCAGAGTGTAGTCAGTCAAGTTTTAGCCTCAATTGTTTAATGCAATACCTAAACAGCTTTAGTAATCAAGTTGAACATCATTCACAAATAAAATCCTATTCCATGTGTATCCTATGTGTGTGACCCTATAGGTTCCAAATTACATTGGAAGTGAATGTCCCCAGCCAGATTATGACATCACAAGCAATGAGTGGTGTCTAGCAACACATCATTTCTACCCAAGTAATTCAGAAAGTTGGAGAACAACTTCAATCTACAATCTTTGATCAGTGTTATCATGATCATATACTTCCTTTCTCTCTCATATCTAAATTTAACTCAAGGATTTGTTTCATCATCCTCTTCAACATTCAATCCATGTTCGTTGAAGTAGAGCTGACTATTTGAGATGTACGTGAGCTCACATATTACATATTGAGTCACATGAGTATGTCCATACATTTCTCAGTCTCGCTTATCAAGTGGCACTAGATATCAAACTCTTGTAGGAGGGATAAATCCCATCTACATCACTCACACTCAATCCCCATGTGTCGTAATGCACATGAGCATCACCTTTATGGTGACCCATATTCAAGATTAGGTTGGATAATGTCTAAGTACATTGAAGAACATGTAATTAGTTACATTGACTTTAGGTCCACTAACAACAATCATCACTATCACTATGCGACATGATTATGACTAACATTCTACAGTGTCCATGTATCACTCTCATGGTGTGTTTGTCTGATACATTGTTCTCCAACATGTAAACATGTTCTTGAATTTATATCATATATTATGAGTAATGATACTATGTAATCAATCAACACACACTCTAGTATTATGTACTACTATTGTCTATTTTTCTTTCATAGTAATATCTGAACAGGGATCTAACAAGAATGTACATACTCTTATCATTCATATGATCTCAATGTTTAGGTCTTCAACCTGAAGACATATGGCATCGAGTAACATCATGCTTTAGACATCTAATATGTATGTTTCACCATCTCATGAGTGAGACAAACATAATAGACAAAATTACCTCTATTATTATCAAATCAGGTATCTAATGTCACATTCCAATCATCATATGATTTGTTCTCTGGGCATTCATACCAAGACTAACTAATTAGTTGATTAATTCAGTTCAAAGACCATCCATTAAAAAGTATGTTGAAAACCCAACTTGATTAGATTTTGCAATATTGATTCATTAGTGCAACACATTATCAATCATAATTAATTTAGGAATAAAAAAAGTTATTCGAAATTTTATATTAGGATAAGTGAGGTAACTCATGAAGGAAAGTATTGCAGTAAACTAGTGACCAATCATATTTAATTAATAAAAACAAGGGGTTAGAGCTTGCTATTATATTTTAACACATAGTATCAACAAAACATTAGTTTATCAATAATATTTTTAAACTATGCATAATGTAACATATTCTATATACAATGGCAAGTGAATGGATAATAATATAATGTATGTAATTATAATGGAAATGAATTCATTAATAACATCATGTACTTTAATTCGAGAAAGGATTTATTATTTTGTTCCCTAAGATATAGCTTGTCACCAACCACTCGTATCAAATAATATTATAATTTTATTCTTCAATGTTAAATGTGAGGTTAGAAATCCATCATTGTGTTTAATTATTACTAACAATGTAATTGATCATATAGGATATAATAAACCTTTATATACCAAAAAGGAGGAACCAAACTGTAGTAACAATAGGAATGATCATATAGGATATTATAAACCTATATCTAACAAAAAGGAGGCACCAAAATATTGTTCAATATTATCTAATTAGGCTATTCCACTTGTAATTATGAGTAACAATACAAACTCCTAATATATACATACATTAGCAGAATATGGTGATTTTAACATTAAAGTAACCACTCCTTGTCACGGAAGGATGCATATATTAATATTTAGAATCTATTCTCCAATCTGATTAGAGATCATAATGTTTTTTGAAAAATGTATCCAATTTCATTTCATGGAGAAACCAACCATTATTCGTCGACCATTTTGTAATAAGTACATGTAAGGAGAAACAATCGTTGGGTATATGGTTTCATTAAATTATCCCTAAACACAAAAATTAAAGTTGAGCAAATAGTTGTGGTTGTATAATACACATCTTTTCATTATGACAACAAATGGATCTGATGTGTTACGAAAACATTAAGACTACTGTATCGAATACAATTATGGTATAAAGAAATGGCTTTTCAAGATACAACAAAAGAGTAGTTTTATTTCCTATTATTATGTATTGGAAAAATTCAAGATAATTGAATTTAACCTATTATTGTCATTGCTTAATCTTGAAAGCACAGTTCAAGAATTTCTTCATATGTGTCAATTATTTACTGACAATATGGATGATATAATAAGATGTTAAAGAAGGCATGTTCATAATTGGTAATGTGTCAATGATGGAGTACCAAATTTTCAAATAAATATATCCTAAACACATCCCCTAAAATATTTTAGTAGAATATCCTTTAAGGCTCCATCATAGGTGTAATAAGATACACACATTTTAATAGTTTCCAGTACTACAATCTCTTGAATTTGGTAGTTTTATCCTAAATCATAGTGTTGAATATGTGTAAATCTAAAATCTAATTAATGCAATTTAACTTATATATTTTTCAAGCTTTATTGTGTTATTGGATGTTGTACCCTAATCTTCTTCTCAGAAGAATTGAAAATAAATTCAAAACATTTTGAGCTTGTACTAAACAAGTATTCATATTTTAATATGACAATGGATTGTGAATAAATTTTCAGCAAGAGAATTTCAAACAACAAAATAAATAGGTAAATGGGGTATGTTTGATAACAAAATTTAGAAAATGCTAAATTAGACCAAGTACTTTTTAGTTGAACTTCTTCAATTGAAATGCATCCCTCTTGAACTTTAGTTCAATTAGAACATAACTGTTAGACCAAAAGAGGTATCGGCAATATTTTGGTCGAACTTGTTTTTGTCCGATATGCATCTCAGTCAAACTTTGACTGAGGGAAATTATGTAGTCAAAGTCAACTAGTGTGCAATTAGTCATTTTAATCCCTCTATCTATCCTATAATGTCTAGTTTCCCATGAAACTTATCCAAAACACTCCCAACAACTATCTTATATATTGCTAAATGTTCCCTATATATAGGAGTGATAAATGGATACCTAAATCATAGTTTATCATGACAACTACATGCTATACTTCCAAGTTTCTATTATCATATTGCTATCTCCAAATACCATCAAGCTAGCCTAAGCTTTAGCTCAGCGTTAGTGTTCCACTAGAGCAAATGCATCCTTTCTTAATGCTATGTGGAGTTGACCATCACTTCTTCATTATTGATTCAATTGTAGAAATTGTGATATTGAGTTGTAATTTCTTTCTTCCCTTATTTGTCTCTATTTGGTTTCGTGCTTCATTCTAACTTTTGTGAGAATGTTGCGGTCCAAAGATGGGGAGGTAGGACACAATATTCTTCAAATAGGGGTGGTCTTATAACATCCCTCAAAGAAGATGATACTTATCCTTGATCTGAAAAGAAGGTTAGTTTTAATCCATAAAAGACATCATTATTTGTATTTTGTATCAATTTAGAAAAGGTAATAAAATATAAGTTGGAAATCCTAGTTAGGAAAAAACTAGTTAGTGAATTGATGGTATTGCAGCATAGAACCACTCTACATCTTGTGTCTTGTGTGGTTTCCTTTCTTATCCATCACTTGCTTTACTCTGTCCACTACAATACCTATTTGCATAAGTTGCAGCTAACCAACATCATGTTTTAATTTGCACAATATAAAATTTTCTATATTCACCCCTTCTAGTGCTATTAGTTTCTAGGTTTTACATAAATCTAAGGTGACCCTAGGGGTTAGTGGTGGTTTCCACCTATATAATAGATGTGATGGTTGGTAATGGGATGAACTTCACCAATTCTAACCTCATCATGAAGCTACAATGTTCTCGAGTGATATCAATGGCCGGTCACTTTCATACTTGAACTCTTGGGTATAGTTTCAAATGCATGTTAGGGGATGAATGTGAAGAGGGATTAATGAACCTCATGCCCAAATGTTACCTACAACAGTGGAAGAATTCATCATCATCCTTATGAAATGGATGGTCAACAATGCAAACAAAGCTAGGATTTATTGTTTATCAAGTACAATGGATTGAAATCATTATTATTTCTTGTTTCAAGTATTTTTAACCATTAAAATATAGCTCAGATTGTTACAAAACCTTAGTTACAAGTTCTACTTTTCTTGAGTTAATTTTGAAAATATTCACCTCTACTGTGATGGAGTGAACTTTTGGGCTTCTTGGTTACTCAATTCATTGATTTAATCATGGGTTGGAGATTGGAATAATCAAATTTGAGTCCTTATGTATAAGAGACGACATTGCTAATCTTACTTGGGTTTACATATTATAATGACAAAATGATAGTCCTAAAGTGAGTTTCAATCATATGAAGGTACTTCAACCAGTTTGCCAAAGATTGAAAGGTGTTGATGTTAATAATATGATTAATACCCAAGTGAGTTTTTGCACCAAAGATTGATGGGATGAAGCTTGGTTGATACTAAAGCTATGGTTTGAATTTCATAAAGTTTAAAAGGTCCTAGATGAAGTTGTTTGAGATTGAATATCATGAAACCATGTAAATTTATTGAGTAAAATGGACCAATGTGCATGATTATTTAACTGAGTTCTAAGTATGTTGTGTAATGCTTTGACTGAGCCTTTGTTCCGAGGAGGTACATGCCGGCTCTGTGAAGGGCTTCTCACAGCCATCATAATTGTGGATCAGACGACACCCAACCCTTCTCGTTCCTTGTAGTTACAACTGAAAGCGGGAACCGATCCCTCCAGGACGTGCAATTGGGAGTTTGTGGGTGGAGGATGAATTCAACTCAAAAGTTAACTTTGCCACACCAAGCACTACTACAGAATACACCTTTGGCGTCGGTTGTTTAACCCCCTTTGGAGACGGTTTTCAAGCAACGCCTATGTGGGCGCCGCTAAAGGTCAAACTCTTCGGCGTCGGTTTTCTAACCGACGCCTATATGATCTATAGGTGTCGGTTATATATAGTTGGCCGACGTCTATATGGTTCACGCCACAAAAAAGGGTACCACCTAGGACACTTTCTGCGTCGTTTAACAACTGAACAATCAACGCCATACTCCCAGACGACACGGTCGTGCTTCGCTGCACGACCGTGTTTAGTACGATAGGCATTGGTTTTATACGAATAAGTGACGCCTTTTACACCATGGTCGTGCTTTCCTGCACGGTCAGGTTGTTTGTCATATTAGGCGTCGGTTTTTATCTAATAACCGACGCTGTAGGCCTTTGAAGACGGTGTTTTATAAATAACCGACGCCTATACTTTAATTTTTTTTTTCTTATCAGTTTGCAGGCATGCTGTGGCTGGTCAGTAGGATGAGAACCTACATTCAGTTTTCTAAATTGCAGGTTTACGACATCCATTGATATCAGCCTACAAACAGGCCACAAACCTGCAAAATCAACAAATATTTTTTCACACAAGTAGATACATTCAGACATCAATTCAATTCTCACATTCACACATGTAGAAACAATCAAATACATGTAGAAACATTCAAACATGTATAAACATTTAAAAATATTCATTTACAAAATATCATTCAGCATCGCTATCAGCATCCCAATTATATCTTACAATCGTCACTGCTTGTATGGCTTTTGCCCATTCTTCTCTTACTTCATTTAATGCTTCCATCGTATATGGAGCATGTACATTTTTTAAGCGTTTACCTATATTGTGTTCAGTTTTAAACACCTACAAAGAGAATGATGTATATATATAAGTAATAATATAAAAATAAGATTGATATATTTCATACTAACTAATGAGACTATATATAATACCGCATGTATGGTATTAATATCCAATGCGGCATGTCGGATAATCATCTGCATAAATCGCATCACATAGTATGCGCATGCCTAGTCGTTGTCTTGTGTAGCACACTATAAATTGAAACATACAAAATATTAAAAAATACAACTAAGCACAATTCACATAAATAATATATACATTGGAGTCGGGAACTTACTTTTACGCTTTCCCAAATTATTGGTTGGTTCTTTCTCCTTGGGACATTTCCTCCAACATTTTTGAATGCATCTAAACCCCTACATGTTAATGTAACACAATAAATTGCATAATTAAATAGTAATGTAATAACAGATGGTAACGGATATAAAAATGAAATATTTCTCACCACAATAATGCCATTCTCAATATGTGTCCAATTTTAGTGTTCAATGTACTTCCCGCAGGATCTAGATAATAAATAGTGAACGTCCCAGGGACAATAACTAGTAACTCCCAATGTCTACCGCTAGAGGTAAAAAAGTTAAAAATTAATAACTCAAAATGCACCATAAAAATGGAATTTTCTTAAGTCCAAATTATAAATAAAGTAAACATACTTGACATTGAATGGAGCTATTATTATCGTCTTCTTTTGCTGACCAAAAATTGTAAAAGCATCTATACAGTATTGTTGAACACTATCAGGGTCTTTAGCTACCATACTAATCAATGATGGAATCAAAAAACCCACATGATCAAATGCAAATTGTTTGCATTGATCTTCGATTAAGTAGCTGCAAAACATGTATTACGTATGCATTAATATATAAGAAACCAGATCCCCAGATCTTACACAAGGTATATGGATGTATAAACAAGATCTCACCTTATCCATGTCTCTATCATTGATGTATTCAGCCAATCATACATAAACAGCTCAATAATATCTTGTATAAATAAAGAGCTATCGTATGATTGATCTGCATTAATCTACTTCTAAAGAAACAATTATAGGGCAATGTATATTATGTGCCCATAGCCAACATGCCATTCATCTACAAGTAGGACCTAACGGGTATTTTAGGTCAGTTGGAACCCAACTTGGTAATGCAGGAAGTGGAGGTGGAGGCCTAGGTGCTCCGGGTGTCTTATTTTTAACCTGTATATATAATTTCATATCAGTTGACCTCATATATACACATTAACAATCTAAAGTAATGTATATTTATCTTACAATTTTAGTAGTGTAGATGACATCTGCTTTGGGCCACAATATCACCCCACCTTCTGCCTCACCAAGTGTATCAATATCTGGGTGGGCATATGGCAATGCAGCTTCCCTCCAATCGGATAATACACATATGGGGCTCACACGAACGTAGCCCTGCGGCATTGGAGTCCCATGAAATGTTGCCCCAGGGAGGGACTGGTAAGCCTGCGCCTCTGCAACAACATAGTCTTGTATTCTTAAGCGACATGGCTTCAATGCCTACAAATTTACGTAAAGAATGTTATACATATATACATATCATCTTGAAAACATATGATCTTGAAAAGACTAGCTACAATGTGATAAACAAAGCTTACAGTAGACGTGTTAGGTGATGGGTCTCCAGGATTACTCACAGTCTGTGCATCAGGAGAGGAGTGGGTCTCCATAGGCTGATTGGAAGCCTGAGATGCCTGCCATCGCACTATTTCTTCCTTAACCTTCTCAACAACTATATCATTGACCTTTTTAGCAACTATATCCTCGACTCTCTTATTCTCCTATACATGGATAAAAGAAACATTAGCTTCTTATTATTGAATTCCTTTTTGCAGTAACATTCTAAAAAAAGAATAGGTTACCTCTTCTTGTGAAAGTCCCACTCTGGGTTTGCACTGGGATGGCCCAAAGAATGCTTTGATGCCCACACCAACGCCTGCACCCCTAACACATCCAGGATGCTCTGGGTTACCCAGAGAAACTGTCAATTCATCCCTTGTGCCCTGAGGGATGAACGTGCCTTGTTTCCTCTACTCGTGCAGCTCCCGCTAATCACCATCACCAGAAATTGGTAAGTTAACACCACAAATAATCAATATTCAAACAATTTCTCTAAGAGTTGTATTTTACCATTTTCGCAGCCGCCTCAACAGTTACGGGCTTCTTTATTTCACCCTTCTTGTTTTGCCTCCCAACTATCCAGATATCATGGCGAGTCATGGGTGTGGCAGACTCCTGAGTAGCCACAGACTCTGCCTGTAGTCTTTGGTGAACGCTTGCATAGCCATTTGGACCCATAGTGTGATCATGCACATTCAGTGCACGCCTTGCTTTTTGCGTGTCACTGAGGGCCTAGTTAGTATGTACATTAATGATTTGGTTAGTAGCACTAAATTTTAATCTTGAATAGGTGAATACAACGTATATTAATTAAATTGGGAGTGACGCCTAATACCTTGAATTCTTCATATTTTCTTGAAGCAACAAAATTGTCCCAATCTTCTTTGTCCAAGAAGTTCCACTATTCAAGGGCTGACTTCTTCTTCTTATCACCATCTTTTATGTATTCTCTGTTGAGATTTGTCCTACAGTTCCTAAGCATCTTTCCAGCGCGTTGCATCATGCTTTTATGATGCAACTTCTCATCCAATGCAAACAGATTCTGTAAAATAGAATTCTTATTAACTAGTATCCAAAAATAGAATTGCAAATAATATAATTTGTAATCTACAAAATAGAATTGCAAATAATAATAACTCATGCATAAATCCTTCCATATCAAGTCTTTCTTCCCCTGAGGAACTTTATGCCGATTATCATACTTAACACCACAATGGCTTCGAGTGACACACCCAAGATAGTTTACAAAATTATTGCTGTTCACTCGAATTGCATTTCCTCCATTATCAAACTCCACAACCAATTTGGATCCACTACCACATAGCGCTATTAACTTCTTCAACAGAGTGATGCCCTTTTCTTGTTAAGTGTTTGGTGTTGCGCATCAAGTTGCTCCAGTGCTTCAGTGGGTACATGTGCATCATCAACCTAAAATTTGACAAAAATAAATCCACTGAATTAGCGCAATATAGAAATATGGGATATATGACATAACTAGAAGATAATGAATTTTATAGAAATACAGGATATGTTTTTAGAACTTACATTGGTATCCTCGCCATGCTCATCATGGACAAAATGCTCATCATGTACTTCATGCTCATCATGGACATCATGCTCATCATGGTCAGCCATCTGAAAATGTCATTAAAAAGGCAAACATTTAGCATTTGTATTAACTAGAAAAAGGCAAACATTTAGCATTTGTATTAACTAGAAAAAGGCAAACATTTAGCTCCTTTGACACTATATCCAGAAAAATTCCCATATGCTGGAAAGTCATTAATAGTGCAAAACAACATAGCGTGCAAATGAAATGTCTCTCTTCCTGAAGCATCATAGGTCATCACACCTTCAGCCCAAAGTTTCTTTAAGTCATCCATCAGAGGTTCAAGATAAACATCGATATCATTTCCGGGTTGTTTAGGGCCCGATATCAACAACGACAACATAACGTACTTATTTTTCATACACAGCCAGGGAGGAAGATTGTATATAACAAGCATGACTGGCCAAGTGCTATGTTGGCTGCTCAATGTCCCGTACGGATTCATCCCATCTGTACAAAGCCCAAGTCTTAGATTCCTATCTTCTTCACCGAATTTGGGGTACAATAGATCAATCTTCTTCCACTGTGGGGAATCAGACGCATGTCGTAGGATCCCATCATTATTTTTCTTAACATCTGCATGCCACCTCAAATTCTTTGCATCTTTCAGATTTGCAAACAAGCGTTGAAACTGTGATATTATAGGTAGATACCACAACACCTTGGCAGGAGAACCAGTTTTGGACTCCCCCGAAGTCATCAATTTATACCGTGACGCACCAAATTTTGGACAATCTTTCAAATCTACATAGTCCTTTTGAAATAATACACAATCATTCGAGCATGCATGTATCTTCCTGGCCTCCATTCCCATTGGGCACAACATTTTCTTTACCCGGTATGTTGAGATTGGCAGCTCGTTTCCTTCAGGAAGCATTTATTTCAACAAAGTCAACAATGAAGTGAAGCTTTTGTCGCTCCATCTATTGTTAGCTTTCAACTTATACAATCTCAACACAGCGCTAAGCTTCGTAAACTTAGCATAACCTATGTATAACGGTATCTCAGCATCATGCACAATGTTTCTAAAGATAGGAGGTGGATCGGTGTGCTCTACCCTACAACTATCCAGCATCACATCAACGATGTCTACTGGAACTGGTTCATTCACATCTACGTCATCGGAGGCAATTTCTTCTTCCACCCAAGCACTGCTATCGACATCTACTGGTTTTGAGTTTGAAATCTCTCCATGCCAGTGCCATTCTGTATAGCCTTGTACAATCCCGTTGCACATGACATGACTTTTGATTTCCTCACCAATGTTGACTTTCAAGTTGTTACCACAATGCCTACATGGACAGTAGAACCTATCTGTAGGTTTTTTCCTATGTTCCTCGGCAAATCTAATAAACTGATCAAGTCCAGATATAAACTCTGGGGTGCAGCGATTGCGAATGGACATCCATGATCTATCCATTCTATGATCAAAGAGAAAACAAGTATATATTATGACAAGATTAGGGTATACACTTACATCCTATCCAAGATTTACTCCTATTACAGTCCCAAACCGGGGACTATCCAAGATTTACTCCTAATGAGTAAATCTTGGACGGGTTTCTAGGCCAACAAACACATGTGGTGTCATTCTTATATATAATAAATGTGTACCACCTATCCCATCCTTGAACACCTAATCTCACTACTAAGTGTATAATGTGTATTGGGTTTTCAAGAAAATTTCGGCAGCATTTCCCAACTGTTCTCTAAGTACATATGTACTTAGAGAACAAATGGGGAAATGCTACCGAAATTTTCTCAAAAACCCAATACACATTATACACTTACATCCTAAGTGAGATTAGGTGTTCAAGAACAGTCCCAAAACGGGGACTATCCAAGATTTACTCCTAATGAGTAAATCTTGGACGGGTTTCTAGGCCAAAAAACACAATAATAGATATGTACATGTTAGGGTTTCATCACAATTAATGTTAGGGTTTCATCACAATTGATGATAGGGTTTCATCACAATTGATGTTAGGGTTTAATCAAATCAAATTAGAATGCATCAAAATTTACTGAATTAGGCCAAACATTACGATTATAAGCATAAATATATGACAAATATATGCAAGCAAAAGATTTGTTCATATACTAGGATTTACATAAAGCATTACATAAAAATCTATTCATATCCTTACCAATAGCTAGCACGGCCGTGGCTGTGTTGGCCTACCACGGCCGTGCTGGACAACACGGTCGTGGTAGGCCAACACAACCATGGTCGTGCTTGCTGTTGGTAAGGAGCTAGGGAGAAGGAAGCAAAGAGGATAGCCTACCTGGAGCTAGCGTGGAGAAGAGCGGCGGCGAGCGGCGGCAAGCAGGTGAAGAAGCAGAGGGGCGGGCGGCGGGTAGAAGCAACCGACGGCCGGAGAAGTAGCAGGTGCTGGTCGGAGAAGCAGCAGCAGCGGGCAGCAGCGCCGGCGAGCAGAAGAGCACCAGCACTGAAGAAGCAGAGGGGCAGAAACTGATGTTGCGATTTTAGGAGTGTGGCGGCGAGCAGCAGCACAGGAGAATATCGTGATGAAACAGGAAGAAAGGGGGAAGAGTCGGGTGATCGGGTCTATTAAGTTGGTCAACGGCGTCGGTTATTACAAAACTGACGCCTATTATGCTTTAGCGTCGGTTGATAGTAAAACACCGACGCTCAACTAGACAACCTTTACCCTAAATTATTTGGCGGGAACCATTTTAAATAGGCTTCGGTGAATAGTTAAAAAATCGACGTTGTAGGTGACCTAAAATGTTTTCGCTCGAAAATTGGATTTCGCGGGCGATTTTAGGCGTCGGTCTGTTATAACCAGCCGACGCTGAATACAAAGTGGTACCCATGTCTGGATGTTCTTCAAATATAGATGTCGGTTTGCATAAATAACCGACGTGTAAATTTATATGCGTCAGTTTTCCTAAATAACCGACACCCAGAAAAGCGACACTCGACACTGAATGTTGTTTCTGTAGTAGTGAAGAGGAACTAAACGACCTCTCTTATGAGTCATTTTGTAGAGAAAATAGGGAGACATAATTCCTATTTTCTGCCATCTCTCCACTATGGGACACAAACATAGAAGAAGAAGAATAGGTCCCGAAAGAGGGATCATGTGAATCGTGTAAGGATGTTCTCGAGCCTCATCGTGGTGTTGGTGCCTGCTGAAAGAGACCATCTTTGCTGGAGACGAGCCACGCTTTGGGTTAGCTTTCTTTGGGCTTCCTTGCCTACAATTGAAGGATGTAGTCGCATCTAGTGGGGTAAGTCATATCTTTCAACTCCAACAGAAGGATGGGAGGATGGTCATAGTGAAAACATCCCTTTTAGTGATGTTACACCATCACAACACCAAGCAAGGTTTGGGGACTTTGATCTTTTGCCATACCACGCCGAATGGATCTACCCTAGGACTCCCTTTATCCACGTCTAAGCTTTTAAAGATGTAGAAGCTATATACGAGGGCCTAATCAGACCCAGGTTTCTCTTTGAAGCAAACCCTTCACTGCGGTGACAGCCATGGCTGGCAACTCATGGGCATGGAGCTTGGGAGCAAAAGAAGGGAATAAATGTCTCTATGAAAATCCGATTTGACTTGTAGATTCTTTCAGAGAGTTTATCAAAGGATGAGGAGGCTCGTACTCACTGGTATTTCTCACCGACAAACCTTGCCTCAGTGGCGGCAATGCCCTACCTTGCTTGCGACCAGAGAACACTCACAAAGAGCATGCTAGCGGAGAAAGAAAGGACGCGGACCGGTCCAAATCATAGACTGCCCGAATCAAGTGGACCAAGCAATAAGCAGTTACCCTGAGTCACTATGTGGCGGAAAATGAGTTGCCAGAGAAGGTAATTATCTTCTAAATATGAAGAACTTTAATAATTTGTAGTAAATAGCTCAATTATCATAAAAAGACAAATAAAGTACCAAAATGTTCAAAAAATGTGTAGAACAACTTGGACTCATAATATCTATATTGATGTAAAAATTTGGATGATATCAAGTAAGATTATTTACACTTGTTTCATGAGTAATAAATAAGAAATGAAGACATAAAATAATGAGAATATTCCAATAAATCCTAAATATGACTTATTATCCATATGATATTAGTAGTTATAATGTTGATGTATGAAATCATGTAATTTGCTCCATATAGCTAATTAGGGCTAATAACCCTAAATAAAATGTAAAAAATGCATACATGCTCAATAAATGATGGAATTTACAAAACACCCTAATATCAATAACTAGAAGCTAATGTGGAACTTTGATATTAGTTAGATGCATAGAATTCATGTTATATGAAGATGACCCTTCATACATGTGACTAATGAATGTGACTATGATTATTATGTGTACATAATAATGTGAAACATAATTATCAGTCAATGAACAATAATCTGGAATATGACATTAGTAAGATAGCTCCAGACGAGAATACAAGTAATTATGAGAACATCATAATGAATAAGTCAAACCCTAATGGATAATACTAGTGTTAAGATAATAAGAACCTGATGGTGATATGTGATCTTGCCTTAATCAGGGGTTGACAAGCATATAGTGATATCAAGAATGTGATGATTAGGATATCTTGATCAAGGTACACCCTTACCTTTTACTTGTCTTATTATGCAGTATGCTTGTATTATATGTGTAGTAAAATACTTGACATATGTTATTGGATGAAATGATTGTTTTTGTATGTTATCTTACTTGATTTTCCATACATATGGTTATGAACATATGAAAGATAATATATCTATTCCATTATATGAAAGCACTATATCTCTTTGGTAAGCATAGTGGTAGTGAGTGATCAATCTCTTTGGTAAGTAGATCACATATAAAATGATCTATCTCTTTGGTAAGCAGATCATAAGGCCTAAATGCATCTATCCCATTGGTAGGCAGATGCCCAAGCATATAATGGAAAATGTGCCTAAAATATGTGTTCTCTTTTGGTAACAAATATCTTTGTGAGTATATGCTTTTTTTATATTTGTTTATTACTGCCAAGTAATAGCTTTATCTTATTGCCAATTCTTAGTACTCAGAGCATATAAAAAAACACATAGGTGTACTCAGTACAATATACTTAAATATTGTGTTAACATGTACCACATGTAATCTTTTGTTTAGGTTGTGGACATAAGATTCGGAAGATCCACTACAGTTAAGAGTTGAGTGGCGAGCTGATGTACATGTGGACATGTTGTCTTAAGATCCTGTTGTTGATGTAGTACATGTATATATATTGAATTTTGATGTTCAATATGTAATATCAAATGTTGTAATAATTCATTTTATAATTATATGTTGAATGGTGAACATTTGTGTTTTTGGTTTGTTTATTGTTCGTGTGGATGTACTACTATTGTTTCCTTCTGACTTCCTCTGATTTTCTTTTTCTTAGTCTAGTGTGGTGCGTTTAAATTGTAGTCTCTCTAAGGTGAGGATTCAATTTGGACGTGACACACAAGATTAAGTTTTAGAAAATCTGCGGACGTCATAGGTGGTATCAGTGCATGAATAATAGAAAAGCATGACATTTGCTCATTATACAACTCAAACTAAAGAAATCCTTGAAATTAATAATCTTTAGGGTTAGAAAAGTCATCTTTTAGAGAGACTAGATTTGACCTAGCCTCTAGGTTAGCACCTAGATGTCTAAGAACTAGGTCTAGACTAGTGGTTGTTGTATAGAAAGTCCTAAGATGTCATTGTTTCCTTATAATGTGGCGGTATGGGACGTTACATTATTTTCAAAAGATGTGCATAGAGGGAAGAGAAATCCTAGACATATAGTTCTTATTGTGTAGGGAAGGTATGCTATTCTAACTTTATTCTCACCCTTTTCAATAGGAGACATGACACTTGTTACAACCTCAATTTTTTTGGGTTCATTTGGTGAGAAATGTAATTTCTCATATTAAAGATATAGGAACAAGTAATGATATAATTTGTCTTGAATAAATGAGTTTCGTTTACAATAGCCTTATTGGTTGTCTTGTGGGCTTTATTGTCTATTGGGCCCAATAACAAGGAAAAGACAAAAGGAACTCCATTATTAATAAGAAATGGAGAAAAGAAAAATATAGAAACCTCTAGAAGGAAAAAGAATTTAATCCAAAGGTGTATTTCATGCCTCTTGGGTTCCAAGGAGTCCAAAGTTGCAAAGACAATGCAACAAGAAAAGAAAAAATCAATTAAATATTTCTTTAATAAGAAAGAAATTGAAAACAATGATAAAATATGAAAAATAAGTGGAAAGAGGTATAATTGATTTACCCTGGATGGATTTTCATATCCAAAGGATTCCTAATATTAAATGGAATGCCAATGACAAAAATAAAAAAGAAAGATAAAGAGAAATCTTCAAAAAGAGATATTTTAATAAGAAATAAACAAGATAATGTGAAATAATGAATATAGATGCATCTAGAAGGATAATAAGTATCCTTAAAAAGGAATTTCGAAATCTTAGAGTTTCTTGGGGTCCAAGGATCCCCAATTAAGAGGAAAGAAAGAGAAAATATCAATAATGCAAAATAAGAGGATAATGTGATGCATAATTAATGATTTTGGTGGCATTGCTAAAAAGGAAGTATTTTCTACTAAGAAAATAGAATTTCGTGCCAATGGATTAAAAGTCTAGCAATAAAGAGAATAAGTGAGAGGAATTTTGAATTCCTAATATCTAAAGAACAAAGTATATTTAAGAAGATAGTTAGGAGAGAGAAGCTTGATTCATAATGAAGGAACTTGGGTTCCTATTGGGAAAAGGACTCTTTGACTTGTGGATGAACACCTTAGGGCTTGGATACCCTCCCTATATAAGGGGTAGAGCCCCTGGCTCGAGTTCAAGAGAAATCCCAAGTATCTCTCTTCCTTTTCCCTTTTTTTTCTTCTTTCAACCCTAGTCATGTGGATCGTGCTTCCCCTGGGACATCGAGGAACCATGGAGCCATCATGGTGGAAGAGGGATGTTGCATGTTGTTAGAGAGAAGCGCAACCATCACCCTCATGCCTCAGCTCGAGCACGATGACCACAGCACGGCTGTAGTGCTAGCCATAGGTTGCAGACCGCCCAGCCTAAGCCGACTGCCCTGGCCAGGACCTGAGGGTCTGGATGTGCACGGAGAGGTGCAGTAGAGGGTGGCCGAGGTTGTAGGACCTTAGAGGGTGTCGAGGAGCCGACGATGGAGGGATGAAACCCTCCCCCATGCCGCTGCAGACGGCGGCCTTAGGGTTTCGCGAGGTAGAAGGAGAAGGGGTGGAGTTGGACCGTTTTACCCCTCTGGGGTATGAAGCGCCAACAACTTAACCAAGGGCAATTTCGTCAGTCTGTTATGTTTTCAAACCCGCTGAGCAACGTTGCATGAATGAGGCGATGTGGCAGCTTCTGATTTGTCCAAAAAGGTAATTCTTGCAAAATTCATATCTAATTAACGGTAGCTCGGATGGATATGCATAATATATAAATTTTGCTTATAAGAACTCGAGGAATGCAATAAAAATATAATTGAAGCCTTTTCTACTTGCAATTCGAAAAGTAATGGAAGTTATCAACTTTAATGAATTAATGATTAAGAAACCCTATTTTGAGATGATTAATGCATTTAGTAGGGTTTAGTGGATGATTAAAGATGATATTAACATGTTAAAGTTAAAAAGGTACATTAAAAGAAAAAAGGATGAACTTTGCACGTAACTGGTTTAATTTAGAGTTTTTTGTGCATAAATATGCTTTAATGGGCCTTGAAACCCTAATATTAGTAAATGTGACTTATAATGGTTTTAATTATTCAAAATCGTGAATAAAGTTGAGATATGATAACTCCAAGCTATTTCAAGTATAACCATTCCTAATTGTGGATAAATATCCTTAATGTAGTAATTAGGGTTTCTAATGGATAAAGGTAGAATTAATGACAAATAGAGTTCATATGTGAATTAGACTGTCACAAAACTGTTCTTACCCCAATCCCAATCCCACTGCCTAGACAGTAGAAAAGGGATTGAAGCGCTTGTCCCAGAGTGGCCCAATAGGATCAATCACACTGGCATATACAATAAGATATACATAACTCAAAAATTGTATAATTAAATAACATACTAACCCAATATGGAGATATATCTAATTTATCTTTGTCATCAGAGTGTATGAGTGTGGAAACGATCTTATTCAATATTGCCTAAAATCAAGAAAATCAAGACATAATCATGAAATTGCACGGTATGCTATCAAAATCAAGAAAAGCAATTTATAACAAAATAGTATACTTGGAAGGACTTATATTCAAAAGAATAACAAGCAAATTGCAAAACAAACATTTATTCAATATGTTTTTCAAGCAATTCGACTTTTATTATGAGTTCCCATTATGTTGTAATTCGAGAAACATGCTTATATATTTTGTGTGACTCTATTACCCCAACGCGATGAGGAAGGTAAATAGGCTCCTTATCACCATAGGAACATAGGAGGCCAATGTACAAGTCCCACCTCCAAATGAGGGGGTTGTTGCACTCAATATCAACATTATCAACATTATCAATATCATCATCATTATCAATATACAGGCAGTCATAATGGGCATGAAATTTATGTTTTCATGTTTTTCAAAATATAATATAGAAAAACAGAAGACTAATCATAGGGAACAATATCTCATCCAAGTAATTAGCCAAGCATACGGTCAAGACACACATAAAAAGTATCTTCAATACAATCAAGGAGGAGTTATACAATAACGTACCTTTCATCGAAGATTTCATGTAAGATCAACAAGTAATAGATAGACCCTTAGAGTCAGATCCTAAATCACAATGTTTGGATCAAGGGTCAATATCATGATGTTGATAATATCTTGTTTCAATATTTTGAGATTAGGGTCACACTTTCCTAGGTTAACCTTAGGGTTAGGTCACCCACTTATAATTAATATTTCAATATGTCCAACATTACTTCAAGTATACAATATATTCAGGTGTGAATGACTTACCTAGGTTTTCTATAATCATGTGTAAGCCCCAATGATCAATATTCAAGTCATCATTACATTCCTAACTCATCATCATGACATGTAACATTATTGAGATTCAAGATTAGTTTGATTAAAGTAGAGTCATGAATCATACACATGATCAATCTTTCCACAAGATTTAGATCCATAATCACAATGTTAAGGTTAATTCTTGGTTCAATGTATATGATTCACATTCTAGGATAGTGAGTTGCAAGATCATATCTAAACTCATATTTAATCAAGTTTGGCTTCAAGATAATCATTAGAGTCAAATTACCAGGGATTTCAAAGGTTAGTCAACAAGTATAGTCATTTGATAAATTAAATGAGCAAGAGTTTACAATATAGGGATATTAGTGAGACTAGTGTCGAATTAGGTTTCACAAGTATTTTTATTCGATTCATTGGATTTTTCTGATCAAGATTGACTACTTGTTCATAATATTTGGAGCTAGGGTGTATTTTCTACAATTAAAACAAGATCAGGACATTTATATGAATATTTGTCAGAGAGGGAGCGAAAATACCTTTGATACAAAAAATTGAGGACTGTCAAATGCGCAATCAGTGGCCCAGATCTAGCCACATAGTCATTGTGACTGGCTATCTTGGAGGGCCGGTTCAATCTTGGTTTGTCCGGTTTGCTCGCTTATTGATTGGTTCAGACATTGGTTCATTGGTTCTGTTGAACTGGTGGTTCATGGTCACCCTTTCCCCACACAAAGTTCTCCGCGTGAAGCCCTGTGCGAGCCCAAGGCCAGGGCGGAGGAGCTTGCCGGCATGGAGCTGCTCTAGGAGTAGGAGTGGGTGAGGGAGGCCACGAGCATGCCATCCCAGTCCGCCACCACCTCGCGGACTCGATGGAAGCCAAAGAAAGGGAGGAGGAGGTGAGGAGCACGGACGCCCGATCTGGCCGTGCGGCGACGCCTCTTGGTGCAGTAGGTGAGGGGAAAGCAAAAAGAGCATCAAGAAGGCTAAGGGGGTGTGCGAGGCCACATTCTGAGCAAGTTGTTCCTGCTGCGGACTGTGGAGGTCCTTTTATAGGTGGAACAAGGGTAGATTTTAGGGCAAACGAGTCTTGCTCTTAGCCATGGCCGTCGGAGTGAGATGGCTAGGCAAGGGGATCATTTTGGCAGCTGGACAGATCCCAAACGATGGTCAAAATAGGGCTAGATGTGTTCAAAATTGCAAGAGGAATATTTCCATTCGGTTAGATTTTCAAACCATGGTTGTGAGCGGGAAATTGGCCATTAAGGCCGCTTTGACACCTCCCCGCTGATTGCGGGAGGTTGATGATGACCTCGTGACCACTTGATCAGGACGAGATCTGCAAGAGGCAGATCCAAGGGCCAACAGTCACCCCGGATCCCTTGTATGGATCGCTGACATGGCAAAGTTAAGAAAAAAAGCACAAATTAAAGGGAAAAAAAGGGTTTTCAATACATAAACTTTAAGAATTCATAGTAAATTGTATGAATGTCCAATTGATATCAAATTTGGACCACAACTTTAAAAAAAATTGGAGAACCTTTATAAAAAGTTTAATAACCAAAATATGAAGTTTTATGTATCAATTTGACTCTTTAAACAAAGTGATCAATTAATCAAATTTAAGGTGTTATAATGTGTATAAAATCCACATTACTCACCATACTTCAAATTTGAGTACCAATATTGATTATGAAACCAAGAAAAATGTTTTGGCAACCATGAGTGAGTATAATGATGTCAAAAGATTAATTACTTTATTATAATGCCAAAATCCACTTTGTCACATCCATAATGAACAATGAATTGATGATAAATGAGCATAATGATCCTGTCATGAATAAAAAGGATAATTTTGGTAGTTTTAGTATAAAGAGCATAATGTACTTAATTGATGGCTGAGTGTGCCTTTAATATGAAATTAAGGTTAAATGTTGTTAAAAGATAACCTTAATATATTTTATGAAGAATAGATGAGATAATTAGGGTTTGTGAGTAATTGTATAAAATTAGGGTTTAAAAGAGTACAAATAAAGAGGAACCCCAGTTGCAATGGAAACCCTAAAAGTGGACTAGAAACCCTAGGAAGTGAGCTAGGTTTAATAGATCTTGATGGCATGATCAATGATAGGAAAATTGTATGCATATTTCAAGATCTCATAATGTGCTTGCTTGCCTATTTGGAATTGTTGATTGATTGGATTATTCTGTCTCAAATCAGCCTGAAAGGTTTGTGGTTACGCTTATGGATGATCGCTTTAGTTTCATGGAGATTCCTAGTTGTTTTATCAGTTGCTTGAAAATAACTGCTTGGATGACTTGTATTTCATGCAACTATAAAGTGACTATGACTATCACCATAAGTATGCATATATGACTGGCTCAAATCTTGGTCCTCCTCTGTGGCTTTTCTAATGATGAAAAGGGTAACCTGGTAAAGGGTCTACTTGTTAAGTGGGACCATCAGGTTATTAAGAGTTAGGGATTGGGCTACCTATGGGTAGTGCCATGCGACTCTTTAGCACACCATGAGTTAGGGATTGGGCTACCTATGGGTAGTGCCATGTGACTCAACTCTAGATATTGATCTACCTGCTAGGTAGGATCATGCGGGGTTTAATGGGTATCTACCATAAGGAAGGTAGAATCTAGGTCCACTACAGGGACAGCGCAAAGGCTAGGGTATGTATGGATTGAGCAGTTATGCTGAAAATGTAAAGTTGTTTGTTAAATCATAACTGATTACAATACATTGTTACAGTTAATTGCACGATTATTATTTCCCCCACATACCAACTTTATTGTGACTGACATTTTGTTTGTCGGCATTTTAGGTACAAGTGAAAAGAACAAACAGTAAAGTGGCATATGTGGAAATAAATATGATTTAAAGTTAAAAGGAAGATTAGTTAGAATAGACTCCATGTGGATAGAAGTAGATATCCAAGTTTTTTAAAAAGGTATGAAAAATTTAATTTTATTACAGCTGTTCAGTTTAGTTTAGTAGAATTTGATAATTATTATCGATTATTTGTAGAATCTTTGATCCAAAAATTGGGATAACGGCTCTGACCTCTTGGTCTCCCTTAATTGGGGGTTACTGGGAGGGAGGGTCATTAAATTTGGTATCAGAGCATAGGTTCCTCATTTAATCTTTAATAATTATTAAATTTTACAAACTTTGTAGAATCCAAGGGAGTTATTAGAGGAATTTCCGAAAGATAGAGGTATCTAGAAAAGGATCACGTCTAGGGGCTGGAAAGATTTTTCCTCCACACCGCTAGTCAGACTATGAGGACTCCCAGATTAGTGTGACTTCCTGGCCAATGTCTTAGGATTTGACTCGAAATAAGATACATTTAGGACTCTCTCATCTTGTCCATCCCTTCTCAACTCAAATGCTATTAAGGACCTTAAGGATTAGGGCTTTCTCTCTTTTCCTCACCCTCTTGAGGTATGGGTAAGGTTGATAAGGTCTAAGGGATCCTCCACCAAATTAATGAAAAACATGTAAATAAGATGTCATAGACATAAACTTAATAGATTAAGTGTAAACTAAAGAACAAATACATGCTTAGGCCGTATGACATAAGTTGTCATGCCCTCAGGAGAGACCTGAGGCTAGACCTTCTTGTCAGGAGGATAAGTAAAGAGAGTTAGTCTTGGAGGTAGAGACCTTCATTATAAGTGGAGACTTGTCACATCCTCTTAGAATGATGTTAACCCTAACCCTAAGTGAAGGTTAGAAAGAGAGATGACATGATGAGTTAGATGTCATGGTAGACTAGATGTTTGGATGGACATGCCTTGGATTCCATATGAGCCATGAGGGGTTGGATGACCTAGTTCCTTCGGTGACCCAACCCTGGGATGGGTCGTGCATGTTAGAGTGAAGGATAGCTCCTTCATTGAAGAGGTTAGAGAAGAACCTATGGAAACCCCATGAGCTTATATGGGCATGGCATAGTATGCACCCAGAGTACGTCAGGAGTGTGGGTAGTAGGTTGAAACCCTAGCCAAGGGAGTATGTTGGATAGCTGATGAGATAAGCATAAAGGGCTAGGGATAACCTTCAGCAAACATAAGTTGAGCATAGGCTTCACCCAGGTAGGGGTATGCTTGTGAGCATGATCCATCTTCAGGGAGAAAGGACCTCTAGTAGTGAGGCTGGTTGTAGGATTAGCTCTAGAGAGAGAGAGAGAGAGTAGGACCCAAGAAAGAAGGTTGGAAGCTTAGACTCCGAGATATGAGGAAAAGTGGGGAGTTGAGGATGATGCGACCTAAGTGGATGTTTGTGGTTGCCTCATGCTGGATCCCTAGAGGCTGATGATGTCTTGGTTGCCAAGAGAGGAACCAAACCCGAGAGAGAGGATGAGTCTGTTGGTACCTTTGTACCTATGGTATAGATGAGAAGTAGAGTCCCTTAGACTTAGAGAGGTTTAGTAAGAGGTTGTGAGGCCTTGTACCTTGTTGATTGTCCTTGAGGAGGACTCAACTCTAAAGTACTTTTCAAGTAGAAGGGTCATGAGAAGTGCATGTCATACCCTGTACATGTTTGGTTCATGGTTAAGAGGTTGAGCAGATAGTTGGACATCAGAGAGGTGAACCTAGGGTTCCTAGGCCTAAGAGGGGAAGTTGTGTACCCGATGATCATGATGAGATTTGAGTTTCTATAGATTCGAGCATGGTGCTCCTCATGTTTAGAGGAAAAGGAAACCCCTTAAGTTTAAGGTATGTTTGATGAACCCCTCACAACTAAGTTGATGACATGGGAAGGTATGATCTTGATCCAGCGTGGAGGAAAGAGAACAAGTATGACCTAGCATGGTTTAGTAGGTGGTCTTCTTGTACCTTAGTAGCTACTGGGTTAAGCATGCTCATGTGAATATAAACCCTAGTGATGTTTGTGACCTTGTTGTCAAGAGTTGTAGTTTCCTCCCTTCCTGGGAGAGGGACCCTTTGATAGGGTGTATACCAGTTTTTTTGGGTTTTGAGGAAACCGAAAGAGGTCTCATAGGATCTTGAGAAGCTAAGTGAAAAGTACATGGTATGGGAATGAACCTGTAGACCCATAGATAGCCATCTCTAAGTGCATGTGGATGTGTTACCATGGAGGTAACCGATATGGGGCCTGACCAAGGTAGGAAGGTTCCCATGACCCCTATGAAAGGATGAAAGTCAGCCCATGAATGCAGAGAGAGACAATGATGGCTTGGGTAAGGTTCTAAGTTGAACATGTACTATGTTAGAATCCTAAGTATATCCTAGGGTCAAGTAGGGATAAGACTGATGGAAGTAGGAGTTGCCTAATTCCCTAGTTGCACATGATAATAGGGTCGGGAGGTAACAACTATGATTGTCTAAGGACCATGGGTTAGGAGATTGATCACCTTCATGAACTCATGGGACCCAAAGGACAGATGAGTAGGGCACTCTCTAGATGCATGAGGGAAGAGGGATGACCCAAAAAGTGTCGGCACCCTATAGACCTAGAGGAGATGACCAAGGAATGAGTGTGGACCCAAGTATGTTTGAGACCAGTTTTCCATGGAAGTAACTTTGATATCAAGATGATTATGATGTAGAGGCATAAGCTTCACGTTTCAACTTAGATTTAAAGGTGTACTGGAAAGGTGGGATGTACCATCTCTACTATTGGAATAGGAAGAACTCTATATTTAGACTGTAGCCAAATGCTTATTTCCTCTTGTTATTGGAGTGAGAGATAGGACAATATGCATGCCATACACCAAGGATAAAAGATGATGTGAGTTGGAACATTGCTATGAGGCATGAGGACAAAGATGATAACATGCCCTTGTAGAGTGAATGATACATGGATGTTTTACAAACATTAAGAGAAACAAGGTAGTCATCTTATGAGGATGTTTTTATCATGAGCTATAAGTTATACAAGGTTGGGTTTGAAAAACCAAAAGAGAAAGCTTAGAGTTTTCTTGATGGAGATAGACTTAGAGATGAGATGAGATAATAAGTGTAATACATGGAGGTGTATGTCTTCAACGTTACCTAACACCTAAGGATGTGAAGTGGTAATGGATGCTCTTGTTGAGAGGCAGCTATCTAATATAGCTAGAGTCTAGATGAGGTTGTTAGGTTAGCCTTAAGTTAAAAAAAAGGATATGTTTGGCTAACACTCAGATGTAATGAGATCTGTTTTACAAGTTAGTAGTTGTTTGGTTAGCCAGCCTAGGCTATGATGCAATGAAAGGATGGTTGTAGAACCTCAGACGCACTTCTTTGGAAAATAAGGTGATACAACCCTGATGAGAGTGGTTTGGGGTTTCTAAGGAATCGATCTTGAGGAATCATGACATAAAGGAGATCATGATTTAAGATCACCATATACCGTGGTACTACCAAGATAATAAGTGACAGAAGTACTTTGGATGCCTAAGATGATGTTGCATGGGGTATATTTCCATGCAAGCTAGGAGGTGAAGGATGAACACCAGTAACCTAGTGTATCGATATAGAGGATAAAAGAGTCCCTGAGAGGGATTGGGAGTTCATCACTATGGATGTTTTGGTAAGTCTCCCCTAGACAAAGGAAGGTCAAGATGCAATATGGGTTATGGTAGATCGCCTTACCTAGATGACATGAGAGAGAAAGAGTACTATCAAGGGATAGATTCGGTTGAACTACATATGAGAGAGATGGTTCAACTACATCACGATGCGAGTTCAAAAGTTCTTGAGTATAACCTAAAGATACACTTCCATAAGGTGGAAGTAGATACATGAAGAACTCGATGTTAGTACAGTTTATCAC
The DNA here is from genome assembly GCA_963693085.1 of Alisma plantago-aquatica. Classification (NCBI taxonomy): domain Eukaryota; kingdom Viridiplantae; phylum Streptophyta; class Magnoliopsida; order Alismatales; family Alismataceae; genus Alisma; species Alisma plantago-aquatica. Next base: position 785,112,350 of record OY856411.1, on the reverse strand, counting down.
CCTAGCTAATGGTTAGTACAATCTAGACTAGAGGGTCTAATGAGAGAATGTGTGCTCGTTCAGGGTGATATCTAGAGACAGTTATTGTCTTCTATAAGATGTGATGATAACCACCATAGCCAGTGTCGGGATGTAAAGGAGCTCTGTAAGGGAGGTTGTGTCGGTCACCATGATGTTGGTGAAGGGACCTCGCGAAGGCCTGAAAAGGACCACAGTGAGTGCATATGAAGTCACTTTGATCGTATGATGGATGAAAGGAGCCTAGGGATGACATGAGTCATAGTTGATACAAAGTATACTAACATGCATTTCACTATGGGGGAATATGTGACATAAAAATCCGACCCCTCTAAGTTATACCTAAGAGAGTTGAGTCCCCGATGCATGGGTTCTTTTGACATGGTTTGGAGGAGAAGGTTAAGTTTTCCCTTACCCCTCAGGATAATGTGATGTTTGATGAGCTCCATGTGTCCAATTTAGAGCACTATGTGAGGTACCTGGACCATGTGCGGAGCAATGATCCTTGTGACGTCCCTGAATTTTGATTTTCCCAAACCCTATTGGGAATGAGATGTCAAAATCCGAAAACATCATCCAATCCTATCAGAGTGTGTTGCGGAAGCAATATGCACATACATGAACATTCAACTATGATGCATACACCATTACATTCTCAACATTCAACATATTTATATTACAACATGAATTAAATTTACATATTGAAAGAAGATTTACAAGTCTAATAACATGTATGCTAACAGGATCTTAACACAACAGGTACAACCTGGACAACTGCTCACTTCCTTTCTTTTATCCCACGCTAGCTTTGAACCTAAAACATACGTGAAATAGCGAATCAACACACAAGGTGTTGTGCACATGGGTAGAAAAATACATACTAATATGTTTGCATAATTGAAATAATTTGAGAAAGAAAGATTGAAGGAAAACATTATTTAAAGTGATAATCAGGTAAACATTCCTTTTATTGCATTCACTTTGATGCGGTTGTACTACACATACTTGCACTTGACTTACATCTAGTGTGGGCAATATAGTATCATCATACATCTAACATGGGCCAAGGAATCATACATCCATGTTAGGCAAGATACATCCACACCAAGCTATGTGCTCTAGTAGCTACAACCCATCATAGTCATTTATGTTCTATTAGATTTGGCAAAGTATAACTCATACTAATTCAACCAAGCAATCATATCCAAATACGAGCATTCAAGATATTACATATCATATGCAACTAGAAAAACTAGTCTTATACTTAATAAAAACCCACGTACCTGAGTTTAGAGATTCCTATTTATATTATGGATCATCTACATCTCTGGTCATCACCTGGTTAATAACAAATCTTCATCATTAATACAAGGTTCATCATTAGTCTTGATTATTTAGGTCCAAGCTAGGGTTTTGGTCAAACCTAGGTCAATGTGATGTTAGGATGGTGTCTAATATTTTTAGTCTGATTTATATATCATTAAAAAGGTCTGGTACGATTTTTGTATTTTTCTGATAACTGGTCTATTTTCTAGAATTAAAATGAGGATTAAACATATAATTTAGGCATTAATGAGAAAAGGTCTAACATAGATCAATAAAACCTAGATCAGAGTTCACAAGTGGGTTTCCAGTGTTATTAGGGTTCTACTAAAATTTTCTGAGAATTAATATCACCTGGATACTATTTATTTCAACTAATGAACTCTAAATCATATACATTAAATATCATCATTAGTTGTTCTTCGAAAGTATGATCTAAGGGTCTAGCAATGAAGTAGACATTTTTATGGATCTGTGGATATTTTTCGGACATATTTTGGACAATGGGGCTATTTTCTAAGCATTTTCTAAGCTGGTGTCATTTTCTGGAATAAAAGAAAGTATTTACCTTGTATGGAATTTTCTTGTTGGATCTTGCTCCTTGGGGTATCGATCCTTGCCATGTGTAATCAAAATGGGGCGTGCGGCCTGCCCTTGAACCACATTTCACTCATTATTGGCATTGTGTAAGCTAGTCGAGATGTAGCTGAACCGGTCCATTCCAGTCTTCTTTCTCGCACGCGATTGGAGAAAGATGCCTCTGCGTCTGTGTGTTGTCGACATCATGAGGTCCAGTCCCAGCGATGGATCTACATCGATAGGGAGCTCTTCGACCAAAGCTAAGGCTTCACACACCTTCGACCGGCCATGCCGAGTCTGAGCGGCGGGGACACGAGGTCCCTCTATTGATCTGGAGTTCACATCTTGTTCCTCTCTCAGTGACGACGGAGCTAGGTGGAAGGCAATTGGGGTTATCCTCTCCTCGCATCCTTGGCCTCCAGTTTGCCATGTCTCCCCAGCGCACCCCCTCTTGCTCGCGTGCTATGTACCAGTCGTCCATGAGCCGTTTGTAGCGCTGCCACAAAGAAGAATTCTGGCGTGCTTGTGGACGAGTAAAAAGGAACAGACCGGATCGGGCTACCCCCAACCTTGCTCTTCTCATTCAATCGGGGATGTCTCATCCATCCCTATTTCACACGTCGTCGTGGTCTGGGCTAACGGCGTGGAATCCCATGAGTTTTTCACACCCTCCCCAAAGACAAAAGGGGACCTCAGCCTCACTGAATCTCTAGGAGACCTGGCGATGCCTTGGCTCCTCGGACAAAGTAGCATATCCTGTTCCCACTGGGTGCCTGGCTCCTGAGCCGCTGCAAGGAGGAAGAAAATGAGCAAAAGGGACTGCAGACCCTGTAAATCATTAAGGCCCATGTCGATGTTCGTTGGTGTCTTCTCTGCATAGGTCGTCACTACTGCCAGCAAAGCAAGATACAGGAGTCCGGCATCAAGACCTTCTTTCTTGTGATCCTCTGTACTTACAGTCTGCTACCTGAGGATTTGTCTCTCTACAAAAGTACCACCACAAGTAGAAGGATCGGCGAGGAACCTTGCAGTTGGAGTACATCCGCCGGCGCCCGGTGATTGGACCTTAATGCTTGGAAAGGCAGCTGTAGAATAGTCTGGATGTAAGCAGAGATTTAACTCAACAGTATCGCACCAAGGAGTCGGAGCAGCTTCATTCTCTGTCGTGAACCCTTCTTCCTCCTCCATCATTCTATTGTTGTGTATGGTTGTGGAGAGGAGAGTGTAGAATGGGAGGTTGATCGTTCTCTGTATATCACCTCGAGTCCATTACGATTGGTAGTTTTGATCTGAAGAGTGCGGTAGACTCTACTGACCTAGCTAGCCTTCGAGATTCCTAACAGGCGACTAATTCCTCAAGAGTCTCATTTGGAACCACCTGCTCCTCGCATTTCGGAGCTGGGGGACAAAGGAGCCAAACCTCGATGCATAAAAGATCTAATGGACTATAATCCTCTTTACCAATAATAATATCATCTACAACCTTATAAATTGAATAACATTTTACTGGAATGTCCGTTGGAACTGGAACTTGAAACATATTTTCACCATGACCAAGTGAAGCTTTCTTCCAAGTTGAAGGCACAATTTATACTATTCATGCCTTGTTATATCACTAGTGGATGTTTACCCACAGATAAAACTAATTAGGTATGATAATCATTAATTCAATATTTGGTTACACCTTTTGGGTGAAGAGAGTCACTAATTGAACAACTAATTCCTCAGTTTGGTATCATTCATCCATGGCAAACTCGTGGTCTTAATACTATGTTTGGTATGAAAATCCAAAAATCTAGGTTATCACAAACCTAGTGAGCCCTAGGGAGGCTGAAATGACCTGAGTCACCTATGAGGTTTATAGATGCCAAGGTGAAAGAATTCAGAGAAAGGAATATGTGATGATAAATGTTCTTTGGAAGCGCCATGGATAGGGAAAAGCCACATAGGGGCCAATTATTGACATGGAAAAGTCTTATCCTAAATTGTTTGTTTGCTTGATGGAATTTTGAGGACAAAATTCCTATAAGAGGGGAAGGATGTTACAACCCCAATTTTTTTGGGTTCATTTGTTGAGTTGAGAAATGTAATTTCTCATATTAAAGATATCGGAACAAGTAATGATACAATTTGTCTTGAATAAATGAGTTTCATTTACAATAGCCTTGTTGGTTGTCTTGTGGGCTTTATTGGCTATTGGGCCCAATAACAAGGAAAAGACAAAAGGAACTGCATTATTAATAAAAAATGCAGAAAAGAAAAATGTAGAAACCTCTAGAAGGCAAAAGAATCTAATCCAAAGGTGGATTTCGTGCCTCTTGGGTTCCTTGGGTTCCAAGGAGTCCAAAGTTGCAAAGATAATGCAACAAGAAAAGAAAATATCAATTAAATATTTCTTTATTAGAAAGAAATTGAAAACAATGATAAAATGTGGAAAAAAAGTGGAAAGAGGTATAATTGAGTTACCCTTGTTGGATTTTCATATCCAAAGGATTCCTAATGTTAAATGGAATGCCAATGAGGAAAATAAAAAGACACATAAAGAGAAATCCTCAAAAAGAGATATTTTAATAAGAAATAAACAAGATAATGTGAAATAATGAATATAGATGCATCTAGAAGGATAATAAGTATCCTTAAAAAGGAATTTCGAAATCTTAGAGTTTCTTGGGGTCCAAGGAACCCCAATGGAGAGGAAAGAAAGAGAAAATATCAATAATGCAAAATAAGAGGATAATGTTATATATAATTAATGATTTTGGTGGCATTGTTAAAAAGGAAGTATTTTCTACTAAATGAAAATAGAATTTCGTGCCAATGGATTAAAAGTCAAGCAATAAAGGGAATAAGTGAGAGGAATTTGGAATTCCTAATATCTAAAGAACAAAGTATATTTAAGAAGATAGTTAAGAGAGAAGCTTGCTTCCTAATGAAGGAACTTGGGTACCTATTGGGAAAAGGACTCTTTGACTTGTGGATGAACACCTTAGGGTGTGGATACCCTCCCCTATATTAGGGGTAGAGCCCCTGGCTCGAGTTCAAGAGAAATCACAAGTATCTCTCTTCATCTTCCCTTTGTCTTCTTCTTTCAACCCAAGTCATGTGGATCGTGCTTCCCCTGGGACAGCGAGGAACCATGGAGCCATCACGGTGGAAGAGGGATGTCACACATTGTCAAAGAGAAGCGCATCCATCACCCTCATGCCTCAGCTCAAGCACGATGACTGCAACACAGTTGTAGTGCTGGTCATAGGTTGCAGACCTCCCATCCTAAGCCGACTGCCCTGGCCAGGACCTGGGGGTCTAGCCATGCACGGAGAGGTGCAGTGGAGGGTGGAAGAGGTAGTAGGACCTTTAAGGGTGTTGAGGAGCCGAGGATGGAGGGAGGAAACCCTCCCCTGAGTTGTTGTAGGCGGCAGCCTTAGGGTTTCGCGAGGTTGAAGGAAAAGGGGTGGAGTTAGACCATTTTACCCCTCTGGGGTATGAAGCGCCAACAACTTAACCGAGGGCAATTTCGTCAATCTGTTATGTTTTCAAACCCGCTGAGCAACATTGCATGAATGAGGCGACGTGGCAGCTTCTGATTGGTCCAAAAATGTAATTCTTGCAAAATTCATATCGAATTAACGGTAGCTCGGATGGATATGCATAATATATGAATTTTGCTTAGAAGAACTCGAGGAATGCAATAAAAATATAATTTAAGCCCTTTTCTACTTACAATTCGAAAAGTAATGGAAGTTATCAACTTTAATGAATTAATGATTAAGAAACCCTATTTTTAGATTATTAATGCATTTAGTAGGGTTTAGTGGATGATTAAAGTTGATATTAACATGTTAAAGTTAGAAAGGTACATTAAGAGCAAAAAGGATGAACTTTGCACATAACTGGTTTAATTTAGAGTTTTTTGTGCATAAATATGCTTTAATGGGCCTTGAAACCCAAATATTAGTAAATGTGACTCATAATGGTTTTAATTACTCAAAATCGTGAATAAAGTTGAGATATGATAATTCCAAGCTATTTCAAGTATAAAAGATCCTAATTGTAGATAAATAGCCTTAATGTAGTAATTAGGGTTTTCTAATGGATAAAGGTAGAATTAATGACAAATAGAGTTCATATGTGAATTAGACCATAATGAATTATGAATTGATGATAAATGAGCATAATGATCCTGTCATGAATAAAAAGGATAATTTTGGTAGTTTTAGTATAAAGAGCATAATGTACTTAATTGATGGTTGATTGTGCCTTTAATATGAAATTAAGGCTAAATTTTGTTAAAAGATAACCTTAATATCTTTTGTGAAGAATAGATGAGATAATTAGGGTTTGTGAGTAATTGTATAAAATTAGGGTTTAAAAGAGTAAATATAAAAAGGAACCCCAATTGCAATGGAAACCCTAAAAGTGGACTATAAACCCTAGGAAGCGAGCTAGGTTTAATAGATCTTGATGGCATGATCAATGATAGGAAAATTGTATGCATATTTCAGGATCTCATAATGTGCTTACTTTCCTATTTGGAATTCTTGATTGATTGGATTATTCTATCTCAAATCAGCCTGATCGGTATGTGGTTACGCTTATGGATAATCACTTTAGTTTCACGGTGATTCCTGGTTATTTTATCAGTTGCTTGAAAATAACTGCTTGGATGACTTTTATTTCATGCAACTATAAAGTGACTATGACTATCACCATAATTATGCATACATGACTGGCTCAGATCCTAGTCATCCTCTGTGGCTTTGGTAATGATGAAAAGGGTAACCTGGTAAAGGGTCTACCTGTTATGGGGGACCATCAGGTTATTAAGAGTTAGGGATTGGGCGACCTATGGGTAGTGCCATGCGACTCTTTAGCACACCATGAGTTAAGGATTGGGCTACCTATGGGTAGTTCCATGCGAATCAACCCTAGATATTGATCTACCTGCTAGGTAGGATCATGTAGGTTTTAATGGGTATCTACCATAATGAAGGTAGCATCTAGGTCGACTACAGGGACAACGCAGAGGCTAGGTGATGGAGCTTCCACTCACGTGGAATTGCGTGCACCACTAAAAATCCTAAAGATAGTAGATCTTTAGGTTTAGCCTTGCTTATACTAGATCGAGAACTCCACCCACATATGCTAAGATACGTGAAAGCCTTATCGTAGCATAGTTAAGGGTTGAATCCATAGGACAATGGTCTTGTTGGGAGCAACAAGATGGAAAACGTTATAATTTTACTTAACCTCTTAACAATCAGTATCTTGATCAAAAGGGTAGATATGGTTGTTTTAAACTAGGTGCAAATAAAGCAAGAAAGTAAATTTAAGGATGTTAACAATGATAAGGAGCCACTAGGATGTGATTGGCTTTCACTACCACTAGACATGGATCAAAACATGCAACATAAAACATAATCTGCAAAAAGAGTCTAAACAGTTATTATCTTTGTAGATTTAGTTTCCTTTCAGAGAACTAACTACGAGAAGTGTGGGAAAGTTGTAATGCCAGCCATCCCCGAATTAATGGTCACCTACTTTACATCATTCCCTTCATAAAGTGTGTTCCTCGACTTATCAAGGTTGTACTTTCATATGTCAACTGGTTCCATTTCATAGTATGAAAGTACAACAATGGAAGTGAGTTTACTCCACTTCTTGAGAAACACTCCTAGATATCGAAACAGATGCATGGTGGATACATGCATCAAGAACCAACATTCAATCGAGATTCGAATCTGATAGTACAAACGTAGACAATTCATACTAAAAGATAAAAGATAACACGAGTTGGTGATCAAGCAACAATCATTCATTAAACGATTGATGTTGAACTGAAAAGAAAGTATATCTCTGTTGCAAACTATGGATTACATTGCATGAAATGAAAACATGGGTAACGAGGCTACTCCCCGCACCCTAGTGAATGAGACTACTCGCTGATAGCTAGGACAAAGAAGGAGGCAAGAAGAGAGAGAGAGAACGCCATCCCCAAAAGGAGAGAGGAAAGTCAACCCCTTGGAAGGAGAGAGAATGACGATCTTCACACTTCACATGTTTCTCGATGATGAGGTCTCCTCTTCCCACCTTCTTTGGCGAAGAGAGAGGAAGCAACTTCAGGATGGAGTGTGGATCTCAGACCGGCAGCCTTTGGGCAGAGGATAGAGTTTGGAATAGCTCTGGAGTAGTAGAGGCAGCCTCTGGACGTCTAAAACTTGATGCCCCTGGGAGGTCCCTCTTGGGTCTTATTTATAGGTTATAAGTGAAGTCCAAACGGTTTGTTCAGTTTTGGGTCCAAACGGTCTTGAAGACCGTTTGGACCCTGAGACCGTTTGGGCTCTGAGACCGTTTGGACCCTGAGACCGTTTGGGCTCTGAGACTGTTTAGACCCTGAGACCATTTGGACCCTGAGATCGTTTGGGTTTCATGTGGTCTTGGGACCGTATTACTCCATGCGGTCTTGGGACCAGTTGGCTTCATGCGGTCTCGGGACCGTGTGACTCCATTCGGTCTCAGGACTGGTTAGCTTCATGCGGTCTTGGGACTGGTTAGCTTCATGCGGTCTTGGGACCGTGTGACTCCATGCGGTCTCGGGACCGGTTAGGTCCATGCAGTCTCGGGACCAGTTGGCTCCATGTGGTCTCGGTACCGGTTGGCTTCATGCAGTCTTGAGACTGTGTGACTCCATGCGGTCTCGGGACTGGTTGGTTTCATGCGGTCTTGAGACCATGTGGGGCTTTTGTGATTTTTTTGTGTCTTTTTCTGTAAGTAAAAAGGAGAAATGTTAGTCTAACAATATATTTACAATAAGAGAGGAAAGTTAAGGATTTTGTCTAATTTATCTGAGAAAGAGTGGGGAAAACGGAGGAAAATTACTAAGATAACATCACAGAATTGGAGGTTATCGCCCCCCCTAACTTAGATTCTAGCTTGTCCTCAAGTTAGATAGGGCTAACACATGTAATGGCGTGGCAATTTTATTTAGTTAAGATTTCCATACTCTTAATTCAATTCTAAACCCGAGATATCCTAAGGTTGTATCAGAGCTTTTTGCTTGCCTTAACTCTTTCAGGTATTCAGAGTTGCTTCGATCTCAGGTTTCTTCCGTATCTCGTGGCCCGCATTGGGACCACTTTTTATTATGTGCATGTCGTTGACTCTAATCAGTTTTATACTTCTCTAGAAATCCTACCGGAAGCTAGAGTGGGTATGAGGGTTGGCTAAAGGCTTGATGTGTAACTCCCCCTTCAAGTGGAGGAGGGGTTGTTTATGCTTTTAGGATCTCACTACTGGGCACAATACATCTGCCTTCGTGAGGGCAGCTGAATGTACCGGCTGGGTGAGTCCTTTATCAGCCTTTCATATATTTAGATACCTTAGGGTTTCACTATCGGGCACGACACATCTACCTTTGCGAGGGCAGCTAAATGTACCGGTCGGGCGAAACCTTCATTGGTTCTTTATATAGATCCTTATTCATGGCACAACTCTCATAGTTTTATTCAACACTCTGGCTTTTATTCGTAAGCTCACAAGCTTAGGATTTGTGTTTTAGGGAAATTAATTGGGCGGCCAAGCCTATTTTATTTGAAGAGAAGAAAGTTGTTCTTAGAGTTTCTCGACATGCACTTATTTGGTTTCTACTTAGTGGTCCACTTGCGAGACTTCTTGATTTGGATGTCACATGATGTCCATCGCATCCTTGAGAGTGTTTGGCTTATTTCGGCCTTGATGTTGACCTGTGGAGAGTCAGATGTAGAAATGAAGCAAAAGCATTAAAATCAAGAGTGGAGAGGATGTATTAATTCGCCATTACATGTCTAAGTTCTATTCTTGTTATTACTTTTGAGGACTAACTGGATTCTAAAGTTAGCTGGGGATGACTTTATTCCAAGAGGGATGTTCTTCTTTATGTGCAAGGTTTATTTTAATAGGGAAATTGTTTTAAAATGAAAATTAAATGTGTAAACGAAGCTATAAAATTTGTACAGAATTGAAAGAAAAGGTAGAGAGGGAAGGATTTGAAAATGATACCTCGCCCTTGTCCAGTGTACTCCCCCCCAACTTATCACTCACTCTGTCCGCAGAGTGTTAAAGTGATAGTTTGAGAAGTACAAGGACAAGGGCATCATGATTCTGTAAGTCCTTTATTGGTGCCATGTGTGCGAAGGAGATTAGCAGTGAACTTCCCTCGTAACGCGTGATAATCCACATCTGTCATGTCCTCTACTGGTCTTCCAAGGACCAAGATGGTATATATCCAGTAGAGGACGTGGAAACCATAGTCGTTTGACTCGCGAAGCTGCAGGGGACATTTGTGGCTGAAGGTAGGGAGATGAAGGTGTTCTTTACCGTATGCCCGTGTGTGCGTGCTGAGAAGGTCGTGCATATGGTCAACACACTCCTTCGCCACCTCCTCCGTAGGCGTTCTTGGTGTTGTAGTATATTGTTGCTGGTCTGGATTGTACTGGCTGTCGGAACTATTGTATATGATTGTTGTTCAGTCATGAAGATTTGTTGCCAACAACATCCAATGTTTTGAATGAAGGAAAGGAAGAAGGATAAACTTTGGAGTCATATGTTATAGGAAGGAAATGAGTGCCTCATTCGTTCCAAAGGTCTTTAGCTTGAGGACATCGTCCTTCATATATGTAGATGCCATGTGGGTTGTAGGGTGATTCTGTCCGAGAAGAAATTGATAGGCGGTCAACAAACTCACGGATAAAGACCCCTTGATCTGTACAGTTTCTCGAAGCACATCTGCCATGACCAGAATATCGCCGGATATGAAAATGAGGTCATCTTTCTCAGTGTAAAGCCTTGACATAATGAGGCAAAATTCATTGTCAGAGAAGCTTTTGCAGGCATTGAGGTCAAAATTGGGGAATGTTGGGGAAATGGCAGACAAGGGGACCATTTGTGAAGATGATCTATTGATGGTTGCCCCAGTTAGCAACTCAGTAACCCCTTCATCATCCGCCAGATCGAAAGAGTAGGGGTCCCATTTCTTCTTCTCGGGAACCTTGGCGGGATGATGTTTCTCCAACTCCTCCATTGTTTGCCTGAATCGCTATTTTGGAGGACGTTGGATGGCCAAAAAGAGATAGAGAGGAACGTCGTTAGGTGCCATAGTCGGGTCCTTGAAGAACCTTCTATCGCAGATTACCTCCATGGCGTAACGACCTCACAGAGAATGAAAATCCTCTATGGTCAGCTCGGTGAAAGGGATTTACTGATTGAGCTCTTGAATATGACGTATAACGTAGAAAGAGCAATCCTTAGATTCCTCTTGTGTTTGGGCATGGGGTTTGATGATTTCGAACCATGGTTAGTTCCAACCATTGCGGAGGGATGGGCATTCAGCCCAGATTAATTTCAAGAGCCAAAAAGGGATGCATCTGGCCTCCCCGGCTTCTGTTCCAGTGAAATTAATTATTCCGGCTCTTAGTTCAGTGGCGCAAAAGTTGTACACCTTGGCGTCTCGAGCCGCGGTGTCCACGATCATTAGCAGCCAGTGACCAGAGACTTGGAAGGGTACAGTTATATAGTGTTCCTTTCTGGAAATTCCCCTCTGCAACTGTTCGACTGATTTGCTTTGTAATTTTTTATATATAAGACTCATGGCCAGAGCTGGTGATGCGTTGAGAGCTTCTGTAAGTTTTGATAGAGTTGGCAAGGAGGACACAGAAGACTTCCATCTTCACCGCTGATTATGGTTGAAGGATGGAGTGGAAGTCTTCACGTGTCAACTTGCGCTAAGTCTTCGTATTTTGGTAGATAACATCGCCCCCATCTTTGACATCGTCTACGATAGTGTTTAATATAAAGATATCTTGAACATCTAAGGTAGAGACGGCCACCAAGTCTAAATCGTGCATTTCATGAGGTAGAGGTGGCGGAGGGGGAAGCTCTTGCGGAGGGAGAGAAGAAGTCTGCTCCAGATTGTCTATGTACTACTGCAGATCTTCGTCTTTGTCTGAGTCATAAGCTGATTCCAGATCTTCGTCTGTATCCAAATTGACTCTTTCTAGATCTTCTTGCTCTGGGGGAAAGGGCACCGATTGGTCTGGTGCAGAAAGGTGTTGAGCTGATGTTGCTTGTTGTTGACTTGTGCTGGTTTCGAGTAAACATTGTTGGAACTCAACAAAAGTTGCTTCTTTAGCAGATTCCCCCAAAGATCACATTGCTGAATAGTCAAGGAACTAATCCCCATAAGACATATTAATGTTGTCATTGTGAGTTGGGGATTTGGGATCTTTATCACCGTCATGGTGATCTTTTTGTTGTTTTGATGCAGCTCCTCGGCTGGGGCCCTCCCCAGCATTGTCTGGGTCATCAGATTGGTAATCTGAGGAGGTGCTATTATTGGAGTTAGCAGAGGAGTCAGAATCCTCATCATTATTGTCATCTTCATCATCTTCTTCATCTGCCTCTTTGTCTGTTATCTTCTTTGGTGGAGGCTTCTTGCACTTCCGGTGGAGTGCTTGTAGCTCGTCGAAAGCCACTTGCGTATGCTCGTGTGTTTCAAGTAAAGCATTGTAGGCTTCTTTAAGATCTGAATATCGAGCTTCGGCGGAGAGGAGTCATACAGAGAGATTTGTTACTTGAGTTCTCAGTTGGTTGATTTCATTGTTGGATGACTCCTCTTGCCGGTTATTTAGCTGTGTGAGGGTGGTGCATATGTCATCCAAGCGCGTGCTCAAAGAAGTTTGTTGCTGCTTAAGCTCACGCATAGTTTCTGGTAGGGGTTGATTCTGTGCAGAAATCTTGTCGACCTACTTGACCAGATCATCTTGCTGGCCTTTCACTTCAAACACCAACTTTGGCATTTGTTGCAGGTGGTCATCGAGGAGGTCGACTTTCATGGCCGCTGCTTTCTACTGTTGGTGGATCCTGGAAATGATGCCTGGCAAGGCAAGGTTTTGCGCGTCGATCTTGGTGACTTGCGTAGATAGACCCTACACACAAGAAAAAATGGATTGTAAAATGTTAGAAGGGTCAGTGATGAGATTTCGAATAGCGTCAAATTGACGTCTGAACTCCTCAATGACGTTTTTGAAGTGGACCCCAAATGTGGAAGGGTGGTGTGACTGGGGTCGGGGTGGAAATGTGATAGTGCCTTGCAAAAGGGACATTGTTTATGGTCCCATGAACTGCGTGGTAATCGTAGATGGAGTCACTAGCGGTGTCGGGGTGGTAGCAGATGAAGAGAATGATGATTGGCTGGGTGAGATATGAGGGAGCGAAAAATTTGAAGAGAAGAGAGTGGAGATGGGAGCGGAGTATGTGAAGCCGGGTGTGGGAGCAGAGAAAGGGGTTCCTGGGGAGAAAGAGGGTGAAGTGGAAGATGTGGGTGGAGGGATTGTTGTTGGGATTGTGATGGAGGAAGGTGGAATGGTGGTAGATGGTGGGATGGTGGTGGATGGTAATGTGGTAGGGGTGGTGGTGGTGAGCTCATCATGTAGGCTCATGATGAATGAGTCTATTGATGAGGTAGTGATTAGCTCCTCTGGATGAGGGCGGTCTGTCTCCGGTTGTAGTTTTGATGTCGGCATCCTTGACAGCTATGGTGGTTGTAAATGTGCCTTAGATGGTCGTTTAACTGGTATTTTTGTTACCCTGGCTGTTGGAGCGTTAATACTATGCTCTGTTTGTCCCACTTTGGTCTTCTTTTCTTGTACTTTGAACAAAGCCAGGATTTTGGTAAGCTCTGCTTCGGTGAAGAGGAGCTTGTCTGTGTCATAATCTGCAAGCTCCAGAAGCGGCAGTAGAGTTCTAGAAGATCGTATTGTGGGGCAGAAAATGTAGTGTAATATTGCATCCTTTTCCTTGATAATGTAGGAGTTCTTCAAGGTTTGCTCGTTAGTAAGGATGTCACCCTTGATCTATGTGCATCGAGGGAGTAATCTGTCCATTTGGATGTATTTGATAATGGAAGTTATGTGCCCACCCATGCATATTTCTTTTCCTATGGCGTAGGCTGAAAATTTATGTATCATATGCCGTCCAATGTTGACCGGCATTCCATTCAGAATGGACCAAAGAAGAAAAAGGTCAGCGGTGATAACATTTCCTCTTTCTGTTCTGGGGAAGAGTGCACTGGTCGGAATTTTGTGAAGTGTGCGTACTAGCCCAGAATGGATATTGGAGGCTTTGCAGGTCTTTGCCTCATAAGCTGGGATCCCTGTTAGGGTTTTCTAGAAGTTGTGTCTATTGAATTGGGAGTTCTCCATGCCAACAACTTTAGCCTTTTGTCTATGAAAATTTTGTTCAAAAGATTTTTTGTTATAACAACGTTGTTTCCAAAAAGTTTGGTGACCATCCTGTGGTCACTCCCATCCCTTGCTCTGTGCATAATGTCCACTGCTTCTTTGGTGAGATGTGTAAAGAATTATGTAGTGGGTTCGACATATGAAATTTTAGGGACAAAGCACAATCTGGAGAGATTTGCGTTGTCTAGCATTGTGAGGATTCTGTCATAGATTGCCATCTTGAGAAGGACGCTTGGGCAGACATATTTTGTTAATTTTATTATTTTTTCGATGGAGGGGAGGGTGTGGATGTAAAGGTTTTCTTGTGGTTGTGTGGTGGTGGTGAGTACTGAGAAGACAGGGGTAGTGGTGGTTGCAGGAGTGATAGCGGGGGTGGTGGTAGCGGTTGATGGGATATGACCTGCTAGGGTTTGTTCTCTAGAAGTGGCGGGGCGGACCTATTTTCTTGCCCACTTTTTTGGGGTTGTTCGGTCGCAGCTTCTTAGACCTTTCATTTCCCCTTGGACTTTTTAGCTAGGGATGTTTCCTCAGAATGTGGCTTGTATTCAGAGCCTTCATCACTGGAAGAAATTTCTTCCACTTCTTCTTCAGGCTCCTCAGCTAGACATTTGTTGATGCGGTCAATTTCACACATGACCGCTGTGATGTTGACCTTTAGTGGGGCCTTTCCAGTCTCGATGTAGTTATCTACGATCTTTTGGAGTCTGGATCGGTCCTCTATTAGTTCCTCTGTTGTCCAGAAGGGGTTGTTAGCAGTTCTGGCCATATCTGAAATTTTATAGAAAATCATGTGTTAGAATGTTTTGGATTTGTAATGATAAGAAATTTATTTAAATTGTGGTGTGCATGTGTTAATGTTTTTTTTCGGGTTTTAGGTTTTAGCGGAATTCAAATAGATCAAACAGTTTCAAGACCATTTGCTCCAAATGCTTTCAAGACCATTTGGCTCCAAAAGGTTTCGGGACAGTTTGGCTCCAAACGGTTTCAAGACTGTTTGGCTTCAAACGGTTTCGGGACCATTTGGCTCCAAACGGTTTCATGACCGTTTGGATCCAAACGGTATCAAGACCGTTTAGAAGGTGGAACGTCGGGGGCACAGAGGATGGTGGAGAAGTGAGATCAGCGGTGATAACGATGGTGGCGACGACGTCGATGGGATGATGGCGGCAATGGGAAAGGGGGCCGCGTTGGTGACGTAAACGTCAGCGATGGTAGAAAATAGAGGTGGTGCAAGGACGGAGCGCCGATGATGTGGCATGCTGGTCTACCTTGCTGCTACGGGTGAAGATGACGACAGCGATGTGAAGAGCAGCGTTAATCTGAGGTGCAGTCGCCGTGAAGACACATGGAAATGGGAGTGATGGTGGCGGAGAGAACCAACATCACGAGCTGCGTGGGAACATGAGCAGGGGAGATGAAACAGTGTGTTCGAGGGTTTTTAGAAATCTCAAGAATCCGAAGAAAGAAGAAGGAGAGGGGTAGGGTTATATTTATAGGAATCGAGGGTTGACACTACAAATTCCCAGATCAAATAGTTTGAGACCATTTGGACTCCAAATGGTTTCAGGACCGTTTGGTTCCAAACGGTTTCAGGACCGTTTGGGATGGCTTAGGTTTTTGATTTTTATATTTTTATGTTTGTTTTAGTTATGTGAATTTTATATTTTCAGATGATAAACCTAAGTTAAACGAAAGGAACAGAAAACAAAGATAGCAGATAAACAGTGATACTCAGATCTTGGGTTGCCTCCCAAGTAGCACCTGGGTTTTACGTCGCTGGCTTGACGAAGCTTTGATTTTGTTGTGGGGATATTGTGGGGTCTCTAATCTCAGTGGTTTGTCTCGGAACTTTATCTATAGGAGTATAGAATTTTTTAGTCTATGGCCATTGACTGTCCTTTCTCCTCCATTGACATCAACAATTATCATGGCTCCAGTCGGGTATATATACTTGATAGTAAAAGGCTTGGACCACTTTGTACAAAGTTTCCTAGGGAACATTTTGAGTCTAGAGTTGAAAAGAAGGACTTTGTCTCCGATGTCGATGTCTTTTCTTTTTAGATGGCCATCGTACCACATCTTGGTTTGTTCTTTGTAAATCCTGGCACTTTGGTATGCGGTCATTCTAAGATCCTCTAGTTCCTGCAACTGCAGTTGTCTGTTTTCTCTAGCACTTTTAAAATCAAAGTTCAGCTGTTTAATAGCCCACCAAGCCTTATGTTCCAATTCTACTGGGAGATGACATGATTTCCCATATACCAAACAGAATGTTGTTGTTCCAATTGGTGTTTTGTAAGCTGTTCAGTAAGCCCAAAGGGCAGCAGGAAGCTTGGTGGACCAGTTAGTACGGTGTTTATTGATAGCTTTTTCTAAGATTGCCTTCAGTTGTCTATTTGAAACTTCAACCTGACCACTAGTTTGTGGATGGTAAGGCATGGCGACTTTATGGTTGACTCCATATTTATTTAAGAGGGCTTCAAAGCTTTGCTCCAGAAAATGGGCTCCACCGTGGGATATGACAGTTCGAGGGACTCCAAATCTGGGAAAAATGATATCTTTAAACATCTTAATGACTGGTTTGGAATCACTGGAAACTATGGGTATAGCTTTTACCCATTTCGAGACATAGTCCACAATGACCAGTATGTAAGAGCATCCATATGAAGAGGGGAAAGGATCCATAAAGTCTATCTCCCAAATATCAAAAATCTCGATCTCCTGCCACACAGTGAGAGGCATTTCATTTCGTTTTGTTATACCGCCAGAGAGTTGACACTTGTTGCATGATTTTACAAAATGATGGGAATCTTTTGCTATTGTTGGCCAAAAGAAACCCGATTGTAGGACGTTCATGGCGGTCTTTTTCGAACTCATATGTCCTCCAGTGGGGTCGGAATGACAATGTTCTAGGATAGGAGTAATCTCTTCTTCAGGTAGGTAGCTACAAAAAAGTCTGTCTGCACATAGTCAAAAGAGATAAGGTTCATCCCAATATTATTGCTTGACATCGTGGAGGAATTTCTTTTTGTCATGGTAACAGGAAGAAGGGTGAATGATTCCCGTAGCCAGATAATTTACTATGTCAGCATACTAGGGGAATCTTGTAGTAATTTTCATTAGCTGGTCATCGGGGAGGGAGTCTCTAATAGCGATGTCATCATCCTCGACTTCAATACGACCGAGATGATCGGAGACGATGTTTTCCACTCCGCTTTTGTCTTTGATTTCCAAATCAAATTCCTGAAGCATCAACACCCAGCGGATAAGTCTGGGTTTTACATCTTGCTTCTGAATTAGATATCGTATGGCGGAGTGGTCAGTGTAGACGATGACCTTTCCTCCAATCAGGTAGGGGCATAATTTCTCAAACACATAGATGACAGCTAAGAACTCCTTTTCTGTAGTGGTGTAGTTCTTCTACGCTTCATCGAGCATTTTAGATGCATAGTATATTACATAAGGTTTCTTGTCAAGTTTTTGCCCAACACGGCCCCTATGGCATAATCGCTTGCATCACAAATGATTTCAAAAGGTTGTGATCAATCCGGGGCTTTTAGTATGGGTGCAGAGATTAAAGCATTTTTTAGAGTTATGAAACTTTGTAAGCATTCTTGGTTAAAATTAAACTCGGTGTCTTTGGTCAGAAGTTGGGTCATGGGTTTTGCTATTTTTGAGAAATCTTTAATAAACCTTCTGTAAAACCCACCATGACCCAAGAATGCTCGTACCCCTTTTACGTCTTTTGGCGGCGATAATTTAGAGATAACATCAATTTTTGCCTTGTCCACCTCAATCCCTTTGTCACTCACTCTATGTCTGAGGATGACACCTTCAGTTACCATAAAATGGCATTTTTCCCAATTTAAGATAAGGTTTGTTTCCTCGCATCTTTATAGGACTTGTCCAAGGTTGAGTAGATAGTTGTCAAAGGAATCGCCGTAAACTAAAAAATCATCCATGAAAACTTCCATTATAGATTTTGTTAACCCTTCAAAATGGCAGACATGCACCTTTGAAAAGTAGCAAGTGTGTTGCACAACCCGAATGGCATTCTTCTGAAAGCATATGTCCCAAAAGGACAAGTGAAAGTTGTTTTTTCTTGGTCTTCTGGGTGTATAGGGATTTGATAGAACCCAGAATAACCATCTAGACAACAGAAGAACTTTTGATGGGCTAGGTGTTCGAGGACTTCGTCAAGAAAAGGCAGAGGGTAGTGATCTTTTTGTGTTGATTTGTTTAATTTTCTGTAGTCGATGCACATCCTCCACCATGTCACAGTCCTTGTAGGCACTAGCTCATTTTTTTTCATTTAGCACGACAGTGGTTCCTCCCTTTTTGGGGACCACTTGGACAGGGCTGACCCATTGGGAGTCTAAAATTGGGTAGATGATATCGACTTTTAGCAGTTTGAGGACCTCAAGGTGAACCACTTCTTTAAGGTTGGGGTTCATTTTCCTTTGGTGCTCTCTTGAAGGCTTAAATTCTTCTACCATGGGCATTCTATGCATTCATAAGGCTGGGTTTACACCTGTCAGGTCAGTTATTTTGTATCCAATGGCTTTCTTATGTTTCTTTAACTCAACGAGAAGCCTTTCTTCTTGGTCTTTCGTCAGAGTGGAACTGATGATAATTGGACATAATTTTTCTTTGTCCAAGAAGACGTGTTTAAGTCCCATTGGTAGAGTCTTCATTTCGGGAGCCTTGGGTGCTTCTGTTGCTTCTAAAATAGTGACAAATTTGAGCTCCTCAGAGGTGGCTGTTGGCGCTTCTTCAGCTTTCTCTAAGTGTTGCAAGCATTGTTGAACCAATTCATTGGCTGAGAATTCGACTTCTAGATTTGTTAGAACATTCTCTAACTCATCAGATGGCTCGGATATTTCCAATTGGGACATGTGATGTATTGCATCTAAGAGAAAAACCTCCTCTTAAATGTTGGGACCTTTCATGCTGTTGAGGACCCAGAATTGAATTGCTTCTTTTCCCAGTCTTAGAATGATCATGCCAACTTCAACATCAATGAGTGCCTTGGTTGTGGCAAGGAAAGGTCTGCCAAATATTATGGGGTATCTTAGATCCTCCTTGATATCCATAATGACAAAATCGCATGGGACATAGGAATCTTTGTCTATCCTGACTGGTATGTCCTCAATAATTTCTAGGGGTGCAGTGATAGCTGAATCAGCCAACTGAATTGTCATTGTTGTGGGTAGCAAGTCAGTGAAACCCAATCTTTTACACATGGAGTAGGGCATAATTGATATGCTAGCCCCTAAGTCAGCTAATCCCTTTTTGCTCGAAGCATTTCCAATATAGCACTGAATACCGAAGGAACCAAGGTCCTTCTTTTTCTTTGGCATCTTATTAAGAATGATATCGGAGGTGGTCTGAGCTAGTTTGACGGTCTCTTGATCTTTAGTAATGTACTTCCTTGATAGAAAAGTTTTTAGGTATTTAGCCCAAGCTGGTACTTCGGAGAGGGCATCGAGGAGCGGGATGTCGATACAGAGTTTCTTCATCGCCTCCTTCAATTTTTGGAATCTAGTATCCATCTTAGTCTCTTTCAATCTTCCTAGATATGGTATCCTAGGTTTATATTGCGGGACTTCTGACTCCTTTGGGGCTTGTTCCTTTTCTTTGCCTTTTTCAGTTTCTACAGAATTCTCAGTTGCTAGATTCGAGCTTGCATTTGGAACAAAGATAGGTGTATCATCAACATTATGAGTGATCCTTGTAGCTTCATGAAAGACACGACCCGATCTTGTAGTGAATGCATTCAATTGCTCTGGACTATTTTGATCATGCCTAGGGTTTGATTCTGGTTGACCAGCAAAAGTGCCTGCTGGTGGCTTCAGTTGGGCAGCAATTTATGCTAGTTCAACCTCCACAACCTTCTACTGAGCTTGTTGATTGGCAAGCATGGTTTGTTGTGACTGTAACATCTACCTGATCATAGTCATCTCGTCTGTTTATTGGGAGGGGGCATTTTTCTGAGTGAGTTGTTGTTGTCCTTGATGTGGTTGTTGCGGAGGTGGTGCTAACTGAGGTTGTTGCAGTACCTGCAACTGAGGGTGCAATTGCGGGTGCAGAGGAGGATGGGTATATTGATACTATGCGGAGGGATTTCTAGGGTAGTTGGATCTTGGGAAGTTATTTCTGAGGTTCCCTTGATTTTGATTAAAGTTGCTTTGGAATCCAATTGGCAACCTATTGGAGGATCTGCCTTGTGTTTGATGTTGCGGGTTAGTAGTCCCCGTAGGATTCCCATACTAAAAACCTAGGTGGTTTCTTGGTTTATTTGGATTATAGTAAACTTGTCCCGGTATGGAATGAATGGAATTAACTTGTTCGGGCATCTGGTCTTCAGGGTGTTCGATGATTGGTTCGTACTACTGTTGTGGAGGTTGCATATCCATCATCACATTGTAAAGAAGACCACATGACAGTGTAGGGTGATCAGATGCATGACAAGCTTCACAAGTCCCTGTAGCAGCTTTAACCTGTTGGACTTTGGGTTTTTTCTTCTTATCCTATTCTCCAAATGAAGTTTCAAGTGCATGATGTTTGTGAGCTATAGTCGTTAAAGCTTCAACAATAGCCTTCATTTCCATTGATTCCTCAGCTTTATAAACTTTGAGGACTCCCTTACCAGATGATCTTCCCCAATTGGATTGGTTCTCAGCTCCAAGTGTAACGATTTTCCAAGCATCCTCATAGTTCTTTCTCATAAAATTTCCTCCATATGAGGTATCCAGAAATTGCTTGATGTCATCACTCACCCCCCTATAGAATGTTTCTATTAATTGATTTTGGGAGATTCCGTGATGAGGGCACTTCCTTAGAAGCTCCTTGAATCTTTCCCATGCTTCTACGAGTGATTCTCCAGGAAGTTGGGCAAACTGGTTGATCTGCCCCCTAATTCCATAGGTTAATGAAGGGGGGAAAAACTTTTCCAAGAATTTTTCTTCCAAAGGAGCCCAGGTGGTGATGATTGGCTCCCTATCAAGCGAATTGTACCAACTCAGAGCCCTTCTGGACAGAGTGAAATGGAAAAGATGTAGCATTATTACGTCAAAGGCAACTCCAGCTTGTGGGACAAGTCGGAAAAGTGCCTTGAATCTCTTCAAGTGATCCATGCAGTAATCTCCAGATCCACCAGAGAATGAGATTCCTTGCATGATTTCAATCCATTGTGTTCGGATTTCGAAGTTGGGTATGTTAATGATCAATTGCCGAACTGGATGATTGTCTTCATAGTTTTTAGGTACGGCATAGTCTGTCAATTGCTTGTTTCTTAGCTCTAGCTGGGCAGCTTGGTCAGCTGCTTCATTTTCAGCTCGGATGCAGGCTTGTTCTTCAGCTCGGATCTCCAGTTGAATTTGAGCACGGGTGTCAACAATGAGTTGTGCTCTCTGAGGGGCTATGGCGGCATTGACCCTTTCCATTACTAACACAGCTTGGCGTTGATCTTCAGCCATTTTCCTGGATCTTTGGCAATTAAGTATGATGCGGCGGTGGAAGATTCTCTCTACCTCAGAGTCATACTCTGGATCAGGGGAGAATCCGAGATTATGCGATGGTTGCATACACATCTTCTACCTGAGTAGATAAAGAAACACACCTTTTAGATGGTGCAGGAGGTATGATGATTTCAAGAAGATATGGACTAATGGTTAAAGGAAAGTGTAAAACCCTGACCAACTAGCAAGATAGTAAATGAAATTAAAACGTTCTGTTGTCCCCGGCAACGGCGCCAATTTTTGATGGAACTTCCACTCACGTGGAATTGCGTGCACCACTAAAAATCCTAAAGATAGTAAATCTTTAGGTTTATCACTGCTTATACTAGATCGAGAACTCCACCCACGTATGCTAAGATACGTGAAATCCTTATCGTAGTATAGTTAAGGGTCGAATCCACAGGACAACAGTCTTGTTGGGAGCAACAAGATGGAAAACGTTAGAATTTCACTTAACCTCTTAACAGTCGGTATCTAGATCAAAATGGTAGATATGGTTGTTTTAAACTAGGTGTAAATAACGCAAGAAAGTAAATTTAAGGATGTTAACAATGATAAGGAGCCACTAGGATGTGATCGGCTTTCACCACCACTACACATGGATCAAAACATGCAACATAAAAAATAACCTGCAAAAAGAGTCTAAACAGTTATTATCTTTGTAGATTTAGTTTCCTTTCAGAGAACTAACTATGAGAAGTGTAGGAATGTTGTAATACCAGCCATCCCCGAATTAATGGTCACCTACTTTACATCATTCCCTTCGCAAAGTGTGTTCCTCGACTTATCAAGGTTGTTCTTTCATACGTCAACTAGTTACATTTCATAGTATGAAAGTACAACAGTGGAAGTGAGTTTACTCCACTTCTTGAGAAACACTCCTAGATATCGAAACAGATGCATGGTGGATACATGCATCAAGAACCAACATTCAATCGAGATTTGAATCTGATAGTACAAACGTAGACAATGCATACTAAAAGATAAAAGATAACACGAGTTGGTGATCAAGCAATAAGCATTCATTAAATGATTGATGTTGAACTGAAAAGAAAGTATATCTCTATTGCAAACTATGGATTACATTGCATGAAATGAAAACATGGGTAACAGGGCTACTCCCCACACCCTAGTGAATGAGACTACTCGCTCATAGCTAGGACAAAGAAGGAGGTGAGAAGAGAGAGAGAACGTCATCCCCACAAAGGAGAGAGGAAAGTCAACCCCTTAGAAGGAGAGAGAATGATGATCTTCACACTTCACATGTTTCTCGATGATGAGGTCTCCTCTTCCCACCTTCTTTGGTGAAGAGAGAGGAAGCAACTTCAAGATGGAGTGTGGATCTCAGACTGGCAGCCTTTGGGCGGAGGATGGAGGTTGGAATAGCTCTGGAGTAGTAGAGGCAGCCTCTGGACGTCTAAAACTTGATGCCCCTGGGAGGTCCCTCTTGGGTCTTATTTATAGGCTATAAGTGAAGTCCAAACGGTTTGGTCAGTTTTGGGTCCAAACGGTCTTGAAGACCGTTTGGACATGACACTGTTTGGGCTCTGAGATAGTTTGGACCCTGAGACCGTTTGGACCCTGAGACCGTTTGGGCTTCATGCGGTCTTGGGACCGTATGACTCCATGCGGTCTCGAGACCGGTTGGCTTCATGCGGTCTCCGGACCTTGTGACTCCATGCGGTCTCGGTACCGGTTGGATCCATGTGGTCTCGGGACCGGTTAGCTTCATGCAGTCTTCATACCGGTTAGCTTCATGCGGTCTTGGGACCGTGTGACTCCATGCGGTCTCGGGATCGTGTGACTCCATGCGGTCTTTGGACTGGTTGGGTCCATGCGGTCTCGGGACCGGTTGGATCCATGCGGTCTCGGGACCGGTTGGCTTCATGCGGTCTTGAGACCATGTGACTCCATGTGGTCTCAGGACTGGTTGGCTTCATGCGATCTTGAGACTGTGTGACTCCATGCGGTCTCAGGACCGGTTGGCTTCATGCGGTCTTGAGACCGTGTGGGACTTTTGTGATTTTTTTGTGTCTTTTTCTGTAAGTAAAAAGCAGAAAGGTTAGTCTAACAGTATATTTACTATAAGATAGGAAAGTTCATGATTTTGTCTAATTTATCTGAGAAAGAGTGTGGAAAACTGAGGAAAATTACTAAGATAACATCACAGAATTGGAGGTTATCACTAGGGTATGTATGGATTGAGCAGTTATTCTAAAAACATAAAGTTGTTTGTTAAATCATAACTGACTGTAATATGTTGTTACAGTTAATTACATGATTATTATTTCCCCCACATACCAGTTTTATTGTGACTGACATTTTGTTTCTCGGCATTTTAGGTACAAGTGAAAAGAACAAATAGTAAAGTGGCATATGTGGAAATAAATATGATTTAAAGTTCAAAGGAGGATTAGTTAGAATAGACTCCATGTGGATAGAAGTAGATATCCAAGTTTTTGAAAAAGGTATGAAACTTTAATTTTATTACAACCGTTCAGTTTAGTTTAGTAGAATTTGATAATTATTATCGATTATTTGTAGAACCTTTGATCCAGAAATTGGGGTAACAACTCTGACCTCTTGGTCTCCCTTAATTGGGGGTTACTGGGAGGTAGGGTCGTTACATTTGGTATCAGAGCATAGGTTTCTCATTTAATCTTTAATAATTATTAAATTTTACAAAGTCTGTAGAACCCAAGGGAATTATTAGAGGAATTTCCGAAAGACAGAGGTGTCTAGAAAAGGATCATGTCTGGGGGCTGGCAAGATTTTCATCCGAACCACTAGTCAGAATACGAGGACTCCCAGATTGGTGTGACTATCTAGACAATGTCTCAGGATTTGACTCGAAATAAGATACCTTTAGGACTCTCTCATCTTGTCCATCCCTTCTCAACTCAAATGTTGTTAAGGACCTTAAGGATTAGGGCTTTCTCTCTTTTCCTTACCCTCTTGAGGTATGGGTAAGGTTGATAAGGTCTAAGGGATCCTCTACCAAATTAATGAAAAGCATGTAAATAAGATGTCATGGACATAAGCTTAATAGATTAAGTGTAAACTAAAGAATAGATACATGCTTAGGCCGTATGACATAAGTTGGCATGCCCTCAGGAGAGACCTGAGGCTAGACCTTCTTGTCAGGAGGATAAGTAAAGAGAGTTAGTCTTGGAGGTAGAGACCTCCATTATAAGTGGAGGCTTAGCACATCCTATGAAAATGATGTTAACCCTAACCCTAAGTGAAGTTAGAAATAGAGATGACATGATGAGTTAGATGTCATGGTAGACTAGGTGTTTGTATGGACATGCCTTGGATGCCATATGAGCCATGAGGGGTTGGATAACCTAGTTCCTTCAGCGACCCAACCCTAGGAAGGGTCGTGCATGTTAGAGTGAAGGATAGCTCCTTCAGTGATGAGGTTAGAGTAGAACCTATGGAAACCCCATTAGCTTATATGAGCATGGCATAGTATGCACCCAGAGTACGCCAAGAGTGCGGGTAGTAGGTTGAAACCCTGGCCAAGGGAGTATGTTGGATAGCTGATGAGATAAGCATAAAGGGCTAGGGATAACCTTGAGCAAACATAAGTTGAGCATAGGCTACACCCAGGTAGGGGTATGCTTGTGAGCTTGATCCAATTTCATGGATAAAGGACCTCTAGTAGTGAGGTTGGTTGTAGGATTAGCTCTAGAGAGAGAGTAGGACCCAAGAAAGAAGGTTGGAAGCCTAGACTCCGAGATATAAGGAAAAGTGGGAGTTGAGGATGATGCGACCTAACTGGATGTTTGTGGTTGCCTCATGCTGGATCCCTGGAGGTTGATGATGTCTTGGTTTCCAAGAGAGGAACCAAACCTGAGAGAGAGGATGAGTCTTCTAGTGCCTCTGTACCTATGGTATAGATGAGAAGTAGAGTTCCTAAGACCTGGAGAGGTTTAGTAACAGGTTGTGAGGCCTTGTACCTTGTTGATTGTCCTTGAGGAGTACTGAACTCTGAGGTGTTGTTCAAGTTGAAGGGACATGCGAAGTCCATGTCATACCCTAAACATGTTTGGTTCATGGTTAAGAAGTTGAGCAGACAATTGGACATCAGAGAAGTGAACCTAGGGTTCCTTGGCCTAAGAGGGGAAGTGGTGTACCCGATGATCATGATGAGATTTGAGTTTCTATAGATTCGACCATGGTACTCCTCATGTTTAGAGGAAAAGGAAACCCCTTAAGTTTAAGGTATATTTGATGAACCCCTCACAGCTAAGTTGATGACATGGGAAGGTATGATCTTGATCTAGTGTGGAGGAAAGAGAACAAGTATGACCTAGCATGGTTTAGTAGATGGTCTGCTTGTGCCTTAGTAGTTGTTGGGTTAAGCATGCTCATGTGAATGTAACCCTAAGGATGTTTGTGACCTTGTTGTCAAGAGTTGTAGTTTCCTCCCATCCTGGGACAGGGACCCTTTGATAGGGTGTATACCAGTTTTGTGGGTTTTGAGGAAACCTAAAGTGGTCTCATAGGATCTTGAGAAGCTAAGTGAAAAGTACATGGTATGAGAATGAACCTGTAGACCCATAGATAACCATCTCTAAGTGCATGTGGATGTGTTACCATGGAGGTAACTGATATGGGGTCTGACCAAGGTAGGTAGGTTGCCATGACCCCTATGAAAGGATGAAGGTCAGCCCATGAATGCATAGAGAGACGATGAAGGCTTGGGTAAGGTTCTAAGTTGAACATGTACTATGTTAGATTCCTAAGTGTATCCTAGGGTCAGGTAGGGATAAGACTGATGGAAGTAGGAGTTGCCTAATTTCCTAGTTGCACATGACAATAGGGTCAGGAAGTAACAACTATCATTGTCGGAGGGCCATGGGTTAGGAGATTGATCACCTTCATGAACTCATGGGACCCAAAGAACAAATTAGTAGGGCACTCTCTGGATGCATGAGGGAAGAGGGATGACCCAAAAAGTGTCGGAACCCTATAGACCTAGAGGAGATACCAAGAAATGAGTGTGGACCCAAGTAAGTTTGAGACCAGTTTTCCATGGAAGTAACTTTGATATCAAGATGATTGTGATGTAGAGCCATAAGCTACACGTTTCAACTTAGATTTTAAGGTGTGCTGGCAAGGTGGGATGTACCATCTCTACTTTTGGAATAGGAAAAATGTTGTATATGGACTACAACCAAATGCTTATTTTCTCTTGTTATGGGAGTGAGAGATAGGACAATACGCATGCCATACACCAAGGATAAAAGATGATGTGAGTTGGAATGTTGCTATGAGGCATGAGGATGACGTGTATTTTGCTACGCGCTAAAACGCAAGTATACGCGTCGAGTAGTACAGGCCTCTGTGAGGCCCGAGTCGAACACAGGGATACTCAGAACTGTTGGAGACTCCTACTAACTATTTGCGATCAGCTAAGCCGAATAACAAATTGGGGTTTGTTGTCAAAATTAAAATAAAATAAAAATGAAACAAATCAAACAATCGATTAAAGCTTAATTTAATCAATTCAAAAAGGTATCTTTAGGATTGCGGTTTCACCGCGGGTATTCATTGTATTAAATTTTATATAATGCCTCAATTTTATCTCTCTATCTGGGTAGTGGCCTGAAAACAGAATTGCCCACTGTTGTGGTGCAATTCACTACCTAGGTCTAGGTCGGTTCCACCGTCGTAGTAACCTATACCCTAAACTCAGTGCATTATGAACGATCTCTCAGTATTTACACCACCTTGGTCAAGGGATTTATCGATTAATGTAGATTTCATCTCTTTTTAGCCGTTAATTCTTCTTTCAAAGTGATTAAGGGCATTAGGTTATTATTATGGTGATCAAGCATAACAATATATGGAGAAAACGAAACTATACCACAGATTTAAGAGATAAAATATGAATTACTATTATAAAATTGTCATACAATGAATCCCCGGGCTACTCCCGGTCCTAAAGACAAAGGGGATTAGCCCCGCATGGTCATCTCAATGAAAGACAGAGAAGTAGAGAAGAAAAACATGGGAAACATGGAGCAAACTCGTGTAACCCCTGATACAAAGGTGTTCCTGGAGATCCTCCTCGAGAAACGTGGGTTTTGCAGTGTTCCGGCAGCAAAATCGCCCGTCGGAGGTGCCCGGATCGCTCGGTTGACGTCCTTCGTCTCTCGTCTCCTCTCTCTCTCTCCTTCTTGGATGTTATGCAACACAATATCCCCTCCCCCTCGGGCCGTCCGTGCTCTTTTTAGGTCACAGGACCACTTTACGGCTCCGAAAAAGCTCAACCGTCGGATTAAAACGCTCCGTTTTAGTGCTGAAAATCGCCAGATCCCGACGCTGTCGATAGTATCGACCCCAAGGTCGATGGTATTGACCATGGGACAGGTTATTCCTTCCAAGATCGCATTTTGGGGTTGTTTTTTGATGAAATGTCGATACTATCGACCTGGGGGTCGATAGTATCGCTCCGGACAATGCAAAAGTGCCTGAAAAAGTGCCGAAACATGTGTATAAGTCCGAAGATTATATAAAATCATATAAATATTATAAAAGAAGTATAATTTGATGCAAAAAGAGTTTAAGGGCCAACTATAGTGAATTATGCAAATATAATCAAGAAAATGACAAATACATGCATAAAACAGATATAAAATAAGCCTATAAAAGTGACTCAAAACCCATGCATCAAACTCCCCTAAGCTTAAACCTTGCTCGTCCTCGAGCAGCAAAACTTTGGATTTGGTTGAGATAAGTCAACAACAGGACATAAATACATGAAATGAATCTACATCATCCCCACTTTCTTTCCACAAACCGGCCCTCGTTGACCACTGAACACTAACTGCCATCCAGGCGACCAAAGACCTATGTAAAAGATGTCTATCCCCCAATCAATGAAACACTATCAATTAAAGCAGTTAATATGATAAACTCATTTGGTCCATACTTGATGCATCTTGTGATCTCCTATCTACGTTGCTCATTTCCTAACTACCATCTAAATGGAAGCAGATCTCCTGATATTGATGATTGAGGAGAATATCATGGGTGGCCTACCAATTAGAGCAACGGGTGGATGGGATAGGTGGTTTTGGAAGAGATGGAAGCACATAATAGTCAATCATGCAATACAAAAATTAATGACCTATCATGATGCAAAATGCAAGTGAAAATGTCCTAATGTTACATTTTTGGTGGAATGATGCATGTACTATCATTCCGTCTCAAGGTGAGATGGAATATCTAAGAAAACTACACCATGTGCTTATTCTTCTTAGTATGTAAGTGAGAACATGTTCCTTTCTCCCTCTCATTCCTACTTGCTTCTCAATTCTTTTTTTTTTCTTCTCTTTTTTTTTTCAAATTTTCTTCAAATTTTTTTTCAAGCCCTTATTTTCATAGATGATAATGAATTATATGTCGGGCTCACTTCTTGTTACATACTTGTGCATCTGAAGCATTCTATTTGGAGGGTATGGAACAAGTTCATCACCTTTAATGTTTTCAGAGTAACATAAGATACATGGTGTACAATATGCTCAAAAGATGTAAATGCAACTACATAATGACAGTTATGCAACTACTATGCCATGCACCTAAGGATAATGTGCATGTATAACTACTCTATCTTTTTTTTTCATTCTCATGCAAAAAATGTGAAAATAGTTGTAATGCAAGACCTATCTACATGGTATGCAATCAAAGAGTGAAAGACAGTAATGTGCTCCCATTTCTTATGGTGGAGTGTGAATGAAATTGCGGTGGATCAGATCACAAGACTAATTGACAGAACCTTCCGAAAATATCATATGTCCCTCTCTAAAGACCTGTGTATATGGTAACTGAAGTATTTCTCTCTTAAACTTTAGTCTAAGGTCACGTTAGCGTTTGGTCGGTTTGGGCTCAAACATCCTTGTCAATCACTTTTCCTTAGACAATAAAGATGGTCATTCATGTCCCTGTGTCCTGAAGCTGACTCACCCAAGCACTTCCTCAATTATGCAACTCAATTACTCACAAGAATAAGCTCAAAAAGTTTTCAATATGCTCATATTTTCATGTGCACACAACCCAAGAGTAAAACTTTCAATTGAAACCATGTATTTATTGCTCCACAGATTACACTAGATAGATGTGGATCCTACAAAAGCGGTAAACCTAGAAATAAAAACAACTAATATTTCAAAAATAAAATCAACATGAATAAGTAAGTAAAAACTAAGATAGAGGGTTGTTCCAACACCCCCCCTAAGCTTGAATATGACTATGGCCTCATAGTCAACATTCTCACTTAAGAGGTGGAACAACGGTACCATTCGCTTTGAAGTGTGGCGAAGAAGGATGGTTAGATGCTCAAGTAGACCAAGTGATGCTTGCTATCTCCCTCCTTTTTGTGGCCCATTTTTGTGTCTTAGTGGTTCTAAGACGTGACTTGCTTCATCCATCTTTCCTCTACAAAAAATGGTTCGAAAAAATCTCGTTTCGATACCTTTTACGGCCTATTTTATGTAGCTGTCCTGCAAGTGTCGATACCATAGACCAAGGTCGATGGTATCGACCCAGACTCAGCAATTTTGTTGAATCAACACATCTAAAAGCTTGGGAACTCAAAAGTGTCGATACTATCGACCCTAGGGTCGATGATATCGACTTTACTGGCACCAATTTTTCTGTAAATCTTCAGGAATCTCGATACTATCGACCCTAGGGTCAATGGTATCGACTTTTCTTCAGCGTTTACTTCTCCAAACTCGATACTATCGACATGGGTGTCGATAGTATCGACCTTAACTTTCTGCACACTTCAAAACACGAGTTAGGGTACCATTTTTACAAAAATTATCAAAACCTAAGCAAAAACTAAGTACATAAACATAAAAGAACATAACCAAACATAAAATTGAACCTAAAGCTGGGTTGCCTCCCAACAAGCACCCTTGTTTAATGTCCTAGGCTTTACATAAAGATATCTTTAACCTGGGTTGTCAAGAGATGTCCCCAATGAGTCATGTGGCAATTTGAATTGAACTCGATCATGTCCAATCCCCAAGGTCAATGTACCTCTCCCAATGGCAACGATGACATCAGCTGTAGCTTGGAACGGCCTTCCCAATAGCATCTCGCAACTTTGGAGCTGTGGCATGTCCATGACAACAAAATCTACCGGGAAGATGTACATGTCTACCTTGACGAGTACATCCTCGCACACTCCATATGGCCTTACAATGGACCCATCTGCCAACTCAATCGTTGCCGCCGATTTCTTTATCTCCTTCAACCCAAGCTTTTGAAATGTGGACAGAGGCATAAGATTAATGTTGGCACCCGAATCACACTGTGCTTGTGGAAAATGTTGGCCACCTATTGATCATGGGATATAAAAACTCCCCGGGTCTTTCTTCTTCTTTGGTAAGCTCCCAAGAATGATTGAGCTCACCATTTCATTCATCCTGCATACATCAGTATCTTTGATCCACCTCTTTTTGTTGATTATATCTTTAATGAACCTCCCATAGGCGGGAACCTTCTCAATCATTTCCACCAGTAGAATGTTGATATGCAGCTTGCGGAATATTTCCAAGAATTTCCTATAGTGTCGGTGCTCCTTCTTCGACTTCGGATTGTCCCGACTTGACACATCTGCCGCATTGACATGCTTGTGAGGAGGCACATATGAGCTTTTCGGGGCCAACTCCCCTAAGCTTGCTTCAATTACTCCCTCTGGCGTGGGCTTTATCAGAACATCATCAACATTAATCATGTGATGTGACTCCTCCCCTGCAATAGATGCATCAGCACCTTGACGGACAGTCCTACTTTGCTCTTCTCGCCTAAGCGTAGGCGCAACTATCATGTGCTCATGGTGGGATTTTCTGAAGAGAGTGTTTCCGCCTGGCAGTCCATAATAAGTACGAGGATACGGTATCGCCGGTGTTGCTTCCGTATCAAACTTCATTTTGCTTTGATCTTCTGCTTCTGACACCTGAGATTCCTCCTCATTGCTTACCACAGACATGAACTTCACTTGATGGTGTGCTTGGGCCACATTTGCACTCTCGGCCGGTTTCTGCTGGTTGGCGTGCTTGATGGCTGCCACTTCACTTGAAATCTGAGCCACGGTGGTTTCTAATGCCCGCATCTGTGCTCCATGGCTTTGTAGCGTCTGCCCAAATTTTGTTAGAATATCACCTTGAGATTGCAATTGTTTACCAAACATAGCCATCATCTCCTGATTCTGCTGCACCATTTGACTCAGTAATTCAGTGTTCTTATCTTCAGCTCTAGGTTGTGGCTTCGCCTCCGGATCCTGCAGAAAATTGTTAGGATCCTTCCAGGAGAACTTTTTGTCCTTCCTCCACGCATAGTCATTGTTTCTGTAGCCCTGTTGTTGCATGTACTTTACTTGGGCTTCCTCATCCTCAGATGAATCTTCCTTAGCTAGCAGTTTCTTGGCTAGCAGATCTAACTTGTCGTTCAGCTCCTTAATTACTTTAGATTCACCTGCAACTCTGACATGCTCCACAGCGCCTCTTTCACCCCATGACTGTTTCCTAGCCATGTTCTTTAATATCTCCCAACATCTGGTGTCTGTATTGTTCAGAAAGAATCCTGACCCAGCTGAATCTAGATTACTCCTATCGTGCTTGGAGAGAGAAAAATAAAAGATCTTCACCTGCATCTCTTTGTCCAACCCATGATGTGGGCACCTCCTCAGCATAACCTGAAATCTCTCCCAGGTCTCAGAATATGTCTCACCAGCCTGTTGGGTAAAGTTATGAATCTTCCGGATCATGTCGTTAGTCTTCTCGGGAGGGAAGAACCTCTCAAAGAAAACCTCCACCATATGGTTCCAGGACTCCACGAACTCATCATCTAAATTATGTAACCACTCTCGTGCCGCTCCCACCAATGAACTCGGGAAAAGCTTGAGATACAGTGCATCCTGTGGAAACCTATCAATTTTTACCATGTCACAGTTCTCAACAAACTGGCTGATGTGAGCGAAGGGATCCTCATTCTTAAGCCCATGAAAAGCATTCGACTTCACCAGATTTATCAATGCCGGATCAATATTATATGTAGGTATGTTGATTGCCTGCTTCTTTATAGGCCCTTTTGAAGCTGATGAGGAAGAAGCCTTGATCTTTTCCCATATAGTCTGTGGCTCGGCCATCTCTTCCTGTTCAAGTTCGGAATCTACCTCTTCTGGTTGCTCTTGCTCATGATAATCCTCGTCCTCAGGTCCCGGAAATAGAACCTCGGGTGCGCGACCTCCGTAGTCAGTACTACGTGTCTGCACCATGCACAGTACCTGAAATGAGAAAATTCGAGTTCATACAGTGCTATGACGAGTATAAAAATTATCGAACAATTTAAAAATATTTGAAGTTGTTTCAATCTAAATAAAAAAAATAAAGTGGCCCAGAATGGCCGCTTGTAGCACTCAAAGTGCCAACAATTCGCCGTATCCCCAGCAACGGCGCCAAAAACTTGACGTATATTTTACTATGCGCTAAAACGCAAGTATACACGTCGAGTAGTACAGGCCTCTGTGAGGCCCGAGTCGAACACAGGGATACTCAGAACTGTTGGAGACTCCTACTAACTATTTGCGATCAGCTAAGCCGAATAACAAATTGGGGTTTGTTGTCAAAATTAAAAGAAAATAAAAATGAAACAAAGTAAACAATCGATTAAAGGTTAATTTAATCAATTCAAAAAGGTATCTTTAGCATTGCGGTTTCACCGTGGGTATTCATTGTATTAAATTTTATATAATGCCTCAATTTTATCTCTCTATCCGAGTAGTGGCCTGAAAACAGAATTGCCCACTGTCGTGGTGCAATTCACTACCTAGGTCTAGGTCGATTCCACCGTCGTAGTAACCTATACCCTAAACTCAGTGCATTATGAACGATCTCTCAGTATCCACCATTAATTTTACACCACCTTGGTCAAGGGATTTATCGATTAATGTAGATTTCGTCTCTTTTCAGCCATTAATTCTTCTTTCAAAGTGATTAAGGGCATTAGGTTATTATTATGGTGATCAAGCATAACAATATATGGAGAAAACGAAACTATACCACAGATTTAAGAGATAAAATATGAATTACTATTATAAAATTGTCATACAATGAATCCCCAGTCTACTCCCGGTCCTAAAGACAAAGGGGATTAGCCCTGCATGGTCATCTCAATGAAAGACAGAGGAGTAGAGAAGAAAAACATGGGAAACATGGAGCAAACTCGTGTAACCCCTGTTACAAAGGTGTTCCTGGAGATCCTCCTCGAGAAACGTGCGTTTTGCAGTCTTCCGGCAGCAAAATCGCCCGTCAGAGGTGCCCAGATCGCTCGGTTGACGGCCTTCGTCTCTCGTCTCCTCTCTCTCTCTCCTTCTTGGATGTTGTGCAACACAATATCCTCTCCCCCTCGGGCCGTCCGTGCTCTTCTTAGGTCATAGGACCACTTTACGGCTCCAAAAAAGCTCAACCATCGGATTAAAACGCTCCGTTTTAGTGCTGAAAATCGCCAGATCCCGACGCTGTCGATAGTATCGACCCCAAGGTCGATGGTATCAACCATGGGACAGGTTATTCCTTCCATGATCGTGTTTTGGGGTTGCTTTTTGATGAAATTTCGATACTATCGACCTGGGGGTCGATAGTATCGACTCCGGACAATGCAAAAGTGCTTGAAAAAGTGCCGAAACATGTGTATAAGTCCGGAGATTATATAAAATCATATAAATATTATAAAAGAAGTATAATTTGATGCAAAAAGAGTTTAAGGGCCAACTATAGTGAATTATGCAAATATAATAAAGAAAATGGCAAATACATGCATAAAATAGATATAAAATAAGCCTATAAAAGTGACTCAAAACCCATGCATCAGAGGACAAAGATGATAACATGCCCTTGTGGAGTGAATGATACATGGATGGTTTACAAACATTAAGAGAAACAAGGTAGTCATCTTATGAGGATGTTTTTATCATGAGATTTTAGTTATACAAGGTTGAGTTTGAAGAACCAAAAGAAAAAGCTCAGAGTTTTCTTGATGGAGATAGACTTAGAGATGAGATGAGATAATAAGTAGAATACATGGAGGTGTATGTCTTCAACGTTACCTAACATCTAAGGATGTGAAGTGGTAATGGATGCTCTTGTTGAGAGGCAACTATCTAATATAGCTAGAGGCTAGACGAGGCTGTTAGGTTAGCCTTAAGTTGAAAAAAAAGATATGTTTGGCTGACACTCAGATGTAACGAGATCTATTGAACAAGTTAGTAGTTGTTTGGTTAGCCAGCCTAGGTTGTGATGCAATGAAAGGATGGATGTAGAACCTCAGATGCACTTCTTTGGAAAAGAAGGTGATAAAACCCTGCTGAGAGTGGTTTAGGGTTTCTAAGGAATCGATCTTGAGGAATCATGACATACAGGAGATCATGATTTAAGATCACCATATATCGTGGTACTACCAAGATAATAAGTGACAGTAGTACTTTGGATGCCTAAGATGATGTTGCATGGGGTATGTTGTGATGCAAGCCAGGAGGTGAAGGACGAACACCAGTAACCCAGTGTATCGATATAAAGGATAAAAGAGTCCCTGAGAGGGAATGGGAGTTCACCACTATGGATGTTGTGGTAAGTCTCCCCTAGAACATGTGGATTGTGCTTCCCCTGGGACAGTGAGGAACCATGGAGCCATCATGGTGGAAGAGGGATGTCGCACGTTGTCAAAGAGAAGTGCAGCCATCACCCTCATGCCTCAGCTCGAGCACGACGACTGCAACACGGCTGCAGTGCTGGCCACGGGTTGCAGACTACCCATCCTGAGTCGACCACCCAGGCAATGACCTGAGGGTCTGGCCATACACAGAGAGGTGCAACAGAGGGTGGCGGAGGCAGTAGGACCTTCGAGGGTTCCGAGGAGCCGAGGATAGAGGGAGGAAACCCTCCCTCGAGCCGCTATAGGCGATAGCCTTAGGGCTTCGCGAGTTAGAAGGAGAAGGGGTGGAGTTGGACCATTTAACCCCTCCAGAGTATCCAGCGCCAACAACTTAACTGAGGGCAGTTTCATCAATCCGTTATGTTTTCAAACCCGCTGAGCAACGTTGCATGAATGAGGCAACGTGGCAGCTTCTGATTGGTCCAAAAAGGTAATTCTTTCAAAATTCATATCTAATTAATGGCAGCTCGGATGAATACACATAATATATGAATTTTTCTCAGAGGAACTCGAGGAATGCAATAAAAATATAATTGAAGCATTTTTCTGCTTGCAATTCAAAAAGTAATGGAAGCTATCAACTTTAATGAATTAATGATTAAGAAACCCTATTTTGAGATGATTAATATATATAGTAGGGTTTAGTGGATGATTAAAGTTGATATTAACCTGTTAAAGTTAAAAAGGTACATTAAGAGCAAAAAGGATGAACTTTGCATGTAACTGGTTTAATTTAGAGTTTTTTGTGCATAAATATACTTTAATGGGTCTTGAAACCCTAATATTAGTAAATGTGACTCATAATGGTTTTAATTATTCAAAGTTGTGAATAAAGTTGAGATATGATAATTCCAAGCTATTTCAAGTATAAAAGTTTCTAATTGTGGATAGATACCCTTAATGTAGTAAATAGGGTTTTCTAATAGATAAAGGTAGAATTAATGACAAATAGAGTTCATATGTGAATTAGACCATAATGAACTATGAATTGATGATAAATGAGCATAATGATCCTGTCATGAATAAAAAGGATAATTTTGGTGGTTTTAGTATAAAGAGCATAATGGACTTAATTAGTGGCTGATTGTGCCTTTAATCTGAAATTAAGGTTAAATGTTGTTAAAAGATAACCTTAATATCTTTTGTGAAGAATAGATGAGATAATTAGGGTTTGTGAGTAATTGTATAAAATTAGGGTTTAAAAGAGTAAAAATAAAGAGGAACCCCAATTGCAATGGAAACCCTAAAAGTGGACTAGAAACCCTAAGAAGCGAGCTAGGTTTAATAGATCTTGATGGCATGATCAATGATAGGAAAATTGTATGCATATTTCAGGATCTCATAATGTGTGTGCTTGCCTATTTGGAATTCTTGATTTATTGGATTATTCTGCCTCAAATCATCCTGGCAGGTATGTGGTTACTCTTATGTATAATCGCTTTAGTTTCACAGTGATTCCTGGTTGTTTTATCAGTTGCCTGAAAATAACTTCTTGGATGACTTTTATTTCACGCAACTATAAAGTGACAATGACTATCACCATAAGTATGCATACATGACTGCCTCATATCTTGGTCCTCCTCTGTGGCTTTACTAATGATGAAAAGGGTAATCTGGTAAAGGGTCTACTTGTTAAGTTGGACCATCAGGTTATTAAGAGTTAGGGATTGGGCTACCTATGGATAGTGCCATGCGACTCTTTAACACACCATGAGTTAGGGATTGGGCTACCTATGGGTAGTGCCATGTGACTCAACCCTAGATATTGATCTACCTGCTAGGTAGGATCATGTGGGGTTTAATGGGTGTCTACCATAAGGAAGGTAGCATCCATGTCTACTGGAGGGACAGCGCAGTGGCTAGGGTATGTATGGATTGAGCAGTTATGCTGAAAATGTAAAGTTGTTTGTTAAATCATAATTGACTGCAATATGTTGTTATAGTTAATTGCACGATTATTGTTTCCCCCACATACCATCTTTATGCTGACTGATGTTTTGTTTGTCGGCGTTTTAGGTACAAGTGAAAAGAACAAACAGTAAAGTGGCATATGTGGAATTAAATATGATTTAAAGTTCAAAGTAGGATTAGTTAGAATAGACTCGATGTTGATAGAAGTAGATATCCAAATTTTTGAAAAAGGTATGAAAACTTTAATTTTATTACATCCTTTCAGTTTAGTTTAGTAGAATTTGATAATTATTATCGATTATTGTAGAACCTTTGATCCGGAAATTGGGATAACGACGCTGACCTCTTGGTCTCCCTTAATTGGGGGTTACTGGGAGGTGGGGTCGTTACAACACTAGTCTCTCTACTATGTGCGGGACACTTGTTTTGTGGAAATGATTTTTGATTCCAATCTGATCCAGACTCAATAGTTTTCTCTGACGATTGTTTTATCGGAGAAAAACTATATAATATTTTATTATATATGTAAGTATTACAAAATGTGTCCCCACACATGTACGAGTAGGAGGTGGTCATGCAACCTAAATGAAAGTGAATGGCATCATTCTAGAAGAGAGAGTAGTTTTATATTAGATGTCTAGAGCCTTGTTAGTATACATGATAGATGGAATAGAAGAAATATGTTTAGATGATATCATCTAAGTTTTATATCGATAATATAAAATGAATTGTGATGACCAATGTTTTTCTTTGAGGATAAGAGTTTAAATTTGAGAATGTGAGATAAGTTTTGTTGATGCAAGTACATAGGCTTTTATGAGATGAGATAAGATAAGTAACACAATATGTGAATATACATGAGCCTCAAGCTCTTTTACAAAGGAGGACATCTAGCATTGGAACTAGTTATAGGGTTAACTCTAGAGAGAGTGAGACCCAGAGAGAGTAGGTCAGAGAACCTAACCTCCAATATATGAGAATTATGAGAAACATGTGTTATGATATGTCCTAAACTAGACTACTCCTAAGTGAATGAGTTGAGTTGTTGTATGTGTGATTACTATAGACTTGTTGAACCCTAGAAGTCCTGAGTGGACCAAACCTTAGAGTCAGAGAGAGGATATATATATATATATATATATATATATATATATATATATATATATATATATATATATATATATATATATATATATATATATATATATATATATATATATATATATATATGCATATGCATATGTAAGAATGAATATGACAACCTACCATCTGGGTGAGGGAGGGAGAGTCCCAAGACCTGGAGGAGGTAATTGTGTTAGTTTCGATAAAAGCCTCATTCTTGGGTTGGTGCTTCATTGTAGGAATATAGTGGTTGTATATAAGAAATAGAGAGTTGGGAAATTGTGTTGCACAAGTATAGATGTATGAAGAGAATGTCATGTCATATTTTGTTTGGTTTGTCCTTGAGTGGACAAAGATTGTAATGGCAATCATTAGTACCAATCAAGTAGACCTAGAAACCCTAGACCAAAGAGGAAAGATAAAGATTTTGCTAATGAGATACTCATATAGAAGAGTGAGCTACCAACTTAACCCTCTAACCAAACCTCAAACTCATTTCCATTGTGATAATTTGATGTACACCTTCTCTCCTTAAAGAAACTACATCGACATGTGATGATCATGTACATAATATTTATGTTTTCCCTCTACCTATTTCAATTTCTTCATGATAACCTTGAACTTGCATGTTGTCTACTGTACTAACTCTGGATCTAGTATTTGATACCCACCTTCTTCATACCAGCACAAAGACGACCTGAAATACTTCCTATAAAAAGAATCATGTTATGCCATATCCATGCCTCTATGGTGGCCACTATTTTAGACAAACTCAATCAAGTAGACTTGAATAACCTAAATTCCAAGAAAAAATAACACATTACCTCAACAAGTCTTCTAAGCTTGTATCATTAATTTTGACTAAGCGTCTCTCTATAGATGAATGGTGTGCTAAATTTTCATTGCATGCCTAACACCATGTGATAGAAATCCCATATAATATACTAGTAAACTACGACCAATTTTATTTTAGCAGGCACTTCATGAAAGCACACAATCTCATCAATGCATATTCATGCTAACATTTTTGTATCATAGTATTGACTGGTAGTAAGTGTGTTATGTTAGTCAATCTATCAACCACTACCCAAATGAAATCATGACCTTTGACTGGTCCAAGGAGACCAACACAAAGTCCATCGTCAAATAGTCCCACATACATTCTAGGATTAGAAGGTATTATAATATGCATTCTTGTTTTTATGCACTACTTTAACTTGATGAAATCTAGGACACTTGAAGACAAACATGACCATGACATTTTTCAGTATTGGCCACCAAATACATGTCAGTAAGGTTACTATACATATTCATGCATCTGGAGTGCATCACAAATAATAAAGTATATTCCTTTTCAAGCACCGTCTTTGTCAAAAACATCAACATCAAGAATTACCATCATTTTATGATAACACAATGTCCCATTTAAAGACTCATGAAACACATCATGTTTTCCATTTCCAAGTTCTAACATGATATTTTGTATCAGAATATCACTCTATTGTGCATCCTTAATCTATTGTACAAATGTTTAGCTAATGGTCGCCCAAGAATGGAGAATTCCATCTACACATTCATCTAATGAAGTGATACCAACATGTTCGTCCTATAAAAAGACAAAGAGTGAAACTGAGTTG
Organism: Alisma plantago-aquatica; assembly: GCA_963693085.1. Lineage (NCBI taxonomy): Eukaryota > Viridiplantae > Streptophyta > Magnoliopsida > Alismatales > Alismataceae > Alisma > Alisma plantago-aquatica. Next base: position 785,072,237 of record OY856411.1, on the reverse strand, counting down.
ATCCTAACAAAGATGATGAGGATATTAATATTTTTCTCAAATCATATGCCACCACATTAACCTCCCTTATTTGATACTATATTGTGCAATCATTTTTGGTTATCACATTAAGACATTTCTATTTCCTAATATTAAACTCACGCTTGGATAAAATATACTCACAATTCTTGTGGTATGTAATTGTTTGGCACTTCTCCCCATAAAGATAGTGTCTCCATATATTTAATGCAAAGACCACAATGGTTATTCTTGATCATCATTGAATGTTTCTCCTAATACTTATGAAGTTGTCTAGATGAAAAAAAAAATCATGTGCTTGTATTGCAACAATAAACATTCCAAATCCTAGTTTTGTAGCATCATAAGAAACTATATAACCTTTCTCGAGTTTTGAAAATAGAAAAATAGGTGAAAATTATCATTTTCTCCTTCAACAACTGAAGGGTTTATTGGCATTTCTTTGTCCATGCAAAGGGAACATTCTGTTTAGTCAGTATATTCAACAAAAAAGATATTGAATTGAAGTCATGTATGAATCACCTATAATAACCAGTAAAATCAAGAAAACTTATACTTATATCAGTGTCATGGGCTATTTCTACATTAACATTGACTCCACCTTCTTGGGATCTAAAAAATTCCTCTTCTGCATATCATGTGATCAAGGAAAGAAACTTCTTCCAACCAAAAATCGTACATGTTGAACTTCACATATAATTGATCTCACCTAAGACATTTTGATGTCAAATGGAGATGTTTCCAAAGTTTCTTATGGTCCTAAATAAATATGTAATCTATTAAAGCTACCACAAACTCATCTATATAATATTTAAAAACCTTGTTCATCAGCTCCATGAAAGTTTCGCATGCATTGATTAACCTAAATGACAAAATCATGAACTCATAGTTTACATGCCTAGTAGTTAAGATTGTCTTAGATATGTCCTTCGTCCTACTCCTTAACTAGTTGTCTCTTGAGCATCGATATACATTTAAGAACATTGTATATCCTATCCACTGATCAAACAAATCATATAACTTTTGAGGGGTACTTGTTCTTTACTATGACCTTGTTGAACTGGTGGTAATCTGTACACAATCTCCTGGAACCTTTATTCTTCTTGGAGAAAAAAAACTAGATCACCCCATGAGGATGTCCTCAACTATATGAAACCCTTATCTAACAACTTTTGAAGGTACTTATTCAATTCACGCATCTTAGTTGGTGCCATCCTATATTGTTCTTATTCTAGGGGATGCATGCCAAAGATAAGATTGATCTCTATGTTTATATATTAAGGAGGTAGAATGATGGGAAACTCATCTAGGAAGACATATTCAATCTCATAAACTACTAGAACTTCTCAGAAACATGGACTCACTATCTTTGTATCAACTACATGCCCTAAGAAGGCCTCACAACAATGTCTCGCCAACTTCTCAGCTACAGATGTAGATACAAGACACATAGAGAGAATCCTCTAGTATCCTTGGAAAGTCCAAGAGACATCTTGTTACAACTCATACCATGATGATCTAGTAATCAAAGAGTTAAATATAACTCGAGCGATAATGGTGCCTGTTATTATTTAATTATCTTGTGAAATTAAAAAAATTAACTATAATATTTTAAAGATGAGTTGGCATAAAACTGAAGAGAATTTATAAATGAAACTATAGAAACAAGAATGAATCAAATCTTTAGTTGAAATGGAAATGCTACAACCTTTTTAGTTCTCCTGTAGAGTCTTAATCAATTGACAACCAATGAGTGTAGACCAAAGGTTGGTTAGCATTGACAACTAATGGATGAAATTAAAAAGAAGTTTGGCAAATGATGGATACATAGAATTCCTAAATCGATGGTATAAAAGCAAAGGTTTTTCTGTGTTGGTAAATCAATGTCTTAGGTTCAAAGGTTTATATGCCTTAATATGGAAAGTTTTCCCTTAAATCATAATATGATGGTTTTGAATCAATGTTTTCACAAAGTTCTTAAATTGATTGTTGAGTGAAGTTTTACTACCAATGTTTCTATGTGATAGATGCCTATCGATGGTTCAACTGAGAGTTGCCTGCCAATGGTTTGTCTGGTATATGCCTACTAAAGGCCCAATGGTCAAAGGAGACAACCAATGGTTGTCCAAACCAAAGGATCATCCTCCCGATGGATGGAATGTTATGTTGCCCAACTCGACGAATCATAGAAGACTAGATTCTTATAATACTAGATGAAAACTAATAGGACAAGATGCATAGGTTGTATTTATGTCTTCTATCCATCAAAGATGTTGAGTGGAGACATGAGAGGTGACCTCACAAAAAATATGAAGGAAAAAGACAAAGGAGAAGATTATGTTGGAAGAGATTGATGGTTTCTTCATAGTTTCATCTTAATAAGTAGGTTTAAACCATGGATTTCTTATTCTTTTGTGTTTTCTTCCACATACATCTCTATTCCAACAACTGAGGGCTTTACTTGTCTTTGTTCTTCATCTTCTACCTCCAGTATATTTGTTTAGGGTTTTTCAACCTTCTGACAAGATGTTCAGAGTTGGTTATCTAGGGTTGAAGCTTGAATCAGACATGTGCAAACTGGTATCTGAGATAAGTAAAACAAATATGAGTACTAGTGATCCTAGATGAAATCTATGAGTGGAAAATAACCTTCTAACCCTACTTTACAGTATTAAAAATTGAAATAATGGTTTTTAGTATTCAATCTCCTTTATGATAGATGTAATAAAATTAATAATATTGTGATGGGAATTTTAGATGAAAAAATGTTTGATTTAATTATATTTTATTATGGACACCATATTGAAGGTTGGTATACAAGTTGGTAAACACTGTATGTGATGAAATGATGGATCTAGAAGCACCAGGAAAGTTGGGTTTGCCCTAATCTAGAGTTAAAAGGATCAAACTATGTATGCAATTTTGTCAGACAAATTCTTTTTTTATTGCTAAATTCTTAATTGTTGAAAGTAGGGTAATGGATAGTAACAATGATAAATTTTATCAAATCAAATAAATGTCGTTAGACTATAGATGCCCTAGACATTATAGAATCCTCACAGGAGGCATGCGATGTGGGGAGGAAACATGCTTCCTGACTGGAGGTATTTTATCCAGATTGAGGTAAGAAGGATCACACTAGTGGGGTGCGGGGGTATAGGGCAATGAGGGTGGACTCCTTACATGAATGGTATCCTACACAAACTGATGATGTCAATGGTACTTGAATATACTAGTCAGTGAACATATTTGGAAAGTCCACTAATGGAGAGTTGTATTGATTAGTGGACATCTTCAGTAGGTTCACTGGTGAATAACAAGCCTGAGTGCTTTGACTCCCCACCTATGTTCCAGGTTGACATGAGAACTCAAGATCGTTGGCCGCTCCCATTACCTGCCAGAGCCATATGTGGCAATGCCATCTACAAGAGTAGTGTTGAGATTAAAAACCTAGGAATACGTGCATGCTTCTAAGTCCTATACAATAAGGTCGTATCTTGCGGTGATGCTTTCACATGTTGTGGTACACCTGATGAGGGTCCAATGGCATAATTAATGGACTAAAAATACAAAAGGATTTAATTTATCATGTTCATTGTACTTAATATCAGATCAACAACCATGCTAATGGATTTAAGTTTTTTTAAATTGTCATGCTTACATGCTTCTGCATGTAAGTTCTATTAATTGTAAACATTATAAATATCTTGGTTATCAGACAGTTTTCTACTCACTGAGCTAGTAGCTCATCAATTTACTGAAACATTTTTTAGGTAAAGGATTATATCTTCTAGAAGAGAGAAAAGCCATTATTTATAAAGAATAGATCAGAGGTCCAATATAGAATATTTAGAATAGATAGTCGATCTCTTATCCTTCCTCTAGATCATGGGAATGAGGGAGTCACTAAAAAAAGTAGTTTGTAATGAAAAGTACATGATGTACATTCAACGAGAACTTTACTTTTATGTAATACTCAAACTCTATTGTAATAGTCAATGTTAATGATATATGATGTTTCTAGTTCAAATGAATCCATGCTTCCATAAGGTCCTTTATTATTAATGAAAGGAAAAATAAAGGTGGTTTATGTCATATGATGAAATAGTTGGTAAGTTGTAATCCCTCCATGATGGTCCCTAACTCTGGTTAGTGGGTTCAGGTCACATCAGCTTTTTGGTATCAGAGCATAGGTAGAACCTAAATTAAACTAATGGACCGACAGGATTAGTATGCTTTCCTCTTTAAGATGCAAGTTTAGAATGAATGTATTATGTTATAGATATGCAGATGGTAGAAGAGAGTGTGGACATGGTGAGGAACAAGCTGAGAGCCATTTTGGCCCTGACTCTCGAACTATTCCTCAAGGTGGAGAAGATAGGGATGAAGCGACAAGGATTTATCATATTTTCTTGGAGACAAAAGAAAAATATAAGATGGACAAGAGGATTTCATCTTCCAGTAACGTTCTAATGAGATCCTATGAGATGGTAAAGAAGATTTGTGGCACTAAATTCTCTAGACAAATAGACCCAACTGTGGCAGATGTGTGGCTCTGACAATTAGAAATGGTTTTCCACCTAATGGAGTAACCAGAGGATAAGCAAGTCAATCATGTTGTCTATCTACTCAAAGGATATGCTCAGTTGTGTTGTTGTAGAGTGGAAGATAAGAGGAGAAATATAATAATGACTTGGAAAGATTTTTTGGATGAGTTTCACTTATATAATTGTTGTCCTACCTTCCTATGTGATAAAATTAGATAGCTGGAGAATATCAGGTGTGGCAGAACGACAATCAGATAATATATGAGGCATACTTTGCAAGGTTAGAAAATTTCTTCCTATAGCTTTACTAGATGACATAGAAAAGTGTAGGAGATTTCAACAAGGATTAAGACTAGATATTAGACACAATGTGTAAGCAATTGGTCAAAGGGGCAAACATAAATTTGGGGTATTTGTGGAAGCAGTGAGACATGTAGAAGAGTAAGTTAATGATGATACAGTTTGAAACTTAAAAAGATATAGAGAATTTAGTAGAGGAGGATAGAGTACTGGTGGATATCGGGGAGGTGGTGGTTTGTTTTCCATGATTGGATGAGGCCTTGGTTGTTTTGGAAGACAATGATCTAGTTCAACTTATAGTAGAGGGAGGTCTAGTTCCAATAGATGGAATATACTAACCAGGTGGGCACCTCCAACTAGAATTTCAAGATTTTTAGTGACAGGCCCACAGAGACAGGATGCAACCATATGTGACAAATGTGGTCAGATACACTCTGATCACTGTCGGGGAACTAGTACTCAAATGTGTTATCACTTTGGACAGATGGGACATATAAAAAGAAACTATCCAAAGCTTTCATGTATTTCAAAACAAGCTTCTCAATTAAAATTTTAGACTCCACAAAGATAGGCTCCAGTTAGAGGAGCTAGTTCTTTAGTATCCTCATGCTCTAGAGGGGGAGCACCTAGTAATAGTAGTAAGGAAAGACGACAACATGGAAGAGGGATATCTTCATGATGCTTCTTCTAAATAACACAATTTGAAGGTGTACTCTCGCCTAGAGTTGTGACTGGTGAGATGCTTCTCTTTAACATCATTTCAGTTGCCGTCTTGATAGGTGTTGGTGCAACACATTATTTGCTATGGATATCTTTAGTAAGTAGATTAAATCTATTGTCCCAGGATTTATCTTATGAATTGTTGTCATGTGTACTATTAGATGAATCAACAATTTTTACAGAAGTATTTCTCGGATGTCTTCTTGAATTTTAGTGGGTATACTATAGCAGTTAATCTCATACCCCTAGATATTAATTATTTTCAAATTATTTTGGTTATGGATACTTGATACATATCATGTCCAATTGGATTGCTGGAAAAAAATAAGTAATCTTTCAGCAAGGTAGCTATTTATGTGTCTTTACTAGAGATAGGAAAGTCTTACCCACATGTATAATATCAATCGTTGTACTTTATAAGATGTTGGGAAAGGGGTGTGAGGCCTATATAGAACATGTGGTAGATGCTAGGGAAGAGAACAGAACAATCAATATAGAGGATGTTCTAGTAGTATGTGAGTTTCTAGATTCCTTTCTCAACGAGTTACTAGGTATACCACTTGAAAGAGAGATAGACTTTGAGATAAATATTTTACCTAGTAGTCACCAAATTGCATTACCAACCTATACAACGGCACATGTTGAGTTAAAGGAATTATTAGCTCAGTTACAAGACTTGTTGGACAAGGGTTTCATTCAACCTAGTTCATCATCATGGGGATCTCTAGTGCTATTTGTGAAGAAGAATGATGGAACTATATGGTTATGTGTAGAGTATAGACAACTGAATAAGATAACCATTAAGAACAAGTATCCTCTACCTAGGATTGATGACTAGTTTGATCAACTACATGAAGAAACAATCTTTTAAAAGATAGATCTTAGGTTAAATTATCATTATTTAAGGATAAAGGCAATTGATGTACCTAAATCAGCATTCAAAACAAGGTATGGGCATTATGAGTTTGTAGTCATGTCCGTTGGACTGAAAAATGCCCCTACAACTTTTATGGACATGATGAATAAGGTTTTTAGACTGTATCTAGATAAGTTCATACTAGTATTTATAGATGATATCTTTTTATATTCTATAGATGCAAAACAACACGAGCAACATATGAGGATAACTTTACACTTGTTGAGACAACATTAGTTGTGTGCAAAGTACAACAAATGTGAGTGTTGTTTGTTTCAAGTCTCCTTTCTTGGACATGTTATATTAGGAGAAGGAGTCGGTGTAGACCCTAAGAAAGTGGAATATGATATTCAGTGGGAGAAACCTAAAACACTTACTAGGATCAAAAGTTTCCTAGGGATATCTGCATATTATTGAAGGCTTATAAGAAACTTCAATGGATTGGTGACACCTCTTACATGCTTAGCCAGGAAGGATGTGCCTTTTAATTGGTATGAAACTTGTGAGAAAAGTTTTAAAACATTACAGAAGAAGTTCACCACAACACATGTTTTGATTTTATTAGAAGAAGATAAATGAAATGTGGTGTTATGTGATGCATCCAAAAGAGGTATGGGATGTATTCTTATGTAGGATGGGAATGTGCTAGCTTATGCTTCTAAACAACTTATGAAGAATAAAGGGAATTGTCTGACACACATATTCTAAAGTTGGTAGTTAATAGTACATACCTTAAAACATGGCGTCAATATCTCTATGGTGAGTCATGTTAGGTCATTACTGGCCATAAGAGTCTAAAGTATAGTTTCACACAAAAGGATCTCGAACTGATACTATGACACCTCATCATGCTAAATGAGATTACTCAAAACACAAAACACGATCAACTACTAATTAATCCCATAGTAAAAAAATTGGAATAATTAAAACTGATTCCAACAATGTAAATATACTCTAGAACATTTACAAAAGGTCCATCATTCCATTCTCATATGCTGTAACAAGTATTTACTTATGGGTCCAAAGACCTCAGTCACATCCTGCATACAAAAGATATTTTACATGTGCATGCCATATATTTACAAACATTGGCATACTACCAAAATCTCGTGTTGATACTAGTATATCATCTAGAAAACACATCCCATACCCAGACCTAAGAGTACAGGGATGAAACTAGGACTCTAATACTAACATCTACAACTAACCAACCTTTTGAATCTATTGATCACCAAGTTAGTTTTCTTCCACAACACGACCTCGACCTCGTTGCCCGCAACCACCTAAAAATATTTGGTGACCCACATGTGAGACCCAGTCCCAACAAGAGATATAACTCTCTCCAACAAATATTGATTATAACATATTAATTAATAGTAAATACATTGAGCAGTTAGAGTATTGAATAAACAATATGAATAGATTGAATAGTTTAAGCATACTAAGTAGTTTAGCAAATAAGTTGTAACATCAAGTAGTATTGTAAAATTTTCATAAGTCTGCATCATGTAAGAACTAGCAGTGTAAAGACAAGACAAGTGTTAATCAACTAATGTGATACATATTAAACCCTAGAAACTATACATGGCTGGTATCACTTATTTTATTATTATGCCCTGGGCAGTTTGATTCGTACCACTCAAAATCCAACTAACCACTGTGAAGTGCTATTCAGTTCAGTATAAGATCTAGGAGTGTCTGTATCCTAAGATCTCTTCCCCTCAGTTAGTATGAGTAAACTGTAGTGATATACCAGTCAAACTACCAATAGTGACATATAGTCAACTGATAACAACTAGTATGTATTTGGTACAAGTTACAACACTAGAAAATAGGGTATACAAAACCATCTAATCTAAGGTACAACTATAGTTTTCGTCAATCACATCAAATGTCAGAGGCATGACTATAGCCATCCTCCATAACATGTAATTGTGGATGACAAGGATATATCCTCAACTTACCACCCACACATACTCAACAGTATGCACTCCGAGTTTCCCTTGGGAATACTCGTTTCACCATCTAGAAAGTTCTGACACTGAAGATGGCTCTACGACACAGGGCTCTACATGATTAAGGTTACACTTGATTAATTATTGCCAATTGAATGTATTAAGGCTTTATCATACAAGTGGACATTCAAAACCTAATTCTTTTCTAACAAGAGTATATGTATAACAACTTCAAAGGATATAAAACATTTGAGATATAAATATTAATCACATTACTACATTCAATCATTCATTGCAAATTAATGGACCACACTTATCATCATACTATTACAAGATACCAATATCTTATCACAAGTTCCAGGGTTTTAACCCTTATTGGAATTTGAAGAGGATTTCACCTCAATCATGGCTTCAAACATTCCCAAAGGTCATTAATACCATCACATTATTCATAGTAAGGTTGTCATTATCATTCCATGCCTTAAACAAGGCTCAAAATATCATAAGCACCTATATGTCCATAGATATTAACATTGCAAGGCACTATGATATTCAAATAGTTCTACATTGTGGTTTCATCACAAGAAGAGTGTAATTCATTATCACATTAATCATTCAAGAGGTATGATTATAACCAATCAACATCATATAATTACATCAAGGTTAGGTATAACAAGCTAAATCACATAGAAGTTACACATCCACTTATTATAGTGATTTATCAAATATAACTATATAATAGCAAAGGTAAGATTACCAATTAATGGTATTGAACCATCGAAATATCATCACTAGGACCCAAAAATAATACCATGTGATTTATTCTAATCCATTGGATGTTAATGCATCCAATATTATTCATTGGATCAGGTTCATTGTTCAAGGTTATCAATTGAAGTATAGGTCTAACCATTAGATCAATTGAACTAAGGAACCATTGGTTCAAGGTTTAGTCAAATATAAAATTATATTCCTAATTAATAATATATGGTGATGACCTGATCCACCATTAATTGTGATCATTAGGTCACCATTGGTTTTTATAATAGTAATACATTCAGTAATGATGATATTAAGCCAATATCATCATTGATTGATAACATCATTAGAATACTTAGTGGATGATAATTAACTGTCTAATTGAGTCAAAACCTGACCTAAGGGGGTGACAATAGGTTGTCACCATACATTTGACACCCTTGATCACTAACATCAGTTTCCAAGATAGCAACACCATTGGTTGTTGAATGGTATGTCCATCAGTTGTGTGATAGAGAAGAAAATAGCTTGAAAACCCTAATTTGAACCATCAATTATTGTGTGCTTAGCACCATAGGTTGATGCTATCAACCTTTAACAAATCATGTTACACTTAGAAAGATTGTACACATGTTTACAAGTTCATATATAACTAGAACAAAATAGGGAAAATCATAAAAATTCATAATTCTATTCATACATGGTTTCTCTATGCTTAAATCAACACATTAAGGCATAAACATGAACTAACAAGCTTCTAGTAAGCAATATAAGTGAAGAATGTTATATAACTCGCCTCTATAGAGTAGGTCAGATCCCAAAAAGCAACATTATCAAGAAAATAGGGCAAGGAAACCTTGGATTCAGATCTGAACTTGGCCAAATAGGTACTTCTCTCCACAAAGAAGCAAAATCCTAGAAAAAGAAACAAGAAGGATAGATTTGAGTTGTAGAGCCACTTTCACCATGGAATAGTAGGTTTCCGACCTAGAGGAAGGTCTAAGGAAGGATAAGAGCAAGAAAAACGAAGAAGGAAGGAAGGAAATAACTTTCCTTGGTTGAATTCCCTAGAAGATGACCTTGGAAACCCTAGGTAGGGCTAGATGAAGCCCTAGGAGACCTTCTTCTCCAAAAAAGGGTTGTCTTCTACCTTAGAGCAATTGGTTCCATAGTAAAACAGAGTGGATTTGTTGATCCAGGTTGGAGGAAAGAGAAAGAAAGCATAGTTTCGTATTAGGGCAAGGAAGAGGTAAATATAGCCCATGGATAAAGATAGAAGCAAGCATGAGGTGTATAAGTAGCTTCCCCATGTGTTTATGGCTTGAAACTATTTAGAATATACAAGAACACACACAAGCAGATCCCCCACCATCCCTATTAAACTGCTTAGCTTTCCTTTGTCGAAATTCTCAGCCAATCACATAATTCATTAGTTGATAGCTGCTAAAAGTAGCTCATCCGTGAAGGGTTAAACCCTAAAATACCCTTGTTGAAAACTCCTTCAACCCATGGCTCAACTAGGAGCCCCATGGCTCAAAATATCAATAATTATAATACAAAATCTAAGGAACATAATGTATGTGACAAATTGCAAAAAAAAACCCTCAATTGGGTAATTGTAGAAAAGTCCAAAATGTACAGAAAATTGCATAACTTGCTCAAACAATGTCCAAATTGGTCCAAATTTGAAAATTAACATTGTCTTATCATTTCAAATCATATAACAAGGTTATATTAGGGTTCTAAGAATTCAATTATGGTAATTAAGCGTGTTCAACGCATTAAGCAAGTTTAGGGGCCTTACAACTATAAACCCCTAATAAGGATTTTGCCTTGAAATCCTACGCAAAAAGAGATGGGTATTTTCTACACATCTCATTCTCTATTTCCGATGTGGATTACTATATTCCATGATGATTCCACAAAACTTTCACTAGTATTATATCTTTTCTCTTCAGCTTTTTCACGCTTCTATCCAGGATAAACACAGGACCCTCAACATAGGAGATATCCTCATCTAACTCAACCTCTACCGGTTGGATTGTCTAGTTAGTATCTGGATGGCATTTCCTCAACATAGAGATGTGAAAGACATTATGCAATCTATGTAGCTCTGGTGGTAGATCCAACGTATATGCTACCTTTCCAACACGAGCTTGGACAGGGTATGGTCCCATAAATCTAGGAGCCAGCTTACCCTTCTTTTCAAACCTCAACACACCTTTCCAAGGAAAAACCTTAAGACATACTCTATCTCCCATTTGGAACTCAAGTGGTCTGCATAAGATTTCTACCTGTCCTAGGCTAATTTCAACTGTTGTTGTATCACTTTAAACTTTTCTATAGTCTAATGTACTAGCTCATGACCCAAAAGTTGATATTCACCTATCTCATACCAGCAAAGAGTAGACCAACATAGTCTCCCATATAGAGCCTCATAAGCAGCCATACCTATGCTTCTTTGATCGCTATTATTGTACACAAACTCTATCAGAGTTAGATGTACATCCCAACTACTAAGAAATTGTAGCACACATGCTCTCAAGTGATCCTCTAAAGTATAAATAGTCCTTTCAGACTGGCCATCGATCTGTGGATGAAAAGTTGTGTTGAATCTCAGTTGTGTTCCCATTTTAGAATGCAGACGCTCCCAAAAATGACTTGTAAACTGTGGACCTCTATCAGAAACTATAGTCACTGGAATGTCATGCAGACAGACTATCTCATCAACATATATTAGTGCCAATTTCTCTACTGTAAACATCATCTTAACTGGCAGAAAATGAGCTGACTTAGTTAAATTGTCTACTATCACCCATATGGAATCATGACCATTGGCTGTCCTAGGAAGACCAACCACAAAGTCCATAGTAATATGATCCCATTTCCACTGTGGTATTGGCAAGGGTTGTAATGTCCATGTAGGCTTCTGGTGCTCAGCCTTCACCTACTGAAAAATTGGATATTTGGCAATGAACTCTGCCACATCATGCTTTAGACCTGGCCACCAATACATGTCTTTCAAGTTTTGGTACATCTTGGTACTTCCAGGATGCATTGCATACATGGAGGAGTGAGCCTCCTCAAGTAGCATCTTCCTCAACCCATTAATATCAGGAATTACTATCCTATTATGGTAACAAATTGTACCATCATCTACCTCATGAAAGCCATAATACTTTTCACTGCCAATCCCTGATTGAATATTTTGTATCACAGTATCATTTTGTTGTGCATCATGAATCTGCTGTCTCAAGGTAGGTTTCACTTGTAACTGTGCCTACAATCCTGCCAATAAGAAAACTTCTAGATGTACATTCATCTCGCGAAGAGACACTAGAATATCTCTCTTATGGCACATCAAGGAATTTAATTGTGCATTATCTATCGTTGATGATGAAGATGAATTTCTACTCAATGCTTCAACTACCACATTAGCTTTCCCTAGATGGCAGTCTATTGTGCAATCATAATCCTTAATCATCTCCATCCATCTCCTCTGTCTCATATTCAGCTCCTGTTTTGAGAAGATATACTATAGATACTTATGGTCAGTGAAGATCTGACACTTTTCTCCATAAAGATAGTGTCTCCATATCTTTAAGGCATGGACCACCGCTACAAGCTCCAGATCATGTGTTGGGTAATTCTCCTCATGTTTCTTAAGTTGTCATAAAGCAAAAGAAATCACATTTTTATCCTGCATCAACACGCATCCCAACCCATTCTTTGAAGCATCACAAAAGACAATATATCCTTTTCCTTTCTCTGGTAGTACTAACACCGGTGCACTAGTCAACTTTTTTTTCAAAATCTGCAAAGAACGTTGACACTTGTCATTCCAAGAAAATGGAACATCCTTCCTGGTTAACCTAGTTTGGGGTAACACTATAAAACTGAAGTCTTTGATGAACCTCCTGTAGTAACCTGCCAGACCTAGGAAACTATGAATCTCTGTCGGTGTCTTTGGTTGTTCCCATTCTAGTATTCCACTTTCTTGGGATCAACACAAATGCCTTTTGTAGATATAACATGGCCTAGAAAAGACACTTCAGATAACCATAATTCACACTTGCTAAACTTGGCATATAGTTGGTGCTGCCTCAACAAAGTCAAAGCCTGGTGAAGGTGTTGCTCATGTTGTTGACTATCCTTGGAGTATATCAGGACATCATCTATGAACATGGCCACACAATGATCAAGATAAGGTCTAAACACCCTATTCATTAGATCCATAAAAGCTATAGGTGCATTGGTTAGTGCAAATGGCATAACCACAAACTCATAATGAGCATACCTAGTCCTAAAAGCTGACTTGGGTATGTCATCTGCCTTAATTCTCAATTGGTGGTAACCTGACCTCAGGTCTGTATTTGAAAACATAGTGGCACCTCTTAACTAATCAAAAATATCATCAATCCTCTGCAAAGGATACTTATTCTTTATTGTCACTTCGTTCAACTGTCTATAGTCTATACACAACCTCATGAAACCATCCTTCTTTTTAACAAACAACACATGAGCACCCCAAGGGGAAGTGCTCAGCCTGATGAAACCCTTCTCTAATAGTTCTTGTAACTATTTCTTTAACTCATGCATCTCTGCTAGTGCCATTTTGTATGCTGACTGTGCTATGGGTTGTGTTCTAGGAACAAGATTAATCTCAAACTTAATCTCTCTAGGAGGGGGAATGCTAGGAAATTCCTCAGGAAAGACATCCTCGAATTCTCGCATTACTGGTACCTCCTGGATACAAGGACCTCCCGCCTTGCTATCCATAACATGAGCTAAGAAAGCCTCACATCCTTGCCTCATCAACCGCTCAGTTGTCATAGCTGACATCAAACATGTAGGAAGAATCTTCCTATCACCCTGGAAAATCCATTGTATATCTCCATCATGGAACGTCGCCACCTTAGTACTACCGTCCATGACTACCTTCTATTTTTCCAAGGTATCCATTCCTAGTATTACATGAAAACCATGCATGTCAAGTGGCAAAAGATCCACTTGAATGTTGTGTCGATAAAAAGAAAGAACATAAGAAGGGCACACTTCTCAAAACTCGGCGGAATCAACCAAAGGAGTCTCTAGCTGCAGGCTATCAGATCTAAGACTAACAAGTAGATAACAACTATCTATCACCTCTCTAGTGATAAAAGAGTGTGTCACACCCCGATCTACTAACACAGATACAAAATAAGAAGTAGACATATCAGAATGAAATAACTCCATCTGACCTATCATGACTCATGGATTGACCACTGCTTCTGGCTGGGCCATGACATAAAAACTTCTTGTCGCCTACTTCCATCCACGTCCTCTTCTTGCTTTTCTAGAGGATCCTACCTGGGATGCCTGACAACGTCCTCTTCCACTGCCACTACTAAACTGCCATTGTTGTGGACCTTGTTGATTTTGCCTTGTCTACTGAGTCACCTCCTCATCTTTCATAGGGAAATAAAGTCTGGTATGCCCCACTTACCCACACTTGTAACATGTTTTGGTGTCCTAATATGGCCTAAACGGCCCTGTCACTGAAGCTGATGAGGTACTACGGGCTCCCATTGGGGGAAAACGGTGACCTCTACCCCGAATTGGGGTCTACTGTGATGGTGCATGTGATCTTGGTTCACTGAAGGTTGACCTTGGTTGTGACGGTGGTGGGAAAAACCTTGGCTTCTTAAAGACTCCAGATGATTGCCCTTGAAACTGCATAGGTCGCTTCTAGCATTAGCTTCACGCTTCACTATGGCAGACCTCTCAATCCTCCTGACAGATTCCACAAAGGTGGAAAACCTTTCCCTGTTCTCCAAGGTTGATGTTGTAGTAGTCAAATTCATACTCAGACCCTTCTTAAATATCGAGATCCTTTCCTCGTCCGTTGCTGCCATGTGTGGGAGAACCACAAAAGTTCCATAAGCTTTGATTCATACTCATTGATAGTCATAATTCCCTAACGAATCCTCTCGAACTGAGAGATTTTCTCATCTAGGTAGGTCTCTGGAAAATATCAGCTAACAAATTCCCTTCGAATCTCCTCCCATCTTATCACAACTCCTAGCCTTTTCTCCTCTTCTATGGCCCACCAGTGGCCAACACTACCCTTCAAAAAGTATACTACATGCTTAACTTTGTCTTCTTCAGTGATGTTTAGGATTTTGAACGCCTTTTCCAGCTCAGTCAACCACATTTCAGCGTCTACTGGATCAGAAGTACCTACATATTTAATCGCGCCAACACATCTAAGATGTTCAAATGTCTTCCCGACACCTTGGGGCTCCACATTAGAGGTGGCTACCCTAGCTTGAGGAGTTGGCGCTCTGTCAGCAATATGTGTAATTGTGGCCATCATTTGTCTAAACATAGACTAAAACTTAGGATTGGCCATCATTGTCGAGTCTAGATGAGGCTTTGCGGGATGCTCTGGCCCTTCTTCTGGCACTCTCTCATCACATGCTTGCCTCCTTGCACCACCTCCTGGTGCAACATAGCTACTCTCAACATGTTCTTCATGTCCTCCAGACATATCTGCATAAGCATAAACTATGATTAGATATGTTGGATGCATAAGAACAGACTCAAGCCTAAGTCTGATGCCCCTGTAGACTCAGTAAACCTAGAACTATGATACCAACTTAATTGTGACACGTGATCATGCTAAATGAGATTACTCAAAATACAAAACACGATCAACTACTAATTAATCATATAGTCAAAAATGCATAATAATTAAAATTGATTCCAACAATGTAAATATACTCTAGAACATTTACAAAAGGTCCATCATTCCATTCTCATATGTTGTAACAAGTATTTACTTATGGGTCTAAAGACCTCAATCACATCCTACATACAAAAGATATTTTACATGTACATGCCATATATTTACAAACATTGACATACTACCAAAATCTTGTGTCAATACAAGTGTATCATCTAGAAAACACATCCCATACTCGGACCTGAGAGTACAGGGATGACACTAGGACTCTACTACTAACATCTACAACTAACCAACCTTCTGAATCTATTGATCACCAAGTTGGTTTTCTTCCGCAACATGACCTCGACCTCGTTGCCCATGACCACCTAAAAAAATGTGGTGACCCACGGGTGAGACTCGATCCCAGCAAGAGGTATAACTCTCTCCAACATATATTGATTATAACATATTAATTAATAGTAAATAAATTGAGAAGTTAGGTTATTGAATAAACAATATGAATAGATTGAACAGTTTAAGCATACTAAGCGGTTAAGCAAATAAGTTGTAACACCAAGTAGAATTGTACAATTTTCATAAGTCTGCATCATGTAAGAACTAGCAGTGTAAAGACAAGACAAGGTTTAATCAACCAATGTGATACATATTGAACCCTAGCAAATATACTACATGGCTGGTATCACTTATTTTATTATTATGCCCTGGGGAGTTTGAGTCATACCACTCAAAGTCCAACTGACCACAGTGAAGTACCATTTAGTTCCGTATAAGATCTAGGAGTGTCGATATCCTAAGATCTCTTCCCCTCAGTCAGTACGAGTAAACTGTAGTGACATACCAGTCAAACTGCCAATTGTGACATATAGTCAACTGATAACAACTACTATGTACTTGGTACAAGTTACAACACTAGAAAATAGGGTATACAAAACCCTCTAATCCGAGGTACAACTGCAGCTATCCTCAATCACATCAAATGTCAGAGGCATGACCTTAGCCATCCTCCATAACCTACAATTGTGGATGATAAGGATATATCCTCAACTTGCCACCCCCACATAATCAACAATATGCGCTCTGAGTTTCCCTTGGGAATACTCATTTCACCATCCAGTAAGTTCAGACACTGAAGATGTCTCTACGGCACAGGTCTCTACATGATTAAGGTTACACTTGATTAATTACTGCCAATTGAATGCATTAAGGCTTTATCATACAAGTGGACATTCAAAACCTAATTCTTTTCTAACAAGAGTATATGTATAACAACTTCAAATGATATAAAACATATGAGATATAAATCTTAATCACATTACCACATTCTATCATTCATTGCAAATTAATGGACCACACGTATCATCATACTATTAGAAGATACCAATATCTTATCACAAGTTCTAGGGTTTTAACCCTTATTGGAACTTGAAGGGGATTTCACCTCAATCATGTCTTCAAACGTGCCCAAAGGTCATTAAGACCATCACATTATTCATAGTAAGGTTATCATCATCAGTCCATGCCTTAAACAAGGCTCAAAATATCATTGTCACATATGTGTCCATAGATATTAACATGGCAAGGCACTGTGATATTCAAATAGTTCTACAATGTGGTTTCAACACAAGAAGAGTGTAATTCATTATCACATTAATCATTCAAGAGGTTTGATTATAACCAATCAACATCATATAATTACATCAAGGTTAGGTATAACAAGCTAAATCACATGGGAGTTACACATCCACTTATTATAGTGATTTATCAAATATAACTATATAATGGCAAAGGTAAGACTACCAATTAATGGCATTGAACCATCAAAATATCATCTCTAGGACCCACAAATAATACCATGTGATTTATTCTAATCCATTGGATATTATAGCATCCAATATTATTCAATGGATCATGTTCATTGTTCAATGTTATCAATTGAAGTATAGGTCTAACCATTAGATCAATTGAACCAATTTCGTCAAATCTACAATTACATTCCTAATTCATCATATATGGTGATGACCTGATCCACCATTAATTGCGATCATTAGGTCACCATTGGTTTCTAGATCAGTAATACATTCAGTTAACACCATCAAATATTAAGCCAACATCATCATCGATGGATACCATCATTAGAATACTTAGTTGATGATAATTAACCGTCTAATTGAATCAAAACCTGACCTAAGGGGGTGACCATAGGTTGTCACCATACATTTGACACCCTTGATCACGAACATCATTTGCCAAGATAGCAACACAATTGGTTGTTGAATCATATACCCATCAGTTGTGTGCTAGAGAAGGAAATAGGTTGAAAATCCTAATTTGAACCATCAATTATTTTGTTCTTAGCACCATAGGTTGATGCTATCAACCTGTCCCAGATCATGTTACACCTTAGAAAGGTTGTACACATGTTTACAAGTTCATCTAAAACTGGAACAAAATAGGGAACACCACAAAAATTCGTAATTCTAAACAAGCATGGTTTCTCTATGCTTAAATCAACACATTAAGGCATAAACATGAACTAACAAGCTTCTAGTAAGCAATATAAGTGAAAAATGTTATATAACTCGCCTCTATAGAGTAGTTCAGATCCCAAACAGCAAGAATCTTGAGAAAATAGGGCAAGAAAACCTTGGATGCAGATGTAAACTTGACCAAATAAGTACTTCTCTTCATAAAGAAGCAAAATCCTAGAAAAAGAAATAAGAAGGATAGATTTTTGAGTTGTAGAGCCAATTTCACCATGGAACAATAGGGTTTCAACCTGGAAGAAAGTCTAAGGAAGGATAAGAGCAAGAAAAATGAATAAGGAAGGAAGAAAACAACTTGCTTTGGTCGAATATCCTAGAAGATGACCTTGGAAACCCTAGGTAGGGCTAGATGGAGCCCTAGGATACCTTCTTCTCCAAAAAGGGGTTGTCTTCTACATTAGAGCAGTTGGTTCCACATAAAAATAGAGTGGATTCGTTGCTCCAGGTTAGAGGAAAGAGAAAGCAAGCATAGTTTTTTATTTGGGCAAGGAAGAGGTAAATATATCCCATGGATAAGGATAGAAGTAAGCATGAGGTGTAAAAGTAGCTTCCCCATGTGTTTATGGCCTTAAACTTTTAAGAATATACAAGAACACATACAAGAAGCTCTTCCACCATCCCTATTAACCTTCTTAGCTTTCCTTTGTTGAAATTCCCAGCCAATCACATAATTCATTAGTCGATATCTACTAAAAGTAGCTCATCCATGAAGGGGTAAATCCTAAAATACCCTTGATGAAAACACCTTCAAACCATGGCTCAACTAGGAGCCCCATGGCTCAAAAATCTCAAGAATGATAATATAACATCTAAGGAACATAATGTGTGTGATAAATTGCAAAGAAAACCATTCAATTGGGTAAATTGTAGAAAATTCCAAAATGTACAACATATGATAGAGATCCTAAATTCACATCTAGGCTCTAGAATCATTTGTGATGTTCCTTGGGAACAAAATTGAAGTTTAGTACAACATTCCATCCTCAAATAGATGGACAGTCAGATCATACCATTCAAACTCTAGAGGCCATGTTGAGGGCATGTGTTTTATAGTTAAGTGGTAGTTGGGATGGTAACCTTATAATTATGGAGTTTTATTATAAGAATAGTTACCATTCCATTTTAGGTATAGCTCCTTATGCATATCTTTATAGAAGAAACTGTAGATCACTCATTTGCAAGTATGAAGTGGGGCAAAGGCAAATTCTAGGTCTAGAGTTGGTAGAAGAGACAACAGAAAAGATATCTATGGATAGATAACAATTGAAGGCTACACATGACAGATAGAAAAACTATGCAGAGAAAAGATGTAGACCACTTCAGTTTGAGGTTGGGGATGATTTTTACTTGAAAATATCATCATGGATAGGTATGTTGATGTTTTTGAAGCAAGGAAAACTGACTCATTATCCAATCATTTTGAGAATTGGACATGTAGTATACAAACTTGAGTTGCCTCATGAGCTAGAAAACTTACATGATGTGTTTCATGTATCCATGATAAAGAAGTGTCAAGCAATTTTGGAGAATAACATAGACCTAGAACTAGTGCAATTAAGGGAATATATATCCTATCTAGAAGCACTTGTATAAATTCTAGAAGGGATAGTTTGAAAGATTAGAAAAAGGGAGGTACCCTTAGTAAAATTTCTTTGAGAAATCATGGTGATGAAGATACTACATGAGAGTTGGATTCATAGATGTTTAGAAAATATCCTTCCCTCTTCTATAAATTTCAAGACTAAATTTTGTAAGGGGGAGGATATTGTTACAACCCATACCATGTTGAGTTTCTATAAAGAGTTAAATATAGCCCTAGTGATAATGATGCTTGTTAATATTTAATTATCTTGTGAATAAAAAAAGGCTTCGCCATCCGGGCTCCCCTAGCTCTGGTGATTAGGGTGTAACCTCTCTGTGCGGCGGCGGCTTGGGGGAGGACTTGGGCAGCCGGAGAGCACCAACCCGCTCCCCCAGGCTTTCCTCACCTGATGGTGGAGTTGGATCGTGGGCTAGGTGGCATTCTTCGCTCATCTCCTCCTCCGTAACTGCCCCGACGACTCCACGCTCCAGAAGACGGGTCCCTCAGTCGGTGGTGCTTCCGGCGGTGGACTGTGGGGCATCTTCTCCAAGCCTCACCGAGGTTTCCATGGTTTCACCTTGGCTCCTCCTTGCGGCCAAGTCAACCTCCTAGGGGCTCCGACGACTCCTTTCCCGACCCAACTGCCTCGGGTCTTTTCTCTGATTTCCTGTTGTGTTCTGTTTGTGTCTTTTTTTCTCTTTTGTCGCTGATTTGGTCTTTGGTTAGGGCAGGTTCTTCTGCCACTCAGTCACTGGTTTTTTCGGCATTTATCTCATGTTGTTTGCAGGTTGTGTTATCCTCTCTTTCAGTGAGAGTTTCGAGTCCCTAGCTGTTCTAGGTCTTCTTCTGAATTGGGGAAATTTTCGTTGCTTTTGTCTTATGGATATATAGGTGGTGGAAACCTCTAGTGGTATTCTCTCTCGGTGGTAGACTACACCCCTTCATTGCAGGCTCAGGTTGAAGGAATCCCATTTGAAAAGTTGTTTGAATCAGCTCCTTAGTTTAGGGATCAATGCAGAAGTGTTCTTTTCTCATTCCGATATGAGTGTGGGGGGTGTGTTGTTTCTGTACTGGATTGTTGTATGCTCTTTTAGAGGTCTTTCTCCTGGTTGGAGATGCCATATGGCTTATGAGTAATGATATTGCTCCAATTTGTTCCAAAAAAAATCTTGTGAATAAAAAAATAGCTTTAATATTTTACACGATGCATTGGCATAGAACCAAATATAATTTCAAAATGAAACTATAGAAACAAGAGTGAATCAAATCAAAGTAGAAAGGATAAATCTACAACCTTTTTAACTTCCCTTTAGAGTCTCCATTGGTTGACAACTAGTGGGTGTAGACAAAAAGTTGGTTAGGTTTGACAACTGATGGATGAAACTAAAGTGAAGTTTGGCAAGTGATGGTTTCATAGACTTCCTAAACTGATTGTAGAAAAAAAAAGATTTTACTGATATGGCAAACCGATGGCTTGGGATTGAAGGTTTTCCCTTGAATGATAAAAAAAAAAATTTGAATCAATGGTCTCACTAGGTTCTCAAATCGATGATTGATTGGGGTTTTACTACTGACAGTTTAGTGTGATAGACTCCTACTAATGGATCAGTAGAGGCTTGGCTACTGATGGTTTGACTGGTGGATGCTAACCAAAAGCCCAATGGTCAAAGGAGACAACCAATGGTTGTCTAGACTAAAGGGTCAGCCTTCTGATGGTTGGATTGTGACTCTTCCTAGCTCGATGAATCATAGAATAATTACATCCTTATAAATTCTAGATGAAATCTTGAGGGACAAGATACATAGATTGTATTTTTTACTTCCATTTATTAGAAGATGTTGAGTGGCTGCATAGGAGGTGGTCATGAAGTAGATCCAAAGGATGACGACAAAGGAGACGAATGCGTCAACAAAGACCAATCATTTTGTGATAGTTTCATCTTGATAAGTAAGTTTAAAGCATGTATTTCTTCTTATTTTATGTTTTCTTTTATGGAGATCTCTATTCCAATAGCTGAGTGCTTTACATGAATTTTTTTCTTTGTCTTCTACCTCTAGTAGATTTCTTTAGGGTTTGTTTACCATCTAACATGATGTTTAAAGTTTCTTTTGAAAGGTTAAAACTCGAATCAAACTTGTGAAAGTTGGAATCCTGACTCAATAAAACAAATATGAGTACTAGAGATCCTAGATAAAATCTATGATTGGAAGATCACCTTATAACCCTAATTTACAGCGTACAAATTTGACATAATGGTTTTTAGTATTGAATATTACTTTTTGATAGTTGTGATAAATTTAATAAAACCATGTATGGAATTCTAGAAGAAAAAATGATTGATTGAATGATATTTGATGATGTGACACCATATAGAAGGTTTTTATGAAAGTTCCTATACATGAAAGCTGATGAAATGATGGATTTAGAGGCACCGTGTAAGCCAAGTTTTCCCTAATCTAGTGTAAAAGTATCGAATTATGAAAGATACAATTTAGTTAGATGATTTTGTGTTTATTGATAAATGCTTCATTATCTAAAGTAGGGTAATGAGTAGTAACAACGATGAATTTTATCATATCAAATAAATGTCACTAAACTATAGATAACCTAGACACTATAGAATCCTCACAGGAGACATAAGTTGTAGGAATGAAACATGCTTCCCGACTAGAGGTATTTTGTCTAGATCAAGGTAAGTCAGAGTGCACAAGTGGGGTCCAGGGGTCTAGGCTAGAGAGGAAAAAATCCTTAAATGAGTGGTATCCAACACCAACTGAGGATGTATGTGGTACCTGAGTATTCTTATAAGTGGGCATCTTTGGTAGGTCCATTGATGCAAAATTGTGTTGCCCAATGGACACCTTCGGTAGGTTCACTAGTGCACAACAAGCCTGAGTGCTTTGACTCCCTTCCTGAATACCTAGGTTGAGAGGAATTGAGATATCCAAACCCTCCCATTAGCCATTGAGGGCCAGATGTAGTGATTCCAGCTGTAGATGTGGTATTGAGATTAAGGACTTAGGAACTCAGACATGATTCTAAGTCCTATAAAGTGATATTGTAGCTTGCTACAATGCTTTCAAATGTTTTGGTACACCTCATGTGGGTCTGATGGCATAATAAATGGACAAAAAATCAAACGAATGGATGTAATTTATCCTTTTCACTACAGTCGGTATTAGATCAACAACCATGATGATTGATTTATGATGATTAATTAAAAGTTCTTTTTAAAACTTCCATTATGTCATGCTTCTGCATTTAAGTTCTATAAATTGTAAATAGTATAAATATCTTGGTTACTTTTTGATTTTCTATGCACTTAGCAGTTTCTCATCTACCTATTGAAACATTTTTCATTAAAGGATTAGCTCTTGCAAAAGAAATAGAATCCAATCTTTATCAAGAATAGATCAATGGTCCTATGAAGAATAGTTAGAATAGCTAGTCGGTCTCTTATCCTTTCTATGGATCCTAGGAATGAGTGAGTGAGAAAATAAAAAGAAATTTGTAATGAAATGTACATGATGTATATCAAATAAGAACTTTTACTTGTATGTAAAAGTCAAACTCTAATGTAATACTCAATGTTAGGATATTTGATATTGCTAGTTCAAATAAATCCATGCTTCCATAAGTTCATTTATGATTAATGGTAGGAAAACGTTAAGGTAGTTTATGTCATATTATGAAATGGTTGGTTAGTTGTAATCTCCCATTGATAGTCCCTAATTGTGGTTAGTGGGTTTATGTCGTGTCACATCTCCCTCACAGAACTCTACAACCTTGAATCTACTCTCCAATACCACTCTATGTTTCTCTATTGTATCAATCCCAAGGGTCACATCAAATCCATGCATTTCAAGAACCATACATCCACTGGAATTCTATGTTCTGAAAAGATAAGAATGTAGGATGAACATACCTCTCAAACAACAATGGAACCAAATAGGGGAGTTTCAAGGAAAAGAGGTTTGGATCAACAACTAACATGCAAGTTGCAATGTAAAATCACCTTTTTGGTGATAAATAAGTGAGTCACACCTGGTTCAACCAAAATAGATACATACATAGAAGTTTAAAAGTCAGACTACCTCATCCTTGTCTTCTTCCAATAGATCCCAAAAGTCCTTCGTATGAATCTTTCCCACACCTATTGCGATGATGTTTCAAGTCTCACTAGTTTTGGCCTTGTGAATGGGACACTCATAGTTTAGCTACAAGTAGAATATCCTCAAGTTCCAAGGTTGATGCTAGTGGGAACACTTCTTCTACAAGTAGTCCCCAAACTCTATGCCCTATGTGGAGAAACTCTTTGACCTCTTCCCTTTCTCGAAGACCATTATGACCTATGCTCTTAGATCAAATGTAGGTGTACTCTATTGGCCTGCCAAAATAGATTCCATGGTGGCCCAAAAAACCTTTTCTTTTTGTATCCTCCAAAAAAAAATCCATACAGTTGTGTTGACTTCATATTGGCATCGTTGTCATAATGCAAACATTTATTTTCTCATCATTGACTCCACAAAGGGAACAACTCTTACTTGACTTTAAATTTGACACCAGCCTAGTTAAATATGCATTTGACCCCCTCTCAAACCACCTTATCATCTCATTTTCAATTTGCATCTTGGGGGAAAACCATAACAACTATAATACTTTTGCTTCATGCTCATTGACCATCATCATTATTTTCTCAATTTCTCAAACCATGTGGTCTTCTCATCTAGGTAGGACTATGGTAAGTAATAGTTTTCAAACTCCCTCTTAAAATATATCCAAATGATGACCTCACCAGGCCTTTTCTCCCACTACGATCTGGTGTTTCCTTTCTATAGATAGATACCATGATTTTCCTTATCTTCAACAAATATGTATAGAAATAAAAAAAGTGTGTCCAACTCTATCATCTTCCAATCTACATCTGAAAATTTATCATGCCCAAGAACTCCAAATCCTCAAACATTTTATCCTGAGAAAAGGCTTACTTGATCCCTTAGACTTGATGTTTGAGGAAGGTCCCAAGTGGTAGGAGTTGATGCCTTCACAGTGAACATAGAAAACACATAAAATATTTTCTCAAACATAGTCAGAAAGACTGGATGGACCAACATTGTCATGTGTATGGTTGTTTCCTTAGGATTCTTAGGCTATGATTCAGGTATCCAACCCTCGGGTGCACACCGTCTTCCATCACATTCTAGATGAACATAATTTCTCCCAACATGCTCCTAGCAATTTCTGTTAGGACCGTCTCTATCGATTGGCATAACTACCAACCATTATGGAGAATCCCTAAACCTAAACCCAGATTAAGAAACAAAACAATGAATTCTCTACAAACATAGTTAAAACCGTATACAAAAATCACAAACAAAATTTTCCTTCTTCATTTTTGATATTTTTTGTAAACCATTATCACATCAAGGACATCACATTAGATACCACAAATCTTATTCAACTTCACCAAAATCAAATCTTACTACTCACATGTAGTTCAATTTAAATCTTATATAAGTACATTAATGAATAAATTCAGTATACTACCCGTCCGAGAAGGAGTGAATACAAGGACATTCTATTCTATCTCAATTATTCTTCTATTTACATCTTCTTTTTCATGGCCTCTACTCTAAATAGCATTATACCTAAAAACATTTGAAACAACTTCATGAAAATCTTGTAGAGCCCCAATGAGTGGATACCTCCCACTCAATCTAGGTACGTGCATAAGCATCAGATTAAGTATAATGATCTTAAAAGAAACATGTAGATATTAAAAACTCTAGCAGATAGTTCTAGCATCTAATCAAATTTAGTTTACAATGGTAATCTTATCAAACATATAACTTATATACTTAAACCAAATCCAACATTAAAACATATTTTAGAGCATTTCTAAGAACCATTAGTAGATGGTATTTAATTTAGAATAACTATGGTTTAATATGAGAGACAAGGCATGGTTTAAACATGTAGAATCAATATATAACCATAGCATCATCTTTGTGATAGTCCACTAGCCAAACCAGGAACACATCATGCAGTCCTAAAGTTGAAGTACACACAATCCATGTTTATGCACCAATACTATCAAATGACAAGCAATGCAAATCAAACTAAGAATGGATATGAATCTCAACCTTAACTACTTGTCAATATTTAAGATCAGATCCCAAACTAGACATTTAAGAATATGAAGCAGATAATATCTATAACAAAATGATTATTTCCCACAAGAAAAACATAATCAATGTGGTAAATCATTAGATAGCGGTGTACGGATTGTCACAAACATTCCTATCATGTTCTACATGACTTGTCATGTTTTATTCATTTACCTTGAACTACTTGGCTTTTACCTCACCAAATAGAAGTCACCACATGTGATTCTTATGCCAACGACTCACCATCACTATCTTAGGATTTAGTCGGCCACCCTAAGATATCAACAACAAACCCTGGTTCACCTCAAAGTTTCCTAAAGAGGTTCACATCCTCATTTTGGGCACATGAGATAGGAATTGGAAAAACAATATATCACATTTCACAACATTTCTAATATTTTCATATTCCATATATTTCATTTCATTAGAGTATATTTATCATACACATAGACTTTCACACCAAGGACTTAGGGCCCATGCCACTCCAGATGACTCACTCCTAAATTCTAGTGGTCTAACCTTTAAGGCCTCGATCCACACTTTAGAAATCCTTCTCATAATTCATTGATTACTACAAGGAGATCTGTTTTATTTCCCCAGTTTGGAGCTCAGGAGAAACTCACGGTGTTCTTGGCTCCTAACTAGATGTGTCATCATTTCACTTATCATTAAAGTCTTTCACTTGCCTTAGAAGAGTTCAAAACATCATGTATCATATGTGTGTATTCTCACGTAGCTAGAATAATATGAAACATATTAGGCTTATCAAGAAAGACAATGACCAAAATAAGAAGCACAATAATCTATAATTTGCAACACATATTATTCTTTACATTTCCACATCATCTCATAGTAGTAATCATTAGTGGGATTTCATTCCAAGACATAATCTCATTGTCCAACATTTACCCTCATCAAGGTTTTATTACAATCGTTGGGCTTTGATCCCAAGACATAATCTAATTGTCTAGCATTTAACCTCATCAGGCTTTCTCAAAGTAATCAAAGAATGTAAACTCTATCTCAACATATTTCTTATCCATTCATTTCATATCATAATTCTCATTTAGTATTGATAGAGATATTAAAACTAACAATATAAGAATATGTACATCTCATGTCATTCATCATTCTTAGAATAGGCTTAACAAGCATCAAATACTTATTCTATCCAATTTCTACATATATGAATCAATCTCAAGTATAAACATGTATAATATATTTAATACTTCCCTCTAACTATTTACCACTCTTCATTTGGGGGACTACACAATGTATAAGTGATCTCATTTGAAGTGTATCAGAAAAGGCCCATCCTCATAATATAGGTATCCTAACATAAAATTACAATCCAAGAGCACATTCTAATAAACCAATTCATATCCTTGAGCCTTGTAATACCCCAATTTTCATATCACATGAGCGGAAGCAAAAGAAAGTTTCAACTGGAGTGTCACAAACATGATACATCACAATAGTTATAGAAAGAAATCAACGATGCTTAGAGTATATATTGTCATAGTTTCTTAGAATACAAACTTGGTTGCATGAAACTATGTAAGAAAGACTAAATTACACAGAGTAAAAACCTGCACTCTATCTATCATCTTGGACCATGTAGATGGTGCCAAACCAAACAAACCTCTCTTAAAAATGTTGATGATTACTTTATCTTGACTGATCTTCTTGAAGGCTAGTACCGAAAGATATCTCACCCCAGCCATGCAAAATGGCAAAATTAGATTAGAGAAAGTGGCATTAAATTTCTAATAAGGTAAACATGAATATACTATAACTAAAAGCTGAACTGATATATGAAAATTGTAAACTATTATTGAATCGATGTGTCTATCATTTATGCCTTTTATATGATTAGTTGCCACCATTATATGATAAGTCCTCCTATTTTGAAACTAAAATATCCTCTATGGTGTAACACAGCCTATGTTGGCACAATGTGCCCTCTGTTGATACCAAAGTACCCTCTATGGTGCAATGCACCCTCTTTTGGCACAATCTCTATTAACACCAAAGTGTCCTCTATGATGCAGCACTCCCTCTGTTGGCACTACACGCCCTCTATGACACACATAATGTCCTATGAAATCATCTTAGGACTCTCTAGTGAGGACTTACAATATGATGTATTAATGTTCTGGTGTCATTTTCTATCTTTGTTCTTAATTTCTTATTTTTGAATCTTAATATCTTATTTTGTGAACCTTAATCTCTTATCTTTGAATTAGTTCTTAATTTATTATCTCTGAATATTAATCTTTTATCTTTGAATTAGTTCTTAATTTATTATCTCTGAATATTAATCTTTTAGCTTTGAATCTATTATTAATTCCTTGTCTCTAAATCTTAATCTAATATCTCTAACTTTGTATCTCTGCTTTTTTTTGTTAACTGAATCTAACTCTAAAACTTAAATTTGATATTCTTATTGAATAGAAAAATGTGAATATGAAGAATTTATTTAATAAATGACTTAATTGAATATTGGTGTCTGATATGAAATCTGAGTCTAAGGTTTGAGGAAGCAAACCAAACTGAGTCTAAATTTAGATACAAAATTTTATATACTTATTGTATGGATAAATCTTAATTTGAAGCTCTTTAATTTAACAATTATATAAAAACTAATATTTGAGCCTAAGGGGTTGAAAAATAATTTGAATAGAGCATAGAAGTATTGGGTGCCTAAAAGTAATATAAATCTCAAATGTTTAAAATCTAAAAATTGGGCAACACGACTCAATCTAGACGAAATCTGATTGCTCAAAGCATGATTGTATATAAGATACTAAAGTCTGAAAGTAACTTAATCTCAAAGAAATTTTGTAGGAAGGTGTAGGCTTAATAAAATAATACCAAAAATCAATGGACATGGATGACTTACCTTTAATACTGGTGATTTCTTTAATGTGTTTTTTATTCCTTTTTCGATAACCTAATCACTTGCACTTCAAAAAACTTATGTTAGTCCATGTGTGTTTCCTTTTTTCTTTTTTAAATATCAACCCCCATCTCTTAAACTTGTATACCAAAATAGTATTCTTACATGGACTATGAAACTCTAACATAAAACCATGTTAAAAATTTTGGCATTGAATGTATATCAACACTCACATTAGGTAATCACTATAACACCTATACTCGAATAAGCCAAAACAAATCATATGATTACTATATGTGAACATATTGATCTATGATGAGAAGAAAACCTTCAAACAAAATCATGTGTCTCTCATTATTGTGATTGGTTGAAATCAAATATAAATATCAAGAACTCTATTTTATAGTGGTTATATATATATATATATATATATATATATATATATATATATATATATATATATATATGTTTGTGTGTGTGTGTAGGGCTTATCTTTAATACCCGGCGGGTAACTAATGGGTAGCTACCCGACAACACTTCCTGATATTTTTTTTCACACTTCCTGATAAAAAAATATTATTTTTTTTCGCAATTGTAGAGGAACATTTTATCTAGCTCTCCAAAAACTTTGATAAAAAAATAATATCATTTCCCCCCCCCCCAAAATAAAAAAACCCATCCATATATATTACTGACTGTATATATATATATATATATATATACACACATATATATATATATATATTTTTTCACACTTCCTGATATTTTTTTTTAATTTCGCAATTGTAGAGGATAATTTTTTCTAGCTCTCCAAAAAAATTGATCAAAAAATAATATCATTCCCCCCCAAAATCAAAAAACCCGTCCATATATATTACTAACTGTATATTTTCTGTGCAGTTACTCTTTTGCACTCAGAGTTACTCCAACATACCATATAGTTACTCTTACTATTCAGACGGGTTACTCCAGCATACCATATAGTTACTCTTTTAACCCCGAGTTACTCCAGCGGGTAGCGAAAATTCTGGCTACCAATATATATATATATATATATATATATATATATATATATATATATATATATATATATATATATATATATATATATGTGTGTGTGTGTGTGTGTGTGTGTGTGTGTGTGTGTGTGTGTGTGTGTGTGTGTGTTATCTTATCAATATTTGTAAAACACACCGTATTATATCCACTTCAGTATAAAACAAAGTACTATTTTAAGAAAGTATGAAACCTCATCAAGACTTTCAAAATAATAATCATACAATGTAATAGGGTCTGGATAATAATATCAAACCATTTCATATCCAAACCATGGGTGGAATATCCAAAATATCCTTATTAGGGTTTACATATAAAACCTTAGTAAATTTTCAAAACAGAATGATCAGACTTTAGAATCATGTTAAACACTTGAAAAATATACTTACCACAAAACATTCATTAATTTCTTAACTTCTTTGCTATTTTAATGCATATAACATAAAAATTATATAAATTTCAATACACATAACATATTAAATAAAATCTTAATATCATCTTTTGAACATATGTTTAGGACATAGTACACTCAAAATCCTTTCCAATGATAGCTTGAACTCCCTAAATGGATCCCAGAACTCAAGTTATGATTTTTGTAAGTTACCTTAGTTTCACTTGATATCAACACCAACTATGGAAAGTATATGATTGTGCATCTGGGTAGAGGGGCACTATAAGGCCACCTTTGTGATGATCCTTCACCGACATTGTAGGCATAGGAGGAGGCAACGATTGCATGCCAAGTGACAGTGCATTGTGAAAATAGAGGGGGAGACATCGTATTGGAGGAGTAGGATGTCAAATACCTCTTTTTCTTTGTCCTTTTCCATAACACATCTGTAAAGGAGGGAGAGAAAGATGATTGGGAAAAGGAATACAAGGGAAGGGGAAAGGGTGGTTACTGAGGCACCCTAAAAAACCCTTATAAATTCCCTCCTATTGTACACATATTTATTTCTTTCCTTCCAAATTAGAAAAAATATGAGAGGAATTATTCCAAGAAAATCCAAAGGATTTCTTTTAATTTAAATTATCACCTATATGTCTTCTTCACTATATCCAAAAATTTCCAATTTTTAAACCACAAATCCAAAACATTGTAAATGTAGACAACACTCTAGTCTGACTGGAAGAATCTACCTACTAATATCTGACTAGAAACACGTTTCAATTCTAAAACAAAAAATTCCCTTAAATTTAAAAAAACTATTTGTTATAATTGAATTTATCAAGTCATTTAAACTCACTAAAAATTATCACTAAATTCTTAAATTTACAATGAACTTTCTAGGCATTAGTTTAAAATTTTAGACCAAATCCAAATTACAGATATCTATCTATAGTAAAACCAAACATTTATTATAAATTCAATAAATCTCAAATAAACCATTATCAAATTACCATACTTTTCTTATTTTAATAGAAAACTCAAACTATCTATTTTCGTAACCATTGTCCATTAACTTCATTATGTACAAAAAGTCTCTACCTTGGGGTTGCTTACCATAGATATTCAGACCAACTATTTCAAATTAAGAATGGAAATAAAATCATTCAAAAGGGTATGTTATATGACTACATATAATTTAACATTTCCTAAGTATTCTTCAAATATATATATATATATATATATATATATAAATTAGTCAATTGTTATTTAATAATTGTTGAATATGATTACTCACTCCTATATATATTCGTATTTGTTTGAAATAGTTCGATGATTATAAAACAATAGACTATTTTAATTGTCCAAATTTAATAAATCATTCACATTTATGATTTATATAACATCTTTTGACCTATAATTAAATCTCATTTTCCATATTATGCTTCTTAGTTGTGTTGGGAAGATGGATGGGTCAAAACCCATACTATTCTATAGCCTTCGATTAATATACCACTCTTGTAAATTTGATCGCACTATTGTTAATTATTTAAATCTTGAAACATTAAAAAGAAAATCATCAAACTTTTCCTTCATATCCCTTTATACTCTATTTTGAATATATAGTTTCCATTTTTACTAGATTTTGACCAACATAAAATTACAATTATACGATTTTTTCTAAAAATAACAATTTTAAAACAAATCTCGATAACAACTTAAGATTTATTTTAAATCCAAAATAAAATGTAGAGTTCATATTAGATATTGTAGAAAATGTTTCATGTATTCATTGCCTAAAAGGATTTGACACCTAGCCTCTTTATGACTTAAAATCAATTCAAAGTTGTTTCTATCATTAATTACTCTTAAAATAACCATGTAATCTTTCTCATAAGAAATTATTAAAATGGTATAACTTCAATATAATGTTGTTGACTAAGAGTTTGATGTTTGTTTCATTATCATTTTAGAATATTGAGAAACAAATCATTTATTGTCTATCAAATTATTTTATTTATTTGAAAGTAACCACATCTAGACTTATCTTTATCTAATTTATTTCCTTATGTAAATTAATGAAAAAGTCATAAAATTTTGACCACTACTAAGTATTTATCTAAGTAATATAAATAAGTTCTTAGGTTTTCAAAATAAACCATTCAATATTTTTAATCACTCATAATCCCTTTTTGCATAAATAATATACATATTTTTACATGAACGTTTTTAAGTTTTGAAACTTGGTCTGAATGTTTGTCACATTTTTTGATGATATATAAATAATTTTGGCAAAGTAATTAGCATACACCAATATCCTATATATCATTTTACATGTATTGTGATTATGGACAAATAAAGGGCCTCCAACTGCTTCTATAGATCATCAAACCCAATTTTGCGTATATGTCATGTATTTGGCTTGGTCCTCATAAGGATAAAATTATATCCACTAGATTACTTTAAAGTTTGGTATGTTACAATTCTACCCACCTTTATGGAAATTTCATCCCCAAATTTCATGCAGTATACATGTCACACTGCCCATTTGAAGGTTTCACTATTACTAACAATATTTATGACATCTTTCATCTCACGTACATCATTGAATCACTTAGACTTATAACTTCTATATCAATTATAAAGTTCATAGTTTTAACCTTGTTGACCTTAATCTCTATGTACTATGCTTATGTTTAACAACATCATGGTCTCAAACCTACCGATTATTTTTTGTAATATAAGCACTAATAAGAATATTCTATGTCCTTTAGTGGATTATAGGGATCCATACTATGTTGAACAAACTTTATTGACTTATTCATACTAAGTTCTTAATCTTATGCATTGTGTTCAAATTTGACCTCATTAAAAAAATCAAATTCAATTAAAATTCTTTGGATGTAACTAGTTATTCAGAGACAATCTTACTATTAGTATTATTTTGGTTCATTTATATATAAAAAGAAACCATTGTCATAAATATTATTTATCAAATAAGATGGCTAATATTTTCTCAACATCCCTTGAAACAAGTTAAATGATTTACAATACACATTCTTAGAATGACTTTTTGGGTCAAGGGATGTTCATTACTCCTAAGACATTTAGTAGGAAGGATATAATAGTTCAAACAAAAACTTCTTGTAAGATAGACTATTGAATGCTATAGTTCAAGATTCTCCTCTAAATGGAACTTACTCTAAGTTAACCTTCATGTATAGTTTAAAATATCTATTCTCATTAATTTTAGTAGTAAATTCTTGAGTAGGTGTACACCTATTTACTTTATAAGATACCTCAATAACATAAGTTATGAGGCACATTACTTCTCATAGGCATGATCATGTGCCTGTATTCTTTTCTAAGCTCATGAATAATATCTTTGTTTTATTATCTTTAATGAGGTGTCAATAGTTTTATAGATAGTGGACCTCTATGTACTCCTAATGCCATTATATTCAAGTAACTATCTATTTGGGGCTCTGGATATCAACTACGTATTGGTCATATCTTGATATATAATGGTCATATATATACTTGAAAATGACCTAACTTATATTTACACCTCAGTAGTGCACATGTCCCATACCACATACACTCAAAGGGTGAGAAAAACATCATAAATATTTTGATGTCGTAACATTTCCTCTTCAATTTTTTATGATATATGTTTTGGATGACACACCATTAATAATAGAGAGTTCATGTTATAGACATATCTACAATTGACACTTAAGATATAAAGGCAAGATGTAAATAACTTCACTACATATCTCAAATTCTATCATGGACTAGACATTTAGCTTGAACTCTAATATCTTTACCAAATCTTTGTAACAAACATTACTAACTATCAATCTAACTATGTATATATATATATATGTATATATATAATCTATCTACTATTATATTGGAGTAAATTTTGACTAAGAATATGAGAATTTCCCTAATGTCCATCTATGTTATTGATTTAATACTATATTGTAACACCCAATTTTTCATATCACATGAGTAGAAGCAATGTTTTTCAACTCGGAGTGAGCACAAACATGATACATCACAATAATAATAGAAAGAAACTAGCAGAGCGTAGTGTGTATATTCTCATAAATTAATACAATAAAAACTTGGCCATGTTAAACTTTATAAGAAAAACTAAATACATGGAGTAAAAGCCTACACTCTATCTATCATCTTGGATCGTGTAGATGGTGTCTCACCAAGAAAACCTCTCTTAAAACTATTGATGATTCCTTTGTCTTGAATAATATTTCTAAAGGTTGATACATACAGACATCTTATCCTCATCCTTACATAAAGGGAAACCAAGTTTAGAGTAAGTGGCATTAAATTTCTAATAAGATAGACATGAATATACTACAACTAAAAATTGAAGTAATATCAACAAACTATAAAGTATTATTGAATGAATGTGATATATATTTATGTATTTTATGTGATTTGTGGCCACCATTATTGATAAGTCTTCCTATGTTGGCACAAAGTGTCCTATAAGGTGCAACACACCCTCTATGGGCACAACATGTCCTCTGTTGACACTGAAGTGTCCTCTATAGTACAACACACCCAATGTTGGCACAACATGCCCTTTGTTGAAATTGAAGTGTCCTGTATGGTGCAACACACCCTCTGTTGCAATACATGCCCTCTATAACACACACAATGTCCTCTTAAATCATCCCAAGACTCTCTGGTGAGGATTTGTCATATAATGTGTTAATGTCCTATTCTCATTTTCTATCTTTGTACTAAATTTCTTATTTCTGAATCTCAATATTCTATTTTTTAATCTTAATCTCTTATCTCTGAGTATGTTCTTAATTTTTTATTATTGAATATTGATCTCTTATCTATGAGTCTTTTCTTAATTTCTTATCTCTAAATCTTATATCTCTAACTATGTATCCCTATTATTTAATTCTTAAATAAATGTAACACTAAATCTAAAATTTGATATTCTTGTTGACTAGAAAAAGTTTAATATTAAGCATTTATTTAATAAATGACTTAATTAAATTTTGATGTATGGTATATGACATCTAATTGTAAGACTTGAAGAAATAAATTTAACTGAGTTAAATCTGGATCTGGAATCTGATATACTTATTGTCTGGATAAATCTAAATCTGAAGCTCTTTAATTTAACAATTATACAAAAACTAATATCTCAGACTAAGGGATTGCAAAATAAATTAGATAAAGCTTAGAAGTATTGAGTGTATAAAACTAATATAAATCTCAAATGTCAAAAAACTAAAAATTGGGCTACATGTATCAGTATGGATGAAATCTGATTGCTCAAAACATGACTGGATATGAAATACTAAAGTTTGAAAGTAATTTAATTACTAAGTTACTTTGTAGGAAGGTGTAGGATGAATAACAATAATATTGAAACTCAATGTACATGGACCACTTACCTTTGATACTTTTCTTTAATGTGTTCTCAATTCCTTTTTCGATAACCTAATCACCTGGACATCAAAAATTTCTGTAAGTGCAAGTCTGTTTCCTTTTTTCATTTTTAAATATCAACCCCCATCTCTTAACCTTGTATGCCAAAATATGATTTTTACCTAGACTATAAAACTCTAATGTAAAACCATGATAAAAATATTGGCATTTAATGTATATCAAAACTCACATTATATAATCATTATAACACTCATACTCATTAATTCATAACAAATCACATAATGTATGATATGTGAACATATTAATCTATGATCAATAGAAAACCTTGAAATACAATCATATGTGTCTCATTACTATGATTTGGTTGAAATTAAAAATAAATATTAAGGAATCTATTTTATAGTAGTTAAATATATATGTAATGTAATATCTCATCAATATCCATAAAACACATCACACAATATCCTCTTGAGTTTAAAACCAAATAAATTTAAGAAAGTATGAAACCTCATCAAAAATTTGAAAATAATAATGATACCATGTTATAGGGTCTAGAAAAAAATATCAAATCATTCCATAGCTAAACCATGGGTGGCATACACAATATATCCTTATTAGGATTTACATCAAAAACCTTGGTAAAACTTCAAATCAGATTGATCAAACTTTAGAATCATGTTAAATAAATGAAAATATATTTACCATTACACATTCATTAATTTCTAAAGTTGTTTTCTATTTTAATGCATAGAACATCAAAATCATATAGATTTCAATACACGTAAAAAATTGAATAGTGACATTGATATCATCTGCTAAACATATTTCTAGGACATGTAACACTCAAATTCCTTTCCAATGATTTCCTACACTCCCCAAACATGTACCCAAAACTCAACTTATGATTTTTGTAAGTTACCTTAGTTTCACTTGATGTCAACACCAACTAGGGAAAGCATACAATTGCGCATCTGGGTAAAGGGGGATTATAAGTCCACAATAGTGGTGATCCTGCACCGACGATGTAGCAATAGGATGAGGCGATGACTGTATGCCAAGTGATGGTGCACTACTAAAATAGAGGGGGAGGCATCATCTTGGCGCAGTAGGAGGTCAACTACTTCTTTTTCTTTCTCCTTTGCCATGGCACATCCGTAAAGGAGGGGAGAACGAGGCTTGGGAAAAGGAGTACAAGGGAAGCGGAAAGGGTGGTTATGGGGGCACCCCACAATCACAAGTCCCACTAACCCTTAAAAATTTCCTCCTATTATAAACATTTTAATTTTTTTCCTTCCAAGTCAGGATAAAGCATGAGTGGAATTATTACTAGAAAATCCAAAGGAGTTTTGTTTATTTTAAAGTGTCACCTATATGTCTTCTTCTCTATCTCCAAATATTCTCAATTTTTAAGCCACAATAACAAAACATTGAAAATGTAGACCTCATCCTATTCTGACTGGAAGTATCTTCCAACTATAATCTAACTTGAAACATGTTACAATTAAAAAACAAAAATGCCCTTAAAGTGAAGAGAAATTATGTAATGTAATTTACTTTAAAGAAGCATTTAAACTCATTAAAAACTATCACTAAATTCTTAAAATTGATGATGTTCATTCTAAGCATTAGTTTAGAATTTTTGACCCATCCTAATTGTGGATATCTCTCTATAGTCAATCCAAACATTTATTACACATTCTATAAATCTCAAATAAACCATTATTATATTGTCATACTTTTCTTATTCTAATAAAAACTCAAACAAATTATATCCATGACCATTGTCCATTAACTCCATTATGTACAAAAGGACTCTAACTTTTGGTTTCTTACCATAGATATTAGGACCAGTGTACCTAAAAGCATTTGAAACAACCTCATGAGACTCATGTAGAGCCCCAGTGTGAGGATATCTCCCACTCAAGCTAGGTACATCCTTCAACATCAGATTAAGTATTATAAACTGAAAAGAAACATGCACATATTGGAAAGTATAGCAGATAGTTCTCGCATCTAATCAACTACAGTATAAAATGATAATCTAATCAAATTAATAAGTTATTCACTTAAACCAAATCCAACTTTAAAACAACTTTTAGAGCATGTTTAAGAACAAATCAATAGAAGCTACTTAATTCCGAATGACAATGTTTTAACATGAGTAACAAGTCAAGATCTAAACATGTAGAATATATATATATATATATATATATATATATATATATATATATATATATATATGTATATATATACATATATATGTGTGTGTGTGTGCATATAACCATAACATCATTTTGTGACACTCAACTGGCCGCTGGCCGGACCAAAAGCATATCCTGCAGTCCTGAAGTTGAAGTCTACATATGACATGTTAACTAAACTATACTATTAAATGATAAGAAATCCAAATCATACTCAGAATGGATATCAATCCCAACATTAACTACTTGTCAATATTTAAGACTAGATTCCAAACTAGATAGATAAGAATATGAAGAAGATAATCTCTATAAAAATGATTATTTTCCAAAATAACAAACAAATAAATGATGGTAAATCATTAGCTAGAAATGTAGGGAATGTCACAAACATTCAATTCATATTATACATAGCTTGTCATATTTTATTCACTTGCCCTGAAACTAATCGGCTTGCACATGACCTATTAGAAGTCACCATGTTTGATTCTCATATCAACGACTCACCCTCACTATCTTAGGGTTTAGTCATCTACCCTAAGATATCAACAACATTCCCTGGTCCACCTCAGGGTGCTTAAAGAGGCTCACATACTCATATTGGGTAAATGAGATACGAAGAAACCAAACAATATATCACATATTACAACATTTCTCATATTTTCATATTTCACATATTTTATTTCATCAGAGTCTATTCCTCATGGACATAGAATTTTATAGCTAAGATTTAGGGCCAGATCCACTTCAAATAACTCACTCCTAAATCCTGATGGTCTAATCTTTAAGGTCTCAATCCACACTCTCAAAATCCTTCTCATAATTCATCGATTACTACAAGAAGATCTATTTTGTTTCCCCAGTTTGGACCTCGAGGGAAACTAATGGTGTTCAACGCACCTAACTAGATGTGACATCATTTCACTTGTTATTAATCTTTTTACTCATCTTAAAAGAATTCAAAACATCATGTATCATATGTGTGTATTCTCGTGTAAATAGAATAACAAGAACCAAGTTAGGCTTACCAAGATATAGTGACCAAAACACAAAGCACAACAATATGTAATTTACCATAATATAATTCTTTACATTTCCACTTCATATCATTCATAGCGATCATCATCAATGAACATTCAAGACATAATCTCATTGTCCAATATTTACCGTCATCGGGGTTTTATCATCATCAATGGGGTTTCTGACC
The DNA here is from genome assembly GCA_963693085.1 of Alisma plantago-aquatica. Lineage (NCBI taxonomy): Eukaryota > Viridiplantae > Streptophyta > Magnoliopsida > Alismatales > Alismataceae > Alisma > Alisma plantago-aquatica. Next base: position 785,032,815 of record OY856411.1, on the reverse strand, counting down.
AAGACCTAATCTCCTTGGCTAGCATTTACCCTCACTAGGTTTTCTCTAAGTAATCAAAGAATGTAAGTTCTATCTGAAAATATATATTACCAATTAATTTCAAATCATAATTATTAATTAATATAGATAGAGATATTAAAACTAATAACAATATAAGTATATAGACATCTCATTTCACTCATCATGCTCATAATAGGCTGAACATGAAAAAAATACTTATTCTATCCAGTTTCTACATATATAATTGAATATCAAGTATAAACATGTATAAAATATTTAATACTTCCCTCGTACTATTTACCGCTCTTCAATTAAGACTACTATTCAATGCATAAGTAATCTCACTTGAAGTCTATCACAAAAGGGCCATCATCATAATACAATTATCCTGAAATACAAGTATAATTTAGGAGCACATTCTAATAAACTAATTCATATCCTTGAGCCTCATCTTGTAATTGAATATAAATTTATTCATATCCATTCCTTAATCCCATATTTGAGGTAATCATTCATTAACATCACATAGCTCATCATTTTAGGGTTATTGTTAGGTTCTTAGATTGTTCTACTAATTTTCATCATTTTCCCTTCATTTCATATTAAGTAGTTTTAACTTCTTTCATTTTATCATCACTACTCTAGGAACAAATCATTCTAAATTCACTTGATTTTTAAACTCCCTCTCTTTGAAATCCTTCATAATATTATTTTTCATATTTTTTATTTAATTTAGGGAAAAACACTTGGAATAAAAATATATAGACTACATACTCCATTGTACACATTTCATTAATTTGATATTTAACTTATCATCGCCATTTGATTATTCTTATCCATCTCCCTTCTTGAAATGAATTAGGTGTAACTTGCCATTGACTTCCAAATTCATTCTTATAATTAACAAAGATCACTATGTCTCTTATGATACTACTCACTTTAGCTTAAAAGAATGGATTAGGTTACATCTTCTTACATCATAGTCTCTACTCATTATTCTTCCCAATTCATTATTATGTAGCCTATATAAAAGAACCCACAATCATGTGAGGTTTTTATTATTATTTAGTAAATCATACTAACGTAGATGCATTAGTCTTATATCATGTTAGTAGACTCATCATCTTCAACTGAAGCGTTAATACCTACAATTCAACATTTCATCACATTTATAACATTATAAATAAGTTCTAGCTTTATTACTCATGCTCGTCTTAATACTAAACTTCTAGGGTTTTTTAGAATCATTCTTAGTTCAAAATATTGTAAGAATCATATCATTAAGTAATATGATAATGGTGTGTAGGGATTATTTAGGGATATTCACACACATCAAAACTTTAATTTCCATTTCCACATATTTCATTCATCAATCATAAATATACGTTGATTCAATAGCTCATTTGATTCATTCGTTCAACATAAACCCTAAATAGGGAATCTAGCCACCTCATACTAATCCTTGTGTATATGTTATATTTGATTTCGGTAAGATTCAACAATACACTTGTAACATTCATTCTAATACAATTGAAGTATGAATCTATACATGTCAACTCCATTTCCAAGAATATCGAGAATTGGTTGATATTTAAGAAATATTCACATGAAACAACATCACCCTCTATCTATGGAATATTTACATGACATGTCAATCAATATATCAGGAACTAAACAACTATAATTCAATGATAAATAATCAAAATCAATAGAATTTGATTCCCGAATATCATTCCAAATTAATACCCAATCACATACAAATACTAGCAATGTTTCTGATTATTTTAGCAGGATAGAATTAGACTTTCAACATGAATACAGAGCTTAATAAGTTGACAAACACTCAGCTAAGATGACAAGAACCTTAAAAACGTAGTTCAAACTCTAAATTTCTAGAAACCTAGCCAAACTCTAGCAACTGAGCCCATTTCTACCTCCTCTCAACTCGAAAACCCTAGAAATGGAAATTAGGAGAGAAAGAGTGAGAAAAGAGGATGATTTGATATCATTTTGAATCAAATCAGATGATGAATTGAATTTTGACATGTGATAGAAGATTTACCATGAAATACTATAAACAAGCTAAACTTACTTGATTTCATCATTTCTCAGATGGTGAAACCCTAGATCATCAATTCCATCACATTCTCCTCTCAAATCTTAGCTCTCCCTCTCTCTCTCTCTCTGTAGGATTTCACTTCTCTAGAATGGGTCACGAAATATGACAGCTTCTTGGGTTCTAGGTTAGTGATATACTTCAACTAAGGTGATTGGGTCAATTTTAAATTGATTGAACTTTAAACTTTATTTTATATTAGTAGAATTTTTTATTATAAACATTTTACTGCAAATCATTTACTTAACATGTCAAAGCTCCTCCAAAATTATGAAAAAATAGAATGTTGTGTGAAATACAATTTTAGAGATCTACTTGTAGATTATTCAAAGCTACAAATAAATAAATAAAAATCAAATAGTATAATACTATATGACAATCTACAACATGTCAGTCGAGATATTACTAAAAAAAACTTGGCCGACACCACACTCTGAAGATTTCGAACATCATCCAAAAATTATGAAAATTTAGCAGGATGTTTAATATGGAGTTTCCCCAACATCAACTAAAATTTACAATTAATTGGATTTACCGATAATAAGATAAAACTCAAATTCTAGACTACTATATTCCAGCTTGAATTTATGGTCGGTTGAGTTTGTCCTGGGGAAATTCAACCAACAAACTGGTTAGGAAATTCTTCAAAAATTTTGATATTTTACAAACAACTAATAATTGAATTGTTAAAACTATATCCAAATTTCAAATAAATCATATTTAAATATAATGTACTAAAAATTATTTACTACACCTCTATATTTTTCAAATTATGTATTCATGTGCTACCAAAACCCTAATTTTGGTGACTAGGGTTTACAATTCTCAAATCCAAATAATTTGAAGAAAGGCCTAATTAGAATTTCTAATTCGGTTTAAAAATCACAAGTTATACTACCATCATTAATCAAGCTCTAAATAATTATCAATCTAGTTATGCATGCAATCATTCAAGTAAACCCTGACTAGATGGTTAATCTAAAAAAGGCATTACAATCTCCAACTATAATTTCACAGCTATAATTGATGGTTAGATATGGTGGATTGGTAGAAATGTCTTAAATACCTAACTATATGTTCTAGTAGGATCAATAAACCTCAACTCTAATATGAAAACTTATAATGTCTCACCTCTACTAGATCAAAATTACTCAAAAAATCCCAATCTAAAACCAACGAAAGTCATCATAATAAACTACATCAAGAGAACATCTCTAAATATCTCATTTAAATATAGAGTACTATTATCAAACCTAAGTGCTTCTTACAAAATGTTAGCAGTTTCATTCGTGCATTTTACAACAAAATAATTTTTTTTTGCATGGATCACATAAGGGACATCATTATAAAACATGAAGTTCTATCTTAAAAATAGTATTACTAAGACACTGGATACCGTACATGCATGTCAAAATTTCAAATGTGGTATTGATGAATGCATATTCTTCTTAGTTTCAGTCACATTTTGACTAAATTTTGTTCTTAGATCCCACGAATTACCTTTGATTTTGCATATATATAGTTTTCCTTAGTTTTATGTAAATATGCAGTGCTTTGATCAAATTAATGGGTTTTCATTGAATGATTAATCTTTGCATCATGTGCACTGACTTAAGAGATTATGGCCCGACTAACTGAAGAAGGTCTATTTTTTTATTCTTAGGACATGATTTTCTATAAATATGTCCCCTCGTCGATCCATGTCTGCATTGACCATAGCCTTTATCAATGTTGACCTCCTCCTAGTGACAATAGACCCCCTAGGAGAGTTCATTGCTGGTCTAAATGATCATTAACCTCCATAATCTATCAGTCATTGACGGATGGGACCCATTCTTATTAAGGTTTGATGAAAATCCCTAATCTTCGACCAATGTAAACCCCTTCGCCTCTTCGTCGATCCACCTCTAATGACCAGGCATGGCCACCAATAGGAAAATCGTCGATGGTCAAATAAACATGATAAATGAATAGATCCACACTTTAATGAAACTCCAATCAACAAAACTATTGCAAGCTAATCTTGATAGAATCTCTACCTCTTAGTAAGTCTTCCTTTGATGTCTAAGAAGACTCCAAGAACCAATGCCTGGGAATATTTCAATTCCCAATGGTGCTTCTGCACCCAACCATCAACATGCACCATGATAAAAATTCTTCCAAGCATGAAGGGCTCCCTAAGATTCATGCATCTACAACCTATAAATAGACAACCCTCGCCTCCATTAGAGGAATCCCATTTCTTGACTAAGATGCCAGGATGTCATGCTCCATCCATCCTAGAAGATGATCTATGTCGACCTTCCCTCAGTCGGTTGCCTCTGTGGTGCCTTTGGTGTGCCTACATCTATCCACCTATTACCCCTCTTTGGTAGATCAAAAAGGAAAGATGAAGACAAACATAAGCTCAATGAGAGTCTTGGTTGCTTCCTCCTCCTTCAATGGGATCCAACCACTTCATCAGGCACAAAGGCATCATTTCTCACACCAATTTGCATCCCTTCTACCTATTGTAATTATGTCATTCTCCACCTTCTCCCCTATTTTCTCTGATCTCACAATTAAGAGCAAGTAGTCCATTTTGCTAGGGTGCAAGGATTAGGCCTTCTATTCATACATGCATTTCCATTTCTAATGTCTTGTGGCATGTATATAATTCTTTTAATTCAACATTAATCATGTCATTGCATGTTTAGAGAATTGATCTCCCCATCCTAGATTCTGAGAACTTCAATGCTTATATTTTGAATATCAATCAACTTGGTTCATGCCGAAATGAGAACTTCAAAAGGGATGTCTCTAGAGTAGTAGATATATGATATGTGGGTAATGAGACATCATGCTCATAGAGATACGTGATCTTCCTGCTCCTGATAGACAATAACTTGCTCTTTCTCCAATTGAATGGTTTTATCAAGTCTGGATATGTTTTGCATGTGTTTTTGGGCATATCTGTGGTGAAACTATATTCCACCCTAGTGACCATAATTAATCTAGACTCATTTTATTTCCCACATTTTTACTTCCCTTTACGACTAGTTTAGCTCAACTGAATGGTTCTTAAAATTGTTGCCCCTTTGGATACAATCCTTGGCTACACTAAAGTAAGACCTTCCTACTTGAAGGTGGCTTGTTTTCATTAAAACTAGGGAATTATTTATCTGGTGAATTTGTTAGTGTGCCAATATACCACGCCAGTACATACATATAACAAAACTTATTCTAATGGAATTGAATGTACATGGACAATAATAGACTACTATACCTATACATAAACTTCACTTAATCCCAAGAGTGGGTCACCTACCTATGATATTTCTCCAGGTAAACATCACCAACATCAAAACCTAAGGTCAGCTCCCATCGACTTGATCTACTACACCACCAAAAGGAAAGATATGTCTCTAACCTAAAATATATGGAAAACCATGGTGTGAGACCTCAAGTCCCAATAATATTCTATAATATTTATGACTATATTACTTACTAGAGATTTTAAACATTTATTAAAAGTAGTAAGAATTTTTATACTAGAACTAATAATGTATTTGTAGTACATGCTTAAGATAGTAATACATGTTCCATTGTGGGTAATTGAACAAGATATTAGATAAAAATACAAATATTGGTAGTGAGAGAATCACAAAGCAAGACAACATCCATGTTTATCACCGAAAAACCCAAACACATGTGCTACATGTCTAGGTTAGCAATTTATCAAGCCCTTGGAAGTGTAAGTCTTACAACTCAAACTACTATCTAGATTATTCAAATTCATCCCAAGAATATGTACAAGATCTAATAACATATGCAATCTATTAGATCTCTTCACATATCCTTTATTCAAAGTGATTTTACCAAAAGGTAGAGTTCTCATATGCTAAATCTACATTTGATATTTGCATAAAAGCATATCCACAAATGATAGGTCTATACTGGATACACTTGCCATGGAATCAAGATTGGGTATCAACACATCCTTGTCATACAAATATTTCAAACCCTTCCTTGTCAATCATTCAAGATTTGCCAAGTCCCCAAACCCATTTTAAAAACATGATATATAATATCCCCTAATGTTCCCACATATCACAAAAATATGGCCAAACATATCTTCACAAATTTAGATTGCTTCAAGATTAACTCATTTTACTATTTCCTCCAATGACACATGAAAAAGGATCTATAGACTCAAGGCTCTACAAGTCAAGGTTGCACCTGATTAATTAGATCTACTATTCAAAGACTACCTCAAAAAAGTTGCATGATAGAGGAATACAACAAATCATTATGAGATAACATCAAAAGATACAAAAAAATATATAGTTGCAAAACCCTAACTTCTCAAAGAATAGTGTAAGTTCATATATCTTGGACACGTCAAGGCCTTTCATAAGAATTGAACCACAAGGAGTTCTAAAAATGTTGAGACCATTTTGAGGGCAAACCCCACTCAAGGGTGTGACATTGAGCATTCATAAAATCACTTAAGACATATGCACATCACATCGTCTCTACATAGGTGATCAATTTTCACATCATTTTGACAATAGTACACCTAGTAAAAAGGCTTTGAGAACGTTCATAAAGCAATACTTACATCACTGCTTCTATATAACTCGTATTCCATAACCACATAGGTCTAGGATCTATATGTATCCATTCATTTCAAAAGCTACATGGACACAGACTCTGTTGTACTAGGAAGTCATCTACCTCCAGAGTGAATCTCCAACAGTATACTAGGTAAGTTGAAGTTGGAGGAAATAGTTGTCAAAGGTATGTTTGTAGCACAAAAAACATATTTTAATATCACCTACAAAGGCACACATTTACACTCACCCTTTACATAATAAAGTGGATGTAGCTAAGAATATTCCAACTAACATGCTTATATCACCAAGATTCTATTTATGAAGTCCAGAAAGAGTAAGTAACTTTGTATACTCATTATACTAGGCTAGAATATCAAAATGATTACATATTTTAATGTTAAAATGAACATTATAGTAATGATGTGGGTTTGCATGCATAAGATACTCCTAAATCTTTTAAAGTTACATCACTCACGTAACAATGGAAATGAGTCCACTCAAAGAACACATCAAGAAATCTTCACGATTAACGACATGCTCAAAGGGAAATAACAAACTCTCCAAGATCTGAGCTTTCTTCCCACAAAATCACTAGAAGTAGATCCATGCTCTAAAGGAAAATAGAACAGAAGTAAAGGATGAAATCATGAAATAATCCCATGGTAGTCAAAACTTTAAGCCAAAGACGCCAAAAAATGACCAAATTAAGGTGGAAGAAGATGATGGATCACAAATAATACAAAGAATATGATATCCACTTACATAATTTTAGGTTTCGAAGATACAAGGAAGGGCATTGATCATCATAGTAGAAGAGGAAGGAAGTAAGAAACCATGATGAAAAAGGTCCTTAGAAGTAGATATTTCATTAGTAGGTGTCTATCGATGATGTCCCACACTACCTCTTCACTTTGAGACCCACACGAGAAAATGAGGTGAGAAAAGAAGATCAAGGAGGGGTATTTATAGCTCTAGAGGGGATAGAAATGGTTGATGAAATTTACCCAACTATCGGTCAATGTATCTACATATCCTTTGATCTATCATCACATCAAAAGATGACCACCTTTTTATCAGTAGGCTAGGTCAGAGACATCATCATTAGACAACTCATCTTCCCTCCACTTTATGTAGGCGGATGTTTGTTTGGTGAGTGTTTTCTATTTAAGAACATAAGAACAACATCAATTCTTGAATTAGGATTCTCATTCATAGACTCACTATCAACTTCATCGGTAGTTCATTCCAATTCTACTTCCATCAGTAATCAACCTATGGAAATCAATCATCCAGCCAACAAGTTGCTCCATTGGCAATCAATCAATGATAGCACATAAGGTCACAAGATCGACCATTTCAATTAGTCATCTATTTATTGAAAGGCATGTAGTCGTGTTGGCTCTAAACTACAAAGAATATGAAGAACTCTTCACCAGTACTCCACTGATGAAGAGGTAGACCATTTCCATCAATACTCAACTAATATAAAGGACATACTCTTTCATTGGTTCTCAGATTATGAAGGGTCATAGCGCCTAGCTAGGTGATCTAAGTCCACCTAATCAACCCAAAGAAGAGACATAGAAAGGGAGGAAAAAAATGATATTGCAATTTAAAAGGGACCCCTCTAACTTAAGGAATTTATACATTGAACTTCAAACAAAACATTAACCATCTAGTCACTAATATTAGTTAAGCATAGCATTGAGCATCCAAACTCATTATGAAGACAACAAGACACACTTAGCTGGTTAGTATATAGTAGGGACCTTACAATACATACATACACACATATATATGCATACATATATATATGTATATATATAGATAGAGAGATGATATAGAAACTAGGAGTGAGATGTAACATCAGTATAAAAGAAACAATGATGAAAATATATCTAGCCATGTACATGTTTGACGAAAGATAAGAAATATTATTAAAATTTAGGTAAAAATTGAATAAAGTTTAAATAAAATATAATTTTTTGAGTTTTTTTATATTATACTTTTTTTGAACCAAAATCAATATTTTAGAATATTTTTAAAATGTAACATTTTTTTATTTGTTTATATTTTGATCATATAATTGTCTATATTTAAAGTATAGTTTTTTGCAAGAATATAATAAAATGATAAATGATGTATGCATTTATATAAAAAACAAAAAATTATCATAGAAACTTTTTATAAAGAAATAATTTGTTATTTAAAAAAATATTTAAGTATAATAGAACTTGTCTAATTAATGATGCAAATAGAAAAGTCAGTTTTTTTGTTATGAGTATATAGTTTTTTTGTTATGAGTATATAATTAAAAAAATAACATAGAGTAATAGTTCATAAAATAAACAAATAAATCAATAGATAAATAAATATAACTTAATTAAATTCAATTACTTTAGTAATACTTGGAGTTGAATTGTTCAATTAATAGCAAAAGAAAAAATAACACTTAATAAAAAATGTGTCTATCATGAGACTTGAATTAGGAACCATGTCATGAATATGTTAAAAAAACCATTTTGTTCATTATAGAAAGAAAACAAGCATGTTATCAAGTACTCCATGTAAGAGTTTAGCTTAAATAAATCTAAGTATTAAGGATATATTTACAGCGTGAAGGTATTTCATTTTCTTCATGGGGTCCTAGCCCATGCTTTCTCTTCCTTGGATATACCCATGTATTAAAAACATATTCTTACCATAGAAAATCATGTTTACTTATAAATCTATTGATTCTAGAGTACTCCTGGTAAGAGAATTGTGACACACTTGTCACACCAAATGAGATTACACAAAACTAAGTGTTGAATTAATACTAAACTACCAGATTACCAGCAAACACAGAAAATTAAAATGGATTCCATATCACCTCAAAAGTGGAAACAAATTTATTTGGGTCCACCTGAGGCCACCAATATAACATTCCAGGCCATAAGAAGATATATATCATTGTTCACTTGGCCAACTTGTCACATCCTATTACATATGATAATATGATCCTATATATATAAACCATATTTGTACAACCATGTCCTACTGCCAAAAACTTGTGTCGATATACAATGTCTACAAAACACCCCCAAGGACCCGAGAGTATAGGGAAGACACATAGCACTCTACTACAAAATACTAGCAGCATACCCAACCTTTAATAGCTACTGCTCCTCTTGCTGCTCAACCTCAACTGCACGATCTCTACCTCACTGTGCACGAACACCTAAAATATGTGGAAACCCACGGGGTGAGACCAACATCCCAGAGAGAGATACAAATCTCTACCACAACTATTATTAACACAGAAAATCTAAGTCAGGACAACAACATTATTATCAGGTTGAGCAGATTCAGTTAAATGATATGAATAAAGTAATTAACATTTTTTAACAAAATTAGGAATCTACAATTGAGTAGTAGAACATCTTATACTTTAAGAAGGTATATGAAGAACATGTATAACAATTGATTCTCTTACCGCATTATAAATCAACAAATCAGTACAAGAGATAAGGCAAAGGGTCATGTAATGCGAGTCATATTTAACCCTAAGCAAATACACTACACGGCTGAATTATACCTTTTATTATGCCCTAGGGAGATGAGGTACACCACTCATACTCCAATTGATCACTTCTAAGTCGAAATCGGTGTCATACAAGATCTAGGAGGAGCCAGACACCTATGGTATCCCACACCCTCAGTCAGTTTGAGTCTGCCACAGTGATATATAATGTCCAACTACAAAACAGCCTGGTCTGCCTTGGTATATAGGCACAACACTAGTGAAAAGTGAATTACAGTTGTACCTGCACTCCTATCGAGGTATGACCATAGCCATCCTCAAAACATGTCATATATATATGCTAACTGTTACAGCCCCAATTTTGGGTTCCTTTGGTGAGAAATATGATTTCTCATAATAAAGATAAATGAACAAATAATGATGTCTTTTGATTGAATGCATGAATTTCGTGTTGTATGTGTTCTTAATGGGCCTTATTGGCCATTGAGCCCAATTGAAGGAAAAAGAAAAAAAGAAATGAAAAAGGAATTCAAAAGAATACATAAGAGAATAAATAAATAAAAACAAAAGACTAAGGAATAAATTCCAAAAATAGGATTCCAAGTTTTTGGGGTTCCTTGGGGTTCAAAGAACTCAAAATCATAAATTGATGGTAAAAGAAATAGAAAAGATATGGAAAATATGAGTAGTTAAATGATAACTTGCAATCCAAGAAAAGAGATCGTCCACTTGAGATAATAACCCCAAATTTTGTAGGATGGAAGATGGAAATATAAACAAGGTTATGGTTTTTCCAAGTTATCATTGAATTAGGAATATAATTCGAATTAATTGGAAATTTATTTCCTTTTGATCAAACACGCGTGATGAGGACCCTTGGATTTAGATCTAATGGGCACTACTCATCATCCAAGTCCCAGTAGGATGAGGACTGTAGCCGTGATAGGGGGATTCTTATTCCCTTGTTTTCGTTGACCCTGATGCATGTGCATCCTTGGAAAAAGTTCCATTGGCTTCGGGAGATAGAGAAGAAGCTTCCCGACCCTGGTTTGTTGGGGTTTTGACCTAACCTCGCAAAACGCCCAATTGGTCTAGGACTCAGATTATGAGAGGGATTTGGAATCGAAGTACGGACCTCCCACTAACTATATAAGGGCACCCCTCGATCCCTCGACTCGCCACGATCACGAACGACTTATCTCCAGATTTTGTATCCCTCTCCATCTCTCGATTGGACATGCTCTGTCAAGACTTCACCACGGCACCACCATGTTGCTTGAGTAGAGATAAGGAAAGGGACGACACACAGTCACCGTGCGGTCAGGGATCACAGTGGACACGCGCAACATCCAACGAACCTGAGGCTACGTGCTTTATTAGACGAGTTAGTGGGGCGATCGATGTGCATCGTCTGATCGGGAGTCCATCGTGGACTCAGGAGCGATCCAACGGACCGGGCCTAAAAGGCGCACATAGTGGAGGCATCTGAAGTAGAGTGTTACATCCACAAGGGGTCTAGCGGCGTACTGATCCAACGGTCAAGTATTTTCAGTAAATCTCTCTCTCTCTTCCAAATAATAAAGAAAATTGCTTTTCCTTGCTAAAATTGTAGTAATAGTTAGGAACCTCATATGGTAATACTCTATATATGAAAATTGTGTAGAAAAATGCAAGTAATCTAATAAAAATACTTTGAGAACCTGATTCTACTCCGTTTTGCAAAAGTACACTAATTTTCTAGTAAAGTGTATTAAAAGTTGATGAGAAACCCTAATTGAATATTAAGGGTGTAATTTGGTGAATTAATAGGTCAAATTGATAAGCTTAACCCTGTTAATTATAAATATGGTTTAATTATCCATTTTGAATGCAAAGATGCCTAAATTAAAGTTGTAATCCATAAAAGAAGGCTAATTTATATGGGAACCCTAATTTGGGATAAAAGGAGATACAAATCATATTTATTTGGAATAAGGAAATCAGATGCTTAATAAAGATTCTAAACTTGATAAGATGTGCTTTAACGAGAAATTAGGGGTTTCATGTAGTTTTGATAAATTAAGGATCATAATATTGAAAGAGGAGGTAAAAACCCTAATTTCCAAAGAAACCCTAAAATTGGAATTGAAATCCTAAGTAATGTGATGAAATTGGATAAATATTAATAAAAGGAAATGAGTACTTTTATTTCAGGATTTCTATTCCAAATTGCTTGCTTGATTGGGTTTCTCTGCATACTTGAATATTTCTTGAAATCCGCAATTGAAGGTATGTGGTTACGCTTATGAATATCTCAAAATAGTTTTCCGAGGTTTTTCAAAGTTTTCATTAATGACTTGAAATAAACTTTTGGATGAATTTAGTTCATGCAAACTATAATTTGGATATGACTATCACATAAGATATGTGCCTACTAGCTCAGATCATGGTCCCCTCTGTGGCTTAATGGTTGACCTAGTATATGGCTACCTAGAGGGTAGGTCCATCAGGTCATTGAATGACTTAATATATGGCTACCTAGAGGCTAGGACCATCAAGTCATATTGAGTTAGATATTGGACTATCTTTGGGTAGTGCCATGCGACTCTATTACCCTATGTATTAGCTACCTGTAAGGTAGGACCATGGGGGTAAAGATCTACCTTTATAGAGGTATCATATAAGTCTACTACAGGGACAACGCAGAGTTGTGGATAGGTATGGATTGAGTAGTATGGCTTAAAATGTAATCTTGGCCATTAATTGATAATTGACTGATTACTTTGTTATCATAGTTGCACGATTATTGTTTCCCCCACATACCAGCTTCTTGTTGATCGATGTTTTGTTTGTCGGCGTTTTAGGTACAAATGAAAAGAACAAACAGTAAAGTGGCATATGCAGAATTAAATGGGAATTAACGTGCACAACAAGATTAGTTAGATTAGTATCTTCATGGATAGAAGTTTAGAAATACCAATTTTAAAAAGGTAAGAAAAGTTTTATTTTACACCAGTTTTCAGTTTAGTTGGTAAAGTTTATCAATTGTTATTGATTATTTGTCGAACCTTTGATCCGGGTTATTGGTTAACAGCTCTGACCTTTCGGTCTCCCTTAATTGGGGGTTACTAGGAGACGGGGTCATTACAATTGGTATCAAAGCATAGGTTCCTCATTTAATCTTTAATAATTATTAAATTTTACAAATTTTGTAGAACCCGAGGGAGTTATTAGAGGATTATCCGAAAGACAGAGGTGTCTAGAAAAGGATCACGACCGGGGGCTGGCAATATTTTCCTCCGCACCGCTAGTCAGAATACGAGGACTCCCAGATCTATGTGACTTCCTGGCCAAAGTCTTAGGGTATGATTCAAAATAAGATACCTTTAGGACTCTCTCATCTTGTTCATCCCTTCTCCACTCAAATTTTGTTAAGGACCTTAAGGATTAGGGTTTCCTCTCTTCTCCTCACCCTCTTGAGGTATGTGTAAGTTTGATAAGGATTAAGGAATCCTCCACCAAATTAATAAAAAGCATGTAAATAAGATGTGATGGACATAAGCTTAATAGAGTAAGTGTAAAGGAATAGATACATGCTTAGGTCGTATGATACGAGTTGTCATTGCCTCAAGAGAGACCTGAGGATAGACCTCCTTAGTAGGAGGATGAGTAGAGAGAGTTAGTCTTGGAGGTAGAGACCTCCATTAAAAGTAGAGACCTAGAAAATCCTTTGAGGATGATGTTAACCCTAACCCTAAGTGAAGGTTAGAGAGAGATGACATGATGAGTTAGATGTCATGATAAACATGCCTTGGATGCCATATGAACCATGAGAAGTTGATAACCGAGTACCTTTGGCAACCCAACCCTGGGAAGGGTCATGCATGTTTGAGCGAAGGATAGATCCTTCATGGATGAGGTTAGAGAAGAACCTGTAGAAACATGTTGGGCTATTGCAAGTAGGATATAGCTTACACCCAAAGTGTGTCAGTAGTGTTGATAGTTGGATGAAACCCTAGACAAGGGATCGTGATGGATGGCTTATGAGATAAGCATAAGGGGTTATGGATAATCTTGAGTAAACATAAGTTCGAGCATAGGCTTCATTCAGGTAGGGGCATGCTTATGAGCTTGATCCTTCATGAAGAAAGGACATCTTATAGAGAGGTTGGTTGTAGAATTAGCACTAGATAGAGAGCAGACCTTAGGCAAGAAGTCTAAAACCCCAAAACTTGAGGAACAATGGGAGTTGAGAATGATGCGACCTAAGTGGATGATAGTGGTTGCCGTATGCTTGACCCTTGGAGGCTAATGATGTCTTGGTTTCCATGAGAGGAACCAAACCCTAGAGAGAGGATGAGTCTGCTGGTACCTCTGTGCCTATGGTATAGGTGTTTACCTCATGAGATAGGGAAAAGAGTTTCTTAGACTTGGAGAGGTTTAGTAGCAGGATGTGAGGCCTTATACCTAGTTGGTTGTCCTGGAAGGGGACTCAACTCCGAAGTATTTCTCAAATGAAAGGATGACATACCTTGGACATGCTTGATTCGTGGTTAAGAGGTCGAGCATGCAGTTAGACATCCAAAGGTGGACCTAGGGTTTCTAGGCCTAAGAGGGGAAGCAGTGTACCTGATGCTCATGATAAGATTTGAGTCTCTATAGCTTCGAGCATGTATAGAGGAGAAAGAAACCCCTTTAGTAAAAGGTATGTGTGATGAACCCCTCACAACTAAGTTGGTCTAATGTTGAGGATGAGAACAAGTGTGACCTAGCATGGTTTAGTAGGTACGCTTGTGCTTTAGTAGTTGCTGGATTTAGCATGCTCACCCTAAGGATGCTTGGGACCTTTGTTATCAAGGTGTAGTTTCCTCCCATCCTGGGAGAGGGACACTTTGGTAGGAGTTTACCAGTTTTGTTGGTTCTGAAGTAACCTAAGGAGGTTTCATAAGATCTTGAGAAGCTAACTGAAGAGTACATGGAATAAGAATGAACCTATAGACTCACAGATAACCATCTCTATGTGCTTGTGGATGTGTTACCATGGAGGTAATCGGTATGGGGCTTGACCAAGGTAGGCAGGTTGCCATGATCCCTATGAAAGTATGAAAGTCATCCCATGAATGTAGGAAGAGAGATGATGAATGCTTGGGTAAGGTTCTAAGTTGAACATGTATTATAAGAGAATCCTAAGTCTATCCTAGGGTCAGGTAGGGATAAGACCGATGGAAGTAGAAGTTGCCTAATTCCCTAGTGCACATGACCATAGGGTCGGGAGGTAATAGCTATCATTGTCTGAGGGCCATGGGTTAGGAGATTGATCACCTTCATGAACTCATGGGACCCAAAGGGCAGATGAGTAGGGCACTCTCTGGATGCATGAAGGAAGAGGGATGACCCCAGAAGTGTCGGCACCCTAAAGGCCTAAAGGAGATGGACAAGGATTGTGCTTGTACCAAGTAAGTTAGAGACTAGTTTCCCATGGAAGTAATGGGGATATCAAGATAATGGCACGTTTCAACCTAGATTTGAAGGTGTACTGGCAAGGTGGGATGTGTTGTAAGGCCCTTGAACTTACTTAATGAGTTGAATTAGATTAATTACCATAATTGAATGCTTAGAACCCTAATATAAACTTTTTATATGTTTTGAAATCATAATAAAAGCTTAAGTTTCAAATTTGGTCCAATTTGAACACTGTTTGAACAAGTTATACAATTTTCTGTACATTTTGGACTTTTCTGCAATTTACCCAATTGAGGGGTTTTCTTTGCAATTTGTCACATAAATTATGTTCCTTAGTTGTTATATTATAATTTTTGAGATTTTTTAGCCATGGGGCTCCTAGTTGAGCCATGGTTTGAAGGTGTTTTTATCAAGGGTATTTTAGGGGTTTTCCCTTCATGGATGAGCTACCTTTAGTAGCTATCAACTAAGGAAATATGTGATTGTCTGGGAATTTTGCCAAAGGAAATCTAAACAGGTCTAGAGGGACGGTGGGAGAGCTTCTTGTGTGTGTGCTTATGTATTTTTAATAATTTAAAGCCATGGACACTTGGATATATACTAGAATTGCAACTTTTTCTTTTTTTAATATTAAAGTGTCATATAGTTATTTAAAAGCCTCCAAACGAGACATTTCCTCTCCATTATCTCTCTCCTTCTCCCAGCTTCGTACTCCCTCTGTGAAGCTGCTATTTTTTCTGCCCAAGGAAGAAGAAAGTGGGGATTCTCTTGGAAAAAAAATCTAGGGTTGAAATTGATTCTCATTTTGGGTGTATGAAGCTTCCCCTAGTGATATTGACCTAAAAGTGTAAGTTTTTCCTTATTTCATCCGTCTAATTGTTTGTTAATCTTCCTCCTACATCTATCCAGGTCGGAACCATGGTTTTCCATGGTGAAAGTTCCCCTAGAACTCAAAACTTCTTCCTTCTTGTTTCTTTTCTAGGGCTTTGCTTGTTTGTGGAGAGAATTGCATAGTTGGCCAAGTTCAGATCTGAATCCAAGGTTTCCTTGCCCTATTAGCCCGAGAATTTTTCTGTTGGATATCTGACCTACTCTATAGAGGCGAGTTATATAACATTCTTCACTTATATTTCTTACTAGAAGCTAGTTGGTTCATGATTATGCTTGAATGTGATGATCTAAGCATAGAGAAATCATGCTTGTTTAGAATTATGAATTTTGTGGTGTTTCCTGTTTTATTCCAGTTCTATATGAACCTAAAAACATGTGTACATCCTTTATAAGGTGTAACATTATCTGGGACAGGTTGATAGCAACAACCTATGGTGTGATGTACAAAACAAATGATGGTTCAAATTAGGGTTTTCAAGCTATTTCCTTCCCTATCACATAACTGATTGTCATACTATTCAAAAATCAATAGTGTTGCTATCTTGGAAACTGATGTTCGTGATCAAGGGTGTCCAATTTATGGTGACAACCTATGGTCATCACCTTAGTTCAGGTTTTGACTCAATTAGACATTTAATTATCATCCACTAAGTATTCTAATGATGTTATCAATCGATGATGATATTGGCTTATTATTTGATGATGTTAACTGAATGTATTACTGATCTAGCAAACAATGGTGACCTAATGATCACAATTAATTGTGGATCAGGTCATCATCATATATTATGAATTAGTAATGTAATTGTATATTTGAATATACCTTGAACCAATGGTTCTTTGGTTCAATTGATCTAATGGTTAGACCTATACTTCAATTGGTAACCTTAAACAATGAACCTGATCCAATGAATAATATTGGTTGCTTTAACATCCAATGGATTAGAATAAATCACATGTTATTATATGTGGGTCATAGTGAAGATAATTGAATGGTTCAATACCTTTAATTGGTAGTCTTACCTTTGCCATTATATAGTTATATTTGATAAATCAATGTAATGAGTGGATGCGTAACTCCCATGTGATCTAGCCTATTATACTTAACCTTAATGTAATTATATTATGTTTATTGGTTATAATCAGACCTCTTGAATGATTAATTTGATAATGAATTACAATCTTATTATGTTGAAATCACAATGTAGTATTATTTGAATATCATAGTGCCTTCCCATGTTAAAATCTATGGACATAAATGTGCTAATGATCTTTTCAGCCTTGTTTAAGGCATGGAATGATGATGATAACCTTACTATGAATAATGTGATGTTCTTAAAGACCTTTGGGCATTTTTGAAGCCATGATTGAGGTGAAATCCTCTTCATGTTCCAATAAGGGTTAAAACCCTGGAACTTGTGATAAGATATTAGTATCTTGCAACAGTATGATGATAAGTGTGGTCTATTGAATGATAGATGTGGTAATGTGATTAAGATTTATATATCAAATGTTTTAAATATTTTGAAGTTGTTATACATATACTCTTGTTAAAATAGAATTAAGGTTTGAATGTCCACTTGTATGATAAAGCCTTAATGCATTCAATTGGTAATAATTAATCAAGTGTAACCTTAATCATTTAGAGCCCTGTGTCGTAGTGCCATCTTCAGTGTCAGAACTTATTGGATGGTTAAACGAGTATTCCCAAGGGAAACTCAGAGCGCATATTGTCGAGTATGCGGGGGTGGGAAGTTGAGGATATATACTTGTCATCCACAATTGCAGGTTATGGAGGATGGCTATGGTCATGCCTCAGATATTTGATGTGATTGAGGACAACTGTGGTTGTACCTCGGATTATAGGGTTTTATATACCCTATTTTGTAGTGTCATAACTTGTACCAAGTATAGACTAGTTGTTATCAGTTGACTATATGTCATTGTTGGTAGTTTGACTGGTATGTCACTGCAGTTTACTCGTACTGACCGAGGGGAAGAGATCTTAGGATACCGGCACTCCTAGATCTTATACGGAACTGAATAGCACTTCGCAGTGGTCAGTTGGACTTTGAGTGGTACGACTCAAACTCCCCAGGGAATAATAATAAAAGATATAATATCAGTCGTGTAGTATAATTGCTAGGGTTTAATACGTATCACATTGGTTGATTAACCCTTGTCTTGTCTTTATACTACATAGTTCTTACATGATGCAGACTTATGACAATTGTACAATTCTACTTGATGTTACAACTTATTTTCTTAACTGCTTAGTATGCTTAAACTGTTCAATCTATTTATATTGTTTATTCAATATCCTAACTGCTAAATGTATTTACTGCTAATTAATATTATAATCAATATATGTTGGAGAGAGTTATATCTCTCGCTGGGACTGGGTCTCACTCGTGGGTCACCACATTTTTTTAGGTGGGCATGGGGAACGAGGTCGAGTTCGTGCTATGGAAGAGAACCAACATGGTGATCAATAGATTCAGAAGGTTGGTTAGTTGTAGATGTTAGTCATAGATATTAGTAGTAGAGTCCTAGTGTCGTCCATGTACTCTCAGGTCCTAGTCTGGGATGTGTTTTCTAGATGATATATTTGTATCGACACGAGATTTTGGTATTATGCCAATGTTTGTAAATATATGGCACGAACATGTGAAATATCTTTTATATGCAGGATGTGACTGAGGTCTTTGGACCCATATGCAAATGCTTGTTAAATTATATGACAATGGAATGATGGACCTTTTATAAATGTTCTAGAGTTTATTTACATTGTTGGAATCGGTTTTAATTGTTTCACATTTTTGACTATGTGATTAATTAGTAGTTGATCGTGTTTTGTGTTTTGAGTAATCTCATTTAGTGTGATGAGGTGAAACCATTAAGTTGGTATCAGAGCTCTATGTTTACTGAGTCTACAGGGACATAGGACTTAGGTTTGAGTTTGTTCTTATGTATCCAACATATTTGATCATAGTTTATGCTTTTATGCAGATATGTCTGGAGGACGTGAAGATCATGTTGAGAGTAGCTATGTTGTACCAGGAGGAGGTGTAGGGAGGTAGGCACGTGATGAGAGAGTGCCAGAAGTAGGGCCAGAGCAGCCCACAATGCCTCATCTAGACCCAACAATGATGGCCAATCCTGAGTTTAAGTCTATTTTTAGACAGATGATGGCCACAATTACACATATTTTTAACAGAGCGCCAGCACCTCAAGCTAGGGCAGTCGCCTCTAATGTGGAGTCCCAAGGTGTCGGGAAGACATTTGAACGTCTTAGGCGTGTTGGGGCAATTGAATATGCAGGTACTTATGATCTAGCAGACGCTGACATGTGGTTGGCTGAGCTGGAAAAGGCATTCAAAATCCTAAACATCACAGAAGAAGACAAAGTCAAGCATGTAGTATACTTGTTAAAGGGTAGTGCTGGCCACTGGTGGGCCATAGAAGACGAGAAAAGGCCAGGAGTTGTGATAGGATGGGATGAGTTTTGAAGGGAATTTGTTAGTCGATATTTTCCAGAGACCTACCTAGACGAGAAAATCTCTCAGTTTGAGAAGATTTGTCAGGGATCTATGACTATCAATGAGTATGAATCAAAGTTTATGGAACTTCTAAGGTTCTGCCCGCACATAGAAACAACAGACAAGGAAAGGATCTAGAGATTTGAGAAGGGTCTGAGTACAGAGTCGACTACTACAACATCAGCCTTGGAGAACAGGGAAAGGTTTTCCACCTTTGTGGAATTTGTCAGGAGGATTGAGAGGTCTACCATAGAGAAGTGTGAAGCTAATGCTAAGAAGTGATCTATGTAGTTTCAAGAGCAATCATCTGGAGGCTTTAAGAAGCCAAGGGTTTTCCCACCGTTGTCACAACCAAGGTCAACCTTCACTAAACCAAGATCACATGCACCATCACAGTGGACCCCGAGTCAGGGTAGAGGTCACAATTTTCCACTGACTGGAGCCTGTAGTATCTCATCAGTTTCAGTGACAGGGCCATTTAGGCCATATCAGGGCACCAAAACATTTTACAAGTGTGTGAAAGTGGGGCATACAAGACCTTATTGCCCTATGAAAGATGAGGAGGTGACTCAGCAGCCAAGGCAAAGTCAACAAGGCCCACAACAATGATAGTTTAGTGGTGGCAGTGGCATAGGACGTGGTCAGGCATCCCAGGAAGGATCCTCTAGACAAACAAGCAGAGGACGTGGACGATAGCAGGCTACAACAAGGTTCTATGCCATGACCCAGCCAGAAGCACTGGTCAATCCTCGAGTTGTGACAGGTCAGATGGAGTTATTTCATTGTGATATGTCTACATCCTATTTCATATCTGTGTTAGTAGACCCAGGTGCGACACACTCTTTTATCACCAGAGAGGTGATAGATAGTTGTTATCTACCTATTATTCTTAGATCTTATAGCCTATGGCTAGAGACTCCTTTGGTTGATTCTGCCGAGTTACAGGGGGTGTGCCCTTCTTGTGTTCTTTCTTTTTCTGGACACGACATTCAAGTGGATCTTTTACCCCTTGACATGCATGGTTTTGATGTAATCCTAGGAATGCATACCTTGGAAAAATACAAGGTAATCTTGGACTTTAGTACTAAGGTGGCGACGTTCCATGATGGAGACGTACAGTGGATTTTTTAGGGTGATAAAAAGATTCGTCCTACATGTTTGATGTCAGCCATGATAGCTGAATGATTGATGAGACAAGGATGTGAGGCTTTCTTAGCTCATGTTTTGGATACCAAGGCAGTAGGTCCTAGTATCCAGGAGGTACCAGTGGTGCAAGAATTTGAGGATGTCTTTTTTGAGGAATTTCCTAGCATTCCCCCTCCTAGAGAGATTGAGTTTGAGATCGTAGGTCCTAGTATCCAGGAGGTACCAGTGGTGCAAGAATTTGAGGATGTCTTTTTTGAGGAATTTCCTAGCATTCCCCCTCCTAGAGAGATTGAGTTTGAGATCAATCTTTTTCCTGGAACACAACCCATAGCACAGTCAGCATACAGGATGGCACCAGTAGAGATGCAGGAGTTAAAGAAATAGTTACAAGAACTGTTAGAGAAGGGTTTTATCAGGTCGAGCACTTCCTCTTGGGGTGCTCCCGTGTTGTTTGTTAAAAAGAAGGATGGTTCAATGAGGTTGTGTATAGACTATAGACAGTTGAACAAGGTGACAATAAAGAATAAGTATCCTTTTCCGAGGATTGATGATCTTTTTATCAGTTCAAAGGTGCCAATGTGTTTTCAAAGATAGACCTGAGGTCAGGTTACCATCAACTGAGAATTAAGGCTAATGACATACCCAAATCCGCTTTTAGGACTAAGTATGGTCATTATGAGTTTGTGGTTATGCCGTTTGGGCTAGCCAATGTACCTGCAGCTTTTATGGATCTGATGAATAGGGTGTTTAGACCTTATCTTGATCAGTGTGTGGTTGTGTTCATAGATGATATCTTGATATACTCCAAGGATAGTCAACAACATGAGAAACACCTTCGCCAGGCACAGACATTGTTGAGGCAGCATCAACTATATGCTAAGTTTAGCAAGTGTGAATTCTGGTTATCTGAAGTGTCTTTTCTAGGCCATGTTATATCTGTAAAAGGCATTTGTGTTGATCCCAAGAAAGTGGAATCTGTACTAGAATGGGAACAACCAAAGACTCCGATAGAGATCCATAGTTTCCTAGGTCTGGCAGGTTACTATAGGCGGTTTATCAAAGACTTCAGTTCTATAGTGTTACCCCTAACTAGGTTAACCAGGAAGGATGTTCCTTTTGCTTGGAATGACAAGTGTCAACGTTCCTTCCAGATTTTGAAAGAAATGTTGACTAGTGCATCGGTGTTAGTACTTCCAGAGTAAGGAAAAGGCTATATTGTCTTTTGTAATGCTTCAAAGAATGGGTTGGGATGTGTATTGATGCAGGATAAAAATGTGATTTCTTTTGCTTCACGACAGCTTAAGAAACATGAGGAGAATTACCCAACACATGATTTGGAGCTTGCAGTAGTGGCACATGCCTTAAAGATATGGAGACACTATCTTTATGGAGAAAAGATTCAAATCTTCACTGACCACAAGAATCTACAGTATATTTTCTCAAAATAGGAGTTGAATATGAGGCAGAGGAGATGGATGGATTTGATTAAGGATTATGATTGCACAATAGACTACCATCCAGGGAAAGCTAATGTGGTAGCTGATGCATTGAGTAGAAACTCATCTTCATCATCAATGGTAGATAATGCACAATTAAATTCCTTGATGTGCCATAAGAGAGATATGCTAGTGTCTCTTCGCCATATGAATGTACAGCTAGAAGTTTCCTTGTTGGCACAATTACAAGTAAAACCTACCTTGAGACAACAAATTCATGATGCACAACAAAATGATACTATGATACAGAATATCCAATCAGGGATTGGTAGTGAAAAGTATGATGGCTTTCATGAGGCAGATGATGGTACAGTTTGTTACCATAATAGGATAGTAATTCCTGATGTTGATGGGTTGAGGAAGATGGTACCTGAGGAGGCTCACTCCTCTATGTATGCAATGCATCTAGGAAGTACCAAGATGTACCAAAATTTGAAGGACATGTATTGGTGTCCAGGTCTAAAGCGTGATGTGGCAGAGTTTATTTCCAAATGTCCAGTTTGTCAGCAGGTGAAGGCTGAGCACCAGAAGCCTGCAGGGACATTACAACCCTTGTCAATACCACATTGGAAATGGGATCATATTACTATGGACTTTGTGGTTGGTCTTCCTAGGATAGCCAAGGGTGATGATTCCATATGGGTGATAGTAGACAGATTGACTAAGTCAGCTCATTTTCTGCCAAATAAGATGACATTTACAATAGAGAAATTGGCACAAATATATGTTGATGAGATAGTCAGTTTGCATGGCATTCCAGTGACTATAGTTTCTGACAGAGGTCCACAGTTTAAAAGTCATTTTTGGGAGCGTCTGCATTCAGCAATGGGAACACAGCTGAGATTCAGCACAACTTTTCATCCGCAGATCGATGGCCAGTTTGAAAGGACTATTTAGACTTTAGAGGACCTCTTGAGGGCATGTGTGTTGCAATTTCTTGGTAGTTGGGATGTACATCTAACTCTAATAGAGTTTGCGTACAACAATAGCTATCAAAGAAGCATAGATATAGCTCCTTATGAGGCTCTATATGGGAGACGATGTCAGTCTCCTCTTTGCTGGTATGAGACAGGTGAATATTAACTTTTGGGTCCTGAGCTAGTACAGAAGACTATAGAAAAGATTAAAGTGATACAATAATAGTTGAAAGTAGCCCAGGACAGGCAGAAATATTATGCATACAACCGATGCAGACCACTTGAGTTCCAAGTAGGAGATAGAGTATATCTTAAGGTTTCTCCTTGGAAAGGTGTGTTGAGGTTTGGAAAGAAGGGTAAGTTGGCTCCTAGATTTATGGGACCATACCCTATCCTAGGTCGTGTTGGAAAGGTAGCATATAAGTTGGAGCTACCACCAGAGCTACATAGATTGCATAATGTCTTTCACATCTCTATGTTGAGGAAATGCCATCCAGATACTAACCAGACAATCCAACCAGTAGAGGTTTAGTAAGACGAGGATATCTCCTATGTTGAGGGTCCTGTGTTGATCCTGGATAGAAGGGTGAAAAAGCTGAAGAGAAAAGATATTATACTAGTGAAGGTTTTGTGGAATCATCATGGCATAGAGGAATCCACATGGGAACTAGATAATGAGATGCGTAGAAAATACCCATCTCTTTTTGCATAGGATTTCGGGGTGAAATCCTTGTTAGGGGTTTATAGATGCAAGGCCCTTGAACTTACTTAATGAGTTTAATGATATTAATTATCATAATTGAATGCTTAGAACCCTAATATAACCTTTTGATATGTTTTGAAATCATAAGACAAGCTTAAGTTTCAAATTTGGTCCAATTTGGACATTGTTTGAACAAGTTTTGCAATTTTCTGTACATTTTGGACTTTTCTACAATTTACCCACTTGAGGGGTTTTCTTTGCAAATTGTCACATAAATTATGTTCCTTAGTTTTTATATTATCATTCTTGAGATTTTTTAGCCATGGGGATCCTATTTGAGCCATGGTTTGAAGGTGTTTTTATCAATGGTATTTTAGGGTTTTTCCCTTCATGGATGAGCTACCTTTAGTAGCTATCAACTAAGGAATTATGTGATTGGCTGGGAATTTCTCCAAAGGAAAGCTAATCAGGTCTATAGGGATGGTGGGAGAGCTGCTTTTGTGTGCGCTTATGTATTTTTAATAATTTAAAGCCATGGACACTTGGATATATACTAGAATTGCAACTTTTTTCTTTTTCTTAATATTAAAGTGTCATATACTTATCCAAAAGCCCCAGAACGAGCCATTTCCTCTCCATTATCTCTCTCCTTCTCCCAGCTTCGTACTCCCTCTATTCAGCTGCGATTTTTTCTTCCCAAGGAAGAAGAAAGTGGGGATTCTCTTGGAAAAAAATTCTAGGGTTGAAATTGATTCTCTTTTTGGGTGTATGAAGCTTCCCCCTAGTGATATTGACCTAAAAGTGTACGTTTTTCCTTATTTCCTCCGTCTAATTCTTTGTTCGTCTTCCTACTACATCTATCCAGGTCGGAACCATGGTTTTCCATGGTGAAAGTTCCCCTAGAACTCAAAACTTCTTCCTTCTTGTTTCTTTTCTAGGGTTTTGCTTGTTTGTGGAGAGAATTGCATAGTTGGCCAAGTTTAGATCTGAATCCAAGGTTTCCTTGCCCTATTTTCTCAAGATATTTTCTGTTGGATATCTGACCTACTCTATAGAGGTGAGTTATATAACATTCTTCACTTATATTGCTTACTAGAAGCTAGTTGGTTCATGATTATGCTTGAATGTGATGATCTAAGCATAGAGAAATCATGTTTGTTTAGAATTACGCATTTTGTGGTGTTTCCTATTTTATTCCAGTTCTATATGAACATGTAAACATGTGTACATCCTTTATAAGGTGTAACATGATCTAGAACAGGTTTATAGCAACAACCTATGGTGCTATGTACAAAACAAATGATGGTTCAAATTAGGGTTTTCAAGCTATTTCCTTCCCTATCACATAACTGATTGTCATACTATTCAACAACCAATAGTGTTGCTATCTTGGCAACTGATGTTCGTGATCAATGGTGTCCAATTTATGGTGACAACCTATGGTCATCACCTTAGTTCAGGTTTTGACTCAATTAGACATTTAATTATCATCCACTAAGTATTCTAATGATGTTATCAATCGATGATGATATTGGCTTATTATATGATGATGTTAATTGAATGCATTACTGATCTAGAAACCAATGGTGACCTAATGATCACAATTAATAGTGGTTCAGGTCATCATCATATATGATGAATTAGGAATGTAATTTTAGATTTGACTATACCTTGAACCAATGGTTCCTTGGTTCAATTGATCTAATGGTTAGACCTATACTTCAATTGGTAACCTTGAGCAATGAACCTGATCCAATGAATAATATTGGATGCTTTAACATCCAATGGATTAGAATAAATCACATGTTATTATATGTGGGTCATATTGAATATAATTCAATGGTTCAATACCTTTAATTGGCAGTCTTACCTTTGCCATTATATAGTTATATTTGATAAATCAATGTAATGAGTGGATGCGTAACTCCCATGTGATCTAGCCTATTATACTTAACCTTAATGTAATTATATGATGTTGATTGGTTATAATCAGACCTATTGAATGATTAATGTGATAATGAATTACACTCTTCTTATGTTGAAATCACAATGTAGTATTATTTGAATATCATAGTGCCTTGCCATGTTAAAATCTATGGACATACATGTGCTAATGATCTTTTCAGCCTTGTTTAAGTCATGGAATGATGATGATAACCTTACTATGAATAATGTGATGGTCTTAAGGACCTTTGGGAATGTTTAAAGCCATGATTGAGGTGAAATCCTCTTCATGTTCCAATAAGGGTTAAAACCCTGGAACTTGTGATAAGATATTGGCATCTTGCAATAGTATGATGATAAGTGTGGTCTGTTAATTTGCAATGAATGATAGATGTGGTAATGTGATTAAGATTTATATCTCAAATGTTTTATATCTTTTGAAGTTGTTATACATATACTCTTGTTAAAATAGAATTAAGGTTTTAATGTCCACTTGTATGATAAAGCTTTAATCCATTCAATTGGTAGTAATTAATCAAGTGTAACCTTAATCATTTAGAGCCATGTGTCGTCACTACTACAGAAACGGCCTTTGGCGTCGGTCGTTTAACCCCATTTGGCGTCGGTTTCCAACCGACGCCTATGTGGGCGCCGCTAAAGGTCGAACACTTCGGCGTCGGTTTTTTAACCGACGCCTATTTAGCCTATAGGCGTCGGTCGTTTAGTAGATATCCGACGCCAAACAGGGTCCGCGCCACAGAAAATAGCGTCAGCTAGGGCACTTTCTGCGTCGGTTATTCATCTCAAAACCGACGCAGAAAGTGCCCTAGCTGACGCCATTTTCTGTGGCGCGGACCCTGTTTGGCGTCGGCTATCTACTAAACGACCGACGCCTACAGTTTAAATAGGCGTCGGTTTGATATGAATATCCGACGCCAATTCCAGGACTGCTTTGGCCACATAAGGCGTCGGTTATATTAAAAAACCGACGTTGTAGGTCTTTGCTGACGGTTTTCGATAAATAACCGACGCCTATTTATATTTTTTTTTTTTTCATATCAGTTTGCAGGCCTGCTGTGGCTGGTCAGCAGGATGAGAACCTGCAGTTCAGTTTTCTGAACTGCAGGTTTACGACATCCATTGATATCAGCCTACAAACAGGCCGCAAACCTGCAAAAGTCACAAGCAAAATTCTACACAAGTACATTCATTCAGACATCAATTCAATTCTCACATTCACACATATAGAAACATTCAAATACATGCATTAACATTCACAAACATTCATTTACAAACATTCATTTACAAAGTATCATTCATTATCACTATCAGCATCCCAATTATATCTTACAGTTGCCACTGTTTGTACAGCTATTGCCCATTCTTCTCTTACTTCATTTAATGCTTCCATCGTATATGGAGCATTTATTTTTTTTAAACGTTTACCTGTAGTGTGGTCAGTTTTAAACACCTGCAAAGAGAATGATGTATATATATAAGTAATAATATAAAAATAATATAAGATTGATATATTGCATACTAACTAATGAGACTATATATAATACCTCATGTATGGTATCGATGTCCAATGCGGCATATTTGATAATCATATGCATAAATCGCATCACATAGTATGCGCATGCCCAGCCATTGTCTTGTGTAGCACACTATAAATTGAAACATACAAAATAATACAACTAAGCACAATTCACATCAATAATATATATATTCGAGTCGGGAACTTACTTTTACGTTCTGCCAATTTATTGGCTGGTTCTTTTTCGTTGGGACCGTTCCTCCAGCCTTTTTGAATGCATCTAAACCCCTACATGTTAATATAACACAATAAATTGCATAAGTAAATAGTAATGTAATAAAAGATGTTAACGGATATAAAAATGAAATATTTCTCACCAGAATAGTGGCATTCTCATTACGTGTCCAATTTTAGTGTTCAATGTACTCCCCGCAGGATCTAGATAATAAACAGTGAATGTCTCGGGGGCAATAACTAGTAACTCCCAATGTCTACCGCTACAAGTAGAAGTTAACAATTAATAACTCAAAATGCAAAATAAAAATGGAATTTTCTAAAGTCCAAATTATAAATAAAGTAAACATACTTGACATTGAATGGAGCTATTATTATCTTCTTCTTTTGCTGACCAAAAATTGTAAAAGCATCTATACAGTATTGTTGAACATTATCAGGGTCTTTAGCTACCAAACTAATCAATGATGGAATCAAAAATCCCACATGATCAAATGCAAATTGTTTGCAATGATCTTCGACTAGGTAGCTGCAAAACATATAGGCGTATGCATTAATATATAAGAAACCAGATCACCGGAGCTTACACAAGGTATATGGATGTATAAACAAGATCTCACCTTATCCATGTCTCTATCATTGATGTATTCAGCCAATCATACTTAAACAGCTCAATAATATCTTCTATCAATAAAGAGCTATCGTATGATTGACCTGCATAATCTGCATCTAAAGAAATAATTATAGGGCAATGTACATTATGTGCCCGTAGCCAACATGCCATTCCCCTACAAGCAGGACCTAACGGGTATGTTAGGTCAGTTGGAACCCAATCGGGTAATGTGGGAACTGGAAGTGGAGGCCTAGGTGCTCCTGGTGTCTTCTTTTTAACCTGTACATATAATTTCAGATCAGTTGACATCATATATACACATTAACAGTCTAAATCAATGTAAATTTATCTTACAATTTCAGTCGTGTAGATGACATCTGCTTTGGGCCACAATATGACCCCGCCTTCTGCCTCACCAAGTGTATCAATATCCGGGTGGGCATATGGCAATGTAGCTTCTCTCCAATCGGGTAACACACGTATCGGGCTCACACGAACGTAGCCCTGTGGCATTGGAGTCCCGTGAAACATTGCCCCAGGAAGGGACGGGTAAGCCTGCGCCTCTGCGACAACGTAGTTTTGCATTCTTAAGCGGCATGGCTTCAATGCCTACAAATTTACGTAAAGAATATTATACATATATACATATCATCTTGAAAACATAACAACTTGAAAAGACTAACTACAATGTCATAAACAATACTTACAGCAGACGTGCTAGGCGATGGGTCTCCAGGATTACTCGCAGTGTGTGCATCAGGAGAAGAGTGGGTCGCCATAGGCGTATTGGAAGCCTGAGATGCCTGCCACCGCATCAATTCTTCCTTGACCTTCTCAGCAACTACATCGTTGACCTTCTTAGCAACTAAATCCTCAACTCTCTTATTCTCCTATACATGGATAAAAGAAACATTAGATTCTTATTAATGAATTTCCTTTTGCAGTAACATTCTAAAAAAAGAATAGGTTACCTCTTCTTGAGAAAGTCCCGCTCTGGGTTTGCGTAGAGCCATCTTCAGTATCAGAACTTACTGGATGGTGAAACGAGTATTCCCAAGGGAAACTCGGAGCACATACTGTTCAGTATGTGGGGGTGGCAAGTTGAGGATATATACTTGTCATCCACAATTACAGGTTATGGAGGATTGCTATGGTCATGCCTCAGATATTTGATGTGATTGAGGACAGTTGTGGTTGTACCTCGGATTAGAGGGTTTTGTATACCCTATTTTCTAGTTTTGTAACTTGTACCAAGTACAGACCAATTGTTATCAGTTGACTATATGTCACTGTTGGTAGTTTGACTGGTATGTCACTGCAGTTTACTCGTACTGACCGAGGGGAAGAGATCTTAGGATACCGACACTCCTAGATCTTATACGGAACTGAATAGCACTTCGCTGTGGTCAGTTGGACTTTGAGTGGTACGACTCATACTCCCCAGGGCATAATAATAAAAGATATAATACCAGCAGTGTAGTATATTTGCTAGGGTTAAATATGTATCACATTGGTTGATTAACCCTTGTCTTGTCTTTATACTACATAGTTCTTACATGATGCAAACTTATGACAATTGTACAATTCTACTTGATGTTACAACTTATTTGCTTAACTGCTTAGTATGCTTAAACTGTTCAATCTATTCATATTGTTTATTCAATATCCTAACTGCTCAATGTATTTACTTCTAATTAATGTTATAATCAATATATGTTGGAGAGAGTTATATCTCTCGCTGGGACTGGGTCTCACTCGTGGGTCACCACATTTTTTTAGGTGGTTGTGGGCAACGAGGTCGAGCTCGTGCTATGGAAGAGAACCAACCTGGTGATCAATAGATTCAGAAGGTTGGTTAGTTGTAGATGTTAGTCATAGATATTAGTAGTAGAGTCCTAGTGTCGTCCATGTACTCTCAGGTCCTGGTATGGGAATAGTTTTGTAGATGATATATTTGTATCGACACGAGATTTTGGTATTATACCAAAGTTTGTAAATATATGGCACAGACATGTGAAATATCTTTTGTATGCAGGATGTGACTGAGGTCTTTGGACCCATATGCAAATGCTTGTTAACTTATCTGAGATTGGAATGATGGACCTTTTATAAATGTTCTAGAGTTTATTTACATTGTTGGAATCGGTTTTAATTGTTTCACATTTTTGACTATGTGATTAATTAGTAGTTGATCGTGTTTTGTGTTTTGAGTAATCTTGTTTAGCGTGACGAGGTGTCACATGTGTCATCTCTACTCTTGGAATAGGAAGAACTTTGTGTTTGGACGGTCGCCAAATGCTTATTTCTTCTTGTTATGGGAGTGAGAGATGGGATAGTACGCATGCCATACACCAAGGATAAAAGATGAGGTGGGTTGGAACGTTGCTACGAGGTATGAGGACAAAGATTATAACATACCTTGGTGGAATGAATGATACATGGATAGGTACAAATGATAAGAGTATTAATATAATCACCTTGTGAGAATGTTTTATCATGAGCTATGTGGGATCTACATGTGATACAAGGTTGAGTTTGATAACCAAGAGGATGATCTCAGAGTTTTCTTGATGAAGATAAACTTAGAGTTCAAGATGAGACTTAAGAGGAATACATGGAGGTAGTATGTATTCAACATTACCTGATACTGAAGGATGTGAAGTGGTAATGGATGCTCTGGTGGAGATATAGCTGCCTAGTTTGGCTAGAAGAGGTTGTTAGGCTAACCCTAAGTTTAGAAAGGAGGAAAGTTTGGCTAACACATAGATGTAACTATAATGATTGATCAATTTAATGGTTGATTGGATAGCCAGCCTAGTCTTTGATGCAATGGAAGGATGGTGGTAGAACCTCATATGCACTTCTTTGGAAAGGAAGGTGATGAAACCCTAATTAGAATGGTTTAGGGTTTTCGAGGTATCAAGCTTGAGTAATCATAACAATGCAGGAGATCATGATATACATTGGTACTACAAAGATAGTAAGTGACAGTAGTATTTTGGATGTCTAAGGTGAAGTGCATGTGGTATGTTGCCATGCATGACAGGAGGTGAAGGACAAACACCAGTAACCCAGTGTATCGATATAGAGAATAAAAGAGTCCCTGAGAGGGAATGGGAGTTCATCACTATGGATGTTGCGGTAAGTCTCCCTTTGACCAAGAATGTTAAGATGCAATATGGGTTATGGTAGATTGCCTCACCTAGATAACATGAGAAAGAAGGGAGTACTATCAAGAGATAGATTATGTTGAACTACATAAGAGAGAGAAATGTTTCAACTACACCATGATATGAGTTCAAAAGTTCTTGAGTATGACCTAACGGTTCACTTTCATGAGGTGGACGTAGAAACATACATAACTCAATGTTGGTACAGTTTATCACCCCTTACTAATGGTTTGTATGATCTAGATTGGAGGGTATGATGAGAGCATGTGTGCTTGTTCAGGGTGATATCTAGAGACAGTTCTTGTCCTATGAAAGATATAATGATAACCACCATAGCCAGTATCGGGTTTTAAAGAAGCTCTACAAGGGAGGTTGTGTCGGTCACCACTTCAGTAAGGTGAAGTTGGTGAAAGGACCACCGTTTGTGTAGATGAAGTTGATTTGATCATGAAATGGCTGAAAGGAGCCTAGAGACGATGAGCATTGTGAGTGGATGTAAGTAGACTGACATGCAATTCACTGCGGGAGAATATGTGACATGAAAATCCGACCCCTCTAAGTTATAGCTAAGAGAGTTGAGTCCCCGATATATGGGTCCATTTGAGATGGATTGGTGGAGAAGGTTATGGATAACCTTACCCCTCAGGATAAAGAAAGGTGTGATGAGTTCCAAGTGTCCAATTTAGAGCCCTATGTGAGGTACCCAGACCATGAGCTAAACAATGAACCTAGTGAGCCCCAAGGGAGGCTGAAATGACCTGAGTCACCTGTGCAGTTTATAGATGCCAGGATGAAAGAACTCAGGGAAAATAATATGTGATGATAATGGTTCTTTGGAAGTGCCATGGGTAAGGTAAAGCCACATAGGGACCATTGATGGACATGGAAAAGTCTTATCCTGAATTGTTTGTTTTGCTTGATTGAATTTTGAGGAAAAAATTCCTATAAGAGGAGAAGGATGTTACAACCCCAATTTTGGGTTCCTTTGGTGAGAAATATGATTTCTCATAATAAAGATAAATGAACAAATAATGATGTCTTTTGACTGAATGCATGAATTTCGTGTTGTATGTGTTCTTAATGGGCCTTATTGGCCATTGAGCCCAATTGAAGGAAAAAGAAAAAAAGAAATGAAAAAGGAATTCAAAAGAATACATAAGAGAATAAATAAATAAAAACAAAAGACAAGGGAATAAATTCCAAAAATAGGATTCTGAGTTTTTGGGGTTCCTTGGGGTTCAAGGAACTCAAAATCATAAATTGATGGTAAAAGAAACAGAAAAGATATGGAAAATATGAGTAATTAAATGATAACTTGCAATCCAAGAAAAGAGATCGTCCACTTGAGATAATAACACCAAATTTTGTAGGATGGAAGATGGAAATATAAAAAAGGTTTCCTCAAAATTTGGATTAAAAAGGAATTACCAATTGGGAGTTATGGTTTTTCCAAGTTATCATTGAATTAGGAATATAATTCGAATTAATTGGAAATTTATTTCCTTTTGATCAAACACGTGTGATGAGGGCCCTTGGATTTAGATCCAATGGGCACTGCTCATCATCCAAGTCCCAGTGGGATGAGGATTGTAGCCATGACAGAGGGATTCTTATTCCCTTGTTTTCGTTGACCCTAATGCATGTGCATCCTTGGAAAAAGTTCCATTGGCTTCGGGAGACAGAGAAGAAGCTTCCCGACCCTGGTTTGTTGAGGTTTTGACCTAACCTTTCTAAACACCCAATTGGGTTAGGACTCAGGTTGTGAGAAGGATTGGGAATCGAAGTACGGACCTCCCACTACCTATGTAAGGGCACCCCTCTATCCCTCGACTCGCTACAATCACGAACGACTTATCTCCAGATTCTGTATCCCTCTCCAACTCTCAATTGGACTTGCTCCGGCGAGACCTCACCGCAGAGCCATCATGTTTCTCAAGCAGAGATAATGAAAGGGATTACGCACAGTCATTGTGTGATCAGGGATCAAAGTGAACACGCACAGGATCCAACGACCCTGAGGCGACGCGCTTTATTAGACGAGTTAGTGGGGGCGATCGTTGTGGATCGTCTGATCGGGAGTCCATTGTGGACTCAGGAGAGATCCAGTGGACCGGGCCTGGAAGGCGCGTGCAGTGGAGATGGCTGAAGTAGAGCATCAGATCCACAAGGGGTCTAGTGGCTTACCGATCCAACGGTCAAGTATTTTCGGTAAATCTCTCTCTCAGCCAAATAATCAAGAAAATTGCTTTTCCTTGCTAAAATCGTAGTAATAGCTAGGAACCTCATATGGGAAAACTATATATATGAAAGTTGTGTATAAAAATTCAAGGAATCTAATAAAAATACTTTGAGAACCTGATTCTACTCCGTTTTGCAAAAGAACCCTAATTTTCTAGTAAAGTGTATTAAAGGTTGATGAGAAACCCTTATTGAATATTAAGGGTGTAATTTAGTGAATTAATAGGTCAAATTGATAAGCTTAACCCTGTTAATTATAAAGATGGTTTAATTATCCATTTTGAATGCAAAGATGCCTAAATTAGAGTTGTAATCCATAAAAGAAGGCTCATCTATATGGGAACCCTAATTTGGGATAAAAGGAGATAAAAATCATATTTATTTGGAATAAGGAAATCAGATGCTTAATAAAGATTCTAAACTTGATAAGATGTGCTATAATGAGAAATTAGGTGTTTCATGTAGTTTTGATAAATTAAGGATCATAATATTGAAAGAGGAGGTAAAAACCCTAATTTCCAAAGAAACCCTAAAATTGGAATTGAAATCCTAAGTAATGTGATGAAATTGGATAAGTATTAATAAAAGGAAATTGGTACTTTTATTTCAGGATTTCTATTCCTCATTTCTTGCTTGATTAGGTTTCTCTGCATACTTGAATCTTTCTTGAAATATACAATTGAAGGTATGTGGTTACGCTTATGAATATCTCGAAATAGTTTTCTAAGGTTTTCCGAAGTTTTCATTAATGACTTGAAATAAATTGTTGGATGAATTTAGTTCATGCAAACTATAATGTGGATATGACTATCACATAAGATATGTGCCTACTAGCTCAGATCCTGGTCCCCTCTGTGGCTTAATGGTTGACCTAGTATATGGCTACCTAGAGGGTAGGTCCATCAGGTCATTGAATGACTTAGTATATGGCTACCTAGAGGGTAGGACCATCAAGTCATATTGAGTTAGATATTGGGCTACCTTTGGGTAGTGCCATGCGAATCTATTACCCTATGTATTGGCTACCTGTAAGGTAGGACCATGGCAGTAAAGATCTACCTTTATAGAGGTATCATATAAGTCCACTGTAGGGACAACACAGAGTTGTGGATAGGTATGGATTGAGTAGTATGGTTTAAAATGTAATATTGGCTGTTAATTGATAATTGACTGATTACTTTGTTATCATAGTTGCACGATTATTGTTTCCCCCACATACCAGCTTCTTGCTGACCGACGTTTTGTTTGTCGGTGTTTTAGCTACAAATGAAAAGAACAAACAGTAAAGTGGCATATGCGGAATTAAATGGGAATTAACGTGTACAGGAGGATTAGTTAGATTAGTATCTTCATGGGTAGAAGTTTAGAAATCCCAATTTTAAAAAGGTAAGCAAAGTTTTATTTTATACAAGTTTTTTGTTTAGTTGGTAAAGTTTATTAATTGTTATTGATTATTTGTCGAACCTTTGATCCGGGTTATTGGTTAACGGCTCTGACCTTTCGGTCTCCCTTAATTGGGGGTTACCGGGAGACGGGGTCGTTACACTAACTCACATAACTGAGAAATGGTATCAACCGCCCTCCTGGCAGGGTATGACCACATCCAATCCTATGAAATGCATAGAGTCAATAGTATATGACTCTGAGCTTCCACTAAGGGAAAACCCATTTCACCATCCAACAAGTACTGACGTTGTAGATGTATCTATGGCATAGGGAAACTACATAATTAGGGTTTCACTTGATTAGTTAAGCCAATTTGGTATCTTTTAGCATCAATCAAGTTAACACGTATAAACCCTTAACAAACTCGACAAAGATAAGGGTATAATACAACTCCAGAAGATATAAAACATATGAGGTATAATCTTGTCACAACATCACTTAATACCACTACCGTACAAGGAAATAAACATTATCTCATCACTAAGGGATATCAATCCATCATCTCATTACTACAAGATATCACCTCTCACTAGCCATTGACCCTCTACCAGGTCATAAGACCCAAACCACGTAATTCTTGCACATCACCATTATCTCATCATGTCTCATAAGGGCTCACAATCATTACCATGTGTCACGTTAAACACACCATAGCATTGAAATAGATATGTCAACCTGAAACATTCAAGTTTATATGAATAGGATAGAGACAATGCATCGTCATTACGTACTATTGCTTTGCACAAAGTAGACAATTATATCATAGTCCCATATTAGGGTTAGGCTTTCAATATTGTAATAAATTAAGGTTTCCAAATGGCATTTAGTATCAAAACCTAGATACATTACTCTTTCCCATATTCTTAGAGACCTTTTAGCCACCATTATCATCACTCGATAACCACATAGGAACCATCCATCCATGGATTATCATTGGTCAAAGAAGGTATAAGGTTACAAGCTATGTGACCAAAGAACATATGACCTTATGGTAAAAGGTCATGACCAAAACCAGCAACCAAAGGCATGACAACATCCCATCGGTCAAAGAGACAAAGAACCCACACCAGAGACCAAAGGACCACACATGGTCGAAGAGAAAACTATTGGTAGAAGACTACATCACCGACCAAGAACACCACTCAGTATTCAGCGGTCGAAGTGAACGTATTCATGTGACAGAAGAGAAACCTCACATCATCGGTCGAAGGGAAAAACCTTAGGCAGAAGACCACTAGGTCAAAGGAAACCAAGTTGAAGGCATTCAGGTCGAAGATCATGTCAGCAGCTGAAGAACATCACACCCATTCTCATCGACTGAAGATTAGGGTAAGCCAAATGACCAAACCAAGGAAAACTATCGCAACAACTGTGAAACTTCACCAATCATTCGATCACTTGGAACACAACATAAAGAATATATTAGATGGTAAAAATATCATCAAAGAATGAACAAAATAGGTGTTTATCATCTTAGAAACCGAAACTTCAAGAAAAGAAGTGCATTAAGAAAAAACATGTCCAAAACACTAGAATCTAGTGTGACATATGATCAACATGAAAACCATGAAATGATAGATGAAACCCCAAGTTTCAAGCACTTGTAAACATAACCAAACTCCACCTCATGCAAGGTAACCGAACCAAGAACCAAGGAAACAAAACCAAGGTCAAATTGCAAGTAAAACCATCATCATCTCCATTATTTAGATTTCAGGTAAGTGAGTTAGGGTTTAGGTAAAGGAACAAATATATCCAAGATGATCATAGGAGAACAAACCCTAAACAAGATACCATTATAAACAACATTTAATCACATTTTTGGAACAATTTTCATGTAGAATTAAAGTTTAATAAAGTAAGAAAAATAGTTATATAACCCACCTTAGATGATGGTGCAACCACCTCCAAGCAAGAAGCTCCAAAAGCAAGAAAGAATCCTAACCTTGATCTCCACCACGAACAAGCTAGTCACCACCTCATAAGAGAAGAACAAAAAAAAACCTAAGTCAAAGATCAATGAAGAGAGATACAAACTCTAGTCTGAGAAATAAAGGGAGAAGGATAAGGTCTTCATTTCACTTAGGTACTATCATGGAGAACCATGGATTCAACCTCTATCGAGAGAAGCTTCTCAAAAGACCACCATGGAGAACCATGGGTTTGGCTAAGATAAGAGAAAGAGGTAGGGTTTTATAAAGAAATGAGATAAAGAAGATGGGTCACTTACCAAGGATCAAAGATCACCAACAAAGTAACGAGAGATGATGCTTCAACTCAAGTTCACCACATGCAAGATGATCGACCACAAAATCTTCAAGTATGAGTTCCTCTTCACCACTTAGCTCTAAGGTCCAATATCCAAATATGAGAGAGGTAAATAAGGTGAAAAAATGATCATATCCATGCGAAAGGAGGGGTGTATATACCAAAAGGTGGAGAGAGATGAAAGGGTTTATGGGTCATGAACTTAGGTGCCACATGTCCCTTAAAGAACAAACATGCATCCAGTAAAACCATGTAGGCAAGATAGGTCATGAAAACCAAAGAAAATTAGTGACCTCACTTGGTCCTAAAGGACCATCGGTCGAAGGAAACATGGCCACAAAGGCTCATAGTCGAAGACTTTCAAGGTTCAAGTGACCAAACCAAAACACTAGATTCTCTTTGACCCAAAAAGGGAGTTCCATACTTCTTCAACCAAAGGAAACTCTACCATACACTTTAACCACCTTCAACCACAAATAATATACCAAGAAACATCAAGGATGGTTGCTGAAAGACCAAGATAATCTTCGTTCAACACAAGGTCAACATCAACATAGGGCAACTAAGAAAACCCTAAAAACAAAACTCAACATGTCACCACTTCTCTCCTCATCAAACCAAGGCACAACAAGGCACCTAAAATCACCATCCTTTCTTTAAAGATGCCAAAACACAAGAATCACATCCAACATGTGACAAATTGCATGATAACCCCTCAAAAAGGGTAAATTTCAACTTGGTCCAAAACAAACATATTTTTAACGAAACTAGTACAAGCATCATCCAAATAGGAAAAAGTTGAAAACATAACCATGTCGCGTGTTATTAAAGCTCATCATATGATTATTTTAAGGTTTAAACATCTTATTAAGCAAAGCAAGCATAGTTAAGCACTAAACTGGGTCAGGGGTTTTACAAGAATCATCTTCATTTAGAAAATGAATAAATACATACTTATAAAGCTTGTAAGGTTCTTATCTACAATTTCCTTTTTTTAATTCAAAAAAATTGTTTTATTCTAATATGTCCTATAACAAAAAGAGTCTAGGAGACATTATATACATTTTTTATACATTTTAGTTACAAATTTATCTTTCATATGATATGGCAGTCGTACAAGGGTACAAGCGTGTCTCGATGCAATTTTTTGTTTAGTTTAAAAACTACAAACTTGTATGTGATTTACTATTTATAAATGGTCTTCAAAAGAGTTGTTAACCTCTAGTAGTTAAATTACTAATTGGAGTGTGTATTCTAATAAAGTTGTTTGCACTGACACAGTAGGAGATGACTACTATCAACCTCCTCACACAAATTATTTTTGTGACTAATATGCTTGGGTGTTTGGCAACCAACATCACAGAAGGTGAAGAACGTGGTCACTATTACATAACACCCAGAAGGATATAGGCTATAGAATT
Source organism: Alisma plantago-aquatica (assembly GCA_963693085.1). Lineage (NCBI taxonomy): Eukaryota > Viridiplantae > Streptophyta > Magnoliopsida > Alismatales > Alismataceae > Alisma > Alisma plantago-aquatica. Next base: position 784,993,576 of record OY856411.1, on the reverse strand, counting down.
GCTGACACTGAGAAATATTTACTATAAATGTTATCCATGGCTTCTCATTTTAGTAATCATTTTCTTTTTCCTAAACACTATATCGAGTACGACACTAATCAATACAAGCTTCAACATAAGGATTTTTCCACATATACAATGTAATTTCCTATAAATTATAATTTTATCTTTGTTGTATGCTACATAAAACAATCTAACACTACATCTAGGGTATTTAACGTACTCTAAAATCCTCAAATCTAAGACATTGATAGTATATGTAGAATCTAAAACATCAAATGCCTGAAGTGCAACATACCACATGACACAACATATTTCAAACAAAGATGACTAAATGATGTTGCACAGAATCATTAACTTGACATTAAGCTAGATATGGAATTGTGAGTAGTGTTCAAATGTGAAGCCACTTGATATCTAAATGAGGACTTAATATATCATGGTAAAGCTTAATATGTAATAGCTAGTCTAGCTAGTCTTTCCTAGAATAGACAATTGAGCTATACATCTTGCAACACTCATGTGTCTATCATGTGAGACGTTTGTAGGTTATGTTACAAAATTGGATTTATAAAAATGATCCGCTTAACATTGTGTGGGTTACGTGATTGGAATCCCAAAACTTCTTTCCCTCTTCTCAATTCAGATATGGTATTAGAGTTTTAGAGTGTGTCATCATTCTTCTTCAATTTTGAAAGAGTGCTCTAGATTTCCTAAATAGATTCCTCATCACTGAGCACACATTATCTCCATCATGTGCTTTGTGATTCTCCTCCACTATGACAACCTCATTGTCATTGTTGTCTTAAAGATCATTGTTTAGATAGCAAGGCATGGATGAGAGTGTGAGCTAGAATGACTGTCTACGTCTTATTCAACCAAAGAATCAAGCAATTCATCTGGTATTTCAACCTTTTCCTATTAATTGTTTCACTACCTACTTTTCTTCTAGTTTTCTGATTCTAAATGGATTTTGAATCATTATTTGCTATCTCTTATCCACTAAGGTAGATCCGACCCTATCCATACCTGGTTGGACCAAACATGCCCAATTTCTCTCTATCAAGTTGAATCTAGATAGCTTCTTGTCACCAAAGTCACAAATGCACACATTTGTAGAGTCCTACAACCTAAAAGGGTTTCTAAAAGAAGCAGAATCACCATCTCCTCTTCTCATTCCAGATAAAAATGGAATTTTAGACACAAATCTAATGCATCGAATGTGGTGAGGACAAAGTGCTTTATAAAAGGATGGATCTCTAGATTTCTCATTGAAAAAGTGACAAGGGAAATCATAGTTTGCAAGATATACATTGAATTCTAGACTACTCTCAATAAGAAATTCAAAGAGTCTTCTCAATATCTTGAGTTTGAGGTAAATTCAAAACTAACAACCTTCTAGAAAGATAATGTATCTCTACCTAAATATCTTCATAAGTTTGAGAACATTTTCAATCAGATGAATGTTATAGGTTGTATTTTGAATGATAAAGAGAAGGTATTCACCTGGCTCAATGGTCTGGATAGTCCTGATTATGAAGGAGTTGTTATTTATATGCTAAAGTTGTCTATTCTATCTTATGTTAAAATGATCTTGTTGCTTCATGACTTAGAAATAAGAAATTCTAGACATCCATCTGCTAGTCACTCTATTGTATTTTATGCAAATAAGTCAAGTTTTAGTAATATAGTTCAACAAGTCACACATAACCATCAACAATTTTATAATCAAAACAATTATAGTGGAAAAGGAAGGTCTTTCGAAGGAAAAGGTAGAAGCCAAACTAATAATTAAACGCAGGTAATTCTTGGCAGCGGAGATGATAAGAATTTCACATAGTTCACATTACAAGGAAGAGGATTTACACAAATAAATTAACAAACTGGAGGCATGCTCAACAATTTTTAGGATAAAAATAATAGAGTACCAATCTAGTATCATATATACAAGAAAGGGGCATATTACCTTGAGGTGTTGGCACAAATTTGACAATGGTTTTCAAAATGAAAATGAACCCAAATACCTAATTGATAACACAAATGCAACCATTTCTCTAAGAGTAAATGATATTGATCTCACAAAGTGGCATGTTTATTTAGGAGGCACTAACAATGTGGTCCAAACATTAGGTAAATTGCACAATCTACGTGTTTATAACGCAGACATGAGATGGAAAACTACATAATATCACATCAAAACCCCTTGAGCATGATCTTATTGTTCCACTGATTAAAATAAACTAGTTATATGTGTGTCTTCTTACCTCATAATTTCCCTAGTATATTATTTTACTACCAGTATGGTATATATCGAGTACAAGAGGGCCCATGACACTCTAGAAAAGGGTAGCTATACAGATGGACTATGATTGATCTCAACATTCATACCAAATGTCTTATTATCTAGTAGGCATAAAAGTTCGAGGAGAGATGTAGCACAAGCGACTGGGACATCTGATTAAAGATATTCCCCAACAACTAAGTCAAGCTAAAGTGATTTGTAGTTATGAGATTGGTAATAGTTGTGAGATGAGTAAAATTAGAAGATTACCTACTAGTCATAGACAAATAAGGTTTGAATGGTCATTTCAGAAGACTTTTTTTCATGTATGGGAAAAGGCCCTTGTACCTTCTTGTTGGGTTTTAGGGAAGGCAGAGAAGGCTGCGGAAACAAACATTTTCTCCCCCAAACCCAAAACAAGGAAACGCGTCAACATCTATATATTAGGAAAGGATGGTTTGTGGAATCATACCTTGTCCCGAGGCTTGCTCGGCGACAATACCTCGCGCAATGCGCGGTCTTCAACTCCAGTCTTGGACGGCGTCTGTGCAGCTCCTGGTTGCACCGGGACTGACTCCTCCTCCTACCGGACTGTCAGATGACAGTTGTCCTCCTGAGCGGCAGTGTCGTCCCGCCTTTGTAGTAGTCCACACGGACCACCTGGAACTCCACACTCCTTGTCCCGCAAGGAAGTGGAAGGATTCGCACCCTCCTGTTGACCTACTAGTCGCCAACACACTCTCCTACCTTCAGTTGCAACTGCAGTTGTCTTTCCCTTGCTGCACCTCCCTTTTGCGGGAAGCACTTGCTCGGACTCTCTCTTGGTTACCAAAACCAGAGAGAACGACAACTTTCCAGAGCAACTGGTTGCACTGAGTTGTTGTTTGAGAAGCCCCCAATACCCCTATATATATAGGTGGGTCATGGGACATCGTTCTCTGTCCCCGGGAATATGAGACTAAAGCAGGAGTAGAAGGGTTTGAGATTTTCCACCAAAAACAACCAACTCGCAACCTGAACCGATCGGTTCACAAGTGAACCGGTCGGTTGGGGACCTGAACCGGTCGGTTGGAGCACAAACCGATCAGTTGGGACCCATGAGCCGATCGGTTTACTTCTTAACCGGTCGGTTCGTGGTCCTGGTCAGTTCCCGATTGACTTTCCTTCTTTTGTTTCTAATTGGTATCAAATACCAATCCTTGTTCCAATCAAATTGGGCAAGTGAAATGTAAGGAAAATTCTTACCGACCTGACTTTCCCAACTTGCTCGGTTGCACCAGTTGAACCGATCGGTTCAACACTTGAACCGCTCGTTTCACTCTGTACATGAGCCGGTCGGTTCAACACTTGAGTCGACCGGTTCAGCAACCTCAGCCGACCGGTTCAACACTTGAGCCGATCAGTTGGGAGTGTAGGTTGTGCAGAATCAGTCAATTGCGATTTCAATCAATCTGATACTCCAATCAATGTGTCCAACACCTTGAACCATATGACATTGAGCTATCTACTGATTGAGTGTTTATTTGAACTACTAAACTCCTTTAGTAATCAATCTAAACATTTCTTTGTGGACAAAACTCCTCTTCTAGGTTAAATCCTATGTGTGTGACCCTGCAGGTCCATTTCACGTTGGCAGTGAAAGTCCATAACACTTATGACTTCACAAGCAAAGAGCGGTGCCTAGTCACACATCAGTGCTACCCAAGTGAAAGTAGAAAGTTGGAGAACAACTTTCATCCTACAATCCGTGAATGGTGTTACAGTGAATGTATAATTACTTTGTCACTGATATCCCAAATGAACGCGAGGCATGGAACAGTCATCCTGTCAACGTTCATTCACTTTCTTGATCTTAGAGTAGATTGGAAGAGATATGTATGACATCAATATCACATATTGATTCACACATGTGTGCACGCCTTTCTCAATCCTACTCATCAAGTAGCCTTGGATATCAAACTCCCTGAGGAGGGACAAATCCCATATCTGTCACTCACCCCTCAAAATCCCCATGTGTCAAAGCCACCCAATCATCACCTTTATAACAACCCATGTTTCAGGACTGCGTTTGATGATGTCAAAGTGTGCCCAACGACATGTGTTGAGTGCAGTGATTTCAGGTCTAAGAATCACACTCACCACCATCAGTGTGAGTACTGACTGTGATTACCATGTCATGGTTCCATGTGTCAAACTCACGGTGGGCCTGTCCGGTACACTTGTTCTCTAACAAGTACCTATGTGTTTGGTTTGATATCACTATATCATGACTAATGAGATTATGTCATCAACCAACACCACAATCTAGTCTTGTGTGTCATTGTTGTCTATCTACCTTCCACAATGACATCCGACTAGGGACATAACAAGAATGTACAAACTCTTAGCATCCATATGATCTCATCGTTTAGGTCCTCAACCTGAAGGCATACGTCATTGAGTACTGTCATTCTCTAGACATTTAATCTGTTCTATCACTATCTCATATGATTGAACCATAAAGAATTGGAAGCTTGCCTTTGATGTTTATCAAATCAATCTCAATGTATCCCACCAATCATCCCATGATTGGCTCTCAGGGCATACATACCAACACTTCTTTGTATAATTTTCACTTTTATGTTCTTGTTACTGATTAGTATATAAGATATAACTGGTATATGCCTATGAAATACAAAAGTGATTTTTATAATGTGTTAGTCTCTTTCTATGAAATGGTTCAGACTCAATTTGGTGCCAATATTCAAATCCTTGAGTGTGATGTGAGAGGAGAATTTTTAATACTTATATGAAACAATTTCTTGATTAAAAAAGAATGGTTCACCAATTGTCTTGTCCTCATGGTCCATCTCAAAATGGTTTACCTGAAAGAGAACATCAACTTATTGTTGAATCAGGACTAGCTATGATGATTGAAGCAAATTTACCCAATAAATTTTGGTTGAATCATTTCCAACATCTAGTTAATTGATAAATAGAATACCAACACCAGTGTTGAACATGAAGTCATCTTTGAACCATGATATAATAATCCGCCTAACTACAATTATCTAAGAATGTTAGGCACATTACTTATCCATATATTCATGATTATACACAAGACAAGCTTGATCCAAGGTTTGTACACTTGTGTATTTCTTGGATATAGTACACAACACAACGGTTTCAAATGGTTTTATTTATCATCACAAAAATGTATATATCAAAAAATGTTGTGTTTGATGAGTTATTTTTTCCCTTTAAAGATAAAGGAACACAAATGACACCTTGTGAAGAAAGACTATTTTCTAGTTACATTCAATGAACATAATTCCTTTTAACCTATTTCAAGTAACATTAGTAATTCTAGAGAGTGAAAGAACACTGACATTTCCTTGCAAATTAACCTACACATACAATTGTGTGTGATAATAGTGTTGGTCTTCCCAATATTGAGAAAAAATATTTTCACAATGAAACTAAACACCTAACTATCTTATATCACGACTCAAACTCTAAAATTATTCCTGCTATCTCTCTGCCTAAATAAATTCTAGAATTCATTATACTAATACCGATATGTTGATCGAGATAATTTTGAAATGCATGTGCAAAGTTATTATATGAGTACTAATCTAATTCAGCCTAACTATCATGTGAATAATTTACATTCAACTGAAATAAGTACTCTGAGACGATAGAGAGAAAGATCAACACATTGTAAATAGTCATGGGATGATTATTAGAGGAAAGGCATGTGTAGTGAAACCAAATACAAAGTATGGTATGACAGCCTCCTTATTCCTACCATACAAAAGATTGTTAAACATTCCACATAGCATATGGGATGGAGTCAACCCATGAAAAAAGAACTACATGCATTATACGGAAACAATATATGGTCCCTAAACAACAAAGAACCAGATCAAAATGTTGTAGGTTGCAAATGTGGTCTTTAAAACAAAACTTAACCCAAATGGACCATGGATAGGATCAATACTAGATTAGTTGCAAAAGGCTTTCATCAGGAGGAAGGTATAGACTACCTAGAAACTTTTAGTCATATTTTCAAATCTCCAACCATCAAAGTCATGATGATTATCGTTGTATCTCAAAGTTGATCTATTAAATATCTGGTCATGTGCAATGCTTTTTTAAATGGAATCCTAGTAACTAGTTTCTAAATGGAACACTGATGTGGTTTATTATCGCACTGAAAAATTCACCCAGGGTTGAAATCCATGAGCTTTTACCAAAACCTTGTGCAATAATACCACTTGCAAGTGGACGGGTCTAATCGCAGTATAGTTAAGGATCGAATCCAAGGGAAAATGTATTTAAGAATTGTTGATAGTCTAGTCTAGTTCAAGTAGGACTAATATATAGAACAAAGGGGTGATTTGAGGTTAATTAAACTAATTGCAGGAAAGTAAAGAGTAGAATTAAAGTTGATCTAGATTAATGATATGGAATCGTTGGGATGGTACCAGGTTTCACCACCACTACACATGCAAATACATCCAAACATCAAACATCCAAGAAAGATATAACTATCAAAATAGAACTACTGTGAACCCTCCCTGAGGGATGTTTAGGTTCATGTAAGCATCACCTTAGGCATCATATGTCTCATCGCCATCCGGATCATGCACTTACAGTTCCAAAGATACAGATATCCAACTGAAGTTGTGGCCCTCCCTGAGGGATGTTTAGGTACACAAAGCATCACCGTGGGCTAGATGGCTCATCCCCTCATGGATCATACACTTACGACCTCAAGGAATCCCTCTCTATTTCTAGTCAGGGAGTCAACCGTGCTAATCGACAAGCAAGCAGGCTATTAATCTACAAGCAAACATCAATGATTAACAATGAAGATATAGATATCCAACTAAAGTTGTGGCCCTCCCTGAGGGATGTTTAGGCCACAGAAGTGTCACCGAAGGCTAGATGGTTTGTCCCCTCACAGATCATCCACTTTCTACCTCAAGGAATCCCATTCTATTTCTAGTTTGGGAGTCAACCTCATTAATCGACATTCTACCCTACATATAGAAGTTATCACAACATAGGGAAGAATAAGATAAAAGAATGCAAGCAATCAATCCACAAACATCAATGATTAATAATGAAATGAAAAGTTATATACATTTCCATGGAATGTTTAACAAGAGAACATGCTTGCATGGGCAGCGGGGCTAGTCCCCGCACCCCAGAGAAAAGGAACTACTCGCTCATGATGCGAGAAATAAGAAGAACAAGAGAGAGAGAAGGTTCCACCATGAGCATGATGCAGAAGGTATTCGTAGCTCGGTGAAGATGTTGTGGTCTAATACGTCATGTTGGAGCAGATCTAGGCGAGGAGGAAGAACCACCAAGGCAGACCGGGCAGATCCACTTCTCCACCTTCATTCTCGTCTTGACCTCCTTGCTCGTAGCAGGAGCAGCAGGTGAAGTGGAAATGGTGTGGATGATTGAGATCGAACTTGCGTTCAGGAAGCATGTCGGCGTCCTGAGTCTGATGCCTCAAATGAGGACTCTACGAGTCCTATTTATAGGCACTGGTTGGGGTCTTCATGATCTGGACCCTGTTGCAATTTTCACAGTTTTTCTATAATAGTTTTAGAGACCGTTTAGTCTTCTAAAGGTCTGGAGTTGATATGTCCAAATGGTCTTAGAGACCGTTTAATGACCAAACGGTCTCAGGCATATCCGTAGGCAAAACGGTCTTTCTAGTGAAGGGCATACGGTCTTGAACATGCACCCAAATGGTCTTTGCTTTTCACGGTCTGGTGTTGTCATCCAAACGGTCTTGGAGATCTTTGTTCCCTAACGGTCTTGATACCCGCAGCCTGTACGATCTCATCCAAGCGGTCTCCCTACTGTGAATGATCTTGTGGAAACCGATCATCATCCTATCAGTTAGGGAATGCAGGCACAGTCTCACAGTTTCTGTACTCTGAACGGTCTTGCTCTGATCGTCCAACCAGTCTTGGCTCAGCGGTCTTAACATTCTCGAGGATGTACACTAAATGGTCTTTTCTTCACTGATCGGTCTTGGTGTCCAAACGGTCTCGGAGTCTATGGCTTCCAAACGGTATGGCATTCTTTTCCTCCATATGGTCTCGTGTGATTGCTGGCCTAACGGTCTTGTGGACGGATGAGGCTTGAGCGGTATTGTGCCCTTGCCTGTCGAACGGTCTTGAGACTGAGTGTCATAGGATGATGTTTGCTCAGGATGTGGTCTAACGGTGGTGGCATGTTGAGTGACGATGGAGGTGTAGGTGGATCCCACGACAGGTGACGGTGGTGCTTAGGGTTGCACTGTGATTGAGGATGAGGAGAAAGGTTACGCTGGATGGGGGTGCAACTGTGGTCGGCGTGGTTGGAGGTGGTGTTGCAAGTGCCAGAGGACTTAGAGTTGTAGGTCTAGATGGAGGGAAGAAGAAGATGGAGGACGAGTCAAGTAGGTGTTGGGCGACACTGCTCTTCAAGGTTTTGATCTCTTCATGGTCTCGGTGTCTTGCTGGTGAGAAGCAATCGTCCAAATGGTCTTGAGGGTCGTGACTGCCCATACAGTCTGGAGACCGTGAGGCTTCACACGGTCTTGAGACCATGTGGCCTCACACGGTCTTGAGACCATATGAAAGGGGAAAACCATTTGGGAAGATCGTTAGGAGGGAGACCGAAAGGAGAGGTGAATGAGGGGCGTTGATCGGAGATCGTGTGGTGAGGGAATAGCCCAAGATCGAATGAGGTGAAACTGAATGAATCAAGATTGATTTGCCAAGACCGGTCGAGACCGTTTGGTCAAGACCGAGGATGAGAGGATCTTGAGTGAAGGTAAATCTAGGGTTGAGTGAAAGTGGGCCCCATCTGAAGGTTCACCCTCATCGTGACCAGCATAATCTACATGAAATACATATAAAACTAGTTAATAACTTGATAATTTGATCAACCAAGCAAAATTGCACATTGTAAGATTTAAGGAGATGAAATCGAATGTATTGAGTTGAATTGGGCCCAAATGGTGACTGAAAATCATGATGAATTTGGATTCATCAGAACCCCGAACTTAAACATTGCTTGTCCTCGAGTAACAAAAAATCCAAAACAGCCACCATATTAATGAATTCAATCTATGTGACTGCCTCATCTTCACATCATGATTTGTTTCCTTTCTGCATAGTATGACTAAGCATCTCAACTTCCTAAGACCACTGAACACATCTTACAATATCTTCGTTCCTAAGTTTGTTTTCCAATATCACTTCCTCCTCACTTTTTCCAACAACAAGCAGTTCTAAGAGCCCACAGAACAACAAGTGTGCATCTGATCTGACACTAGTGTATTTCAGGATGGTGGAGGCATTTATTGTGACTTTAGGTAGAAAAGGGAGTGAATGGTGGTATGGAAGGAAGAAATAAATCTCTCCTCTATTCGAGTCGAGATTTTTATTTTACGATTGCAATTTCATTGATTGCATTTTTTTGTGCAAACCTCTCCTCTATTCGACTCGAGATTGCATTTTCTTTTTGTGTGCACATAGGCATCTTTTCTTGGTGGTATGCCCCTTTTTATTAGAGAGGGGTATGGAAGAAGCGGATATAGAGGGAGGTGGTGTGCCACCCCGAACTTAGGGTTTGACACTATTTTGTCTATTTTTGTTTCTTTTTGATGGACGGAGGGGTACGGAGATGATAGAAGAAGTGTAGAAGAGAGTTCAGATCAGAATGCAACTTGATTTACAATCCAGTGCACCGGGTGGTTCTCTTTATCATACTCTGCTCAAATAATGACTTGATGAGGATCCACTGGAGATTCCATGTTATTGTTCCACTAGTCAGTAAGGAAGCACGACGTGTTTGATCCCTATCAGTTCGCCAGACACTTGTCATTTTTTTGTAGAAGGATCATGATGTTAGGATTCATAAGCTACACAAGATGATTTCAATCAATAGGCTAGTTTCAAAAAATGGTCGTTTTGAGGATCTGCTTCGGATAAGGAGGGTATAATGATTCAAAATGCATAGAGTGAGAAACTAGCCATCTAGGTAATGTCCTTTAATGAAATAGAAAGCGTCAAAACTTCATCAAGTATCTATTCGATCTCTTTGAAAAACTTTAAAAAAAAATTTAAAATTTTGATCAAAATTGCAATGATGAAATCGTAAGTTTGAAATAGATAGGAGTGGGTGGAAAGTAGAGTATGTACCACCCACCCTCCACCCTGAACTTAGAAATTTACTTGTCCCAAGCAAAATCTAAATCCGAGATGGAGGGGAAAATTCATGCTTGTTGGACCACCAGATGTGGTTGTGTTCCAATCAGCATGTATCCTCCATCTGAAAATCTCAAAAATGAAGACTAGTTAAAATTTAAGATAGCATCTCGTGATGAAATTTTTATTTAGTAAAAACATTTCTAAAAAGGAATTATTCTAATGCAAAATTAAAAGTAAAAATGAAATTATTGATCGGGTTGCCTCCTGACAAGCGCCTTTATTTTACGTCGATGGCTCGACGTGGATACTATCACCATGGTGGGGCTCTAGGTGGAACTTGAGCTGGATGGATATATTCTTTTGGTGGTTTCTTTCTCAACCATTGATTAACCCTCACTTTGATTTTAGCCTCTTGTATTCTTCCCCATAAAGAGCGAGCAATGTAAGAGCAAATAGGGAAACAACTTGAGTTATGTTGAAATGTTCTTTGTTGCTCAATCTGAGGTGGAGAATAGTTGTAGGAGATCTGACTGGAACCATTGATGGTGTAGTGTTGTTGAGGTGTAGAGGAAAATCTCATTTGTTGATTAACTATCCCTTCATCATAGCAATGCTGGTCATTAACATTTATCACATATGGATCCGAGGGATGTTCCTTGTAGAGACCACAATCCAAATCTTGTTGCGGAGGGAAGATGAAATCAGTAATCTCTGTCTATTGGGCTATCAGTGCATTCCAGAGGATAGTTGTTTCTGGATGAGGACGCTCATGGACACCTAAAAATGGTTTGGTTTGTGCCATGACAGGGTTGAGAGGTGTCTCCTCCTTTTCACAAATGTATTCAATTGTTTCTATAGGCTTGAGTTCCTCAAAAGTAGCTTCAACATCTTCTTCTGTAGAGTTGATAAATTCGATGCAATCCTTTACTTGTTCGTCAGTAGGTTCATCAACTAATGGGTCCATTAGAGCAACTTCTAAAGGATCGTCTGATTCATGATTCTCTTGAGTGAGAAGTGACATCTTCTCTATGCAATAAATAAGACAAACTTCTTCTTACATGTTTGGTTTTTTCATATTTTCAAAAACTTTAAACTCGAGAGTTTCTTTTCCTAGTCAAAAAAGCAAGGTTCCTACTTCAGTATCAATTAGAGATCTTACAGTGGTGAGGAACGGACTTCCAAAGATGAGAGGATTTCTGGCATCTTCTTTTATGTCCATAATGGCAAAGTCACATGGAACATATGCATCCTTGCCTACCTTGACTGGGACATCTTTGAGGATTCCTAACAAACGTTTTATCAAATTGTCTGCAAGTTGTATAGTTATGCTAGTAGGAAGAAATTCTAAAAATCCTAGCCTCTTACTAAGGCTAAGCGGCATGATCGAAATGCTAGCACTAAGATCAGCTAGTCCCTTCTTATATGTAGAATCACCAATATGGCATGAGATACCAAAAGATCTAGGATCTTTCTGTTTCGCAGGCATGTTGCTTTGAATAATATCGGAAGTAGTAGTTGCCAGTTTAACCATCTCAACTTCCTCGGTTCCATATTTCCTTGTGAGGAGAGACTTCAAGTACTTTGTCTAGGCTGGTATCTCTACCAGCGCATCTAGAAAGGGTATATCAACATGAATTTTCTTCATAGCTTCCTTGAACTTGTTGAAATGGGTATCAAGCTTCATTTTCCTTAGACGAGATGGAAAAGGTATACGAGCTTGTATACATGAATATCAGGTTTTGGTGTTGCTTCTTCCTCTTCTGTAGCAAGTTTCACATAATTTTCTTTGTCTAACTTATCATTGCTTGGCTGCTCCTTCGGAATAGATTCAGGTTCTTTATCAACTTGATCATTCACCTGGTCTTGTTCATCTATGATGACCACTAGTGTCTTGACAGCAGGGTCGGGATATACATTACTAGAACAAGTCATAACAACTTTCAACTGCTCAGGATGTTTAGGGTTATTCTCTGGTTGACCAGCAAAAGCTCTAGCTAGAGGCTTGAGACTAGCTGACAATTGGGCTAACTGAGATTCAATAGCTTTCTAGTGGGCTTTTTGATTAACTATCATGGTTTATTGTGCTTGTAGCATCTTCTCAATGGATGATAGTTTGTCATCAGGAGAGATGGGTCTGACTTGTTGTCCTTGTTGTGGTAAAGGACATGGTTGGGTCTTGGGACTGAGGGTTGTTCTAGTATTTGTTGTAGTTCCTATTCTGGAAGTTACTTTTGAAGTTACTTTGGTTTCAAAAATTTTGTTGTTGGTTATACTGGTATCTCGGCGGACCTCATTGTTGATTGTTTGAATCAAGTTGATGCGAGTTTACCGTTCCAGAAGGATTTCCATACTGAAAATCGATATGGTTCCTATTCTGACTTGGATTGTAATAACCTTGACCGGGGATAGTGTTAAAAGCATTCAGGATTTCCATCTTGCCATTATCTCCTTGTCCATTGATTTTGCTTAAAACAACATCATAAAGAACATTGTAGGATAAAGTAGAGTGGTCATTGCCTTTACAGGCTTCATAAAATAGAGAGGCAGACTTGACTTGCTCTTGTTGTTTTGGGAGTGAGTGTCTTCTTTCATTGGAAGCAAGAGACGATTCGATATGGTCTTTCTTGGAAACTAAGAGTTTGAGGGCTTCAACGATAGACTTGTACTCAGGAATAGCTTCAAACATAGTCACCTTCAATACTTCTTTGCCTACTGATCTACCCCAATTAGCTTGATTTTCAGCTCCAAGGGTGACAACCTTCCATGAGCTGTCATAACTTTGACGCATGAAGTTACCACCATATGAGGAGTCTATGAACATCTTGATGTCGTCATCCACACCCCTATAGAAGATCTCGATGAGTTGATTCTTAGGAATGCCATGGTTTGGATACTTGCGTAGAAGCTCCTTGTATCTTTCCCATGCTTCAACAAGCGATTCTCCAGGGACCTAAGTGAACATTGTTATTCGACCCCTAATTTCATAGGTGAGAGAAGGAGGATAGAACTTTTCCAAAAAATATTTTGAAGTTACTCCCAAGTGGTGATGAGTTCGCATTGCAAGGAATTGTACCAAATTATAGCTCTATTAGCAAGAGAATACTTGAAAAGACAGAGTCAGATGGAATCATCTGTGACTCCATTTTTCTTCGTCATAGCACATAGATCAATAAACCTCAGAAGGTGCTCCTGACTATCTTCTCCTTGTTTACCATAGAATGGGCTATTTTGAAGCAAGGTGATCTAATGTGCCCTTATCTAAAAATTTGGAGCATTGATAGGAGGAGGTTGTACTAGGTGATGAACGTCATCAACTTTGGGAATGGAAAACTCTCTAAGGTCCTTTTGTAGTTCTGCTTCTTGTATTGCTGCTTGAGCTACTCAGATCTCTGTCTCAACTGTAGCTTTGGCTTCTTGCATAAGCCTATCACTTTGTGTAGCCATGGCTTGAACAACCCTCCGGGCTATTTCCTCCTCTTGAGCCATTCTTGCTTGGTTCTCTCTGTTCTGACGATGAAAAGTTATGTCAATCTCAGGATCAAAGCTAGCAGTGATATCGAGACTATTAGAGCGGTGCATACACTAGACTTTGTTGGTACCTGAGATGGAAATATTTTTCAGAAGTGAGATTGACGGAGTAGAACTGAATTCAAGTAAATGATCAATTGTATCAAAAGTAAAAGCAAAATCCTAGATTAGCCTCAAAAGAACTAGATTTGACTAACTGATTTTGTTGTCCCCGACAACGGTGCCAGAATTTGGCGTGGTTTATTATCACACTAACAAATTCATCCAGGGTTGAAACCCCTGAGCTTTTACCAAAACCTAGTGCAATAATACCACCCGCAAGAGAAGAAGTCTTATCACAGTACAGTTAAGGATCAAATCCCAAGGGACAATGTTTTTAAGAATCATTGCTAGTCTAGTCTAGTTCATGTAAGACTAATATTTAGAACAAAGGGGTGATTTGAGGTTAATTAAACTAATTGTAGGAAAGTAAAGAGTAGAATTAAAGTTGATCTAGATTAATGATATGGAATCATTGGGATGGTATCGGGTTTCACCACCACTACACTTGCAAACACATCCAAACATCAAACATCCAGGCAAGGTATAACTATCCAAATAGAACTGTTGTGAACCCTCCCTGAGGGATTTTAGGTTCGTGTTAGCATCACCTTAGGCACCAAATGTCTCATCGCCATTCGGATCATGCACTTATGGTTCCAAAGATACAAATATCCAACTGAAGTTGTGGCCCTACCTGAGGGATGTTTAGGCACATAGAAGCATCACTGTGGGCTAGATGGCTCATCCCCTCATGGACCATACACTTACGACCTCAAGGAATCCCTTTCTATTTCTAGTCAGGGAGTCAACTGTGCTAATCGACAAGCGAGCAGGAAATTAATCTACAAGCAAATATCGACGATTAACAATGAAGATATAGATATCCAACTGAAGTTGTGGCCCTCCCTGAGGGATGTTTAGGCCAAAAAAGCATCATTGAAGGCTAGATGGCTCGTCCCCTCAAGGATCATCCACTTGCTACCTTAAGGAATCCCATTCTATTTCTAGTTTGGTAGTCAACCTTGTTAATCGACATTCTACCCTACATATAGCAGTTATCGCAACATAGGGAAGAACAAGATAAAAGCATGCAGGTAATCAATCCACAAACATTAACAATAAGCAACGAAATGAAAAGTTATATACATTACCATGGAATGTTTAACAAGAGAACAAGCTTGCATGGGAAGCGGAGCTAGTCCCCTCACCTCAGCGAAAAGGAACTACTCGCTCATGATGCGAGAAATAAGAAGAATAAGAGAGAGGGAAGGTTCCACCATGAGCATGATGCAGAAGGTAGTCGCAACTCGGTGAAGATGATGTGGTCTTCTACGTCATGTTGAAGTAGATCTGGATGAGGAGGAAGAACCACCAATCTAGACTGAGAAGATCTTCTTCTCCACCTTCTTTCTCATCTTGACCTCCTTGCCCGTAGCAGGAGCAGCAGGTCAAGTGGCAATGGCATGGATGATCAGGATCGAACCTGCATTCCGACATCCTGTCGGCATCCTGAGTCCGATGCCTCAAATGAGGACCCTGCTGGTCCTATTTATAGGCACTAGTTGGGGTCTTCACAATCTGGACCCTGTTGCAATTTTCACGGTTTTTCTATAATAGTTTTAGAGACCGTTTAGTCTTCTAACGGTCTGGAGTTGATATTTCCAAATGGTCTTGGACACCGTTTAATGACCAAAAGGTCTCGGGCATATTCGTAGGAAAAACGATCTTGCTAGTGAAGGACATACGGTCTTGAACATGCACCCAAACAGTCTTCACTTTTCACAGTCTTGTGCTGTCATCCAAACGGTCTTGGAGATCTTTGTGACCTAACAGTCTTAGTACCCACAGCTTGCACGGTCTCATCCAAGTGGTCTCCCTACTCCAAACGATATTGTGGTGGCCTATCGGTTTCGGAACGTGGGCGCAGTCTCACAGTTTCTGTACTCTGAACGGTCTTGCTCTAATCGTCCAACCGGTCTTGGCTCCGCGGTCTTAACGGTCTCGAGGATGTGCACTGAACGGTCTTTGCTTCACTTATCGGTCTTGGCGTCTGAACGGTCTCGGCGTCTGTGGCTTCCAAACAGTCTGGCGTTCTTTTCCTCCATACAGTCTCATGTAATTTCTGGCCTAACGGTCTTGAGGACCAATGAGGCTTGAGCGGTCTTGTGCCCTTGCCTACCGAACGATCTTGAGACCAAGCGTTGTAGGATGACATTTGCTCGGGACGTGGTCTAGTGGTGGTGGCACGTTGAATGACAGCGGAGGTGTAGGTGGATCCCGCGACAGGTGATGGTGGTTCTTAGGGTTGCACTATGATCGAGGATGAGGAGGAAGGTGACGCTGGACGGAGGTGCGGTTTCGGTCGACGTGGTTGCAGGTGGTGTTGCAGGCACCAGAGGAGTTAGGGTTTTAGGTCTAGGAAGAGGGAAGAAGAATATGGAGGACGAGTCAAGCAGGTGTTGGGTGACACTACTCTTCAAGGTTTTGATCTCTTCACGGTCTCAGTGTCTTACTGGTGAGAAGCAATCGTCCAAACGGTCTTGAGGGTCATGACTGCCCATACGGTCTTGAGACCGTGAGGCTTCACACGGTCTTGAGACTGTGTGGCCTCACACAGTCTTGAGATCGTACGAAAGGGGAAAACCATTTGGGAAGATCGTTAGGAGGGACACCGAAAGGAGAGGTGAATGTGGGGCGTTGATTTGAGATCGTGCGGTGAGGGAATAGCCCAAGATCGAATGAGGTGAAACCAAATGTGTGGTGAAGTGTTCAAAACATACATCATTAACTAAGTGGAAGCAATTACTAACAGCAGATTATTGAAAATCGCTAAAAATTAAAACCTTTTTCAAAGAGATCCAATCATAGGAAAACTCTTTCAACAAGAACCAATGTATTACATTTACATTCTGGTTCATAAGTACATATTTTGTACCATCTCTTCTCGAGAGTTACAATATCCACTACCTTGTTAATAGCTAAACACAGACAATATAAGAACCTGGAGGCATCAATCCAAAAACTTAGATCGATGTAAAAATACTAACTACTAACTCCAACGACCTGAGAGTACAGAGACGACGGATAGGACTTCTATCTACAAGACACGACAGAGAGTACCCTCAACCTGAGTTGTCACTACTGTCTCTGCTATTGTTGATGTTCTTCCTCTGTAAGATATTCTCAATCTCCTCCGTGCTTGTCCACCTAAAAATATTGGATCCCACGGGGGTGAGACAATTGTAATTGCCCCAGTGAGAGATATAACTCTCCGCCAGAAACATTATTATTGCAGTTTAATGATATATAGTTGGGCAGAGGATAAGCAGTTTAAAACATTCTCATATTTTAAAGTATTACAACTATTTATGATAGAATAGTAAATCATCTATTCTCTTCATAGGGAATAGGAAAAACATGTATATCATTTGTCTATCAAACTATATCATCATGTCAAACTTATCCTGTGACACTCATTATCTTGATATGTCACCCCTGAGACATTCTTGTTTCAATCTACTGGCCTTTTATTAATCGATGTAAAAATACTAACTCCAACGTTTATATCATTAATACAGGCATCAATCCAAAAACTTAGACATTCTTGCTGAATAGATAAGGGATTACATCTACCATGTACTCATATATCATTAATACATGCATTGGGTTATTACCAATCCTATGTCATCATTACAAGAATTGGGTTATTACCAATCCTGTGTCATCATTGCACGAATTAAGCCTCTGTCAGGTATTGGACTTTAACCAATCCTGATTACACCGCTAGGTATTGGACACTACCAATCCTGATTTCACAGCCAGGCATTGGACTTTAACCAATCCTAATTTCACAGCCAGGCATTGGACTTTAACCAATCCTGATTACATCGCCAGGCATTAGACTTTAACCAATCCTGATTTCACAGTCATGCATTTGACTTTAACTAATCTTGATTACACCGCCAGGCATTCGACACTACCAATCGTGATTACACATCCATACATTGGACTTTAACCAATCCTAATTACACCACCATGCATTGGACTTTAACCAATCTTGATTTCAAAGCCAAGAAATGGACTTTAACCAATCATGATTACACCGCCAGGCATTGAACACTACCAATCCTGATTACACATCCAGGCATTGGTCTTTAACCAATCCTAATTACAGGCATTATACCTCTTCCAGGTATTGGACTTCAACCAATCCTGATTACACAAACCATGGGATATAATTTCCTTTGACTCATCATTAATCATCACATCCTTCTCTAGGCTTTGAACCCTGAGGTTAGCCTTCATAGCTGTTCACATTCTTTATTAAATACAATTATTCCTTTTATTAGGTTTATTGTTATCATTTCTTAGAGTAAACTTTTATAATCATCTTGGTGCCTCTCACTATGCCATAATTGTTCTCATGGCTCATAAGGATCATGAAGCATCTTTTCACCTCTCACTAGGCAACATATAACCATATGGCTCACAAGGCCATTGAACATCTTGTCACCTATCACTAGGCAACAATAATATATTACTTCATGAAAAACAATAGTAACACCACTATTCCCTCAACATGGTTAAAGCTTACTATTCACATTACATTAGGGTTTCTCATGTCCCATTACCCAATTTAGGGTAAGGGTTTTCCCATCTCAAATTAATTAGGATTTCATATTTATCAAATCAACCCTAATATGTTGCTCCACACCTCTAGGAGCATCCATTAACATCTTGAGTATTCAATCATGTTTATTACTCTTAACATTTATCATTAAATGATTATCAATACAAGGTATGAGTTCATTTCTCATCCTTATCATGGTATGATTACATCATACTCATTAGTTTGGCTTAACCCCATTCTCAAGGTATATTAGCTTATACTTATCAAAGTATATCAAACTCATTACATTTCATTGTAACAATCTACATAACATACGTCATGTGTTTCTTGTCCAAGTATATTGGATTTGAGGTGCATCAAGGTATATCAACCCTGGAATGCTAAAAGTGATACCTATCATATCTTGATGTATCACTTTTCTCATCACTTCCAACTTTCTTGAGTTATCAACTTATCTTGGATTAAGGTATTTCCCATATTAATACGTTCATTCACTAATCTATCACTTTTACCATGAAGTGCATAGGTCACACACAAGAATGGTCCAACTATCTTCAATGATATGGACTCATTTCAGGTTAAGATATTGCTTACTACAAGGTTTCCTATGATCAACCATTTCAGATATTTCACCTTTATAAGGCATTACCCACAATTTTATCATTAGGGTTCTCTCATGCCATTACCCAGTAAATAGGGTTATGGTTTATCATCATATTGCCCAAGATTAGGGCTTTATGTATTATAACTCAAAAAAATTAGAGTTTCACATACCTTCACCCTGTGTTTGGGCTCCTCATTATATCATTATATAGGGCTTCACATGGCATCAACCTCAATTAAAGTTTCTCATGGATTCACCATCAATTAGGGTTTCTCATGGACTCACCTTCAACTAGGGTTTCTCATGTAAGTACCCTCAATTAGGGTTTCTCATAAAATCACCCTCAACTAGGGTTTCTCATGCCATCACTCTTTATTAGGATTACATCCTTACCCTAGATTAGCGTTACACCTAGCATTTCTGTAGATTAGTGTTAATGTTCATCAATCGTCTTAATTAGGGTTTCATGATCACTTCATCAAAGATCATACCCTAAAATCTTAGTTTATTCATATTGAAGGTGTTTGAGGCTTATCCATTACATGATTATCCTACATGTATGGATTCCTATCTCTCTCATCCTCTCTAGGATGTTGACTATGTCAAACTTGGATAAATTAGGTCAACCAACTCTTTAAAATACATTCAATTATGGTTGACATGGTGTATTGAAATATTGCTTACTTAAGCTTAAGGGATTAACTCATCTAGGGCTACCAATTACTTAGTACCTTAAAGGTACAACCCTAGTGATTATCTTTGAGATAAATCAGTAACAACCATAGGGACAGTTTATCTTTCATCACCTTAGGTTTCCAATTGACTTAATCACATTGAAACATCTGAAACGTTCTTGATCATTGATGCTCCAAATGGTTTGAAACCATTTAAGCAAACAATAATGAAACCGTATGGACAATTTACACTTGAAACCACTTGGGTCTCCAAACGGTTTGAGACAGTTTGGTCTCAAATTATATTGATACCATTTGATCCCAAACGGTCTTGAGACCATTTGGACTCAAATGGTCTTAAGACTGCCTGGTCCAAACTCTCTCAAAACCGAATGGACCAAAAAGGTCTTCCATCACTTTATCAATTCAGGTTTTCAATCATTAAACCATCTATCAATTGAACCAATGATTTATTCTTCAATTGGACCATTGAATCACCCTTCAATTGGACCTTCAATTAGGGTTTTGAACCCAATTGAACTAGAGTTTATAATCAAGAAACCATCAATTAGGGTTTTTAAATCGAGGAACCATCAATGGTTGACATTGTGGAACTCGTCTAATTGAAATCATTGGATCATCATCAAACCATGACATGACCTGACCTCAAACGGTCTTGAGGTCATTTGGATGACCTCCAAACGGTCTTGAGACCATTTGACTCAAACCTTTATTGAAATTTGTGAAAATCAATTAGGGTTTGCATCATTGAATCGATCATTAATTAGCTATTGATTGTATTTCAATTTGATATCGCTAGATCTTCAACCATCCAATCATACTTCATCATAGACTTACAAATGGTATTGGTTGACCTCCAAACGGTCTTGAGACCATTTGGGTGACCTCCAAATGGTCTTGAGACCGTTTGGGTTAGTCAACCCAAAAAAAAATTAAATCAATCAATTAAGAATTTCAGCACTCAACCCGATTAGGGTTTGCAATTGGTAGATTATCCAATCATAGAACCTTTAGAAACCAATAAATTAAATCTATTAGATCATTATTAAACACATCAGCAACCCCCCTCAAATGGTCAACCCCCTCCATTTGGTCAACCATTCCAAATGGTTTGGAACCCAAAATCCAAACAGTTTGCAAATAGTTTGGTCTCCAAACGGTTTGGTGAAACCGATTGGACCAAAAATATGAAACTGTTTGCATTAGATATTTGTGGAGGTGTGTGCTTATGATGATGTCATCATCATAAAGCTATAAATCCACGGAACTTGCTATGATTTTCATGGTGATTGCATCAATCAACCAAATAAAATTTTGGGAATAAAGAAGGAATCAATAACCGATAAAGATATGGAATCAATAACAAAGTTCAAGGGTTCAAATTATATAACCCACCTCCAATTGAGTTTCAAATCTTAAACCTCCACGTCTTTAATGGTGAAAGAAACACCTTCAACTATTCCAAGCTCGTCCTCAAGCTTTGAGTGAAAAGGATTGGCAAGAAAGGAAGATTGATAGAAGAAAAGAAGAAATCCATCATTTATTTTCGATTTCCACCATGGAATCATGGTTGAAAGTGATCAAGAAGCTTACCTATAGGTTGGAAATCGTCCTCCAGTTTCTCCTTAGCCCCCTTGGTCGTTTTGCAAGCAATAAGTGAAAGTGGTTTCGAAAATGACCCTTTCAACTCATGGATAAAGGAGCATATATATGAATTTTATGGAAAATTCATTAAAGAGAGAGGAAGTAGGGATTATCTCCTCCATTTCCTTTCCACTTTCTCCCTTCCCTTCCTTGGTTATGAGTCTATCTTCTTTGCCTCTTATTCCTCTCAATTATCCATGTTTTAAAGAAAAGCAATTTAAGCACATTACCCCTTATAATAATAATATTCTAAAGTTAGTGGATAATTCTTTTTCTTTTAACAATGTGAGTGAGTTATCCACTTCCTTTAGATATTTCGTTGCCTTTGCAAGGCGCATGGTCGTCCATTCTTTTGAAAAATCACCCCTCACCTTTTGGTTGAAGGGCTCTTCAATTAATATATTTATTTTTGCATTAAATTGAAGTAAAGTTCCAATTATGCTTAAATCTTGATTATTTTAATATCAAGATTCTCTCTCCTCCAAAGTGATTCAAATGAGACGCTCCTCTCATTTTATTTTCTATACATGATGCCAAGAAACATTAGGAACTATTTTGAAGTGGTAATTTTCATATTGAACCCTGGGTTTTGGGTAAATTGCACATTACACCAAAACTAGTTTTAATGCACAAACATTGCTCAACAAGCTCTTTCTTGTTATTCAGGCTACCACAAGCCATAACACTGCATCATTTTCATCATTATGATGCTTCAAGATTCGAGGAACATCTTATCATATAATATTTGAAAGTTAACCCCTCAACTTGGGTAATTTGCACTTTAGTCCAAAACAAGCAAAATAATGTTTCAACATTATTTGAAAAGGACTAAAACTGAAACATAAGTTCCTCTTGAGCCTTAATTACTTTTCAATAAATAAAAGCAAGAATATAATTACTTTATTAAGCAAAACATCTGGGGTTAAGGCATAACTAGGTCAGGGATGTTACAAATCATAAACCCCTAACAAGGATTTTGTCCCCGAAATCTCAGATAAAAGGAGACAAATATTATTCATTTGTTATATCATCAAGTCTCCACATAACATCTCATTGTTATGGAGATACCATAGAAATTTGATCAATACAAACTTATTCCACACAAAATTCTCATCAATGTTATGTTTATGCAAAGCATAAACCCCTAACATATGATGTCCATACTACATTAGGTAACTGGACTGATTCCACAGTAAACCATTCCAGGTAACCATCATAAAATAGCCTAATTTTTCTCAGATACCAGAATTCCTTACCTTGGTATCTAACACATGTGTTGATAACACATCACGTCCTCATCTTCCTTTTTGTTTATAAGTTGATTTATAATTAAATCAAATTCCTCCGTATATCAATTAGAATGTGGTAGGAATATCCATGCCACATCTCCTTCTTGATTAGGCTTCTTTGGATTGTTTCAGAATGATTACTTGATCAGGGTAATCAGAAAGATAACAATCTAGGCATGTCATACTTACCTTGCTTTCAATAAATGAATACATGGCCAGGGTATTCAAGAACTGAAATTAGGTAGTATGTATTTATTTTATTTTATGTTTTTATCTCTTTAAATTTTGATATTCTTAATATCTTAGATTTTTCTCTAAGTTCCTTTTTCATCTTTTCCCTTCCTTAACAAAGAAAGATAAATTTCAAAACATTTAAAAGAATATTAAACTGAACACAAGTTACATTCTACTTATCTCTTCCTCATATCCTCAAAGGATTATACAGATGAACTAAACAACAACCCCCTTTCTTATAGTAGGGAACAGAAGATAATTCAAAATAGAAAGTTCTATCTTGACAAGTCTACCTTTTACAAGTTACCTAGTGTCTTGTATGTTGGGTCACCCTGTTACTTTCTATTTGGACATTGCCACCTCAGATGTCCTCTCTGTCCACATCTATAGCAGGCTCGGAGCCTTTTAGGTGACTGTTGCTTGGGTGCACTACCTTGTGGTTGAGTCGGTACTACTGAAATCTTTGATTGTTTAGTACCACCAATTTCTTGTTCATGTGATTGTTTAGATTTCCTTTTAAGGTCTGTCTCATGTTTCCTTGTCATAGACCCTTCTATCCTTCGAATTGACTCCACAAATGTGGCAAACCTCTCTCTACTTTCTAGGGCAAATGCTGAAATAGACATTTCGGCATTCAGTCCATTCTCAAAATGTCGAATCTTTTCCTCCTCAGTAGAAGCCATTTGAGGACAAAATCATAAAAGTTCCATGAATTCAACCACATATTCACTTATCGACATGGCTCCCTGTCGAATCTTCTCAAACTGTGAGATCTTTTCATCTAAGTATGTCCTTGGAAAATACTTATTGATGAATTCTTGACGAAATTCCTCCCAACTAACCTCTTCTTCATTCCTTTTTATTTCTTCTATAGCCCACCAATGTCCAGCACTACCCTTCAAAAGGTATACAACATGTTTAACTTTGTCAGCATCTGGGATATTAAGGATCTTAAAGGTCTTTTCTAACTCAGTGAGCCAGAGATCAGCATCTACTGGGTCAGATGTACCAGCATATTCTATGGCTCCTACACGACGTAATCGTTCAAAAGTCTTTCCAGATCCATATCCCTCATTGGGAGATGGTGCCCTAGGTGCCGGTGCTGGCATCCAGTCTATCATATGCATCACTGTAGTCATGAATTGCCCAAAAAGTGTAGAAAAAGTTGGGTTTCCCATCATGACTTCATCAACATGGGGATTCTCATTCACTATTTCTTCTCTTGCCTGATCCCTGGCACCTTCTACTGGTGCAACAACATTGTTCTCGGCAACGTATTCCTCATGTTCTCCAGACGTCTTAGAGTTATATATCTTCTTCTGCATAATTAGAAGGCACTATAAGATACACTAAAGTACACTTAGAATAGACTCGATACCTTAGTCCTATGTCTCTGTAGACTCAGTGAACCTAGAGTGCTGATACCACTAAATTGTGATGAAGCGTTCAAAACATACATCATTAACTAAGCAGAAGCAATTACTAACAGCGAATTACTGAAAATCACTAAAAATTAAAACCTTTTTCAAAGAGATCCAATCATAGGAAAACTCTTTCAATAAGAACCAATGTATTACATTTACATCCTGGTTCATAAGTACATATTTTGTACCATCTCTTCTTGAAAGTTACAATATCCACTGCCTTGTTAACAGCTAAACACAGACAATATAAGAACCTCGAGGCATCAAGCTAAAAACTCAGATCGATGTAAAAATACTAACTACTAACTCTGAGGAGTTGAGAGTACAAAGACGACACATAGGACTTCTATCTACAAGACACGACAGATAGTACCCTCAACCTGAGTTGTCACTATTGTCTCTACTATTGCTGATGTTCTTCCTCTGCAAGATATTCTCAGTCTCCTCCGTTCTTGTCCACCTAAAAATATTGGATCCCACGGGGGTGAGACAATTATAATTTCCCCAGCGAGAGATATAACTCTCTGCTAGAAATATTATTATTGCAGTTTAATGATATACAATTGGGCAGAGTATAACAAGTTTAAAACATTCTCATCTTTTAAAGTATTGCAACTGTTTATGATAGAATAGTAAATCATTTGTTCTCTTCATAAGGAATAGGAAAAACATGTATATCATTTGTCTATCAAACTATATCATCATGCCAAACTTCTCCTGTGACACTCATTATCTTGATATGTCACCCCTGAGACATTCTTGTTTCAATCTGGTGGCCTTAGCCAATATGCTAAACAAATAAGGGATTACATCTACCATGTACTCATATATCATTAATACATGCATTGGGTTATTACCAATCTTGTGTCATCATTACAGGCATTGGGTTATTACCAATCATGTGTCATCATTGCAGGCATTAAGCCTTAGCCAGGTATTGGACTTTAACCAATCCTGATTACACTGCCAGGCATTGGACACTACCAATCCTGATTTCACAGCCAGGCATTGGACTTTAACCAATCATGATTTCACAGCCAAGCATTGGACTTTAACCAATCCTAATTACACCACTAGGCATTGGACTTTAACCAATCCTGATTTCACAGCCAGGCATTGAACTTTAACCAATCCTGATTACACTGCTAGGCATTGGACACTACCAATCCTGATTACACAGCCAGGTATTGGACTTAACCAATCCTGATTACACTGTCAGGCATTGGACTTTAACCAACCCTAATTTCACAGCCAGGCATTGGACTTTAACCAATCCTAATTATACCGCCAGGCATTGGATACTACCAATCCTGATTACACAGCCAGGCATTGGTCATTAACCAATCCTGATTACAAGCATTATACCTCTGCCAGGTATTGGACTTTAACCAATCCAGATTACACAAATCATGGGATATAATTTCCTATAACTCAACATTAATCATCACATCCTTCTCTAAGCTTTGAACCCTGAGGTTAGCCTTCATAGTTGTTAACATTCTTTATTAAATACAATTGTTCCTTTTATTAGGTTTATTATTATCATTTCTTACAGTAAACTTTTATAATCATCTTGGTGCCTCTCACTATGCCACAATAGTTCTCATGGCTCATAAGGGCCATGAAGCATCTTGTCACCTCTCACTAGGCAACATCTAACCATATGGCTCACAAGGCCATTGAACATCTTGTCACCTATCACTAGGCAACAATAATATATTACTTCACGTAAAATAATAGTTACACCACTATTCCCTCAACAGGGTTAAAGCTTACTATTCACATTACATTAGGGTTTCTCCTGTCCCATTACCCAATTTAGGGTTAGGGTTTTCCCATCTCACATAAATTAGGATTTCAAATTTATCAAATCAACCCTAATATATTGCTCCACACCTCTAGGAGCATCCATTAACATCTTGATTATTCAATCATGTTTATTACTCTTAACATTTATCATTAAATGATTATCAATACAAGGTATGAGTTCATTTCTCATCCTTATCAGGGTATGATTACATCATACTCATTT
This sequence comes from Alisma plantago-aquatica, assembly GCA_963693085.1. Taxonomy (NCBI): domain Eukaryota; kingdom Viridiplantae; phylum Streptophyta; class Magnoliopsida; order Alismatales; family Alismataceae; genus Alisma; species Alisma plantago-aquatica. Next base: position 784,966,969 of record OY856411.1, on the reverse strand, counting down.
GTTTGACTTGACCCCATTCTCAAGGTATATTAGCCTATACTTATCAAACTCATTACATTTCATTGTAACAATCTACATAACATACTTCATGTGTTTCTTGTCCAAGTATATTGGATTTGAGGTGCATCAAGGTATATCAACCCTGGAATGCTAAAAGTGATACCTATCATATCTTTATGTATCACTTTTCTCATCACTTCAAACTTTCTTGAGTTATCAACTTTTCTTGGATTAAGGTATTTCCCATATTAATACTTTCATTCACTAACCTATCACTTTTACCATGAAGTACATAGGTCACACACAAGAATGGTCCAACTATGTTCAATGATATGGACTCATTTTAGGTTAAGGCATTGCTTACTATAAGGTTGCCTATGATCAACCATTTGAGATATTTCACCTTTATAAGGCATTACCCACTATTTTATCATTAGGGTTCACTCATGCCATTACCCAGTAAATAGGGTTATGGTTAAACATCATATTGCCCAAGATTAGGGCTTTATGTATTATAACTCAAAAAAATTAGAGTTTCACATACCTTCACCCTGTGTTTGGGCTCCTCATTATATCATTATATAGGGCTTCACATGTCATCACCATCAATTAGAGTTTCTCATGGATTCACCCTCAATTATGGTTTCTCATGGACTCACCTTCAACTAGGGTTTCTCATGTAATTACCCTCAATTAGGGTTTCTCATAAAATCACCCTCAACTAGGGTTTCTCATGCCATCACTCTTTATAAGGATTACATCCTTACCCTAGATTAGGGTTACACCTAGCATTGCCCTAGATTAGGGTTAATGTTCATCAATCTTCTTAATTAGGGTTCATGATCACTTCATCAAAGATCATACCCTAAAATCTTAGTTTATTCATATTGAAGGTGTTTGAGGCTTATCCATTACATGATTATCCTACATGTATGGGATCCTCTCTCTCTCTCATCCTCTCTAGGATGTTTACTATGTCAAACTTGGATAAATTAGGTCAACCGACTCTTTAAAATACATTATATTAGGGTTGACATGGTGTATTGAAATATTGCTTACTTAAGCTTCAGGGATTAACTCATCTAGGGCTACCAATTACTTAGTACCTAAAAGGTACAACCCTAGTGATTATCTTTGAGATAAATTAGTAACAACCATAGGGTCATTTTATCTTTCATCACCTTAGGTTTCTAATTGACTTAATCACATTGAAACATCCCAAATGTTCTGGATCATTGATGCTCTAAATGGTTTGAAACTGTTTAAGCAAAACAATAATGAAACCGTATGGACAATTTACACTTGAAACCACTTGGGTCTCCAAACGGTTTGAGACCGTTTGTTCTCAAACGATCTTGAGACCATTTGATCCCAAATGGTCTTGAGACCGTTTGGACTCAAACGGTCTTAAGGCTGTTTGGTCCAAACTCTCTCAAAACAGAATGGACCAAAAAGGTCTTCCATCACTTATCAATTCAGGTTTTCAATCATTAAACCATCTATCAATTGAACCACTGATTTATTCTTCAATTGGATCATTGAATCCCCCTTAAATTGGACCTTCAATTAGGGTTTTGAACCCAATTGAACTAGGGTTTATAATCAAGAAACCATCAATTAGGGTTTTGAAATCGAGGAACCATCAATGGTTGACATTGTGGAACTAGTCTAATTGAAATCATTGGATCATCATCAAACCATGACATGACCTGACCTCAAATGGTCTTGAGGTCGTTTGGATGACCTCCAAACGGTCTTGAGACCATTTGACTCAAACCTTTATTGAAATTTGTGAAAATCAATTAGGGTTTGCATCATTGAATCGATCATCAATTAGCTATTGATTGTATTTCAATTTGATATCGTTGGATCTTCAACCATCCAATCATACTTCATCATAGACTTCCAAACGGTCTTGGTTGACCTCCAAATGGTCTTGAGACCGTTTGGGTGACCTCCAAATGGTCTTGAGACCATTTGGGTTAGTCAACCCAAAAAAATTTTTAAATCAATCAATTAAGAATTTCAGCACTCAACCTGATTAGGGTTAGCAATTGGTAGATTATCCAATCATAGAACCTTTAGAAACCAATCAATTAAATCTATTATATCATTATTCAACACATCAGCAACCCCCCTCAAAAGGTCAACCCCCTCCATTCAGTCAAACATTCCAAACGGTTTGGAACCCAAACTTCCAAACAGTTTGCAAACCGTTTGGTCTCCAAACGGTTTGGTGAAATTGATTGGACCAAAACTATGAAACTGTTTGCATTAGATATTTGTAGAGGTGTCTGCTTATGATGATGTCATCGTCATCAAGCTATAAACCCACGAAACTTTTTGTGATTTTCATGGTGATTGCATCAATCAACCAAATAAAATTTTGGGAATAAAGAAGGAATCAACAATTGATAAAGATATGGAATCAATAACAAAGTTCAAGGGTTCAAGTTATATAACCCGCCTCCAATTGAGCTTCAAAGCTTCAACCTCTATGTCTTTAATGGTGAAAGAAACACCTTCAACTATCCCAAGCTCATCCTCAAGCTTTGAGTGAAAAGGATTGGCTAGAAAGGAAGATTGATAGAAGAAAAGAAGAAATCCATCATTTATTTTCGATTTCCACCATGGAATCATGGTTGAAAGTGATCAAGAAGCTTACCTACAGGTTGGAACTCGTCCTCCTATTTGTCCTTAGCCCCGTTGTTAGTTTTTCAAGCAAAAAGTGAAAGTGGTTTCGAAATTACCCTTTCAACTCATGGATAAAGGAGCATATATATGAATTTTATGGAAAATTCATTTAATAGAGAGAAAGTAGGGATTATCTCCTCCATTTCCTTGCCACTTGCTCCCTTCCCTTACTTGGTTACAAGTCTATATTCTTTGCCTCTTATTCCTATCAATTATCCATATTTTAAAGAAAATCAATTTAAGCACCTTAACCCTTATAATAATAATATCCTAAAGTTAGTGGATAATTCTTTTTCTTTTAATAATGTGAGTGAGTTATCCACTTCCTTTAGATATTTCGTTGCCTTTGCAAGGCACATGGTCATCCATTATTTTGAAAAATCATCCCTCACCTTTTGGTTGAAGGGCTCTTCAATTAATATATTTATTTTTGCATTAAATTGAAGTAAAGTTCCAATTATGCTTAAATCTTGATTATTTTAATATCAAGATTATCTCTCCTTCAAAGTGATTCAAATGATACGCCCCTATCATTTTCTTTGCTCTACATGATGCCAAGAAACATTAGGGACTATTTTGAGTGGTAATTTGCATATGGAACCCTGGGTTTTGGGTAAATTGCCCATTACACCAAAACTAGGTTTTAATGCACAAACATTGCTCAACAAGCTCTTTCTTGTTATTCAGGATACCACAAGCCATACCACTGCATCATTTTCATCCTTATGATGCTTCAACACTCGAGGAACATCTTATCATGTAACATTTGTAAGTTAACCCCTCAACTTGGGTAATTTGCATGTTAGTCCAAAACAAGCAAAACAATGTTTCAAAATTATTCAAAAAGGACTAAAATTGAAACATAAGTTCCTCTTAAGCCTTAATTACTTTTCAAGAAATAAAAGCAAGCATATAATTAACTTTATTAAGCAAAACATCTAGGTTAAGGCATAACCCAGGTCAAGGATGTTACAAAATGGATCAAGATCGATTTGCCAAGACCGTTCGAGACCTTTAGGTCAAGACCAAGGATGAGAGGATCATGAGTGAAGGTAAATCTAGGGTTGAGTAAAAGTGGGCCCCAGCTGAAGGTTCACCCTCATCGTGACCAGCATATTCTGCATGAAATTCATATAAAACTAGTTAATAACTTGATAATATGATCAACCAAGCAAAATTACACATTGTAAGATTTAAGGAGATGAAATTGAATGTATTGAGTTGAATTGGGCCCAAAATGGTGATTGAAAATCATGATGAATTTGGATTCATCAAACACCTCAAGGGTATACTGATAACAAGATTCACACACATGTATGTAAACTAAACAATGCTCACTATGGGATAAAGCAAGCTCCTAAGGCTTGGTAAAATGAGATTAACTATTTCTTACTTGAGCTTGGCTTTGTGTCAAGTACAATAGATTCATTTATTTTTCATTATATCTGAGTATGGAACCATAGTTTCTCTTCTTCTATATGTTTATGACATTCTTACCACTGGAAACAATGATTTCAAAGTGTCTTCAATTATCAACCAACTTAAAATAGAGTTTGCTCTTAGAAATCTTGGATAAGTTAATTACCTCGTATGCATTGAATACAATGATGCATGCATTCTCCTTCAATATGAGAAGTATGTATATGATGTACTACAAATGGAGGATATAAATGACTGCAAACCAATTAACACACATGTTGGTCCATGTCAACATGAAAGGCACCCCACTTCTCGAACCCGACGTATACATGAGAATTTTTGGCTCACTTCAGTATTTGAACCTCTCACAAATTGACATAATATATGTTATAAACTTGTCTTGTCAATTTATATATAATCCAACAAAAATTCATCTTATCTCTTGTGAAAAGATTTTGTGGTATATTAAAGGAACTATTACGCAAGGTAATAAACTATTTTCCAATACTAGTCTATATATCACAACCTACTTTGATTTTCATTTGGCCGGTTTCCCTCTAACTATGAGAATTTTAACATGTCTTTTGTATTCTTAGGACGAACCTGTGTGTCCAGGTCCTCTAAAAAGCCACCTAGAATTGCAAAATCTGCATGAAAACTAAATATTGACTTTTTCACTGACTCCAGTAAAATTAACTTGGTTATCCCACTTGTTGAAAGACCTACATATTTGTCGAAGTCGACTGACAATTCTCTTTTGTGATAATCTAGGTGTCCTATACCTAGTAGTGAATTCCATTTTTCATGCTAGAGAACTAAATTATCACGATATTCGAGAGCAAACGGTTCTAGGCCACATTATGACAAAGTTTGTATGTTCCAAATATGTGTTTGGACTATAGCTCTTACAATGAAATTATTTTGGCATCTGATTAACAAGCTTGGTCTTAGATTTTCTAAAATGAGCTGCCTGAAGCATAACACACTAGTACCCAAGACCATTTCCTCTATTGGGGACTTCAAACAAACAATTCACTGATCTTTCCGACAACTAGGTCCTATTTAGATATTTATATACATAGTTTTGATCAAGAAATAAAGCCATTGAAAAGAAATAGTAGACGGAGTAGACATTGTCTAGTATCAATAAGTGGAACGCATTAGCTATTTTCGATTGAACAATAAAGGTCGGATAAGGACAACAACTCATTCTTAAAGAAAAATAGTATTCTTAAAATCTTACAAGGAGGTGTTAATGTAATAACTAGTCCCACCTAGCATATATATTTATACATCATGTAACGTGCACATGACTACCATGTGAGACGTGTTTATCAAGTTTGGTAAATGAACTGGACTCTAAATATTTAAACAGTGAGCAGTGCGCGGGTTTTGCGACTGGAATCCCAAAATCTTTTTCCCTCTTCTCAATTCAAAAATATCAATTGCCTATTTGTACAAAACCGGTAAAAGGTTGTGAATCTATTTGTTGTCTGAAATATTATATGGAAATAGGTGGCAATTTTCTCTGGAGTCCAGCAACATTTATTTCTGTGTGGGGTTGGAGCGTTGACACAAGTGGTCTTAGTCGTAGTGTATCGATTGGGAGAATTGTAATCAAGCCACCAAACATTCAAATCTCAAATCAATTCATCAACGCTTCATCAAGGGCATGTTTGATTTAATGGATCTAGCCGTTTTGGATTGCAATTCTTCATCCAGCAGCACAAATCTTACAATTGGTTTGTTGGATAAGGAAAAAGCAAGAAATCCTGCACTTTTCTTTTACACAGTGAGTGCGGGATGACACTTTTCATTTCGATTCCATAGGACTAGACCTGTCAAACTGGGTCAAAATCCGCGGGTGCCCATGGGTCGACCCGTTTAAGTTGGGTTTGGGTCCTAAAATTTACCACCCGCTGGAAAACACCCAGACCCATACCCACCCGTTTAACTAGCGAGTTTCATGGGCAATCCACGGGCACCCGCGGGTGACCCGCTTTATTACACTGATTTTATTAATATAAATAATCATATAAGATTTAGTTATCAGTAAAAAAATATACACATGTTGCATAGATGAAACTTGCCGCTTACGTGCGTTTGCGTCCAAGCCACTACCACTTGGTAGTAATAGGTAATATATATATATATATTTGAAGTCTAGTAATAAGTAATGTTAAATATGTCTTGTACTCTTATCACAAATTTTAAACCACAACCAAGTTAACAAAACATATAGATTGGTTTATAATATTTTTTACTCATTGAATCGTTTGTAAAATTTATTCTTTTGTATTATTTTGTGAGAATGGGAGGCATACATAAGGTTGTGTCATCGTCATACTACAAATTAAAAGGGTGTGGAGTTGTTGGTTGTATCATCTTCATATTAAAAATTAAAAAGGGCGTCGAGTTATTGGTTGTTCATCTTCATACTGCATAATAAAAGAATGTGGAGTTGATGTTTGGAACATGCCAAAGTTTTAGTCTTTTTTTCAGTTCTCCGATTTATATCCCATCTCATTTGGATGCCTCCTTCATAATATACGTTGTTCAATTAATGTTTAGTTGTTTGGTATAGGTGGTCCTCGCAATTTAAAAGATGTATGCTTTTGAATTAAGCTTCTAAAATCTATATTATATTTGCTGTTCTAGCATCTATACAATACTGATAATTAATTCAGCCATTCGGAGGTTTTTCTTACTAGCATGTAGCATCTCTGCCTATGGGTGTATTGTTGTTTGATGCTCTTCTTATAGAAAATTTTTGGACAAATGAAAAAGGTTTACATGTCAATGTGATTGTTTTGTGCCATATCTTATGTAAACAAACATTAGCATGGTAATTTTTTTTAATTTTATATGGGCACCCACGGGCAACCCGCAACCCGCTGTATCAGGTTTGGATTTATCTTTCTTCCACCCGTTTAGAACTGGGTCTTTTTGACCCGCACCCGCGACACCCAAACCCGCAACGACCCAACCCAAACCCAACCTACCCACCCGTTTGACAGGTCTACATAGGATGCTGTCCTCCTGCTGTCATGCCTGTCAACGTTACCTGTCTCAGAGATCTGGTCCCCACCGTTTCTACAGGCAACACCCTTTTTTCTTTCTTTCCAGTTTGTTACAGCTACAGATAAACCAAACGTAAACTACACATTTTCGTCAACTTTGAAATCCCCAATCCTAATACACGATTAACTGAATGCAGAATTCTCATGAATTCCGCTGAAACCTGGAAACCAAACGTACCCCAAATGAACTCATCAATGCTTCAGCCAACACCATATATCACGCAGTTCTTGAGCCAGGTGGCTAGAATTGAAACCCTTGATTCGGGTTTGTTAACGTAGTTATGACGTGTGCAAGGGCGGCGCGCGAATTGGACTAATGAAGCCCGTGGGACCGTGGTAGGCGATTGCCGGTGGATAGGATTTGTTCGTACGTGATCCACATTCTTCACACTACAATAGTTTAAGCCTTTTCCTCATGGCTCACTCATGTCCTCGTGACACACAATAATTAGAAGGAAAAAACAATCAACGGAAAGGAAGGAAGAATGGGCCGGAATTTAACAATTGCAACATTAGTCATTGGTCCATGTTTATCTTAACTATCAAGATGAAAACTGGTGGATCTAAATCCAACTGACAGAGAAGAAAAACACCATATGCACCACAACTTGGAAGTTTGTCCTTTTGGTTTTACTACGGGGTTCGCAACCCCGTGGGTGGCAATCATTCAGATTCCAACTAAACAATGTAGCTCAATTGGCGAGGAGGTTACGTGGGTAGTGAACGGGTGGCTGATGGGTGGCACATGGGCAGCTGTTAGAAGTCATGTCTGGTTCTAGTTAGCTAGTAGTTGCGAAGTTAATCTTTAGTATCGGAGTTGAAATTAATCACCACTCTTATACCAATTTTTAGAAGTATAAAACTTCATGAGGGAAGTAGGATATAAGCCCTTGTTTGACAACGGACTGAGATTTCGTAGGGTTAGTCAGGATTCAGTCTGATTCTGTTTGGCCACCCAACTTGATTCTGTTAGGTATCGCAGTCTGATTCTGGTCAGCTGATCTGATTTGAGTCTGGTTGCAGTCTGATTCTGATTGGCTACTAGGCTGGATTCAATCTGCTTTTGTTTGGCAATGTAGTCAGTATATGTTGATTTTGTTCTGAAGTTGTAGAACTGTTTTAACAAGAGTAAGGAATGTGTAGTTGTGATGCCGCTTAAGCAGAAGGGCTTGGTTTTTTAAAAAAATCAATGTAGATTTTGTGAATGTCAGTTTTGTACTTAGAAAAACTAAACATAATATATGAGTATGGTCATAAGTACGTGATGATTTAAAATAAACCAAACTGTATTGTTATTTTTTATTGTTGTGTATGTTGTAAATAGATAGTATTTTACATATTTGATCCAGGAAATGTAAAATGAAAAGATTATTAAAATTGTCCTTTTATCTTGTTATATACTTATAAATAAGAGAAGGTGTCATGTTTGTGTATGTGTTATTCCATCATTGTGTGTGCTTTCTTAAGTGATGAGTGCGACTTAGCAAATATATGCTATTTGTGGGCTCTAACTCAAAATCATATTGTATCACTAGCCTCTCTACTTTTCTAATTTATTTCTGTTTGTATATCTTGTTTAATCTTTGTGGACTGTTCTAATTTTCTAAATTTTAATCAGTTTGTTCTCTTTTAATTGTACATAAATTAACGTGGATATTAATACGGATGCAAAGAAAATTGCGATATGTCAAGTAATGTGTGTAACATGTTGTTGTTTCAATGAAAGATAACATTCAAAGATAATTGCATAAAGAATGTATTATATAATAAATAACAAATAAATAATATATAAAATACATAGTTTATGCATTTAAATTCAATGGTATCAAACGCACGTAGCAAAGAGAATAGCATGTCTCCAGCAGAACTTAATACCACATAAAAATAGATAATAACTTATTGGTTCCTGGGCAAATACATCTCTAACATACAAACTGAGGGACACAAAGGAGAGGTCTTCCCTGGACCTAGATATAGACACCGATACACAATCTAAGATGGGGAGCAGTCATTGTGGGGGACAGACTTTGATGTGGAGGAAGATTTATTTTGATCCCAGGTAGGAACGTCCCAGTCGGCCAACTTCATGGCCTCTCCGTACTCGTCCCATGGCACATGACGGGCTTCGTTCAATAACTTATTGGTTTCCTGTTTGATGGCGTCTTTTGGCCACTGAAACAATAACGACATATGGTGAATAGGAAGAGTAACACCCTTGGCTTGTCTGTGGCTCCCATTTGTGCCCTCATCACGTGTAGGCTCGCAACATTGTTTCTTACAAACAAGGTTTTCTTCTACATATTTTTAAATCTTCAATGGAAACATCAATAATTTTTCAAACTTTATCGTTGCATTTGACTGTGATGACGACATCTATAGTTAATAAATAAATATAAGTATTAACAAATATCAATAATAGTAAGATAACTGTAACAATATTGAATACAAATAAATGCTTCAACCAAACTTAGCTACAAACAAGTAAGAACGTGATGTATGCCTTCAATACATAACAATAAAGTAGAAGTTTTTCAAGTGATGGTCCAAAAAAAACAATGCAACACATAAGTTTTGCAACTAAATGTTGCGAAGCAAACACAAACAACTACAATGTCGTGGAAATATATTACAAGTTCATGTGTTACTTTCACTGTCTAACGTGGTTGTTTGATACACTCATCGATGTTAAGGTATTCAGCAACCCAGGTGGGTAAATGCGACGAGTCGTCACGACGTTGTGTTGCACAACCAATGGTTGGGGAGGCAATAAATCTCCCAAAATAAAAAGATTGTCGCTTATGAATTCTCTCGTTATGTGTTGCCATCTCATCTGCAACTCAGTCAAAGATAGGTAAGGCCCCCCAGTTATGTTTTAGAAGTCATGCCATGCCTCCATCCAAGCATGTGTAGTATATACTCCATTAACACATCTCCCCAACTCATATTGGTTTCTTATCATACCTCTGAGAACCATATCAAGCTCCATACACCACATAAACTAAGGTGTCATTGGAGGCCCAACCATATTACAGATTCTGTAAGTAATATATTTAAGACGTAAGGGTGTATGGCACAATTAAGGGAATATAATATGCATATTCGGTGTTAACTAACATTCAACAACTTCACGATGAAAAAATATACACCCTCCATAAAACATACACCAAAATTATGATAAATAACAAAAGCCTGTTAATGTAATACAACAGATGAATTACGAAAGATTTAATGTTAAAAACATCAAATGGTAAACAATGTAAATCGATACACCAAACTAAATGTAGCTCTGCCATTAAATGTTATGGCATCACCGTGGGTGAAGGAATGTCCAAAAGAAGACTACAATCTTCCTCCATACTGGCAACGTAGCATTCTAGAACCTCATACTCATACTTTTTTTGGGTGTATATATCATCGTAGTTGTGATGAATTTCAACAAAGTCCTTCATGTTCATTGCCTGGCCCCACAGTGACTTGCACTCGACAGTTAGTAACATAATCTCAGCTTTCAAAGAATCAATTTTTGGGGGGAGATTGACTTCCCAACGGAAGTATCTGCACCGATCTTTTCCCTAAAATGTATTATCAAGTTTAAGTGAATGACAAAGAATGTGCATCGTACACAACATCAACCTATTATGTATGTATTTACTAGTGCACCTCACGAGAAGGACATATGTAATGCATTTCGTCCGTCCTTTCACTCAGAATGCCAAAATCATACAACCCTGCATCCTCTGTGTTAAGACGCAAGGTTGCATCTAACCCACAATCACACCTAGGAACTTCAGATGGATTCATCGACATCTAAAATATGATTGATGATTAGTAAAATATTGTCAAGTTCTGAACATAGATTTCAAATACAAATTTCCGAACATAAAATAGGCCTAACTGCTTGTTCAAACTTGATGGTCTGCTAATATAAATTGATGGTCTGCTAATATAAATTGATGGTTTGCAAACATAATGGAAAAAAGGTAGTTCCCACTTATGATCCCGAAGGGCCATCATCATTGGACGGAGTATACCACATGGAAGGTATGCTCGATGTGCTGTTGAAGTTGGGTGGTGGGATGTGTGACACAAATGGTTGTTGAGATGGCATAAAATAGGATGGCATTGAAGGTATTGTTGTTGCATTGCCGACTTGGGACCTTTCTCAAAGGTCTTGTAACCATATTGTTATCATTTGAGGGGTGTGCTGAAGGCTGAGGTAGATGTTGCGGTTTGTTGAGTCATTTATGACGTTCACAAGTGTTGTAAAAACAATAGTGGGGGCATCGTGGAAAGTGTCATTGAAATGTTGTAAAATGGTTGCAAACTCTTCTTTTTCAAAGGCTCTGGTTGCCACACCTGTGCCTAACTCATGAACCTTTGCGTACACCTGTGTGAATTCAGATAGCACTTCATTAGAAATCACACATCGCTCCTGCGACATTGATGGTCGCTTCCTGTGCCTATGGGCAGGAGGAGTCCTCCCCCCATCACTCGGGGTATCTGTTCCACCTCCCCCGGTGTCACCCTCGCTTTGCATCCCAGATGCACGTATGTTTGGTTCCCCTGATGCAGTTTTTGTGTGCATGGGTGTAGCAGACACATCTAAGTCGATAGTAAAATCATCCTCGGAGGCAACGTCAGAAGGAATTTGTGTGTCCGTGGAAGATATTACATGGTGTCATCTAGCAATGTTCCTCCCCGCCATCATCTCAATGTTGTAGTAGTGGGGAAAGGGGTGCCTAAGAAACCTAGCAAGGTCCTTGTTTGCCTGAGTATTAAAAAAAAATTGTATTAGGGAATGTAAGTGTAGATGTAGGATGTTACTTTTTTGGGGTTAAGGGTGTGATTACTGTACATACCGCAATGCTCTTCCTCCACTCAGGGGTGTCAGACAGTGTGGACATGTGCCTTGTGTCATCCCATCCAATGCCACTCTTGTTGGTCACAAGCTTTAAAGCAACATAGTCCTTCCTCAGGTTTTTCCACCGAGTTTTGAACTGGTCTAACTTACCCGCGTCCTTCCCCATCCTATTATGCACATCAGAAGTTACCTCCCTCGAAGAGTCCTTAGTAAAATGGTCGTCAATACACCATCCTAAGTCATATTGTCTCCACAATATTGTTACTAGAGCGACATCAGACTCTCTTGACCAAACAATTTGGTGCTTCAGGTCTACGTAAGGCATACTCATGTAGGTGCTATAGTATATAATGACAGTGAGCGGTTTTTACAATGATAAGAATAAATTAGTATTTGACATGTGTTACTTCTACCCTTGCACAAAGCAGAGCATGGCCTTAAATACATGCCCTTAAATACAATCTTGCCAAACTATAGACAGTAAAATTTTGTAGGATAGATAATAAACACACAATCAAACTACAGAGACACAAACACATATTCAAAATAACAGTCAAACAAGACTATATAGGGAGCTCAATCAAAAACTGAGCAAGATCATAGATGAACCATAAATGCAAGCAAATAGCTAAAAAACTAAAATAAGAAGTATATATAGGTAGCACCATAGGTGGTCTGTTGTATAGGGTTACTAGCAGAAGATACGTGCTAAGCATTTTTATAGATAAATATTCAACTAGATGTATATATAGGTAGCACCACAGTTGCTCTGTTGTGAATTAGTACAATTCTATTTAAAATATTCAACTAGATGTGAATTTCCATCTCTATCCATCATTTTGGGATTGTTTCCATCATATCCAAGCATACATAAAAATTTATTAAGGAATATAAAAATTTCATCCATTTTGATAGATAATACCATACATAATAGTAAACTATTAGTATATTTGCATGAATTTTGAATACCTGCTATAACTCAAACCACTTCCATAATAGAGGTCATCTCCATGAGGAGTCAAATGTTATTAAGCGCAATAATTCAAATGTTTCAATAAGCTTGATCTTTTTTATGATTAATTGATGGTTTACATGAACTGAAAACAATTTAACAAAGAAGAAATAAAACATAGACTAATGCGTTTAATTAAATGAAGAGAAAAATATTGAGATGTGGATTTCACCTAACCACATATCTCATGATAAAATACCACACAATAAACAAATTATTCATTTATATAGGGAAAAAACTTTTCCAGGCATCACTCTGTAGATGCAGGGATTAACCTAACCTAGACCTCACACTTATTTAGTTAGACAAGTTTTAAATCTATTGTTGTTTCCCCTGTTAACCTAACCACTACCATATGTTAGATTGATATCTTGCATTCAAATTTACTTTTTCATCCATGTATGATCTCAACAACAAATAAAATTAAGATAACAAAAAATCAAGAGTAACATTTAGATACAACATTTAATTCATTAAAAGGTCATCATAAGCATGAAATAACAATGACTGTTCCCGCTTGCCAAATCAAATATACTACCTGCTCATGGTGAGCTATGTAGGAAAAAATTAGGTTCATCCATGGTATATATTGTAGGATTAATAATGGATACTCTAAATGCAAGATAGAGAGGAAAGTTGACTGTAAAATCAATGAAAGATGAAATCCATAGTAGAAAGGGTTCCAGGGATGTCTTCATCCTCCTACTATGATATGGGCACAAGCTACCATCTTTTTTATCTAATATGAATGACATCCTTAACCTGAACAAGGGTCAAATTAAAGATGTAAATATGTCAATTTTCCTTAATTACTCCATTAGGAAATTACACATTTTATATTTGAATTTATGGAGTGACTTTATGGAGTGTAGTTCATCGATTGGGGGGACGTTGATCATGAGTAGATATATAATGGGAATTATGACATGGACTCTATTATGCCTGTAGGTTAGTGAATCAATGAATCAATGTTATTAGAGTGACAATGAATCAATGCATATATTTCCATCAAGCAAATAAGATGTAATACAAAGTGCACTTATCAAACTCCCTAACCTTGAACCATTTCATGCCCTCAAGCAATCAGACACAGATAATGAAATGGAAAATCAAGGAAGATGCATATCATGTATCAATTGGCCTAAATAAGAACTATTCAATTTTCAAATTTAGCATAAGCAATCTATTTACTTCATCACTCTAATATAAGTTATTTATAAATTAAAGGTCATGTTTTGGAAAACATCCACTATTGTTAAAGTTGGGACCAATCATCCCTAATTATTAAGTCAAACCTGACTATCACGAATATATTGGTAAAATTCAAGCTAGATAGGCATCTTATGCGGGTAGTTTTGACTCTTTTTTGTGGGTTTTATCTATTCATAATGATCTTTCCCAAAATACCAATTTTCATATTCATATCCACTTTGAAACCACGTGAGCATATTCTATATGTAATTACAACACAGGCATACATGAATCATATGAATGCTTGGGCATAAATTTAATTTCATTTGATTAAAAATCATTGGGATGAAAACAAATAGGAGTCCTAATTTTTATATGCAACATTCACAATAACATCATTTTCACTTGATAAAATCATAAAATAAAACTAAACAAGTACTATAAGTCAAGCTAGCTTTCAATAGAGAACCCAAAAAATGTGTAGAATTATGCCATATTGGGTTCACTTGTTCTTTCCAAAAATCATATGCAATTGATGCCACTATTATAATATCATAATAGTATCATAAAAATAGAACATTAAATAAAGGTATGGAAAACAGATATGTCCAAGACATTAACGACCATTACTGCCCAATCATGTTAGAAAAACAAAGACAAAGTCACAGAAACCAGAAACCAGGGGAGGAAAAAACAAATGACAGAATAGGACAAGACTAACAACTATGGTATACTAACACATATTGATATCCTCAAAATAACCTGGCCAACAAAAATCTCAAAAATCAGGCATGCTAGTTGTTTTTATTTGCTATAGGGTTGCTAGATACTGCTATAACTTAGCACATATAATAGTGGTATATTGATGCATTTCTAGATAACAGTATTAGTTAGAAGTAGAATAAATCAGTGTCATACACAACGATTCAAATGTTTGCAGCTATTGTCGGCTCATTTGCCACTTAATCGATACACATGCCTGATTGTTGTACTTCTGCCCTAATCAACCTCACAAACAAAGCACCCTCTACCCTAATTCGTGACCAACCTGAGCAGACGGGGGTGAGAATGACGACAGAGTGCGGAATCGTAGGTCTGGGTAGGGCCGCCGGAGCACGATTAAGGAGAACCACCGCAGTTCAACAACAAAGGACGACGACCAGCTTTCGTGAATAGCTCCTCCAAAAGGCGTATGTGGAAGCGTAGAACCTCGCAGCAGAAGGAGATGAATAAGAAGGCACACAGACACTTGCTAGGGTTTCTTGTTGCCTTGGGTGAGCTACGGTTTCTTCTGTGCGTCGAAAAGACAAATCAATGCCAGAGCAGGTAGTAGAGAAGAGCAGGGCAGGGCATGGGTACCTTGCTTTTGAGGGAGCTAGTCGCCCAAGTAGACCGGCGGTGGCAGGCGACAACATTGATGCTCCACGCAGACGCTTCACCCGACAACTGCTGGACTCCATATGCGACCTCGAGCAGCCTTCACTTTTACTTCTCACGGACAAACAGTTGTAAAGATGGGCGACTGTAGCGAAGCGTCGCGAGGAGGGAGACCGTCGCGAGGAGAAGGTTAGGGAGAGAGGGAGATGGAGGGTTGTGGGGTTGTGAAGGATCAGGGAAGGTTGTAGGGCCAAACCGGACTGAGATTTCCAATCCTACCTCGATGGGGACTGAGTTAAACCAGATAATGGGATTATGTTATCCCAAAATGGGGATCAAAATGGGTTGGTTGTCAAACACATTTCTCGCCCAAGCCGGACCGGATTGGGCCAACGTGGCGCTACGCGACACGCCCAAATCTCGGTCCAGTCCATTGCCAAACACGGCCTAAGAGTTTACAAAATCTTACTTTTTTTTTAGAGAGAGAACAAAAATCTTACT
The DNA here is from genome assembly GCA_963693085.1 of Alisma plantago-aquatica. Taxonomy (NCBI): domain Eukaryota; kingdom Viridiplantae; phylum Streptophyta; class Magnoliopsida; order Alismatales; family Alismataceae; genus Alisma; species Alisma plantago-aquatica. Next base: position 784,950,834 of record OY856411.1, on the reverse strand, counting down.
TGAATGCACGGACCTATTTGAAGTGTTGTGACATCCAATTTAGCACCAATCTGTACCATTCAGTCTCTTGGGGCATATATTTGGTTTATGATATTTCACCATGTTGAATTGCACGCATAAATTCATCAGTAGAAAATCATACATCTTGTTCAATGAATAAATGATGGATTCCACCCTCTAGTTCAAAATTGCTAGACGCTAGTCCCTGTTGATTGCCGGTGTCTCCTTGTCTTCGAGGCCTCTTTCCAACACTTCTCCAACATTTGCTAGATGTATATTGCCGATGGACATATCCTATACAGAAGTATGAGGCCAACCTATAAGACACAAATAAGCAATATATCCTACTATGTTAATTGTCTTCAGGTTCCGCAAATGTCATTATGTTGGATTCAACCAACAAAACTTTGGAGAAATCCAAAAATAATAACATATTCAGATGTAATTGTGGGTGTATGAAAAAAATAAAGACAATGTATACGATTGGATTAGGCGGTCATCCTATAAAATAACTATAGTTGAGTTAGACTTACGTAATGGTGTATATGCGCCCGCTTAGCCGCCATACTTAGGTGCTTGTATGATATACTTGATTGGAAAGTCGTAGTATGTTCTCGGATGTAGAGAATTTACGACTGAATAACAAGTTTTATATCTCTTAGAATATTATTTAGTGTGTCATATTATAAAGTAAACCTTAGGAATTTATACGTAGTCATTTGCTCCTACTACCCAGCATTTCACTAGTTCTTCCAAATACACCTGATTTGGACCCGTTTTACCCGCCATTGTGACCGAACAAAGTCTACATATAACCCCTTGCGACGACAGATCGAGGTAACCTTTTGCAGCAATTTCTTATCTCTTTTTACAACTATACATTGTGAATCCAGCGTCACCATGATTCCCACGTACGAGGTTGTTCTAGGAACTTATCTTCTTAAAATTACACGTCAACTAGTAGTATGTAGACAGTACAGTTATATATAATACAGTGGGGGAAATGGCATGTGGACAATGGGACATCCTGCTCAAGTATTTGCTGTAAATTAAGTGGCTAGATCCGATGGTGGGGGAATGCGGAGGCAGGATCCATGTACTTTTTCCGAGGGCGGATGTACTTCATAAGAGCAGTTGCTGGATTCAGCCCCAGTTGTTCAACGTACAGCTAGCAAGATCGCGTAGTTGTTTTGAGGTCTGACAATGTCGCCCAGAAAGGGGCAGCGGCTGCACCTGCGGGGCCAAGAACAATAGCCGATTGCCAGTTCATTGACCGAGATCCAGCAAGTTTAAAAACATTCCTGTTGCTGTGACTGTTGGAAATAAAGCGGTTAATGTAATAAGTAGACGATGGAATTCAAATTAAAGTGTTATTTTCAAGTGTTTGCCTGCTGTGGCAATGTGGTGCATGTGGAAAGAACGGTGCTCTAGCAGATATGATGACAAGAAGGTCAACCCCAGTACCTTACGGACCCGGATTATACGTCTTTATGCTGTGGTTTCTAAAGATTTTGTGGGGGACTCAACTGGGGGCGACACGCAGTTCTTAGCAATCTGGAGTGCTGAGGGTTTGTTATTACCCAAGGTTCGTACTTTTTTCCAGGTACAGGTGCAATGGAGGAGGCCGGAGGTTCACTCTTTCACGTTGAGCATAGCCTACACAAAGTGGAAACAAAGGGGCAAAGGTCCTGTTCTTTGGCAGTAGGAGGACTGATAAGGGATCATGACGCTAGCATTGTATGGGGATTTTCTTCGCCAGGGGAAGCTGTCAATAAGGTGGAAGGTTATCTCGAAGGGTTGTTTTATAGCTTGAATCTATGTGCATCCTTCAACTTCCTTCCTAGTATAATTGAAACGGATGGTAGAGCTGCTGTGGATTTGGTCTCAGGTGCGTATGACAGCCCTTGGAGGATTAAGAGGCTGATAGCACAAGTAAGGGAGCAGGTTAGATCGTTTCAGGTCAGAGTGGAGCATGTTTATAGGGAGATTAATCAAGTGGACAAAGCTTTGGCTGATTATGGAGGAGGTCTTCAGGAGCCGTACATTTTTGTGGGGTTAAGGCTGATGCCGCCTCCCGTTCGAGGTCCATATTTTTTGGATTTTAATAGTGGGAAGTATACCATACGTGTAAGAAACGAATAGTCTTTTGTGCTCGTGTGAGGGAAGCCGGGTGATTAATACTTCGGTAAAAAAAACCTAAATGATACATTTGCCAATTTTAATTACCTAAGTGGCATGTTCTTGAACTTATTGCCCAAAATGACACATTTTGGAGTAATACGTCCCCTGCTGGGACGCATTGCTCTCCCGCGAGGCAATACGTCCCGGTGGGGGACGCATTGGTCCCACAGGAGGGCAATACGTCCCGAGCCGTGACGCATTACTCTGTTGTGCAATGCGTCACGGCTCGGGACGCATTGCCCTCATGTGGGACCAATGCGTCTCCAGGTGAGACGCATTGCTCAATGAGTCTCCATCCAGGACGCATTGGAATGCGTCACGGCTCGGGACGCATTGCCCTCATGTGGGACCAATGCGTCTCCAGGTGAGACGCATTGCTCAATGAGTCTCCATGCAGGACGCATTGGAGCAATGCGTCCCCATGCATGACGCATTGGTTTTTTTAATCATTTTTTGCAGTCACTGATATGTTATTGATATGTAAATTAACAATATTGATTATATTTATACATTTATAATTCGTTCACTTGTATTTGGATGTCTATAATATACTCAATTATTATAAATTTGTCAATTTCAATAGGTCGTAACATGCATATGGAATATATAAGTGTATTGCAACCAACATTGGTTGGTTCCTAATTGATTATATAATACGAACTTAATCCAAATAAATGAGATAGCAATTAAAAACAAGATGAAAACATGAACCAACATGACGAGAAAATAATACACAACATAACAATATGATAGATCCACAACAACATGATCCAAAATGAACTAATGTGATATCATAATATGATAGATCCACATACAATAGATGTCCTCACAAAGGCATACATGCAAAACTGTACAATATATAAAAAACTAAGTATGTCGTCCTCGCCCACGACGTCCTCGCCCACGTCCCTCTACATCAGGATCCTCTGTACCGATGTCATCTGGAGACTGCTGAACTGGGGACAACTGCGTAGGAGGCTGCTGGCGAGCATCAGGGAAGAAATGAAAAGGTGGAGGTGGGGTGAGGGGTCTAGGAAAACCAGGATAGGATGCATCAGGTGGGGTGCATCCTGAGAAATCAAACGGAGTAGGTGAATATGTGACATAAGATGGTGGTCGGCTCTCGGGAATAATTGCTGGTGGGAATGGAGTGTATGGAGCAGAAGAAGAACTTGCTCCATGGTATGATGGTGGTTGAGGTGGGGTGATGAATGAGGAATATGAAGCAGCTCCTGAAAAATATGGCCCTGTCGGTCCCCATGACATGAACTGAGAAGTGGGAGTGGGAGTGGGCTCAACAGTAGGAGTAGCAGTAGGAGTAGGAGTAGGAGTGGGCTCATGGGCTGTGGTATGAGTGGGTATGGGATCCCACGGCCGAGCATAGTCGGGAAGACTATCAAAGTAACTCCCCTGGATGGTATAGATACTGTCTCTGATCTGTGCAGGGGCGTGCTGTACTGCCGCTCGGATCGCCACATGTGTTTGTACCTGTAAAATAAAGTATGTACACATAATAAAGACAAATTACATATATTACAAATAACAAAGATAAATAATAACAATTTGTAAAAGAAAATAATAATGATACTCACAAATTCCTGCTGACGATAACTTTGCGGGTAGTATATGCTTGGAGGCATAGCTGGAGGGGGCACAATGTATTGTGGATGATACCATGCATAGTGAACCTGAGGACTGTAGACTGTATCAGCTGGTGGAGCGGGAACTAAGCTCTCACGTCTGTTGTTCCACATCTGCACCTCCTGCCTATAATGAAGCATCCAATCCTCAGCCGCATGACCCCTCCCATCTATCCGGCTAAGCTTCGGCAGCTCAAGAGTAGGTTGTACTTGAACAAAGCCGAACTGTCCAAGTACTCTGTCAGGAAAGTGCCACTCCACTATTGTGTAGCACAACAGAGGCACTCGTGCCAACCAAATATCACTACCATCTCTACAAATGGCAGACAATCTCTCGAGAACCTCAGCAGTGTAAGGAGTCAACTCTATCTGTTATTCATATAAACAACATGTATCATATAAAACGGAGTAAATTGTAAATAAATAAAACATATCAAACAACAGAGGTAAGTAAGTTATACCTGTGAGGGCAAAATCTGGTCAAATGCTGAATCGTAAAATTGAATTGTTCCCCTGATAGTTTGACTCATTTGGACAAAGGTAGGCCACCTATTAAATTGAGAAACTAAATTTAGATAAACACTACATAATATTTAGACAAATAAAAAAGTTAATTGTGTTGATCTTTAACCTGTAGCCCAAGGGAACATCTTCTGGCCAATCATTCCAGCGCATTCTAATTGTACCTGGGCGTCCAATTCCCAACCTCTCCCAACACCACAACTGTAATAGGCACACACAACCTGATAGATGGGCTGTTCTCCTAGACCGGGTGGTTGCCTTATACAACTCCCTATATAAGAAAGCTAGAGTTGCAGCACCCCAAGATAGAGTGCCACAACGTTCAAAATCGGACACAAGAGGGAGATACCTAACATGAACTCTATCCCCTGTACTATCTGGGATAAGGTAACTACTTAAGAAATATAAGAGATATGCCCTAGTATACCTTGTCCTCATTTCTACTTGTTGTTCTTCATCACCCGCGGTCAGATCCATATCCTTGAAGGTCTCACGCAACCAAATCAAGGAGATATGCCCCTTAGACATCCCATCTGGTGCATCTCCTAAGAAATTCTCACAAAGGTGAGTCCATGAAGAAAATTTCCCCTCATCTACACCTAAAGGATATGAAGCTATAACCGGTGGGCCATCAATCCTCAGGCCTAAAAGAACTGCAACATCCTGAAGAGTGACACTCATCTCAAAAGGGGGAAGCCTAAAAGTATTGCTAGAGTTGTCCCACCTGTTAACTAATGCAGTGATTAAACTAGGGTCAAGGTGGATACATGGTAGCCTATGAACAAGCCCAAAACCAGCTATGGAAATATTGTCTAAAACATCCTGGTCAGTAATAGGCCATTGTGCCAACATAATGTGGTGCTGGGAGAGTCGGTAGGTTTCTTCTCTAGGAGCCATATCTATGAAAAGTGAAAATATTTCATTAAATGAAAAGTGCAAAAATTACATTACATGAAAAGTGCAAATAGTGTACAACATTTAAGATTGTCAAGATTCTTCATTAGATAAGATGAAATTACAACATGAACAACATGAATTACATGAACAAACAATATAAAAATACAACATGAACTACATGAAATTACTGCATTTGATTCAATATCTCATCTAGAGGTTCATAAAATGGCCACACTTGATGTACCACTCGATGTATCTCTGGATGTGATACAGCTAACTGGTTTTTTACTTGTTCGTTGATTGGCATTGCTTTCTATTTTGTGTGATCCCAATACCAACCAGGTAGCTCAAGAAGTTCTTCATACATGTGAAACATTTGCTTTAAAAATTGCCAATGAAATTTTGCTTGTTCTTTTGTCACTATAAATCCTAACTTGTTGTGCAATAAATCTGGTACATCATTCCAGTCATCATCCAATAGAGTTTGATGAGCCATTTTTCCCTGTAGGCACTTCGTAGCTATTATTTGGATTAACTCTACGGACATGTGAAATGTCCATGTCCTTCGATGAGCCATCTATAGAAATTGAAATTGCAAACATTACATGACTTTAGTGAAATTGAAATTACAACCATTACATGAATTTAGTGAAATTGAAACTGCAAATATTACATGACTTGAGTAAATTGAAATTGCAAACATTACATAGCCAGCCATCATATGACATTAGGACAAGTGCGTCTATTATGGCCCTTTCTGCCACACTTATGACAGTGATATGTATACTGATTTGGATCAACATCCATAGTTGAATGCCTTCTCTTGTTCTTTGGTCTTCCAGCTTGCCTTCGTTTCCTAGGGGGTAATAAGGGATAAATACCTCTACTTTCATCAAATTGAGGCCAATACCTCTTGTCGGGAATGCCACGAAATTCAGTTTTGTATGCATTTAGATAAGCCTCATTTGTATAATATGCACTCACGAGTGCATCAAGATCCCAATTGACAGAGTCTGCAGCTACCCAAACATGAGAGCATGGAAAATGCCATTGTTGTGGAAAACCACAGCTGCATTGACTGCCACCATTTGGATGCACTATTACTTGAAATTTATATCCATCCATGTCACCAACAAGCCATTCATCATTGTTCACATGGATGTGTATTGTCAATTTTTTTTCATCCTCTCGAACATTATAAAGCTTATCATGAACCTTAAAGGGACATTTAAACCCATCTTGTGCACGTTTATTTGCGAGATTACACCTATACAGCCACATGGTCACAGAGCGATAGTATGTGGCAACAATTAACGCTTGTATTGGCAAACCTCTAACACCTTTTAAGACTCCATTACATCCTTCAACATGATTGGTAGTCAATGACCCATACCTGCAACCTCTGTCATATGCGAGAGCCCAATGTACTGGATTTTGGCCTAATAAATACGACTTCGCTGCTGGTTCTATGGTTTCTATAACAGTCATATGACGATCAAATTCATGTGTATCAGATGTGGATCCCACCTTCCACATAAGGTCCCTCAACTCCTTGGACTTGAACTGCTTATGGAAGTTCTCCCGAAGATGTCAAAGACAATAACGATGTTGAGCCCAATGAAATTTTGATTGAAGGGCTGGAAAAATCCCACTCATTCGATCAGAAATAATACACAAGTTTGTACGTCGTGGAATGATTGGAATACAAGTTTGTAGAGAACCAAAGAACCACTCCCATGAGTCCTTATTTTCTTTCTCGACAACAGCAAAAGCAAGTGGAAATAGACCATTATCAGCATCTATGCCACATGCAAGGAGAAGTATGCCAGTATATTTTCCTATTAAAAATGTGCCATCAACAGTAAGAACAGGCCTACAATAGGCCCAACCCCTCACAGCTGGACCAAATGCCCAAAACACCCGCTTGAATCTACGAGTGCCTTCAGTTTGAAGGATATAATCATCAATAAGGTGGGCGTATATAGTTCTTGGAATATATTGTGTCAGAGAAATTAGGAACGACAACAAACTATGATATGATGATTCCCAGTCTCCAAATATTTTACAAACAGCCTTCCTCCTCGCTACATATGCCTTCTTGTAAGATATATTGAGCCTTAGTTCAGCATTCACCTTGTCACGAATTTCTCGTGTCGACATATCCAGTCGTGATACTAGGATTGGCATTATCATTCGAGCAATATAAGATGCTGTGACTTGGTGATGATCATGATTCATAACAGTTAATTCACAATTGTGGCCTGCTTTACAACGTTTTATCTTCCACATGCCACCTGCTTTTTTGGACTGGCAAGCGGTCAATCTCCAAGGACATCGTTCATCATAGATACAAGCAAGTTTAAGATGACGATTATTTGAGCGTAATGTACGGTACTAGACATTCTTTTGTACCGACCATTTTTGGAGTGTCTCAACCAGTACAACTTTAGATGCAAATAAAGCACCCTCATATATAACAGCACTGGAAGGGTTGTAATTGAGACGAAATTCATGACAAAAATCTTCCACCCAGTCATCATCTTGAAAAGCTTCATAGTTGGAATCAATGTGTTCATGTTGGGGCCATTGGTTGTCAAATATAGATGGAATATGACCCAATGCTGCAATAGAGTTAGGGAATGGATGTGTGTGCTGATCATCGGTTTCAGTCAATGACTCATCCTCAGGTGGTTCACTGTTATTACCACCTTCAATGTCACTATTGTTATCACCTTCATGATCACTATCATTATCACCTTCATGATCAATATCATTATCTCCCTCCTCAACCTCAACACCAATATTCTCAGTACTAAGATTTTGAGAAAATACAGGTGGTTGACTCCACTCAACAGTTAAATTGCTAAGACTGAATTGAGGTGTAGGACTGAATTGAGGTGGTTGACTCCATTCAGTAGTTAAATGACTTTGACAGAATTGAGGTGGTTGACTCCGAGAGAATTGAGATTGAAATTGATTCAATAGACTCATTAAACAAGGTTGTTGGTGGATATATGTTTTTTCAAGAAACACATCAATATAGGCATCAGCTGAAAGTGATAACAAGGTTCTGTATGCATCATCATCAACTTGTACGAGCATATGATTTTCTCCAGGGAAAAGATAGGATATTTTGATAGAGAAGTGGTTGGGATTGATGTCAAGTGTTGTATAGATATATGATTTTAGTTCAGATAGGGTATTAATAAGTGAAATGTTTATGGGTCTAACAGATCGACTAGAATAAGACCCATCAGAGAGAAATTGCCCATCATATCGCATCTTCACAATTCGTGAATTTGAACTAGATGCCATGTTCCTATATTTTAGAATATTATATTAACATCAGAAAGAAATTCATATTTTATGACATTATATCAACATAAATTAATATTTTAGAGCAATGACATCAATTTGGAATTAAATTTATTGGATTATTTTTTCTATAACATTAACAGTGAACAACAATTTTGCTAATTTTTTCAGTAAAATTAACTAACATTTCAACTAACATTTCATAACAACAATTTTGCTAATTTTTTAGTAACACTAACATTTCAAAATAACAATTTTACAATTTCGAACAATAATTTTTCAGGTATTAAGTAGCCTTCAATTGTCATTTTCTACATCATTATTTCAGTAATGTGCAATTAAAGAGTAACAATACAATTATTTCAGTTGTAATATTTCGTAAGTTCATATTTTGAAAATTAAAAATTTGGTAGAATAAATACCTGAAATGGAGAGTTATCTGTTGACAATCGAAGAATAGAAGAAGAGAAAGAAGAAGCTCCAAATAGTCTCCGAACAACAGAAGATATCAGCTCCAAGATCGCCCGAATTAAGCTAGAAATCACCCAAAGCAATAGAAATCCGAGAAAAGCTCCAGAGCAATGGGAGTATAGAGCTAGATGAAGGAAATGAAGAATGATGTGAGTTTGGGGGTTGTTTTCGGCCAATATATATAGGGGAGCAATGCGTCCCGGTTGGGGACGCATTGCGCCCACGTGGCACTGCCCGGCGCCGCGCGGAGGCCCCAACGGTAAAATAGCCGTTGCGCTGGGAGCAATGCGTCCCCGTCCGGGACGCATTGCCCGCGTGGCAATTTTATAGCCGTTGGGCGCGTCGCGGGCCGCGACGCATTGGTCCCACAAAGGGCAATGCGTCCCGAGCCGTGACGCATTGCACTCCTATGGGGTCAATGCGTCCCCATCCGGGACGCATTGCTCTCCCGCGTGGCAATGCGTCCCGGCGGGGGACGCATTGGTCCCACAACAGAGCAATACGTCACGGCTCAGGACGCATTGCCCTCCTGTGGGACCAATGCGTCCCCCACCGGGACGCATTGCCTCGCGGGAGAGCAATGCGTCCCAGCAGGGGACGTATTGCTCCAAAATGTGCCATTTTGGACAATAAGTTCAAGAACATGCCATTTAGGTAATTAAAATTGACAAATGTGCCATTTAGGTTTTTTTGCCTAATACTTCTCCCTCCTAATTAAAAAAAAAGTGTTATTTTCAAGTAAGAAAGCAGATCCAAATCAAAATGCGAAGATCAAATAAAATAGAAAACTGGAAAAATAAGGTAAAATTTCTGACCATATCGTTTTGAAGAGCATAACACCTACAGAAGCAGTGTTCCGATATTAGACACGGCGCGTGCTCTTTTCTAATTAGTAGACAACTTCAACAACCTACACAAAGAGTCGTCATGCGCCGCATATGAAGAGATGAAAAATAACATATCACTGGCGTCCGCATATGAAGAGATGAAAATAACATCAACGTCGCAAAATAGATCGTGACTTCAGAAGCGACTGCAGACGTGAGAAGTTGTCACTTGCATAAGGGCACGTTTGGTTGGATTGAAATCCAACACATGACAAACTAACTGCACGAGAATTCAAATTCACTTCGTTTGGTTTAACGCGGTTGTGGAATTTTGACGGAAAATGAACCCTCAGTCGCCTGCGTTTTACACTATAAAGTAAGGAAATCAAACTGCGCAGAAAACATGCGTGGTTCGTTTTCTCACTGGTCTTCGTGGTTCGTTTTCTCACTGGTCTTCCCGCCGCTGCGCGATCCCGACACCGGTGCTTGCGATCAATCGATTATTTGTTCACGTTCATTATCCGAGCAGCTTCTTGCACGGTTGGTTGGAATAATGATAGTTTTGATCACCGTGGTAATCGGATCACTGATATTACACAGTTTTAGATGGTTACACTATAAATTTGAATGCAAACTACGTGGTACCAAATGGAAACAAACCAACCGAACAAGATCATTTTGCATGAAACCAAACGAAATAGTTGTAGTTTCAGTTCATACAGTTGACTTTCCTGTTTTAGAACTCTTGATTTGCATTGGTTTTACATACAACCAAACTAGCCCTAAGAGAAGAAAACTCTCTATACGTAAGAATATAGCAGGCAGCGACAGCTCGCATAAGGTAATGAACGACAACTAGGAATGATCACGAACACGAGCAGAATCGGTGCCTAAGCGGACTTATTTGGGTTAAAATTTGTTGTGCCCGGGACAATGTGCCCAATACATTCAGACCGTACACTCCCCTATGGGGTCCACAAGTCTATGGATGAGATGTAGGTACAGAAGAGGGCACAAAGATTGGGTATAGAAGATTTAGACCCGTCTTATTTATAGCACACTAATGAGTCACACATTAACGTAAGTAACTTCTGAAGGATTAGAATCACACATTTTCTCTTGTACACATAAAAAATATGAATAATCACTTTTTTATTTAGTTTGTAAAATTATTTTGAAAAATATTATAGTCGTAATAGAACTAAAACTATAATGATTTGAATTCAGTTAGTTAGCTAATTAGAGCTTAATCGAATGATTTTTTATTTTACTTGATTATTTCTTATTTAAGTATGATTAATGATTTGTAATATAATATAATGTAATGAACTTTTCAAACATGTTAAACATGCTTTGTAGAAAAATTTTGATTGGTCAAGTAAAAAATCCTAAGAACTTTTAGATATTTCATCTCATTTTGAATATCAAATGTAGATATGCATTATCCTTATTCATGTACATATCTAGATACTGGCGAGTAGGGTTTCTTGAAGAAATCTTATTGTACAACTTTTAACTTAATGAATTTCAATTTATTAATTTCTATGAAATAGTGATATATGAATTAAAATTGCAATATAAATTGAGAGATACAATTGTTGTGTAGTAGATAAATTTTAGTATTTTATGTAACATAAATTTCTTAATATTTAGATGTAGGTTGTGTATCTCAAATATAAGTGTTAGTGTAAAATTTCAAAGTTTTGGATATTTTCTGAAATGGGGATCATATAAGTTTTTAGAAACTTAATCGAGTATGCTATATTGACTGTGGTATTTTATTTTTATTTTTTAATTTGTAATTACAATCTGTCTACAATTTGAAGTGTATCTTAGACAATATAGTTCAAACAATATGTTAAGTTTACATAATTTATGGAACTGATTTGTATTACAAATCCATTATATACTTCATTGACCAAGTTTTTAGGAAACTAATTCATTCGGTGACATATGTTATAGAGATAAAAAAGTATAATTGTAGGACTTGTTTGAGTTTCATACAATAGCCATAAATGTACTATATTAGTTACCTTACACCCTAGTATGTATGAGTATAAGTGTATTAACCTAGAGGTTGGGATTGAGAGAGAAAGAAGAGAATCTATGGTTTGGAGAAGTGGAGTTAGGAGAACAAAATTAGGGTATTAACTTCTTCAAATTTATGGAATCAAGTAAGTTTATCAACCCTTGCCAGGACTTTAGGATGAATTTTCCCTCTTATGTCGCATTCCATCCTTCCTAAGATTTGGATCTATAAGATATCAAATGAACCAATTTTCTTGTTCTTTCTCAGCAATCCTTTCTTTCTAGGGTTCCTAACTTGAAAGGAGGGTGAAAAAGATTTGATCACTAAGAGTTAGAAAGATTTGTTGAATTTTGGTCCTTGAATTATGGTTGTTGTGGTGCTTTTACATGAGGTGAGCGATTATCTCCTCTGTGAGTTATTTAATCGTATTGAAACTTTAATTCTATAAAAATAAAGATAAATGAGATTATTGTTTGTATTTGTAATATGTTGGGTAATCCACCAGGAAAATTCTTTGAAAATTGAATACATCTTGTTTCACATTCATTCTCTAGGATTCCTATATATTTAGTTCATGAATTTTGGACTTGAATTCCAATGAAATTTTATAGTGAAAGAAATATTATTATGCACTAATATTGCCCAGATGAACTTAAATTAATAAGATGCATGGAAATAGAATAAACATGTGTGAAATGTAGTTTGCATTGTGTTTGGAAAAAATATGATTTCTTAATTATTATTACCCAGTATTTGTACTATGGTTATGTACAAGAGTCCTTAGAATTGTTTTAAGTAAAGATATCCCTGTGTAGGATTGATGTTGAGGGATTTACTAAAATGAACCGATGCTAGGATATATATTTGTAATGAATGGATGGATTCTAATGAAAAGAATATTGAGGTTCTTTTCTTTGTGAAAAGCCTTAACAAATCTTAATACAACTGAATGTGTCTAGTGGATAATGCGGTGTCTATGAGGATATGGAAAGATTTATTGAATTAAGACAACTTCCAGAAAACCCTATTATTCACCATTAGAATGAGTATGACGTGTAAATTTGCAATTTATATATAACTTTATAGATCAGGATAGATGCTACTCATTGTGGGTGGACACCCCAAACCCAAGATTGCCACACAAAAGTGAGATAAATCAAAAGGAAACATTTAATAACAATAGTGAAAATCATTAACCAAGATGGTAAAGAAACACATAAGATATAACTATAACCAAATTTCCACAATATGTACAAAAAGGGCCATCATATTCAATACTAGCATGTAACTTTACATTGATGTTATTGGTGACCACTAACAGATGCTATGTATTCAAAAGGTATACCCACTAAAGTTTATAACATGAACATCCATATATGGCATACTATAACGTCCCAAGATTTGAGGCTTCAGATAAAATGATCTTAAAAGAAATGATTGGACTATCTATATCACCATGTTGCACCTCTTTTTGAAGGAGTCCATCAATAAATAACTCTGTTGTTAAGTGTGCTCATCCCAGAGTTGTACTAGGATGGGTGACTAGTCACAAAGTTTATTCTGGCTTGCATGTGAGTGAGGACAAAGCATACAAACAAGACTAGTGGTAATTTGTGGGGCCAATCGTCATTTCTAAAATTCTAATACCGCCTAGGGTAGTGGGTTCGAGTACAAATGGTATCAGAGCATAACCCCTACAGAGGTGGGGCCCACATGGGCATGTAGAATGTTAGTCTTGAATCGTAAGGTCCATGCACGTTGAAAGGGTTGTCCATGGTGATGTAGCCACCCTTCTGCTGGCAATCTATGATTACGAGCTAGATGTCCATGGGCCATTCTGGGTTTTCATTGAAATGGGGCAATATTAAGAGGCCATATTGTTGAGCCTTGATGAGGACGTCAAGAGTCTATGTGGGTTACATTGAGACTTTGAAAGATTTGAGGCCTCAGATAAAATAATGTTAAAAGGAATGATTGGACTACCCATATCACCAAGGTGCACGTCCTTTTTAGGAAGCTCATCACTAAAGAACTTTATGGTTAAGCATTCTCAGCCTAGAGTAGTACTAGGATGAGTGACAAGTTGGGAAGTTTATCCAGGCTTGCACGTGAGTGATGAAAAAGTGTGTAGCTACAGTGGGTTTGTGGGGGGAAATCGTCATTCCTGCAACTCTACTACTTAATTCTATAGAAAAAAAACTAAGCCATGGATACATGTAAATGACCCTAATGGGACCCAATTTTATAGAGACAATGCTAGACGTCCCCAAAAAAGATAAAGGATAAAGTTCATAGACTACAACCATCTAAAGGATGCTCCTATTTACTATAATCTTGGATTTGATCCTGAACACCTAACGTGATGTGTACAACCATGAGAGTGATACACATGACCCAATGATATGACATAGCAACTGTATGGCATTATAAGCTTACATGCCTATTATTATCAACATTAAACATATAGTTTAATCATTTAGCAATAATATTTACATGGTACAGTCTATAGTATACGTATTATAATAATAAAACATGTAAAATATTCGAGGCATGTAATGACATTAAAGCATTACAATGTGAATCGCAAAGGTAGTAAAACAAGTATGGCTAAGCGGATTGATTACTTATTTCCTTATTAAAGCCTTGGGTAGTTTGTGGTGTGCCACTCAAACTATTATCTAATGAATTATAAGTTCCCTATCTCTTTATCGGTTTCAAAATATCATGACACGCCTCAATCGGTATGAGTATAACAAGTAGGAGTTGTTTGGCTGGAAACCTAAATTAATAAAATTATATATGTCTTGGGTAGCTAACCCATGAGAAATATCACAAGTGTATAAATACCAAAATCATAATGTCACATATCTCATACACATTGTTATATATAACTAGAACTAAAATATCGACCATACTCATGTACATAAATGTATTACAGTACCAAGGGAACCAACCTTTGGGTACCTTCTTATATTCATCAGTAATTTGGATGAGTACCTTCTCACAATCTAAGATTGTTGAAAGGTTTCCTATTTGACTATGCTAACTTTCGAACACTAGGATAGTTCTACAGTCACAGTGTATTACATAATTTTGGTTTCACTTGATTAATTATCCTTTTACATATCTTTTATACAACAACTAGGGTAAATTAACAATATTTAACAATATGCAAATTCAATTTGTTGGATCTTGGATGGGCTCTAGAGGGGGATGAGTAGAGCTAAATGCACTTAAATAAAAATCATTAGACTTTCAAGATATTTCTAAGATAATATGGGAAGTATGGTCTTTGAGTGTAACTAAAACATACATAGTAAGGGGGAGAGAGATTAAACAAGAACAAGAACACAAGCTACGTAGAGTGGTTCCATACTCCAAACTAATAGTAAGTCAATCCACTACCTAGAGAGGTCAAGCTCCAGGATTTTACAACCATTGCATACTTATATTCCATTATAAGACATACAATATATGACCTTTTTCTGGTCCAAGGATGTAGGGAAATATGACATCAGGTAGGCAGTAGAAATAAAAAAATTACTGACAGATTTCCCATACACCAGTAGATCACGTCAATAACTATGCAATAGGAAGGATGGTTTCACGATGATATACTTGGTCTTGGAGCAAAGCTAGTGACAATACTCGTTGATGTAGATGCACATTATGTCTTGTATGGTGTCTGTATAGCTCCTAGTCGCACTCAGACTCATCTGACTGCTCCTCCACAGACAGCAAACTCATATAATTGTTGTAGCGGCTCCTCAGATCTTTCCATAGACTGCGAGTTGATGTTTCCCTCCTAGTAGTAGTCGAAGGACTCCTGCCTCTAGAGTAGTCTACACAGACCAATTAGAACCCCTATCATTTTGTAGGAATGAACAAGGAGTTGTCCCTTCCATTGGTGTACTAGTCACCAACATGCTCTCCTACAAAAATGATCCTCAGTTGTTTCTCTCCCATGGCTATCCCTCCCTAGTCAGGTAGGACTTTCCTGGGCTCTCGTGGTTACCGTAACCAAAGAGGACAACAATTTCCAGAGCAATTGATTCTCAATTGTTTGTGTAGTAGTTGTATTCTGGAAAGACCGTAGTACCTATCTATATATAGGAGGGGTTAGGGTTAGGGTTCCCAGTCCCCAACCAATGTGGGATAAAGTGGGAGTGGAGAGGACAAGTAGATCTTGAATTTTCACAACTTTTTTAGAAGTTTCACAACCTGTGTGCGACGAAACGGTTGTCTCTCTAAGTGAGACAGTCATCTCGCATGCGAGATGATCGTTTTACTAAGCAAAATGTTCGTCTGGGATGGGGGACGCTCATCTTGTAAGCGAGATGGTCATTTTACACTTTTCCAATCAGATATGAATTGGCAAATTGTTTCCTAATTAATGTCATACATTAATTTACTTACACCCCAAGTATGTGTAATTGAAACAAGTTTGGAAAAACTTTAGAACCTTTATTCATCCCAACCGGGCCATCTCACACAAGTGAGATTCCTGTCTCACACACCCAAACAACCGTCTAGTGAGTTCGAGTTGATTAGTTCAATAGCATGAACTAGTCGGTTCATAGTGAAGAACTAAGCCAATTAAATTTCTGATCTTCTTGACAACCCAAACGGCCATCTGGACACTTAAGACGCCTTCCTGGCTATCCAAACGGTCATCTCACCCAGTGAAATGGTCGTTTGGCAGTTCCATCAGCCAATCTATAGATCTGTTGTTTGAATTGAGTATCTAAACACTTTAGTACTTAATTCAATTATCATTCAAGATCAAACTCCTCTTCTAGATGAGTTTCTATGTGTGTAACCCTATAGATCCCATATTATATTGGCAGTGAATGTCCATAACTTTCTTATGACATCACAAGCAAAGAGTGGTTCCTATTTGCATGTCATCACTACCCAATTGAATGGAAAGTTGGGGAGCAACTTCAACCTACAATCTATGTATGGTGTTATAGTGTTTGTATAGTTCCTTTGTCACTGATATCCAGATTGAACTAGAGGCATGGAACAGTCACCCTCATTATTATTCAATCTTGTTCCTTGAACCAGAGTAGACTGCATGAGATATATGTAAGTTCAATATCACATATTGAGTCACATGCATATGGCCATACTTTTCTCAGTCTCGCTGATCAAGAGGCATTGGATATCATACTCCTATCAGAGGGACAAATCCCATATCTATCACACACAGTCAATCCCCATGTGTCAAAGTCACCCAATCATCATCGTTATAACAACCCATGTTTTAGGACCGCATTTGATGATGTCAAAGTGTACCCAACGACATGTGATTAGTGTAGTGATTTTAGGTCTAAGAACCACAACCACCACCATCACTGTGAGAGCTGACTATTACTTCCATGATGATGGCTTCCATGTGTCAGTATCACGAGCGGTCTGTCTGATACACCGTTCCCTAACATGTATATGTGTGCTTGGTTTGATATTGACATATCATGACTAATGAGATTTAGTCATCAACCAACTCACACTCTGATCTTATGTGTTATTTTTGTCTATCTATCTTCCACAATAACAATCGATCATGGACATAATGAGAATTTATACACTATTAACATTTGTATGATCTCATTCTTCCAAGTCACCAACTTGAAGACATACGTCATTCAGTAATATCATTCTCTAGGCATTTATTATGTAATTCATTATCTCATAATTGAATATACAAAATAAATAGGAAGTTTTCCTTTATTATTATCAAATTAGGTATCTAATGCCATATCCCAATAATCATAAGATTGGTTCTTTGGGAAAATAAACCAACAAAGGATATCCAACCTTTCCTTTATGAAGAAGGTATACAACAACCTACCAAAGGACGTACCTATGCAAGAGAAAGTCTTCAACCTCAACAAGGACTTACGCACTTTGCAACGAGTCCTCCGCCTTCACAAAGCACTTACCCACTCTTGCACAAATCTTCCACCTTTGAGGAATTACCCACTCTTCTTGGATCTTCCGCTTTTAAGTTCACCTTCACCAAGGAGAAGCTTTCATAAAGGGACACCTTACCTTTTTCTTCTTCACCTCTCTTAGCCAAGAGAGTGAACCTTCGTCTTCATGGCTGAAATGAGAGATTGGGAGGTGGAGGAAGTGAGATCCTTACAATCTATACATGTAGGACTAGCTCTCTTACAAATCTCCTACTCACTCTAATGGATATAGCAAGTGATTAAGCTCAGAGAGTGGAAGGAGGCTCTTGGAGGCACTCAATTACAATATAGGGACCTTCATAGTGCTTGGATAACCATGGGATGAAGCCCAAGGGATCCTATTTATAGTTGGGGATGCCTCCTAGCTAGTAGAAAGACTTAAGGATGAATACTAATTGTTTGGGGTGTTGTAACGGAAAACCTTTTTGAGTTTTACAACACTCCAATGACTAGAAATACTTTTTCTACACTTTTCTTACAATGCAATCATTTGAGTTTACTTTTGGGAAACTCGACTGATTGCACTATGTGACAAAGAAAAAAAAGCTTTGGTCGAGATTATCTTGGATGAAACTCAGTCGATCGCTTAAATTTCATTTTGCCTAGGAAACTTGACTAAACTTGGACATTCTCAAAATGTATCAAGGGGATCGGTCGAGTTTGTCACGGGAGAAACTCGACCAAAAAATACCATGTAATGAATTTTGGAAAATGTCATTAGAGCTCTTAAATTTTTTATTTAAGTGTTCCTATTTTTTTAATTACAAGTCATACAATCATTATAAGTGATTTACAACATGATTCAAATGGATTTACATCATATTACATAAAAGTGCACTTGCATTGATTTTGACATGTCTTTTCTCCAACTTAGGATGTGCAAGTTAGGGAATTTGGAGTATGTATATACCTAATTTGAAATCAGTCAAGCAGAAGCGTTAGACACAAATAAGTGTAATGGTTACTCATCATCAAATCAAGGGTTTCTTCAATTTATACCTTGAGTCAACATCATCCCCCTTTTTGAAGATGACAAACCATTCCATAAATTTATTGAAAGCTTTTAAGTAAAATCATACCCACTACTACAAAAACAACATTCAATGTCGCTTTTCTGGAATATTCAACGTCGGTTATTTAGGAACCCCCACGTCTATATTCGAAGACCAGCCAGACATGAGTACCGCTTTTTATGTAGCGTCAGTTGGGTAAAACAAACCGACGCCTAAAATTGCCCGTGAAATCCAATTTTCGAGAGAAATTTTTTTTTGCCCCAAAGTATCACATACAGCGTCGATTTTTTAACTACTAACCGACACTGATATAAAATGAAAATTTGTGCGAAAAGTTCCAATTTAGGTGTCAGTTATCCTTTGATAACCGACGCTAATAATGGTTCCCGCCAAATAATCTAGGGTAAAGATTGTCTAATTGGACGTTGGTTTTTTACTATAAACCGACGCTTAAAGGTAAAAGGCATCAGTTTTCCAGATAACTGACATTGTTGAAAAATTTAATAGACCCGTATCACCCGGCTCTTCCCCTTCCTTCCTGTTTCATCGCGATAGTTTTCTGCTGTGATCGTCGCTCGCCTAAAATCGCCCGACGACCCCTACTGCTGCTGGTGCGGCTCTACTCGCCGCTGCCGCCGCGTCCTCTTTCTCCTACTGTCGCCGCCGCTTGCCGCCACTGCTGCTCGTTGGTCGGCTTTGCTCTTCTCCTGGTGCCACTGTTGCTCACCGCTCTGCTCTGGTCTTCGCCTTCTCGCCGCTACTGCTGCCGCCGCTCTTCTCCACGCTAGCTCTAGGTATCCCTAGCCTCTTTGCTTCCTTCTCTGTAGCTCCTTACCAACAGCAAGCATGGTCGTGGCTGTGTTGGCCTACCACGGCCGTGCTGTCTAGCACGGCCGTGGTAGGCCAACACAGCCACGGCCGTGCTTGCTGTTGGTAAGGATATGAACAAATCTTTATGTAATGCTTTATGTAAATCCTAGGATACGAACAAATGTTTTGCTTGCATATATTTGTATTTCTAATCCTAATGTTTGACCTAATTCAGTAAATTTTGATGCATGTTGAAATAAGATTTAAACTTATCCATTCTAGCATCCTAATTTGATTTTGATTAAACCCTGACATTGATGAAACCCTACAATTGTGATGAAACCCTAACATTAATTGTGATGAAACCCTAACATGTACATATCTATTATTGTGTTTGTTGGCCTAGAAACCCATCCAAGATTTACTCATTAGGAGTAAATCTTGGATAGTCCCCAGTTTGGGATTGTTCTTGAACACCTAATCTCATTTAGTATGTAAGTGTATAATTGTATTGGGTTTTCGAGAAAATTTCAGTAGCATTTCCCCATTTGTTCTCTGAGTACATATGTACTTAGAGAACAATGGAGAAATGCTGCTGAAATTTTCTTGAAAACCCAATACACATTATACACTTACTAGTGAGATTAGGTGTTCAAGGATGGGATAGGTGGTGCACATTTATTATATATCAGAATGACATCACATGTGTTTGTTGGCCTAGAAACCCTGAATTTCACTACTACAAAACATGCCTTTGGCTTCGGTTGTTTATGCCCTTTTAGCGACGGTTCTCAAGCGATGCCTATGTGGGTGTCGCTAAAGGTCGAACTCTTCGGCGTTGGTTTTATAACCGACACCAAAAGGCTTCGCGCCACCGAAAATGCGCCAGTAGGGCACTGATAGGTGGTACACATTTATTATATATCAGAATGACATCACATGTGTTTGTTGGCCTAGAAACCCGTCCAAGATTTACTCATTAGGAGTAAATCTTGGATAGTCCCCAGCAGGGCACCGATAGGTGGTACGCATTTATTATATATCAAAATGACATCACATGTATTTGTTAACCGTAGACCCTAATCTTGTCCTAATATATACTTGTTTTCTCTTTGATCATAGAATGGATAGATCATGGATGTCCATTCGCAATCGCTGCACCCCAAAGTTTATATATGGTCTTGATCAGTTTATTAGATTTGTCGAGGAACATAGGAAAGAACCTGGAGATAGGTTCTATTATCCATGTAGGCATTGCGGTAACAATTTGAAAGTCAGCACTGGTGACGAAATCAAAAGACATGTCATGTGCAATGGGATTGTACAAGGCTATACAGAATGGCACTGGCATGAAGAGATTTCAAACTCAAAACCAGTGGATTTCGATAGCAGTGCTTGGGTGGAAGAAGAAATTGCCTCCGATGACGTAGATGTGAACGAACCAGTTCTAGTAGACATCGTTGATGCGATGCTGGATAGTTGTAGGGTAGAGCACACTGATCCACCTCCTATCTTTAGAAACATTGTGCATAATGCTGAGATACCGTTATACACAGGTTGTGCTAAGTTTACGAAGCTTAGCACTGTGTTGAGATTGTATAAGTTGAAAGCTAACAATAGATGGAGCGACAAAAGCTTCACTTCATTGTTTACTTTGTTGAAAGAAATGCTTCCTGAAGGAAACGAGTTGCCAATCTCAACATACTGGGTAAAGAAATTGTTGTGCCTAATGGGAATGGAGGCCAAGAAGATACATACATGCCCGAATGATTGTGTATTATTTCAAAAGGACTATGTGGATTTGAATGATTGTCCAAAATGTGGTGCGTCATGGTATAAATTGACAACTTTGGGGGAGTCCTAAACCGGTTCTCCTTCCAAGATGATGTGGTATCTACCTATAATATCACGATTTCAATGCTTTTTTGCAAATCTGAAAGATGCGAAGAATTTGAGGTGGCATGCAGCTGTTAAGAAAAATAATGATGGGATCCTACGACATGCGTCAGATTCCCCACAGTGGAAGAAGATTGATCTATTGTACCCCAAATTTGGTGAAGAAGATAGGAATCTAAGACTTGGGCTTTGTATAGATGGGATGAATCCGTACGGGACATTGAGCAACCAACATAGCACTTGGCCAGTCATGCTTGTTATATACAATCTTCCTCCCTGGCTGTGTATGAAAAATAAGTACATTATGTTGTCGTTGTTGATATCAGGCCCTAAACAACCCGGAAATGATATCGATGTTTATCTTGAACCTCTGATTGATGACTTAAAGAAACTTTGGGCTAAAGGTGTGATGACCTATGATGCTTCAGGAAGAGTGACATTTCATTTGCACGCTATGTTGTTTTGCACTATTAATGACTTTCCAGCATGCGGGAATTTGTCTGGATATAGTGTCAAAGGAGCTAAAGTGTGTCCTATATGTGAAGAAAACATTGATTCAATAAGACTAAAATATGGTGCCAAGACTGTATATCTTGGTCATCAAAAGTTTCTTTCAAAATTCCATCTGTATCGTAGGAAGCACAAAGCATTCAATGGATGGAATGATGAACAGATTGCACCTAAACCTATACCAAGGGATGTTGTTTATGAAAGAGTAAAAGACATTGTCAATGAATTTGGTAAGAAATCACAATGTAGTATGACCACACGGAGTGACAATTCTTCATTCAAGAAGAAGTCAATATTTTGGGATCTTCCTTATTGGAGTTCTTTGACAGTCAGGCATTGTATCGATGTAATGCACATTGAGAAAAATGTCTGTGATAGCATCATTGGTACTCTTTTAAATATACCAGGTAAGACTAAAAATGAGATAAAATCCAGACTGGACCTACGTGAAATGGGAATAAGGTCAGAATTAACAGAATTATGTGAAATGGGTAATAAAAGAACATACTTACCTCCTACTTGTTACACGTTGTCTAGAAAGGATAAGAAAGCTTTTTGTGAATGCTTGGTAAATGTTAAGGTGCCACAGGGTTACTCATCCAACATCCGTAGATTGGTATCAATGAAAGATCTGAAGTTGATAGGTCTTAAATCTCATGATTGTCACACTCTAATGCAACAAATATTGCCCGTGGCAATTCGATCTATATTGCCGAAGCATGTAAGGTTTGCAATCACGAGACTTTGTTTCTTTTTCAATAGTCTATGCAGCAAAGTTATTGACCCTGATACTCTCAATAATTTGCAAAGAGAAGTGGTTTTTACCCTATGTCAGCTTGAGGTGTATTTCCCTCCTTCGTTCTTTGATATCATGGTACATCTTGTTGTCCACTTGACTAGGGAAGTGAAAATGTTTGGACCAGTTTTCTTGCATTGGATGTATCCATTTGAATGATACATGAGCATTTTTAAAGATGATGTTCAAAACCGTTATCAGCCTGAAGGGAGTATTATTGAAGGTTATGTGGTGAGAGAGGTTATGGATTTTTGCAATGACTTTCTGAGTGGTAATAACACTCCTGTTAATGAAAAGAATATTGAGGAGGGAAAAGGAATTTTGGGATCACGGGTGAAAATAATCAGCCATGAGCAGTTGGAATAAGGTCACTTGTATATTTTACACAACATGGACGAAGTGAGTTTTTATATCGAGGAACATACCAATTTCATCAAGAGACAACATCCTCGAGCAAGTTCAATGTGGCTTGCATGAGAGCATAACAAGACTTTTACTAAGTGGTTTGAAGATAAAGTCTTACATCAACTATCTCAAACACCAAATGATATTACGGAAACTATCAAATGCCTCGCCTTTAAACCAAAACCGAATGTTATGTCTTATGAAGGGTTTGACATTAATGGGTTCACATATTACACAAAGCACCAAGATGATAAGAGTGTCGTCCAAAACAGTGGGGTCACTCTTCAAGCGTCGACTATGTATTTTGCAAGTGCAAAGGATAAGAGTCCACATGAAGCTAAAATGTCATATTACGGTGTCATTGAAGACATATGGGAGTTTGACTACATAGATTTTAGAATTCTACTCTTTAAATGTAATTGGGTTGATAACACCAAAGGAGTTATAGTGGATGAATCAGGTTTCACTTTAGTGAACTTTGAAAAGATTGGAGAGAAGGGTGAACCATTCATATTGGCATCACAGGACAAATACATATTCTATATCGATGATCCTACAAATGATAAATGGTCGGTTGTTCTTCATGGTAAAAGACAGTTCATTGAAGATCCTATAGATGAAGAAGAGTACTATGATAAGTATGATGACTCCAGTCCATTCTCAGTTGGGTTGCCAACTCCACAAAATATTGAAGCTAATGATGACTTATATGTGCGCGGAGATCACAATGAAGGATTGTTAATTGATAAAAGATCACAATTTTAGAGGCATGCATGTTTATATTTTTTATTGAAGCTAAATGTTTGCTTTTTTAATATCAATATCATTTTCAGATTTAATGTTTCATTATCTTCTAGTTAATACAAATGCTAAATGTTTGCCTTTTTAATGACATTTTCAGATGGTTGACCATGATGAGCATGATGTCCATGATGAGCATGAAGTCCATGATGAGCATGCTGTCCATGATGAGCATGGCGAGGATACCAATGTAAGTTCTAAAAACATATCCTGTATTTCTATAAAATTCATTATCTTCTAGTTATGTCATATATCCCATATTTCTATATTGGGCTAATTCAGTGTGTTTATTTTTGTCAAATTTTAGGTTGATGATGCACATGTACCCATTGAAGCACTGGAGGAACTTGATGTGCATCACCAAACACTTAACAAGAAAAGGGGCATCACTCTGTTGAAGAAGTTAATAGTGCTAAGTGGCAGTGGATCCAGATTGGTTGTGGAGTTTGATAATGGAGGAAATGCAATTGGAGTGAACCGCAATAATTTTGTAAACTATCTTGGGGTTGTCACTCAAAGCCATTGTGGTGTTAAGTATGATAATTGGTATAAAGTTCCTCAGGCGAAGAAAGACATGATATGGAAGGATTTATGTGTGAGTTATTATTATTTGCAATTCTATTTTGTAGATTACAAATTCTATTATTTGCAATTCTATTTTTGGATACTAGTTAATAGCAATTCTATTTTACAGAATCTGTTTGCATTAGATGAGAAGCTGCATCGTAAAAGCATGATGCAACACGCTGGAAATATGATAAGGAACTATAGGACAAATCTCAATAGAGAATACATAAAAGATGGTGATAAGAAGAAGAAGTCAGCCCTTGAACAGTGGAAATTCTTGGACAAAGAAGATTGGGACACGTTTGTTGCTTCAAGAAAATATGAAGAATTCAAGGTATTAGGCGTCACTCCCAATTTAATTAATATACGTTGTATTCACCTATTCAAGATTAACATTTAGTGCTACGAACCAAATCATTAATGTGCATACTAACTAGACCCTCAGTGAGGCACAAAAAGCAAGGCATGCACTGAATGTGCATGACCACACTATGGGTTCAAAGGGCTATGCAAGTGTTCGCCAAAGACTACAAGTAGAGTTTGCTGCTACTCAGGAGTCCTCTACTACATGTGCCACACCCATGCCTCGCCATGATGTCTGGATAGCTGGGAGGAAAAACAAGAAGGGTGAAATAAAGAAGCACGTAACTGCTGAGGCGGCTATGAAAATGGTAAAATACAACTCTTAGAGCAATCGTTTGAATATTGATTATTTGTGGTGTTAACTTACCAATTTCTGTTGATGGTGATTAGTGGGAGCTGCACGAGCAGAGGAAACAAGGCACGTTCATTCCTAAGGGCACAAGGGATGAATTGACAGTTGCTCTGGGTAACCCAGAGCATCCTGGACGTGTTAGGGGTGAAGGCACTGGTGTGGGCATCAAAGCATTCTTTGGGCCATCCCAACACAAACCCAGAGTGGGACTTTCACAAGAAGAGGTAACCTATTCTTTTTTTAGAATGTTACTGCAAAAGGGAATTCAATAATAAGAAGCTAATGTTTCTTTTATCCATGTATAGGAGAATAAGAGAGTCGAAGATATAGTTTCTAAGAAGGTCAATGATATAGTTGCTGAGAAGGTCAAGGAAGAAATGGTGCAGTGGCAGGCATCTCAAGCTTCCAATCAGCCTATGGCGACCCACTCTTCTCCTGATGCACAGACTGAGAGTAATCTTGTAGACCCACCGCCTAACACGTCTGCTGTAAGTATTGTTTATGACATTGTAGCTAGTCTTTTCAAGATGATATGTTTTCAAGATGATATGTATATGTGTATAATATTCTTTACATAAATTTTTAGGCGTTGAAGCCATGCCGCTTAAGAATCAAGACTATGTTGTTGCAGAGGTGCAGGCTTACCCATCCCTTCCTGGGGCAATGTTTCACGGGACTCCAATGCCACAGGGCTACGTTCGTGTGAGCCCGATACATGTATTACCCGATTGGAGGGAAGCTACATTATAATATGCCCACCCAGATATTGATACACTTGCTGAGGCAGAAGGCAGGGTGATATTGTGGCCCAAAGCAGATGTCATCTACACTACTGAAATTGTAAGATAAATTTACATTACTTTAGATTGTTAATGTGTATATATGAGGTCAATTGATCTGAAATTATATATACAAATTAAAAAGAAGACACCTGGAGCACCTAGGCCTCGACCACCACTTCCTGCATTACCAAGTTGGGTTCCAACTGACCTAAAATATCCGTTATGTCCTTCTTGTAGGGGAATGGCATGTTGGCTACGGGAACATAATATACATTGCCCTATAATTGTTTCTTTAGAAGAGAAATATGTAGGTCAATCATACGAAAGCTCTTTATTTATACAAGATATTATTGAGCTATTTATATATGATTGGCTGAATACATCAATGATAAAGACATGGATAAGGTGAGATCTTTTTTATACATCCATTTACCTTGTGTAAGATCTGGTGATCTGGTTTCTTATATATTAATGCATACGTAATACATGTTTTGCAGCTACTTAGTCAAAAATCAATGTAAACCATTTGCATTTGACCATGTGGGATTTTTGATTCCATCATTGATTAGTATGGTAGCTAAAGACCCTGATAGTGTTCAACAATATTGTATAGATGCTTTTACAATTTTTGGTCAACAAAAGAAGACGATAATAATAGCTCCATTCAATGTCAAGTAAGTTTACTTTACTTATAATTTGGACTTAAGAAAATTATATTTTTATTGTAGATTTTGAGTTATTATTTTTTAACTTTTTTACCTCTAGCGGTAGGCATTGGGAGTTACTAGTTATTCTCCCTGGGACGTTCACTATTTATTATCTAGATCCTACGGGGAGTACATTGAATACTAAAATTGGACACGTAATGAGATTGCCATTATTCTGGTGAGAAATGTTTCATTTTTATATTCCTTAACATCTGTTATTATATTACTATTTAATTATGTAATTTAGTATGTTACATTAACATGCAGGGGTTTAGATGCATTCAAAAAGGCTGGAGGAAAGGTCCCAAGGAAAAAGAACCATCCAATAATTTGGGAGAACGTAAAAGTAAGTTCCCGACTCCAATGTATATATTATTTATGTGAACTGTGCTTAGTTGTATTTTTTAATATTTTGTATGTTTCAATTTATAGTGCGCTACACAAGACAACGGCTGGGCATGCACATACTATGTGATGTGATTTATGCAGATGATTATCCAATATGCTACATTGGACATCGATACCATACATGAGGTATTATATATAGTCTAATTAGTTAGTATGAAATATATCAATCTTATTTTTATATTATTACTTATATATATACTTCATTCTCTTTGCAGGTGTTTAAAACTGACCACACTATAGGTAAACGCTTAAAAGATGTACATGCTCCATATACGATGGAAGTATTAAATGAAGTAAGAGAAGAATGGGTAAGAGCCATACACGCAATGGCGATTGTAAGATATAATTGGGATGCTGATAGCGATGTTGAATGATATTTTGTAAATGAATATTTCTGAATGTTTATACATGTTTGAATGTTTATACATGTATTTGAATGTTTCTACATGTGTGAATGTGAGAATTGAATTGATGTCTGAATGTATCTACTTGTGTGAAAAGTATATTTGTTGATTTTATAGGTTTGTGGCCTGTTTGTTGGTTGATATCAATGGATGATGTAAACCTGCAGTTCAGAAAACTGAACTATAGGTTCTCATCCTGCTGACCAGCCACACCAGGCCTACAAACTGATAAGAAAAAAAAACATAGGCGTCGGTTATTTATAGAACACCGTCATCAAAGGCTTACAGCGTCGATTATTGGATAAAAACCACCGCCTAATATGACAAACAACCCGACCGTGCAGGAAAGTACGGTTGTGGCGGAAAAAGCATCGTTTATTAGTATAACATCGATGCCTATTGTACTAAACACGGCCGTGCAGGGAAGCACGATCGTGGCATCTGGGAATATGGCGTCAGTTTTTTGGTAGCAAACCGACGCAGATAGTGCCCTAGATGGCACCCTTTTTTTGGCATGAAGCCTTGTGGCGTCGGCTTACTATAAATAACTGACGCCTATCATTTCCCTATTGGCGTGTTTTTGGTGGTGCGAAGCCTTTTGGCGTCGGTTATAAAATTGACGTCGAAGAGTTCGACCTTTAGCGGCGCCCACATAGGTGTCGATTTAGAACTGTTGCTAAAAGGGCATAAACAACTGACGCCAAAGATATGTTCTGTAGTAGTGACCTTTGTATAAACCTAGGGGTTCCAATAGAATTGAATTCATATTCTCCCCCTCAATTGATGCTCATGGAGTTCTCATACTCCCCCTCAATTGCTGTTATTTCTCCTGCATGGTTAGCTTTCATAACATTTATAGAAATTATGTCTTATATTCATATATGTTCTACATATATGTATTCTCCCCTCACACATGCCTTCTCCCTATCTAACATAATACATGCCTTCTCCCCCTTTGTCATTTCAAATAGATAGGGTTTAAAGAGATAAAATGAAACATGTTAAATAAAAAGAGTTACCAACAAATAGAAAGGAGAGTAGAAGAGAAACATTATGGTCTTATCCAATCATAGTATGTAAAACAAGTTAAGACATGCATTGAACAACCCTAGATGTAATTCTAACAGATATCAAGGTAACAACTATGCAAGAAAGTAACTCAATATAGTAGATATGCAAGTCAAGGAATAAGCTTTAGTATGAAACCAGATACAATCTTAGCATATAGTAGAAAACCACTTGATGAAAATATAAACAAGGCTAGAACTACTTGTATGTGAACTACTAGTAGATTATATCACAAATTAATACTACTAGTAGGATCTATATCATTGCAAAAGATGCACAAGTTAAAGAGCAATCTATGAGTAGATGTAGAGATATATCCAAACAAAATGATATGTAGATTTAGAAGCAAGAAAGGATATAGCTCACTAGTAAATATACATCATTACCAAAAGATGATTACCCCTAAGAACCTCAAGCTTTTATCAAAACAAGCTATACAAATATATAGATGTAGCAAGTTATACCACAATAGAATCAATTTAAGACACAACCAAGAGATCCAAAGAGATCATCATCAAACCATGCATAACAACTCTAGACAAGTAATTGCAAGATATAGGGATACCACTTGTGGGATACCAAATATTGTAATTTGAAAGATACATCTACAAGAAAGATAGGAAAATAAAATCATGGCAATATGCATATATGAAGTACCAAAGGGAGTGCCAATAGAATAAGGCTATTGTTTGAGAAATTCTAGTTGAGAGAGAAATTCTCATAAAAAATCTAACAGCATATTCTGTGCACAATGTTTTTGGTCGAGTTTCTAGGTTGAACTTCTCGACCGACAATAGTTGTTGGCAACACCCATTGTTCCTTGTCTTTCGAGTTTCTGTCGGGACAAACTCGGTCGACTACAATTTTTTTCAAAAAGAACACATAATTTTAGAAAATCACATCGAGAGGCGTGATAACAAAAATAAACCATATTCAAATATGTATAAGCAAGTTAGTAATGCACTATGAAAGCATCAAAACATTTTTTGAGCAAGAGGTGATGAAAATCACAATATATCACTTTTGACTCAAAAAAACATATGTATAGTGCATACAAAATTAACAAAAACCAAGCTATGATTAGATATGAGAAAAAGTAACATTAGCTATGTTCTTATCATTCCTTTTCACTTGTTGCCACCCCATACATATCTCACCTTTCTTCTTTTATGTTGATTAAGAATTCAATTAACAATTCAATAGCTCATGTCAATCCATTAGCATGTGACCTGCAAGAAAAAAGATGAAATGGTCCCCAATCATATTTTTTGGTCTAGAGGGGTTAGCTTAGCAGCCCAAGTCCTATTGATCTTGGGTGATTTCCTAAAAGGACAATAAGTAGAATAATGACCAATTTGATTGCAATGATTACATGTTATCCTACCCTTGGAACTAGAGGATTCTTCATTGAAAATTGAATGTCCTTTATCTTTGTTGTTCCTTTGGCTACTATCAAGTCCAAAATCATCTCTACCCAATTGTTCGGTAGTATGATCTAGGATTTGATTAAGATTCTTTTTATCATCTAAGAATCTTTGCATAGAAGATCTCAAATTGTGATTATCATGCATAAGGAAGTAATAGTAAAAGAAAATTGATTGATATTATCTCTAGCATGTAAAAGATTAGTTTCTAAGCAAAGATATTTGGTCATGTAAGAATCTTTATCAATATGAAGAGAAACAACATTATTCTCTACTAGTAGAACTAGAACAAGATTCAAGAACATAGATTTTATCAAGCAAGGAAGCATTTTATATTTCAAGAAAAACAGTCTTAGAAAGATAAACACCATTTTCAGATTTCAATCCTTGCAAAATAGAATCTTTTTCCTCATTTTCAGTTTTAAGAGCATCAATATCAAGAATGAGAGGATTCACAACATTTCTATGCTCTTAATTAGAACTAGGAAAAAGAGGTTGAGCTTCTAGAAATCTAATCTTATCAAGCAAGATATAATTTTCAAGTTTAAGAAAGTCTACTTGACTAAGATAAGCATTTTTTTCATTTAACAAGAAATATTAGCATGTTCAATATCATCTTTTTCTACATGCAAATTATCAACAATTCTAGCAAGCCTTTTCTTTTTCTTTTTAGAAGATTTAAGAGAGGCACAAGTAGCATGAATGCTAGCAATTAAAGATTATTTATATAAAGAGTTTAGATTTACTTCATTTAAGTCTTCACTTGTTGAGGCCATGAGAGAAAAGTGGCATTATCCACCTTCACTAGAGCTTGAGCTAGATCATCTACTAGATTATTCACTTGAGCTTGAGTTGGAGGAGTCACTTGAGTTGAAGGAGTCTCTTAATCTTTTGTTCCATTTCTCCTTCTTCTTGTGCTTCTCTTCTCTTCTATTGTGATCATGTGTCTTTTTTCCTTGTGGACAATCTTCCTTTAAGTGACCCTTCTTTCCACATTTGAAGCACGAGTGAAGGAGGATGACTTGTCTTTGTAGAGTCTACCCTTGGAGTACATTGAATCTTATTCAACTTGAGAGGATGGAGAATGTTGACCAAACATAGCTTCAATTTGTGCTTTGATTTCAGCATTCGTCATTCTCTTTAGCTCTTTCTCTTCTTCTCTTTCCTCTTCATCTTACTTGTCAAGTTTGACTTCATGGGCTTGTAGATTTTCTATGAACTCTTCAATAGGGACCTCACCAAGAGATTTGTTTCTTCAATGGAGGTCACCTTGGATTCCCACCTCTTGGGGATAGTTGTAAGGATCTTTGAGTTGATCTCTCCTCTATCCATAGAATGACCTAGAATGGCAGGACCATTTCCAGTGGTGTTGAGCCTTGAGTACATATCGGCTATCCTCTCCTCCTCTCCCATTTTGAAGTTTTCAAGGAGGCCTTTGAGCATGTAGACTTTTCTTTCCTTCACTTTCTTTGTCCCCTCATAAGTGACACATAGCTTTCTCCATATCCCATAGGTAGTCTCACAAGAGGAAATCTGGTTGAACTCGATCGGGGACATGGAGAAATAGAGAATATTGATGGCTCTTGCATTCAAGGTTGCTTTATTTAAAGTAGCCTCATCCCATTATTCTATCTTTCTCTCTGGTAGTATGTGTGGATGGCCCACCATTTGCTATATATCAAGACTTGATCCTTGGATGTAGAATTGTCAACGTCTCTTCCAATAGAGGAAATTGCTCCCATCAAAGATTGGAATGTTGATGAGGTACTTCCCACCTTGATAACCTTCCATATTCTAATACTTGTAGAAGTATGGTTGTATAAGACCTACTCTGATACCACTTGTTGGATCTTGGATGGGCTCTATAGGTGAGGGTGAATAGAGCTAAATGCACTTAAACAAAAATCTCTGACCTTCAAGATATTTCTAAGATAATATGGCAAGTATGGATTTTGAGTGCAACTAAAACATACACAACAAGGGTGAGAGAGATTGAACAAGCATAAGAACACAAGCTATGTAGAGTGGTTCCATACTCCAAACTAGGAGTAAGTCATTCTACTACCTAAGCAGGTAAAGATCTTGGATTTTTAAACCATTGCATACTTATATTCCATTATAAGACATATAATATATGATCTTCTTTTTCTAGGCCAAGGATACCTATCCTTCCCTTTAAGGAGAAGGGAGCCAACAACCTATCAAAGGACTTACCTATCTAAGACTGACTCTTCAACCTCACCAAGACTTACCCACTTCGCAACGAGTCTTTCACCTTCACCAAGGACTTACCCACTCTTGTACAAGTATTCTCCTTTGAGGAATTACCACTCTTCTTATAACTTCCACCTTTGAATTCACCTTTTAAAAGGAGAAGCTTTCATGAAGGGTCACCTTCACTTCTTATTCACCTCTCTTAGGCAAGAGAGAGAAATTCATCTTCATGGTTGAAATGAGAGATTGAGAGGTGGAGGAAGAGAGAGCCTCACAAGATATACATGTAGGACTCGCCCTCTTACAAATATCCACTCACTCTAATTGATGTACCAAGTGATTAACCTTAGAGAGTGGAAGGAAGCTCTTGGAGTCACTCGACTATAGTATAAGGACCATCATAGTGCTTGGATAACTATGGGATTAATCCTAAGGGATCCTATTTATAGTTAGGGATGCCTCCAAGCTAGTAGAAATACTTAAGGACGAATACTAGACGTTTGGGATGTTGCAACAGTTATTTTTTTTAATTTTGCAACACTCTAGTGGATAGAAACACTTTTTCTACACTTTCTGTATAGTGTGATCGATCAAGTTTACTTTCAGGTAACTTGACCGATTGCACTATGCGACAAAGCAAATTTGAAGCATAAGTCAAGTTTATCCTGAATGAAACTCGGTCAACAACTTATATTTAGTTTTATCCAGTGCAGGGATCGGTCGCGTTCTATGTATAGCAAACTCGGCTGAATCTGGACATTCTCAAAATGCATCAAGGGGATTGGTTGAGTTTGTCATAGGAGAAGTTTGACTAAAAAACACCCTATAATGAATTTTATAAAATGTCATTAAAGTCCTTAAATATTTGATTTAAGTGCTCCTAATTCTTTCGAAGCTTAATTACAAGTCATACAACCATTGCAAGTGATTTATGATATGATTCTAATGGATTTGCACATATTCCACAAAAGTGCACTTGCATCGATTTTGACTTGTTTTTTCTCCAAGTTTGGATATGCAAATTAGAGCATTTGGAGTGTGACTATACCTAATCTAAAATCACTCAAGTAGAAGTATTAGACACAAATAAGTGGAATGGTTAGGCATCATCAAAAAATGGATTTAGTCAATTTATACCTTGAGTCAACACAAGCTACAACATTTATCAATCATAAGAAACATTAGAAGATTTAGTATGAGTCACATTTATCTTCAAAGAGAGCAAACACTTATCATTTTATTCATCATGTTCTGCCATTATCCAGGTTATGCCTTCATAAATTTTCAAACAAATCGAAAGGAATTTATATGTTTATGATTCAGCAAAAACGACCATACCAAATTTCATTTTCAAATTCATTAGCATGAAGGTGATGTAACAAAAGAGTATAATGAAGAAAATGATATTTTTAAACAGGAATCATAGGCTTCACGAAATTTTAGAAATATGACAACTGGAAAACTTACTTTTCTTATATTAGATTGTCATGCAACAACAAAGGAGGTAGAAATATAGAGTTTTCCTAACACGTAGCCTAATGAACTACAACATTATCATTATTATAGAAAGAACATGTATCAATAAAAGTTCATAATTACCGCAATTGGAAAGGCTAATGTCTACATCTTAAATAATCACATAATTGAAAAAATATAATACTATGAGGTTAGCAATTATACTACCCAATCAACCCACAAGGATCACATATTTATGCATATTTCACAAGTTCTTACCATTATTATGGTTAGCGTGTAGGTTATAAGAAAAAAAAGGAAAAATGTGTTCCATATTACTCACCTTAAGGAAAGATCAAGAGCACCACCAATAAGGAATAGAATGATTCAAGCTCCAAAAACCAGACAAAAGCCCATTGATTGCTCGCCAATCCTCCTTCTCAAAATATCTAGCTCCAACTAGGCCATGGAGGCTAGAAAGGAGAGGCATTTGGCTTGAGGAGGATATATGTATCCAAAATAGTAACCAAAGAACCATGACCAAACAATATAGAAGAGAGAAACAAAAAAAAAATAAGAGAAGAGGTGTAGGTGTAGGTGTTATATTTCCTAGGTTCAAAACATTAATCTTTAGCCTTGAATCTTGTAAAATGAACTACATCACCACCAACCAAGAACATGCATGACCATCTTTAGTTTCATCAATCAACACAATATCATAAGCAAATATTACAAAGAAATATCATCCTTGACATGATTCATCAACTCATCCATAACAATAATGAATACATATGGGTTGAGTGTTGATCCTTATGTACACTAAGAGTCATAGAAATTGTTGGAATCTCTCCTCTAGGAGTCTTCACACTTGAATTTGAGCTATCATACATGTCTTTAGTCAAGTCAATGTATCAGATTGTCACACCCTTTTTTTTCAAAACCATCCACAACACTTCCATCAGTAATTGACCATAAGACTTTTCCAATTAAATAAAACCCATATGAACATGTCTTTTTCTCTCACTGTATTTCTCCATAACACTCCTTACTAGAAAGATGGCATACAATTTTGATCTTCTAGGCATGAAACTAAATTGGTTGTGTGATATTTGCATTATATATCTTAGCCACTAAATAATCCTCTCCTACAACTTCACGATGTGACTCATCAACTTCATACATCTATATTTTGTGAAACTATAAACATCTCCTTTGTTCTTGTATATGGGGACTATAGTATTATTTCTTCACCTCTCTATATTCTTTTTGGTCTTCATACTCTTATTGAAAATATGTGTTAACAACATTTCTCCTTCATCCCCCAAACTCCTCCATATACCAATGCAAATACAAAATCATCTTCTTGTCTTGCATTAAAACATAGCCTAACCCATTCTTTGAAGCATAGACAAAAATGATGTAGCCTTCTCTTATCTATCATAGAACCAACACCAGTGTTTATGTCATCTTCTTCTCCAATTACTGAAAGTAAAATTGACACATTCATATTCTTCTATGTTATCCTGGTTAACGAAAAATATATACCACTAGCATTCATATTGAACCTACTACAATAACAAGATGAACCAAGAAAAATCCATACTTATGTTAGTGTCTTTAGCTACTTAGGAGTTCATATTCATCCTACTTTGAGTTCCATTTTCATCTTAGTTTTGCATCCATTTCCATCATTTCACTTTAGAACTAGTTGATATTTTTATTTTCTAAAGTTTTATGTTAATTTTAGGATTTTGATCCATTTCTCTAGTTTTCATGACATTCTTCAACTTCATTGCATGGTAGGGGTGTAGGATATGGTGGTCACACTAACCAACTAGCGGGCGCAAGAAACTTTTGAAGAAAGGTACCATATTTTTTATGATCTGTTCCTTCTTTGGATGTTGAAACCATCAAAATACATTACACCTACCAAGCATCGATTTTCTTCATTCTTCCTTTCCATTGTAAGTTGCTCCATTGATGTAAGCCTTCGAACTCATACAAATAATCCCCACCCCTGTCTGGGCTTATTTTTTCTGATCTGTTGATTTGTAGTAGGTCTGCCTAGCCATCGATTTTCATCACTCTACCATTCCTTTGGTTTTCAGCCCAACTCTACCTTTTGATGGTCGCACTATGTCTCCCTACTGATGGCAGTTCTTCCCACAACCCAACTACTAATGGTTGATCTACACATGCCTTCCAGTGACTCCTTTCATATTTCCTACCATTGGAAATTCTTCCTACTCCTCGCTTACTGATGGTTGACCTACACATTCGTTCCAATGCCCCCTCTGATATCACCTACCGATGGCGCACATGCATCACCTTGCATGCCTTTCGATGTTGCCCTATCCTTCTCACCTTATAATGGTCACCCTACACCACCTTCCGAAGGCAATCCTACACCCACCCATCAGATGGTCGTTCTATGACCATTCACCTATAGATGCCTGTTGTGACACACGATCACTGGTAAAATGAGATTACTCAAATAAAACATGAAATTAAAACTAGTCATCTAGATTACGAGAAAACACGGAAAATTAAAATTGATTTCAAATAACCACAAAAATGGAAACATTCAATGTCTGAGTCCATAAACATTGCCACATGTGTTACATATCATGTCACATGATGATACATATCACTGTTCAGTGACCATCATGCCACAAACATGTTACATATATGGTAACAAGTTCACATATACAAGTCACATTTGTACAACCATGGCCTACTACCAAAACTCATGTTGATATACAAGATCTACAGAACACCCCCAAGGACCTAAGAGTACATGGATGACACATATGACTCTACTACAAAACACTAGCAGCATGTCCAACCTTTTACATCTACTTCTCCTCTTGTTGCTCATCCTAAACTACACGATCTGTACCTTGTCATGCGTGACCACCTAAAAGATGTGGAAACCCATAGAGTGAGACCAATGTCCCAACGAGAGATATAACTCTCCGCCAATGCCTAATATAAGCACAAATAGATTAAAAGGTAGATAGCATTATGTTTAAGAGGAGCAAATTCAACTAAATGATATGAGTAAAGCAATTACCATGGCTTAATCAATTCAGACATCAACAATTGAGTGGTAGAATATATTATACTTTAAGAAGAAATATGAAGAACATGTTTAATAGTTGACTTTTATGCCCTAAGAAATTAGTACAAGAGATAAGGGAAAGCATCATCTAATGTGAATCATGTTTAACCCTAAGAAAATATACTATGTGGATGTATTACTTCTTTTATTATGCCCAGAGGAGATGAAGTATACCACTCATGCTTGACCACTACTAAGTCAAAATCAGTGCCATACAAGATCTAGGAGGATCCAAACTCCAATGATCTCCCACAACATCTGTCAGTCCTAGTCCACCACAGTGATATATCAAGTCCAACTGGAAAACAACCTAGTCTTCCATGGCATATAGGCACATCAGTAGTGAAAACTGATTTATGACCGCAATTGTACTACTGTCGAGCAATGATCGCAACCATCCTCAAACTATATCATATAAGTATTGACGCTGAAGATGGATCTATGTCTTAGAGAAACTACATGATTAGAGTTTCACTTGATTAGCTATGCCAATTGAGTGTCTTTTAGCATCAATCAAGTTACAATGTACAAACATTAAACAAATTCTACAAAAAATAAGGGTATATTACAACTTTAGAAGAAATAAAATGTATGAAGAATAAACTTGTCACGTCATCACTTGATTCCACTACCATACAAGGCCATCAACATTATCACATCATTAGAGGATAGCAATCCCTCATCTCATTACTAGAGGATATCACCTTTCATTTAGACATTAATCCTTTGCCAGGTCATGAGACCCAAAACACATCATTATCATCTCATCATGCCTTAACAAGGATCATAATCATTCACCCTATGTCACATCAGTCACACCATAGCATTCACTGGATATGTTATTCAGTTCCACCTATAAGGTTAGAGTACACAAGTAGGAGAGGGAAAATATCATCTCATGCTAATTACTAAAGTAAGATCAACAATTAAAATATACATTTGAGAAATAGGGTTAGGGTTTTCCCATGAAGCATATAATCATCATATAACACTAGATACACCATTTCCCACTTTCTTGAAGCATATTAGAGTTAGCAGTTGTATAGTAGTCATCCAATCGATCGATCCAATTAGGTAAGCAATGTGTTGGAATCGAAACACATCATAACAAATGTAGCGACCCACTAGGTCAACACCCTAGAGAGACCACTGCACACACCTTGTGTTTAGACCATTAGGGTAACCACTAAGGGTAGCGACTACAACACATGGGTGCCAACCTCTGTTGTGATCGAAACAAAACATGTAGCGACCCATCAAACCAAAACACATGTATTGACCATAAGAGATTGGTGTGACCAAGCAAAGCTCAAGGCGTAGTGAACAAAGGTTATTAGGGTTAGCCATGTACCACCCACAACACATCACCAGGTATACCTTAACCATCTTAAATCGAAGCTCATGTTGCGACTGCAAGAAAACCAAGAGTAGCGACCAACCCATCTCTAGGGTTAGGGTTTGTTGCGCGCACAAAAACCACCTACAACCTATAGTGACCACTATCATGAGAGTGAGTGTAGCAGCCATCAAGGTCAAGCTACCTAAAAGAACATAACCATCTTCAAAATAGAGATACTCAATGATCAAAATAGATGATGAACATTAAGAAAACCAAGCAGCATTAAGGAAAAAATTCCATGCAAGGATAGAACTCAAAATCATAAATACATCTCTATAGAGTCAAGATAAAAAATCATGATAAGAGAGAAGAAAACCAAGCATCATCGATGTGTAAATAGGTTCAAAACCTCAAGTTAATTAAGACGGTCGAACTAAAACCATGATTATAAAATTCATGGTCATGATGCATGTGGAAGCCATCCCCTCCATAGTCACCACCAAATTGGGTTCAAAAATTAGGGTCTAGGACAAAGAGTAGTCCATGTAGAGCACTTCAAAATCATAAACCCTAGATTATGGTATCATTATCTAGCATCTTATATTCACATTTTAAATATGAAATTAGCAACATGCAAGCAAGAATATAGTGCAATAATAGAAGAGGGGAAAGTTATTTAACCTGTCTTATGAAGAAGATCA
This sequence comes from Alisma plantago-aquatica, assembly GCA_963693085.1. Lineage (NCBI taxonomy): Eukaryota > Viridiplantae > Streptophyta > Magnoliopsida > Alismatales > Alismataceae > Alisma > Alisma plantago-aquatica. The sequence goes on along the minus strand of OY856411.1, from coordinate 784,911,841 downwards.
AGATCCAAAACCATAGGCTCCAAGAGAGAAGAAGAACTCAGACTTGGATCAACTCCTCAAACAAAATATCACCTCAAGTAGAGAAGAATACCATGTCCAAAGAAAAACTCAAGAAAGAGGGTAAAACCCTAGGCTGAACAAGACGAAGAAAGGAGAAAGAGAAGAAAGCTCCATCCCACTTAGGTACCACAATGGTCAAACCATAGTCTCCGACCCTTGTGAAGAGAAGATTCTTAAGGTAGCCACCATGGTTGATCCATAGTATCACGACCAAAAGGGAAGAAGGGAGGTATGGTTTTAAAGGAAAATATGATCAAAGGTGAAGAATCACTTACCAAGAAGAAAGATCACCAAGAATCACCACCATGAAGATGATCAAGCTCAAGATCACCACATGCAAGGATGATCGACCACCAAAGAACCAAGATCAGTCTTCTATAGCTCCACCTAGCTCCCAGGCCAAACACAAGGAGAAGAGAGGAAGAAAATAGAGTTAAAAGGATTGCTTGCATGTAGAAGAGAGAGCTTATATTCACATGGGGTAGGAGGGTAGTAAGGATATGAGGTGTCAAGAAGTTAGAGAACAACTAGGACACTTATCCCTCAAAAGATCATCCATGGATGCACAAATGCAAGAGAAACATTAAAACCAAAGTGGTGTAGTAACCACTTGGTTCCCAAACTCAACATGGTCGAAGCACAACACATGGTAATGGTCACAACACACCTTAGAACCCTAGTATTAACCGAAACAAAAGCAAATCAAGAGTATTGCGGTCGTAACACTTCAACAAGGCAAAACACTAGAAACCAAACCAGAGGTTAGAGAACCAAGGTCGAACCAAACCAGCCAAACATGGTGTAGCAGTCGAAGCACTTCCAAAACACATCATCAAGGTCACAACACTAGTTGCTACACTCAAGAACACACATGGTCAACATCACCAACCATGCAAAACAAGCAAACTCTAATATCACCTCAAGATGTCACCTCATCAACCAAAGCCCAAACAAGGCAGCCCATAGTATCATCTTCTCTCTCATGATGCTCAGGCACAAGAAACACAACATACATGTGACAAATTGCAAAATTAATCCTCATCATGGGTAGATTGCAACTTGGTCCAAAACAAGCATACATAGCTCAAACATCAACATCACATGACCAAATTGAAAACATAGTATTATCACATGTTATTAAGGCATCTCAAGAGATTAGGTTAAGGTTCAAGAATCTTATTAAGAAAATCAAGCACAATGAAGAACTAAGCTAGGTCAGGGGCCTTACATTTGCAGCGAATGTTTTGGGACTCCTTTGTTGGGTTTTGTGGGATAGAATAGGTGGAGGAAACATGGACTACCAAGAACTCTAGTCATTCTGATGAATGGACTAGAAGGAGTTGTCCCCTTCTAATGGAATACTAGTCACCGACACACTCTCCCACAACCAGTTGTTCTACAACTATTTTTCCCTCATTGTTCCTCCCTGGACGGGTAGAACTTGCTTGGGCTCTCTCAATTACCACAACTAGAGAGGACAAAAACTTTGTAGAGAAACTAATGTTCGGAGTTGTGTGTTTTAAGAATCCCCATGTACCCCTCTATTTATAGTAGAGGGTAAGGTTAGGGTTCCCAATCTATACGGGAGTAGAAGGGTCTAGATTATCCAATAACTGTTTGCACTATGGAAGGCGAACCGGTCAGTTCACTAAGTGAACTGATCGGTTGGAATTGTGAACCTGTCAATTCACTTAGTGAATCGGGCAGTTCACAAGCCAGACATGCTTGCAATTGACTTTTCTAATTTGTTTCTAATTAATGCAAAGATTAATTCTTGTCCCAATTGAATTGAACAAGTGAAAACTTTTTCTCACGAACCGGGAAACCCAACACTTGCTTGTTTGGCCCAAGTGAATTGATCGGTTCACCAGAGTGAACTGGCCGTCTAAATCACCATGAGTCGATCGATTCACCTAGTGAACCGGTCATTTGGTGGTCCAGTTTGTGCAGAACTCAGTCAATTCAGTTCTTAATCAATCTGACATTCTAATCAATTGGTTCAACACTTAAACTTGATGATTCTGAGTCAAGTCTATTAATTGAATGTTTAATTTAGTACCTAGAAACTTTAGGAATGAATCTAAACATCATTCATGGATAAACTCCTCTTCTAGGTTAATCCTATGTGTGTGACCCTATAGGTCCCATTTCACATTGGTAGTGAATGTCCATAACTAACTAATGACTTCATAAGTAGAGAGTGGTGTTGTGACGTCCCCAGATTTTCTAAAACTTAATCTAATGTGTGACGTCCAAATTGAAACCCTCATCTCAGCGAGAATCCCAATTTAAACATCCCACACCAGGCTAAGATAGAGAAAATCAAGGGAGTCAGAAGGAAACAATTAGTAGCACATGTACATGAACAATAATAAAACCATACACACATGTTCACCATTCAACATATAATTACAACATGAATTATTACAACATTTTATATTACATATTGAACAACAAACTATACATATACATGTACTACCACTAAACTACAGGATCTTAAGACAACAGGTCCACCTGTACATCAGCTCGTCACACAACTCTCAACATCCAGGTCCTTCAAGAGCATAACCACAACCTAAACAAAAGATAACATGCGGTACACGTCAGCACAATATTCAAGAATATTGTACTGAGTACGCCTACGTGTCTTTTATATACCTCTCATCATATCTTGGCAATAAGATAAAACTAATACTTGGTAGTAACATAATAATATAAGAAAAGTGTATACTTGCACAAAGATATTCATTAGCAAAAGAGAACACATATTTTAAGCTCATTTTCCATTATATGCTCGTGCATCTGCCTACCAATGGGATAGATGCATTCAGGCCTTATGATCTGCTTACCCAAGAGATAGATCATTGTACATGTGATCTGCTTACCAAAGATATAGATCACTCACTAGCACTATGCTTACCAAAGAGATATAGTGCTTTCATATAATGGAATAGATATATTATTTTTCATGTGTTCATAGCCATAAGTATGGAAAATCAAACAAGATATCACACAAGAACAATCATTTCAATCAATACCATATGCCAAGTCTTTACTACCATATAACACAAGCATAATGTATAATAAGCCAAGTAAGAGGTAATGGCGTACCTTGATCAAGAGAAACCTAATCACATATATACTCCTGATTTCATCTATATCCTTGTCAACCCTGATTAAGATAAGATTACATGTCACCATCAGGTTCACATCATCATACATCTCATCTTAACCCTAAGCGTGTTCATATTAGGGTTTCACTTAGTTCATTAGGATATTTCCATCATTATTTGCATTCTTGTCTTAGAGTTATCTTACTGATGTTATTTTCTAGATTATACTTCATTATCTGAACATTAGGTTCCATGTCGTTTTTGTGCACATATTAACCCTAGTTTACATACATTATTCCAAATAGGGTTACAACTCATGTATCAAGATTCATCTTAATATAACATGGATTCTATTCATCATCATGATCTCATAATTAAAACTCAGATTCCAGATACTTATATCAGCTACTCTATAAATTTCACTATTTATTGAGCATTAATGTATTTTCCACATTCTATTTAGGGTTATTAGCCCTAAATAGCCATATTGAGTGAATTACAAGATTAGGTGTCATAACATGATCATAACTGACATCATATGCATTATAAACATAATTATGAATCTACTGACATTTTTCCATAATTTTATATCATCATTTGATATCTATTACTCATGAAATAAGTAAAAGCATATTACATGATATCATAGAGTTTTAAGCATCAAAATCCTGATATTATTATTCTACTATGTTCTACTCATTTTTCTGAACATTTCGATACCTTATTTGTGTTTTTCTGATAAACAATCTATTTTCTATGATTTATTGAAGATCTATACATTACTAGGATAATTACCTTTGTCGGCCAATTGAATGGTGCCACGTGTCCATCCAGAGGCGCGCTGCTTCTTCTTCCTTGGCATGCACTGATACGGGTTCCACTGGGTTTTCTTTTGGTTCATCTAGGCCGGTCCAGTTCACACTCTTTCTTTTTCCTCGTGTCTACGCGATCGAGCTTCTCCCAGATTCTGTGTTCTTCTACGCTTCGAGCGTCGTCGTTGGGAGAGGTTCCTCCAGTGAGGAATCAAACATTGGTAAGCCCCAATCATCTACTTACCAACTGCCGTAGGGAAGTACCATGCCTCTAGATCGCCTACTTTGCGTTGACTCATGTTTGGGATCTCCAGGAAACATTCGCTGCCACCGCAGCTAGTCGTCGTGGTCTTCCTCTCTGGCGTTGACTTCCAGTTCGATTAGAGTTCGGCTCTAAGTCAGCGCCGATCAGTGGACTGTCTGCCTTCTCCCCCCAGGTCACGGACTCACGGTTGCCTCTGTGAAATAGAGCACCGCCTCGAGCAGCCACCCGTCCTTCGCCCCGGTGAGAAACCTTCCTCGATTGGCGCCACCTCGCCATCATCTTCCTCAGCCAAAAGGCTATACTATGCCTTCCCAGTGCCTCCGACATTGTGGATTTCCTGGAGCCTACTCCAGTGATCCATGTGAGAGAGCGCTAACATCCCAAGATTTGAGACCTTGGATAACATGATCTTAAAAGGAATGATTGGACTACCCATATCACCAAGGTGCACCTCCTTTTCAGGGAGCCCATCTCTAAAGAACTCCATAGTTAAGCGTGCTCAGCTTGGAGTAGTACTAGGATGGGTGACCAGTCGGGAAGTTGATCCTGGCTTGCGCGTCAGTGTGGACAAAGTGCGCAGTTAAGGCTAGTGGTGATCTATGGGGCCAGTCGTCATTCCTGAAACTCTACTAGAGCCTTGGGCAGTGGGCCCAGGCATTACAAATGGTATCAGAGCCATAACCCCTACAGTAGGTGGGGCCCACATGGGCATGTGGCATGCCAGTCTTGAGTCGTGCGGTCCAGGCAAGTTGGAAAGGGCTATCCGTAGAGATGAGATGGAGCCGCCCTTGCGCTAGTAGCTGTGGACGGGAGCTGGGTGTCCATGGGCCATTGTGGGTCTGCACCGAAATGGGGTCAGATTATGAGGCCATATAGTTGAGCCTTGGTGAGGACGTCAAGAGTCTAAGTGGGGGAGATTGTAACATCCCAGGTTTTGAGACATCGGATAACATGATCTTAAAAGAAATGATTGGACTACCCATATCACCAAGGTGCACCTCCTTTTCAGGGAGCCCATCTCTAAATAACTCCATAGTTAAGCGTGCTCAGCATGGAGTAGTACTAGGATGGGTGACCAGTCGGGAAGTTGATCCTGGCTTGCGCGTCAGTGTGGACAAAGTGCGCAATTAAGGCTAGTGGTGGTCTGTGGGGCCAATCGTCATACCTGAAACTCTACTAGAGCCTTGGGCAGTGGGCCCGGGCGTTACAGGTGCCTAGTAGCAAATCAGTGATACCCAAGTAAAAAGAAAAGTTGGAGAAAACTTTTAAACTACAATCTATGATTGGTGTTATAGTGAATGTTAAGTTCCTTTGTCACTAATATCCATATTGAACTTAAGGCATGGACTTGTCATCCTCTACAAACGTTCAATCCATGTTTCTTGAATTAGAGAAGACTATCTGAGATATATGTAATCTCAATATCATATATTGACTCACATGTATAAGGCCATGTATTTCTCAATCTCGCTTATCAAGTGTCCAGGATATCATACTCCCTTAGGAGGGACAAATTCCATATCTATCACTCATAGTCAAAACCCCATGTGTCAAAGACACCCAATCACCACCTTTATAACAATCCATATTTCAAGACTATGTTTGATGATGTCAAAGTGTACCCAACAACATGTGATGAGTGTAGTGATTTTAGGTCTAAGAACCACAATCACCACCAATACTATAAGAGATGATCCTGACTAACCAATTGTGGTTTCCATTCATCACTCTTATGGTGGGTCTATCTGATACACTATTCTCTAACATGTATTTATGTGCTTTGTTTGATATCATATATCATGACTGATGAGATTCTTTCATCAACAAACACACACTCTAGTCTTATGTATTATTGATGTCTATGGATATTTCCACAATATTAACCGATTAGGGACATAACAAGAATGTATACTCTTAACATCTGTATGATCTCATTGTTCATGTCCATAACCTGAAGACATACGTCATTGAGTAATATGATTCTTTAGACATCTAACATGTTATATCATTATATCAAAATAGATTAAACATATAGACAAAAATTGTCTTTATTATTATTCAAATCATTTACAAAGTATTCCATAACAATCATCATATGACTGGCTCTATGGGCATACATACCAACAAGCTCCCACTTGCACTTAAAGCCAATCACCCATGAATCTCAATCCCTGTGTTCTAGCGTGACCATCATGCTTCTGCTGTGAAAGTACCTTAGTCAAGGGATCAACAATATTGTCTTCAGTTGTTACTCTGCAAATCTTCACATCTCCTTGCTTTATGATCTCTCGTATGAGATAGAATCACCTCTATCTATACTTGGATCGTTGATGTGATTTGGGTTCTTTATCTTGTACAATAGTTGCATTGTTATCAAAATAAAGCTCAATTGCATCACAGATGCTAGGAACCACCCGAAGTTCAGAGATGAACTTCTCGATCCACACATCCTCCTATGCTGTATTAGATGCAACAATATACTCGACCTTTATCGTAGAATCTGCAACTGTCTCTTGCTTGGAACTCTTCCAACTCACAACTCTGTTGTTGAGGCAAAACACAAATCCTAACTGCAATATGTATTCATCTTTATCGATTTGGAAGCTTGCATCAGTGTAACCCTTTACCACTAACTCTTCCTCACCACCGTGGATGAGGAATTGATCCTTAGTTCTTCTCAAGTACTTTAGGATGTTCTTTACAGCTGTATAGTAAGCATCTCTGGGATCTGTCTGGTATCTTCTTGTCATGCTTAGTGCAAATGAGACATCGAGATGGGTGCACAAATTGCATACATGATGGATCCAATTGCAGATGCATATGGAATTCCACTCATGTGTTCCCTCTCTTCACAAAATTTGGGACATTGAGCTCTAGAGACGGCAACTCCATGTAGCATGGGTAGGTTTCCTCTCTTTGAGTTCTCCATATTGAACCTCTTCAATATTTTGTCAATGTATGTGATTTGACTTAGTCCAAGAAGCCTTCTAGATCTATCTCTATAGATCTTGATTCTTAAGATATAGGATGCTTCTCCTAAGTCCTTCATTGAGAATGTATTTCCAAGCCATGTATTTACCTTTTATAAAGTAGGAATGTCATTCCCCATCAATAGTATGTCATCTGCATACAATATGAGGAATGTAGTCATGCTCCCACTAGACTTCTTGTACACATAAGGTTCATCTTCATTTTGACTAAAGCCAAACTCTTTGACTGCTTCATCAAATCAAAGATTCTAGCTCTGAGATGCTTGCTTCAATCCATAGATTGACCTTTGTAGCTTACAATCTTTATTTGCATCCTTTGGATTTATAAAAATTTCAGGTTGTGTCATATAAACATCCTCAAAAAGATTCCCATTAACGAATGAGGTTTTAACATCCATCTGCCAAATCTCATAGTCATAGTAGGCTACAATAGAAAGCATGATCCTGATGGACTTAATCATGGCAATTGGAGAAAAGGTTTTGTCATAGTTAACACCTTGAACTTGTCTAAAACCCTTTGCAACCAATCTTCCTTTATAAGTTTGCACATTGCCATCCATGTCAGTCTTCTTCTTGAAGGCCCATTTGCACCATATGGGTTTTACACCTTCAGATGGGTCCACCAAGGTCCATACCTTGTTGGTATACATGCATTCCATCTCAGATCTCATGGACTCAAGCCATTTCTCAGAATTTGGTCCCTCTGTACCTTGTAGATAGGTAGTTGGCTCATCATCTATGACTAACTCACTGCCTTCTTGAGTCACAAGATATCTAAATCTATCTGGCTCAAGGTGTGTCCTACTAGATCTATGAGGTTCATGTGCTATTTGAGGATTTTGAGATTCCATAACCACTTGTGATTCTCTTTTTTCCTCTAGTTTATCTACTCATTCAATGTTTTCTTGTCAGCCTCAAACTTCATCGAGTTCCACTTTCCTCCCACTGCTTCCCTTGGAAATAAATTTCTTTTCTAGGAATACAACATTCCTAGCAACAAATACTTTGTTGTTAGTTGGGTGTTATAAGTAGTATCATCTTGTTTCTATGGAATATCCAAAAAATAACACTTATCAGATTTGGGTCCAAACTTTTCAGGACAACATTTTCTTGACATAAGATTCACATCCCCAAACCTTCATAATAGACACATTGGGACGCTTCCCATACCATATCTCATATGGTGTCTTTTGAACCAATTTGGATGGTACACAGTTAAGTGTGAACGCGGCGGTTGTTAGAGCATGTCCCTAGAAAGAAGTTGGAAGATCGACAAATCTCATCATAGATTCCACCATGTCCAATAATGTATAATCCCTTCTTTTTGATACACCATTATGTTGTAGTGTTCCAGGTGGAGTCCATTGTGATACAATACCATGGGCTCTCGGAAGGTCCTCAAACTCTTGACTTAAGTATTCTCCACCTCGATCAGATCGAAGTGCCTTAATACTTTTACCAAGTTGGTTCTGAACTTCATTCATGAAATCCTTGAACCTTTTAAGGGTCTCTGACTAATGTTTCATCAAGTAAACATAGCCATACCTACTGAAGTCATCAATAAAGGTAACGAAGTACTGATACCCACATCTAGCACTTGTTCTAAAAGGCCCACATACATCAGTATGTATGACTCCTAATAGATCAATCACTTTCTCACCTTTTCCTAAAAAGGGAGTCTGAGTCATCTTGCCCAACAAAAAGGATTCACATGTCTTCATTGATTCACAATCAAAAGAGTCTAGATAACCATCTTTATGGAGTTTAGATATGCGATTCTCATTTATGTGCCCTAGACGACAATGCCAAAGGTATGTTTTATTTGAGTCATTGAGTTTTTTGTCTTTTGGTGTTTACGTTATATACATTTGTCTATAGATCTATTAAGTATAGACCATAAGACATTGGAGAACTGCCATAAAAGATCCCATCTTTAGAAATGGAACATTTTCCATTCTTAATTTGAAATTCAAATCCATTCTTGTCCAAATAATATACAAAAATGATATTCCTATTAATGGCAGGTACACACCAGTAGTTCTATAACTTTATTATCAACCCACTTGGTAGAGATAACTCATAGGTTCCTACTGCACTGGAAGCAACTCTTGCTCCATTAGCAACACGTAGTTCAACCTCACCTTTTGTTAAAGGCCTACTTTTTTTTAGATCTTTCACATTTGAACAAATGTGTGATCCACATCTAGTATCAAGTACCCATGATGAAGAAGAAGTAAAGTTAATCTCAATTACATATACACTAGAAGTAGAGATCTGTATCTATTACTTAATCTTCTTTCGTTTCCTTAAACCTCTCCATATTTTGAGTGTTGAAGACTTGGACCTTAGCTTGGTTGGAGAATGATTCTTTGCCTTGCCAATGTCCTTGGATTCCATTCCACTGATCATCATCATGGAACTATCCTTCTTCATTTGTGCTTCAACATTTGTCAAAATGTCAAGCAACTTTGACAGTGGTTTAACCATGATACACAAGTAGCAATACTTGATAAACATGCTATATGATTTAGGCAAAGATTGCAAAATCATATCTGTGGCCAACTCTTGACCCATAGGAATTCCCAGTTTTTCTATACGTTCTATATGCCCAATCATATTGATCACATGGGGACTAACTGGATCTCCCTCAGCTAGTTTGCACTCAAACAATGCCCTAGAGACATTATCCCTTTCTTTCTTGTCATGCAACTCATAGTCCATACAGGCTTTCCTCAAGTAAACATCCATTTCAGCCTTAGGCAAACATAGAGTGGATTCCATTGGCACTGGTATATTAACATCATACAGAACATTTCTCATGGTCCTTAACCAGTTAAATATATCTCAATTAAATTGTCCGATTTCAATGATGATTTCTTTGCCATTTGATTCTATAAGAGAAAATGCATTTTGTCAAAACTTCTTCTGATTTAATTTGATTTGAATAAAGTTGACAATATTTAATTAGGCCTTTAATTAATTATCACTCTCACTATTTTGTTCAAACTCATAGCCCTCACTATCAATTTGGAAGATTGCAGTGTACAACATTCTAGAGAGCAATATCCTAATTTTCTCTAAGTCATGGATGTAACTACCTCAAATCTAGGCATCACCTCTATTTTCCTTTTTCCTAAAATAAAAAAAAAAATTAAATCCTATTTCCCTTAAACTTTGTTGAGTATTAATTTTATACCCTAATAATAATCTTGGGGTAGTTTTGACTTTGTATCACCACCCATTCGCAAAATCATTCATGGGTGAGACATCGAGAAATTTTGGAGATTTAATTCACATATTGTGGGATAATCATAAATAATGATAAGTTTGAAGCTAGATCTGATGAAATATCTCCTTTTACCCTATAAAGAGTTTTAGAGAGGAGAAACAGTAAAAAAACATCTTTTCATATTAGAAAATGAATTATCCTTTATTAGGCTAATTGACACCCATTTATTAGTATTAACACCTGACGTATTTAATATAGACTTTTGGGGTTAGAACTATGGAAATTGTGGGTTTAATTGCTAAGATACGAAATTGGGGTGTGTAAGGAGATTTAATGCATACCTTTATTGCTTGAAAAGAATTATATAAACTTGATAGTTATCCTCATTTCAAGGTGTGACACAGCTTGATCTTGTTTTTTTTATCGCACATTAGACATTAATATCGGGTTGGTATGGGGACGGGGCAGGATTTCACCTTGAAATGAGGATAACTGTCAAGTTTATATAATTCTTTTCAAGCAATAAAGGTATGCATTAAATCTCCTTATGACCTCCGCGCACAGCCGTTACATATTAACATCGAATTCCTTCTGTCGATCACGCAATACTTTCATTTGTCGCTTTATCTCCAGTAAACGCACAGGGAGGGAGAAACGGCCACACAGAATTCTAAGTAGAGGTCTGGGGTTCCCGATCCGTCAAATGCTTAAGCCTGTGTTTGGCACAGGACTGGGATTCTGGAATCTGGACTGGGTTAGTCAGGGTTAGTCTGGATTTCGGTGCTGGGGCAGTCAGGATGCAGTCCGATTTTGTTTGGCAACGTAGTCTGATTCTGGTCAGCTGGTCTGATTTCAGTCTGACTGCAGTCTGAATCTATTTGGCTGGAAGTCTGATTCTGTTTGGCAGCTTAGTCAGTATCTGCTTATTCTGTCATGTTCTTACATCACTGTTTGAACAAGTACGCAGAATGTGTATTTGTGATGTCACTTCAACCTAAGTTTAGAATATATTAAAATATATTTTATTTGTGTTGTGTGGGTGTTATTTTGTATATTTATAATAGTGCAAATAAGATATAATAATTCTAATTTTTACGTCGTGATTAAAAAGTAATGAAACGTTACTGTCGTCTGTAATGACATTTCCATGTGGTATACATGTAATGTTGAACATAGTTAATTGTCGTCATTAGTGTAACAAATTACATTATCGTCAGTAACAGTCAAGCTACATGAAATATGAAATTGGCCTAATATATTTTGTTCATAACATAAATAAATTACATTATCGTCAGTAAAAGCAACTGATAATAATCATATTGTCGTCATTAGTGAAACATAAACGATCACTGATAATAACATAATTGTTTACGGGTGATCTTCGTCAAGGGAGAAGGACAAAAAACGGGAGCAATAAACAGCTAAACAAAAGCTAAGATTTTGACAAGGCACTTTGAGGGGACATGGTTGGATGTGGATCTTGATTAAAATAGGCCAACGTTATGGCCTCATCGTACTCGTCCCATGACACTGGCCATGGTTCCTGCACCGGCTGCTTGTTGTGTTGTTTTATGTCGTCTTTTGGCCAATCAAACAACAATGGCAAATGAGGAACATGTTGACTGACTTTGCCCTTGAGTCGATCATCAGTCCCAATTTTTCCCTCCTCCTCCTTTGTGTGATTGCAACATGGTTTTGTGCATAAAAGGTTATCTTCAACATATTTTTGAATTTTTTCGGTGACATCAAAAGTTTTTCAAATTTTGCCCTTGCCCTTGCCTTTGCATGTGATGTCGACATCTAAAATTAATAAAAACAAAGGTATGAACAAATAACTGAATTCATAAAGTAATTGTGGCATTAACATAATAATGAAGTAGGAAATTTGATCACATTATGGTAGCAACATATAATAATGTAACACATAAGTAGAGAATGTAAATTGTTGCAATGCAAAAACACAACTACATTTAGCACATATGTTACAAGTTCATTTGTTTATTTCAATCGTCAGTGTTAAAAAAAATCCCTGGTGGGTAAGTGCGACACGTCGTCAAGAAGTTGCGTTCAATCCCTTGTTGTGCGGCCAATGTGGGGGGAGGCAATAAATCTCCCAATATGAGCATATTGTCTCTTACAAACTCTCTCTTGATGTATTGCCATCGCATTTGCAACTCAGGCAATGAAATGTAAGGGCCTCCTATTATGTATGAGAACTGGTGCCATGCCTCCATCCAAGCCTGTGTAGAGTATACTCCATTTACACATCTACCCACGTGATATTGGGTTCTCATCAAACCCCTGAGAACCATATCAAGCGTGGTAGACCACATAAAAGACGGTGTCGGCGGTTGGCCAGCCATATAACAGATTCTGTAAGTAATATATTTTTTAAAAGTAAAGGTGTATATCACAATTAATTGTATTATTTGGTTCGAGCTAATGTTAAGCAAAATTTCGATTAATAACATGCATCATTAATAAAACACTCATCAACATGAAGAAAATTTTCATAACACTTAAAATGTAATATGACGATTATAAAAGTGCCTAAATTAAACAAGTGTATGATGTTCATAACATCCATTGATAGTCATTTGAGGTGAAGGGATTTGTCATTCAATGTAATATGACGTTTACAAAAGTGCCTAAATTGTGAGAAGACAATGTAAATGCATTTGCCATTCAACATTATGGAGTAATTTGAGATGAAGGGATGTCTAGAAGAAGACGACAATCTTCCTCCAGACTGGCAACGTTGCATTCTAAAACCTCATGCTCATACTTTTTGTTAGAGTATAATTCATCATAGTTGTAATGCATTTCAACGAAGTCCTTCATGTTCATCGCATGACCCCACATTGACTTGCACTCAACAGTTAGTAACATAATCTCCGCTTTCAATGAATCAATTGTTGAGGGGATATCGACTGCCCAATGGAAGTATCTACATCCGTCTTTTCCCTAAAATGTAGTATGAAGTACAAGTTAATGGCAAAGAATGCGGAGCCTCGACAAGGACAATGTATTATTTATTGATGTACTATCACACCTCACGAGTAGGGCATATGTAATACATTTCGCCTAACCTTTGACTCAGAATGGCAAAGTCATTTAACCCTACATCCTCTGTGTTAAGCCGTAAGGCTGCATTTAGCCCACAATCACACCTCAGAACCTCAGATGGAATCATCGACATCTAATAAAACAAACTTGATGATTAATAGAAAAATATCAGGTTCATGACATAGTTTTCAAAGATAATATATAGACCATTTGATCAGGAGTACTTAATTGTTGCAACAGACAAGTGCAGTTAATTTGGACATATCATAATATAGTATATCTATGATGTATTGTATCCATCTTCTTCTGTTGAAGAGTCATTATCGCTCGTTATTTGAAGTCGGTGGCGAAGATATTGGCACCTCTCCCGCATACTTGAAATTTCTTCTTGTAACCTATCCGTGTCTGCTCTTGTTGAACAGGCAAAGGCACAATGTTCTGAATAGAACTTGCATTCGCTACATGCATATGCGAGCTGTGATACCATTGCATCCCTAATTGCAGTCAGTGTAGCCACTGTAGGTGGTACTTGTTGCACGGGAAACCTCATATGGCATCTGGTTGGTACAAGACCCCTACCACATGTAAAATATGGCCTGTGGGGATTATTATCTTCAAACCATCTGTTTGTCGCATCTGTGGCATCCATGTACACTCGTACAGTGCACTGCATACCACATGGGCACGACGGCATGCCATTGGCCATTTCTAGACAGAAAACCTAATGAGACATAATTTCACATTGTTTATAAGTAGGCAAAATTTTAGTGAACAATATAGTTTGAGAACAAAAGTTGGCCGTTAAGTTACAAAAAAAAGGAGTAAGTGAAACATGTTGTAGAACATGTTTCAATGTCTGCAAGTTAGAAAACAAATGTATAAATCACTGATTTTCCCACATAGAATTGGCAACAGTTTCGCGCAAGACATCTCCCTCTCTAGCATCGGCCTGGCTTGTTTGTTGCAGAGAACTCAATTCGTTCAAGATGTCAGTGGTAGTATGAGGCTCATCCAAGTTTTCGTCCATCATAGGATCGCCATCATTTTGCCGTCAGATAAAATTGTGAACGATACAACAAGCCATTACAATCCGAGACTGAGACTGCACGGGAAAAGTTACTCCTTTACGAAAGTAGGAAAACCTCTTCTTCAACACACCGAAGGCTCGCTCGACAATGTTACATAGTTGAGCATGTCAGTGGTTGAACATTTCCTTTTTGCTTGTGTATGAGCCTCTGTTACCCCGACACTCTGCTATATGGTAAGCAACGTTTCGATATGGTGCAAGAAATTTCCTGGTGTTGGCGTACCCTACATCAATAAGATAGTACTTCCCAACGGGTACTTTGAACCCGCCTGTGGTTGTAGCTGCCTGAAGTACCCTTTGGTCAGCAGCAGATCCCTCCCAACCAGTCATGATATATGTAAACTCCATTGAGAAGTCTACTGCAGCCATGACATTCATGGAAACATTCCCTTTTCTATTCCTATATCGGTTCTGCTTTTCGCACTTCACCAAAACGGGGATGGGTGTCCCGTCAATTGCCCCAATGGCATCCTAAGACAAGTATATAAGAAATACGCAAGTAAATACCAAACTCAACGATGATGATAGTGGTTATATTAACAATGGAATGGACAATGGTCAACTAAGTGATGGTCATACCTTGAAGTAAGGGTAAAATCTTGGACTCTCGGCGATGCGGCGGTGCGGAGTTGTGGATGCAGTTGGCATGACAATATATTCATTTCACAAAGCACACACTGCATCCAACACCTCGTTAAACTTTCTACTTATGGTATCACCACTGTGAATGTAGTCCTCAACAAGAACACGGTTGGTATGGCCATGGCCAACCATTTAAAGGAAGTAGCAAACTGCCTCCACTGATGACACACCTCTGGTACTTTTCAACAAACCTCGGTCCTCAAGTTTGTCAACAAAGGCTAAAACCGTGTTGGGTAGCATATGGTACAGATCGTACGCCCTCCTTTCATGGCCGGTTATTATTTCTAAAACCTTTTGATGACCGCTCCTAATACTAACTGATCTCGGTATTGGTTGGTGTGTGGTTGCGACGTCTGCATTTTGCATGATATTGTGGGAAATTTGGTCAGCTATTTGGTAGGATTTTGTGTTAGCAATGTCATTAGCCGGACCAGACATAAGATGCAGTAGTTGTAGAATGTCATCAGTTGTTTCATATGGAAGCATACCAGCCATGACGTCTATAATTAAAAGCGATTATCCGCATCAGGGAAATATTGAGATATTGCAGAAATGAAATTAGGGCTATAGCGACATAATAGCAAATACTGACCAAATAGCAAATAACAAGATAAACCATTACATAGTACCATAGTTCATAGATTGTTCCCAACAGAAAAAAATAGTACAACAACAACTTCTGATAAAGTTCATCAAATAAAAGGCAGGATATTGATATACTTATTAAATTAGTCAACCTCAAAAGTACGGTGGAGATTGTGGCGTGAAGGGTGATTGTGATGCAGAAGCTGTGTTCTTCATTTCCCACAAGTCTTGCAACCAAATGGTATTTTTTTGTGGGGTGTCCATAAGGCTTGGGTAAATGTTATGGTTAGCTGGATCTTTTATGGCGTGCACAAGAGTGGTAAAAACTGGGATAGGGGCGTCAGGGTAGGTTGCATGAAAGTGGTGCAAAATGGTTTGGTATTCGTCTTTATCATTACACCTAGCAGCAATTCCGTTGTCCATCTTATGTACCTTGGAAAACACCTTTGTGAATTTGGACACAACATCATTAGACAGGACACAACTGTCCTGTGAGCTTGACGCTCGCTTCCTACGTCTGATCGTGGTGGGAGTCCTTGCACCAACACCTTGGTTGTGTGATCCACCATTGGTGTCCTTACTTTGCATCCTAGAATTAACCACGTCTTCAGTGAAACCGGCTGGACCGGTTGGTTCTGGGCTGACAAATGAATCAGATGCATCTAGGTCAACAGCGACATCATCTTCAGATGAAACATCAAAAGGAGGTTGTCTATCGGTTGAGGACATTGCATGATGGCCCCTAGCTATGTTCCTCCCCCCCATAATCTCGACGTCGTGGTAGTGGTAGAATGGTCTGTTGATCAATCTCTCTAGTTCCCTGTTTGCCTAAAATAGGGGACAACTACTTATTAGGTCAATAGTAAAAAGTTTAATTTAATATATAATAGCCATGGGAGTATATATTATTAGAAATACTGCAAGTGCCTCCCTCCACTCTGGGGTGTCAGGAAATATTGGCTTGTGCCTGCTGTCATCCCATCCGACACCACTTTTGTTGGTTACCAGTTTTATCTTTGCATAGTCTCTCCTGAGGTTCTTCCACCGAGTTTTTAATTGATCCAATGTACCCTCGTTCCTCCCCATCCTGATATGCCAATCGCGTAGCGTCTCCCTCCACGCGTCCCTAGTAAATATTCCATCGACGCACCTACCCATGTCATATTGTCTCCTCAATGCCGCAACCAGAGCCTAATCCAACTCTTTCGACCATACAATACGGAACCTCGGGTCGGGTGCAGCCATACTAGCAATGACACTGCGATATATCAATTTAGTGTGGGTGTTTAAACGAAACTGTTATACGAACCTAGTATGAGACTACGCAGTTGAAAGCAATAACTTGTATTGAAGTAGGCTAAGACAAGATCCATTACCCGAACCAGTCATAAGATCCAAAATGTGTACAACAAATTTTAAATTGTTGTTAAATTTGAAATGGTTGTAGCAAACACATCATCAAATATGTTCATTACAGGAAAACTACATAAATAGCAAACATTCAGCATGGCATTCACATTAAATGTGTTCATATTGCTCATGAGATATACCTGGTAAGCCCAAGTGAAGGTTGAAGAGAGTTGCATGGCCAGCGACAGGGTTAGGGACGGTACATACAAGAAATTCAGAGGGAACACAGATTAGCCGAAATAGTAGTATTATTTGCAATATAATCAACAGAATACTAATGTGTGTACATTTTGGTCTACATGAAAAATAAAATCATTCATTCAAGCTAACATTAAAATCATTCATTCAATCTAACATTAAAATCATTTATTCAAGCAAAGCAAAATTGTTTCACAACAGAACTGGCATTTGAAGTATATATCCCTATATATCACAAAATTCCTATACTAACTGGTAAAAAATTACTAACCTCACAACACAACTGAATTTGAAGTATATATCTGTATGCTAACTATATATCCCTATACTAACATATATCCCTACACTAACATATATCACAAAATTACCCATACTAACTATAATTTTAGGTGTATATATATTTTTATTATAAACATGATCATGATTTTTTCTTGGAAATAGAGATGATATGATTCATGACATAACCTCATAAATTTGACCCAAACTGCATGAATGAAGTATGTGAAATTGACCACAAGTCCATCTTTCACAAAGTAAAATATTTACAGGTACAATTACAGCTAAGAATTATAAAATATTGATATATGTCTGCTATATCAATAGTGTGTATAATAGTAACATTGCAAAAATATTGATATATGCCTGCTATATCAATAGTGTGTACAATAGTAACATTGTAAAAATATTGATATATGTCTGCTATATCAATCACGTAAAAAAAAATTTAGCTTAAGAGGATGTGTGTACAATAGTAACATTGTATAGTAACATTGTTCATAGTTAGAAAATGGCTATAATATGTGGGTAAGCTGAACAAAAAGTAAATAACAAAAACCACCTCATAAAGTCCATCTTGCACAAAGTAAACATTTTTTCTTTTCTCTCTTTTTTGGACTGGATATGAACATTATCATCAGATATCTTCAGAAACATCACCTCATAAACAGGGGAAAAATCCTTGAGACAAACATCATATTTGTATTACAAATATTGTTGCTGAAAACACAACAGGACATGTTGATGTCATTTGTTTCTCGTGATCAAAACTGACTTCACTGAACAATTTGTATAGGAGGGAATTAAATCTAGTGAATATGTGAATGGATAAGACAAAATATTTTCTACTTAACACAGTGAATGATTATTTTCAAATACAACACTACAGACCTTGTTGTGGATAATTGGAAATACTACACTGCAGACCTTAATCATGTAGACAGATTAATAGTGGCACACATATGGATCAGATTGGAATGCACACATCATTTTGCAGACTCCAATCCCAGTTCTTATTCTTCTTTGATTGAAACTAAAAAGATGTGTACTCCCTTAACTCCCTAACTAATAAAACATGTGATAAGGCCACCTTTGAAATTATGTTCTGTTGGTTGTGAATACTTGAGCTTTGAATACTTGAGCTTTGAGGAAGATATGCTGAAGTGCATATGGAATGAAGAAGATCATTATAAATATAGTATATGATAAAATTAACGAGACTATGCCATACTCATTGGAATGGACTTTATGATTGAAATAAGTGAAAACAGTGCATCCACCATTGTAGTGTTTGAGGTATCTTCAAACACAAATATAATGAGGTCATTATGTCTATCAGTCTAGATCCAAATTTAGTGTGACTGTAGGGGGGTTGATGGAAATGAAAGAAATCACATCAAGGATAGCCTAAGTAGATGACTACAAGAACCATCTTTCCATCTCAGAACCAAAACATGCATCATTGAGAATACATGAAATAAATGTGTTATGAATCATCAACCTTGCAAGTGTAGTATATGTAGACTACATATTGATGAATTTGTTAAAAGTAACCATTCATCTCATCACATGCAGCGATATTGTGACAAGGTCAACAACAATAGGAACAACATGCTAGAATAAGCACAAAAAGATCTGGCCTAGTGTGTTACAGTGTGCTAGAATAAGCACACAAAAAAACTCCCTTACAAAATTAGACCTAGACAATGCATATCAATGGTTGGAGTAAATTTTTTAATTACAGTTGTTCTTTAGTATGTTATCAATAATATTTAACATTAGGTAATATTTAACATTAGGGCAACAGAAGAAAAGAAAACGATGGTCTCCTGTGCAGTACTTGGAGTGTCGACAATGTTACAAGAATACAGAGTTGAAATACAAGGGACATACAGACAATAATTCGTATTTTCCTGGTAATTGACCAACAAAACTGAGCCCTACTTGTTACTCGTGTATAATACAACAACAATATCATGACGATAATACAATAGCCACATACCATGTCATTATACAACATCCCAATAACCCCGGTTACCCGTGGACATAATACAACAACAACATTGTCCGAATCAAGCAAGCATGCAACCACAATAGGAGAAAACATGTGTTGGTGTTTGCTAAGAACAATTACCTGCTCAGCCGAGATGACGAAAACAGGAGCACGGCCAGACATTGCCAGGGACGAAACATGTGACAAGAAATTGAGAGAGAAATACACATTAGTTTACTGATTAAATCATCTATCGTTATAAGAGTAAAGATAGGAGGCTAGCAAACATAAAGAAAGAAAAGGGGCGGCGGAGACAAACCTTGCAAGCAGGTCGACGACTTCCCACAAAAGGGGCTCGGCAGCGGCGGCGGAACAGAAGACTGTGTGGAGGGTTCGAAGGTGAAAAGCGAGGAGATCGCTGATGAAGTGCAAAACTATATAGCAGGCGCGACAGTAGTTGCCCTTCCTAGGGTTTACTGCACGGCTTGTACACCGTGAAATGGGGCGCTTGGATGCAAGTTGACAACTCGGGAGGGTTCTTTGTCCGTGTGTAGACTGCCGGAGTAGCTCGACGTTTGCAGACGAGCCGCCACACCCATACATCCGCTTGATTGACCTGGTATTCCGCCTACTCCACTAGGCAGGGTTTGGCGTACGCCAGTCGCATGGCATGGCTTTGCCGCTGGAAACGACCGCTGGAAACGACAGCTTTAATGGCGATAATAGTAATGACGAGGTCGTCTCGAGGTCTCGGGAGAGAAGAGAGCATAGACCACATAGCAGAAGATAGAGTAGGTAGAGGGGAAGGCGAAGAATGTCGGGATGGGTGTGGGGCGAGGAGAGGATCAGATCGCCAAAACCGATTTGTGAACCGAAATCCCGCCCCTCGTGGGACTGGGAAAACCCGGGTTGGGGGTTCCGTTATCCCATAACGAAGGATTTTCAGGGTTGCGAACCAAACACGATCAGCCTCAAAGAGGCAGTTGTTTGGCAGAGTTGGCACCAAAAGAAAACACGAATCCGGGTTCCGGTCCCGTGCGGAACGCAGGCTAAAAGCTTATGAGACGGCTGCAGTTTTCTCCCCAAAATGCCTCGCTGTGTCGCCCTTATACTCCATTTCCCACGAGATTGTCCACCAACCAGTAACGAATTCTACATCCAATTTCCGCTGCACTGCTCGGTCTTTTCACACCGGCGCTGCTGTCATCTCTGGAGAAGAAACAAGTAGGGGTGCCATGATGACTGCCCACAGAGCAGTTGCAGGTAACGATACCATCTCCGTACTAGAGGCTTTCATTCCCCACCTGCAATTTAGAGGCTTTCATTCCCCACCTGCAATTTGCACTAGTTTTACCCAAATTGCTGGGTCGACGAGAGTCCCCTGTCTTCAGTGCTTTTGTCGACGGTAAACATGGAATAGTCCTAACATTTTGTCCAAGATCCAAACCCGTCGCCGATTTTGGTAGATGTTGTTGGTCAACTCTGCCTTTGAATATCCTTCGACCCGATTCACTTCCTCGCAGTTCCATGATTTGTTTTTTTTTATTCGGAACCCTTGGACGCTTGCAGGTCTGTGGATGGTTATGTGTGAGAGGTCTGAACCCCTGCTCTTTTGGGAAAGGGCGAACTGCTATCCACACCCCTAGCCCGTGTTTGGAAACGGACAAGGATGGGATTGGGTTTTGTCTTATTAGACCACGTCTACGCCACAACAATAAATCCAATCTGGTTCTGCACTTACGCGTTTGGCTAGAATCCCCGTTTCGAGATTCCGTAATCCCAAAAGTTGGACTATCTCAGTCGTGCCAGCAGCAGGATTAGGAATCTCAGTCCGGATTAGGCTTTGTCTTTTGTGTATTTTGTTTTATATAACAGACTGAAAAACACAAGTTACGAGACAAGCCAGATTGGTTTGCCAAACAGGACCAAGTGGGGAACACCAATCCCAATCCGGATGATGACTGGACTAATCCCAGTCCGGATTTCATAATCCCAATAATCCTAGCCCATTCCCAAATAGGACCCTAGGATCCACATCTGATTCTGTGATTGGGGCCACGAGGAGATCTTCTTCTTAGTTTCTATTTATTTATAGTCATCATGTTTTTTTGGGCGGTCATCTATCTTGCTCACTGATTCATTTCTGCTTCGTGTGCCAATGTCGGACAAGCTGGGAAGACCAGTATTGTGCGCTTCATAGGAGCCTTGTCTCCGTGTCCGATAGCTCGTCTTCCGATCGAAGTAGGAATCTTGGTCATGGAAGTAGTCGATGACCCTACAGGGGAGACTCCCTGAGCATTGGATACAAGGAGCTCAGTCCCGGATGAAGTCCTACCCTTTGGGGCTCCTCCTAAAACGCGTGCGAGAATGGGGTTGATTTCCTCCTTAACTGAATCACAATGTTCTGTGTTGATAACTAAAGAACGAGTATCGTTGTTTGCTCTGTCTTAATTAATTAGTAGTCCAGTAATTATCCAAACGTAATAAGACAATGTTTAATCAATAATGAATGAGAAATTCATCATTTGCGTATGAGTACGTGAGTTTGAATCAGGAGTGTTATGCATGGGCTTCTGAGCCCAATCACGAGCTCTCACAGAAAGTATTGTATGGGATTAAATATTATATAAGGGACACTATGAACACATAATATAATTTTATGCTTAGGGCCTGTTTGGTAGGGTGAGGTTCAAACCCACGAGTTTAAATGTTCACTTCTGCCCAAAAAAAATTGTTTGGTAGGGAGTAATCGGGTGCAGTTATGTGGGTCGGAACTCCCAAAACTTTTGCAGAGAGGGTCCAAATCCGGGAATTTGTACCACTCCCTAAACCGATGCGGTCGGGTGCATTTTTCTCCGCTTCACGTAAAAACCCTACGCAACTCCCCCTTTCTTCTAGTCGCCGCTCATCGCCCACCCTTCCCCGCTGCTTCTCACCCTTCCTTCGCCGCGCTTCTCACCCTCCATACTCTGCCACTTCTTGTCTTTCATGCTCGCCCGCTTCTCACCCGCCCTCCATATTCTTCCACTTCTCGTCTTTCCTGCTTGCTCGCTTCATCTCAAACACGCATTCCCCTCATTAACCAGTCTGTGCTATTACGTTGGTCGGAGCCGTCTCTGATCGGTATATATCTCTCCACTGGCCGACGAAGCAAGTTCTGTCTGGGCTCTATCGCTGCAATGGATCGTGGGAAAGAGGTAAATACCCCTGATTTTTCTGGATATATATGTCCCCTGTTCCTCTATTGTATGTCGTCGTGCATCGATTTCATTTAATAGATTTTGATTTCCGGCTACTGTCTCGGCCTATATCTCTATATGTAACAGCTCGCAACCCTTATTTGGGTTTCTGGTTTTGCTGCCAAAAGGGTCCTTGTTACCCATTTTCTCGGCCTATATCTCTGTTACGTTGTTAAGATCTGCTACTCCTAGGTTGGTTTTCGGCAAACTTTAGACTGGCAAGGGGACCGTGTAGTGTGATTTTTTAGCTAGACTATAGTTGTTACAGCTACCCCTCTCCCTCCATGTCACCTGTCTGTAATTACGTTGTAACAGAAAGTTAGATCTAACGATTCATGGCAAGGGAACTGACCATTGATCTAACGATTCATTAATTACTTTTTGAAAGGGATATGCCATACCTATCCTCCGCCAACGTCCTCTTGATGTCCATCGTGAATTTCTCTAACAACTGTTAAGCTCACATTTGGAAACATATTGGGGTTTAAAATCCAGACCAAGCAGATCCAGTTTGTGGGGTTGATCTAGACTGAATTCTAATAAAAAAATCCATGTTGTTCTACTCTATTCTAGTTCTGAATGAATGTGACATTATCCGTGACCTAGTGATCTGCTTTACTTTATCTATAAATTTATATTTTCCATTAGGAGGCATTCTTACAATTCTTATTTGGAATGTCGTAGCATCGGGACTTTATCAATATTAGAAGAGAAGATGGTACCACCCGCCGATGTCTAGTTGTGGATTGTGATGAAGATTTTAGTGATCTAGAGGAAAGGTCAAGTGCCTTGGAAAGGAATGTTGATTTAGTTGAACAGTCAACTGGGAAAAGAAAAATGATTAGTAATGTATGTATTTTTTTTGAATCTTAGAATCTATTTACATATAGATCGTTAACTGAAATAAAAACCAGCTTAACATGGTAGCCATTTTTAATAGGTTGGCCGACTTTTTGATGATGAAGGGTCAAGTGCCAAAAGAATGTTTATTCATCAGGTATAATTTTCTAAAATCAAGGTATCCATTTATATGTCTTGCATGTTTATGTCTTTGACTAGATTTGTGTAATTTTTTAGGAAATTCAATCATTGGATGCTGGGGATGGGTCATATGGAAAGGAAAAGCTTTCTATTCGAGTATGTGTTTACATAATGTTTCTTTTTCCTTTTTATACTTATGCGTACCTAACAAGATTTTAAATACATGTATAGAGAAGACCAGTTGATGTAGTAGATGGGTCTTATGGTCTAGAAGACACATCTATTCAGGTTTGTATTAATATGTATGTTTTTGTTTTATATATTTTCATGTGCTCTTACCCATCATATGTATGTATTTCTTAGGGAACCCAATCACTTGGTGTTGGAGGAGGGACACAAGGAAAAGGAAAAACCGTCTCTCAGGTTTACTTTTTATATAAATATGCAATCATATGCTTATGTGTACTTAACAAGATTTTAAATACATGTATAGAGAAGACAACCAGTTGATGTAGTAGATGGGTCTTATGGTCTAGAAGACACATCTATTCAGGTTTGTATTAATACATATGTTTTTGTTTTATATATTTCCATGTGCTCTTACCCATTATATGTATGTATTTCCTAGGAAACCCAATCACTTGGCCTTGGAGGAGGGACACAAGGAAAAAGAAAAGTCATCTCTCAGTTCTACTTTTTATAAGTTTACGTATTATATGTATTGTATATATTTCACATTATGTGCTCTCATTTGTAGAAAAGTATTTATTTAATACTTCTTAATTTGTCTAGAGGCGTCAAAGGGAAGCTATTCATCTTATTCAAATTAACCAGATTGTCGTTGCAACTACCTTAACTATCTTATTAAGGTATGAAAATTTTAAATCACCTCAAGTCCCAAGAGCCCCGTATCGAGTAAGGCATGATTGGTTTCTTAATGACATAATTTATGGATCTAACAAATTGTGCTTTAATATTACACGAATGGGAAAAGAAACCTTTTTCAAATTTTGTGCATTGATTTGTGAGAGAAACTTGCTCAAGGACACTAAGAATATATCTGTGGAAGAGCAAGCCGCTATGGGCTTGTACATACTAGGTCATCACACAAGAGTTGTGAGTTTAGTAGCTGCATTTGAGAGGTCGTCTGAGTCAATCTCCAGGCACTTCAATAGTTTTCTAAAGGCAATATGCAGCTTGAGCAATGCATACATCAGACTTCCTTCAACAAAAACTCCTCATCAGATTTTAAACAACACCAAATATTATCCATGGTTTAAGGTAATTTTTAGATATGACTTCGCTAGCTCCTATAGTCAACCTTATGTGTTATAATTCACTAATAACCTTTTTTATGTCAAAAGGATTGCATAGGATCTATTGATGGTACCCATGTTATGGTCACCGCTGATCAGAAAATAGTTGAGAAATTTCGTGGTAGATATAAAGTTCCTAAACAAAATGTCTTAGTTGTTGTTGATTTTGACTTATGATTTGTTTATGTTTGTTCGGGTTGGGAGGGCTCCTCTAATGACATGGCTGTATTGAAAGACTCCCTTACAAATGAAGATGGTTTTAGGGTGCCAAAAGGTAGAATTGTTGCATTCTTACATATAAGTGAAAGAAAATTCACCAACTCAATTAGTTTGGTGTGCATATTTTTTGCATTGTAGGAAAGTACTACTTGGCTGACGCTGGTTACACAACCATGCCTGGCTTTATTAGTCCATATCGTGGAGTTCGTTATCATCTAAAAGATTTCAGCTATACAAACGGGCCACGAAATGAAAAAGAATTATTCAATTTACGACATGCACAACTTCATAATAGAGTTGAAAGGGCTTTTGGGATTCTGAAGATGAGATGGAGAATGTTAACCACAAGGTCTTTGTATCCTACACAAACTCAAGCAGCAGCTATTTTGGCATGTTGTGTTTTGCATAATGTTATTATGGATTTGAATCCACATGGAGACATGTTTTATGACCCTAATGATTCTAATGATGCTGAAAATTATGCTCTAAGGGCTGAGGATGATGTCATTTATGAAGAGTACACACCAGTGACTAGTGCTAGGGACCGTAAACACAGGGAATGCACCTTGGGTGGAAAAGAGAGATGAAATGGATGCACTCATGTGGATTGATTACGAGAAAAGAATGTCTAGGAATTGAGTTTGTATTTGCTATTTGTTTTTGTAATGACTACATTTGGTAACATCATATGTCATTGTAAGCATGCTCAATTTTTACACTTATGTGGTTGAACAATGTTGATTATTTATATATATTCAATGTAATTGTGTCTCTATATTAGGTGAAGAAAGAAACTATGCGTTGGGATAGCGGACAGACAAAATTCTTATGCAAATTTCTAGTGCAACAGTTGAAGAGCGGAGGAATGAAGCTCGATAAGACGTTCAAACCTACTTGTTTGCGTCAAGCTACAAACACTACAAGAAAATTGGCTATTTGTGAAGGATGATTCCTTCACAAATGTACATTAATTCCTTCAATAAAAAATTCAGTTGAAGGCCATTCCTTCACAAAAAGTCCTACTCTAAAAGCCTCTTCACAAATACTTTGATGAGAGACTCTAGACTTCACAAATACTATTTTGAAGGACTATTTGACCTTCACAAAAAAACTTCCCAGGCCTCCCAAATACATTTTTGAAGGGTAATTTCACAACTTTCAATGAGGTTCTAGGGCCTTCACAAATACATTTATTGAAGGATTATTTGACCTTCACAAAAACAATTCCCAGGCCTCCCAAATACATTTGTGAAGGCTAATTTCACAACTTTCAATGAAGTTCTAGGGCCTTCATAAATATACTTTTTTTTATCATGAATTACAATTGTGATCTATGTTTTCCTATTTGTCAATGAGGTTTTAACTTTCTTATTTTTCATTAAGTAATATTTTTGTGGCTTCTATCAGGCACAAAGAATATTTTAATAAACTAATTTAGTTAATAAGACACAATAACCAAAACAAATCACTCTTTTGAAACATTCATCTTTATTTCACATAGAAAAATTATTCATTACATAGGGGAGGACATCGGCCTTTTTCCCTTAATCGATACAAATTTCAATGTAAGTATATATCGACATTTTGACTTTATCACTCATTTAGCCAATGATCAACTTTGATAATGTTGAGAGGAAGCTTGGACATCAGGTCTTGTCCAGCATAGAGTTCATGCTCCACTACTATTGAGTAGAAAAGGTTTTCAATATATCTTGAGGTGTTAAATCTTTCTCTTTATTAAGGCTGGCTTCAGTTGTGGTATCTTTTGGTAGAACACGAACATCTCTGCCCCTCCCTCTCCCTCTGCCACTGGCTCTAGCTGGTGTCGTCTTAACTGTAGATACTTTGTTGCTTTGAGGTAGCTGAGAATAACTTTTCCGGTTCTGTAACAAATATTATTAGAAACATGTCAACCAATGGAAGATTATCAATAGCAATTCAGTAGGCTGAACAATCTATGAAGAGCTGCAAAGAACATCACAGCACCACTATAGCTCAAAGCAATAAAAGAAACTGACCTTTATTATCATCTATCTCCATGGCGAGCTGGGGAATGCCCGGGCTAGGATCGTGGTGTAAACTTCTGCCTTCTATCAGACATCCCATCTCTGCCCTGCCTCTTACCACTTCTACATGTACCCGGTCTCCATCTGTTATGTATAATATACACATACATGTCGCATGACGCGTCCATGTTCCTCTTTATATCCCTTTAATGCGATGGGGTGTCAAATGCTTTTAAGTAATAAATGCTAGCCTCTTGTAATTTGTTGACGTGGTACTGATATTTGTCAAAAAAAATAACATTTGTTTTCAAATAAAAATAGTAACATTTAAAGTAAAATTACGGAATACAAACTCTGTGTAACTCTAACTACCCTAACAGCAATTTCAGGAATTAGTTAATGTGGCATACTGATGTCCGAAGTTCTAATATGGCATGCAATCACGTTAATATCAGCAGGTAGATCATCCCCGATCTCCTTGTCAGCATGGTGTTTTATCCTGTGGGTTCCACTCTGTAAACTGCTTCAATGTCAAAACCTTGTGCCTCCATGTCAACAAACATAAACGATCCAACATATTGTGCTTGGGGATGGACGGTATAAAATTTGGTGAATGATAAGTCTTCTCAATATGATTTAATAGAATTTGGAAAAAGTGCAACTAACTGTCCCTGTTGGATGGTTAACCATAATAAAGGGGAAAAAGTACCACTTATAAATATTCTAGGAGCGATAGAACACTTTTTGTAAGAAAAAAATAATGTGTACCCAAAATCAAGCTTGATACAGAAGTACTGAGCATGAATCATGGAATTAATAAAGAACTAGAATACCTCGAACAGCATGGATGCTCTCCCCAGTTTGTGCATTCCATATCCTTAGGGAGGCGTCATCAGAACCAGTACAGATTGTTTTTCCTTTAAACCATAAAGAACAGATGAGTCGATATAAATGAGATAGAAGCAGAGAGAAGACTAATTTTAGCTTGCATAGCAGATGTACCATCTGGAGTGAAGTCGCCACAAGTGACAGTGCGTCCATGACCAGAAAAAATACCAAGAAGGGAATGATTGCCTACATTCCACATCCAACCACTAGCATCCTCAGAGCCTGCCAGAATCAAATGTTCACTTGGGTGCCATGTGACCCATTGAAAACAAAAATTTCCTCTTTTCAGATACATTTGGAGTCATATATTTTCTGAAAACTAAATGCTAATCCATATTATCCATCTCTATACAACTTTCATCCCATGTGGTGAATAAATTTTTAAAAATGAAAATCACAGATACATAGCAAGACCCACCTCAATTCCCCCTCCAGGACCGTCTAGTACACATCTTATAGAGCTTGTACTTGTATCCCACACTTGAATGGTTCCATCAAAACTCCCTGTGGCAAGAAATTTCCCATCCACGCTAAAAGCTAGCGAAGATATAGAATCCTTATGCCCTACGGGTTTAAAGTAGATCACATATCGATTCAATATATCTGATACGATGAATGTTTTAAATGATCAGAGAATCACTAGATAACATAAGAACAACATTTAGTTATTCACTTCTACTTCTTGAAAGTTGCTACTGTAGTGACCAATATGGTACAAGCGCTTTCATGTAGGCTTTTAGATAGAATCATGATTCATGAGATACTTTAGACTGTGGTCAGACGTAAATTACAAAACAGCTGTCAATCATAACTTTTCTATATGTTTGGTAAAATACCAACGTCCGTTAATTTTAAAACCTGTGATAAGTTTCAAGAAAAGATGCAAATGTGCTGCATATGAATGACCTACTAGGCTACTCTATGATATCTTTCAGAATTGATTCGAAACATACTGATTTTGATTTTAGAGGATACCGACAGGAACAAAGTGGTTTGTTTCTTTTGATATTTTCCATCATACTCTAGTTTAAATGCCACAAACATAATGTCAATCTTAATTTTTGTGTTTGAACAAACCTTCTTTCAACTTGATATTCAATATAGTAAATAATGTGACAACTGAATAGAGGTGCCTGTATAGAAGAATTCTTGACAACTGAATAGAGGTGCCTATATAGAAGAATTTTTTCTTCATATGCTACTCAAAAGTATAATTCAAATTGACATTTGATGACTATGGAGACTGCTTTTCATCATCAAGTTATCTTCAATTAGTGTTGTAGATCAGTACATAAAACTACAATTTCACAAAGAAATTCGGTTGTACTTTAACTACCATACAGTATGCATGAGAAACTTCTGTCCTAATAAAAGAACTATCTCCGAGCAGTTTTATCACAACACAATGAAAACTAGAGTAAATAATTTATCTAGTTTTGTACACAATTTCCATTTCCATTTTGGGAATTACCTAGATCCAAATTTAGTTGCAAATTGTTCAACACCATTATCACTGTAGGAGCAAGGCATTATTTGATAACAAAAGAAGAGAAAATAACCAGTATGTATGTGTTAGACTAACATAGAGATAACATCTGCAATATAAATTGATTGCTGATAAAGAGAGGTGTTTTCTCTGTCTTTAATGTACATGAAACTCTACTTTATTGCCCTTCACGAGATACCTACCATTGAGATCAAATACATAATTTCCATCATCAATCCTCCACAGGAAACCTTTCTCATCACCCCCTGTAGCTACCAAAGATGCATCCAAAGGACTACAGCTCACACAGTAAAGTTCACCTAATCAAAGGAGACATAATAGCAGCAATGGATTATA
The DNA here is from genome assembly GCA_963693085.1 of Alisma plantago-aquatica. Classification (NCBI taxonomy): domain Eukaryota; kingdom Viridiplantae; phylum Streptophyta; class Magnoliopsida; order Alismatales; family Alismataceae; genus Alisma; species Alisma plantago-aquatica. The sequence goes on along the minus strand of OY856411.1, from coordinate 784,881,623 downwards.
TAGAAAAAAAGCACACAACAAATTCACCTAATTAAGAAATAGATAGTAGAAATGGATAACTCCATAGGTATAAAGACAGCTTTCTACTTTTGACCCCCAAAAAATCAATGATTTTTTTTCAAAATATGCATTGTGACATAAGTTAGACTCAACTAGTCAACATGGCAGTGCAAATAATTCATGTCGTATACTTCAAAGTTAAAATACTATATGGGTGAATGCTTTCCATAGTTCAACAATGAGTGTTAGTACTCACAATCTTCTTTATGTAGCCATAGTACTATGTAGGGTTACACACGCTTCATGGCTGTCAACTTTTCTTGTATTGAAGTAAGGAGCAGGTTCCCAATGGCTATCTCCAAGCGTGTTCCACCTCCCAACCGAATATTGTGTGTTAATTGCTTCCCTTCCCTCCCACCCTCACTCCCAGCAGTTGACAGTATGCCCAACTACTGTTGTTTCTGCAGCCATAGCCACCAGCCTGTCTACCATAGCAACAACCAGCAGTTGGTATCTCTGAATGGCCGCCACTAGGGGTTATAACGGGTAGGGTATTACCTTTTTACCCACAACCCATCCCCGGTAGGGTCGGATAAGGGTACACATATTTTCTACCCACCACATATATATGTCATGATAGCAGTAGCAATTACATGGAAAGAACATCTAGAAAACAAATTTAAAGTGTGGATCTCATGGAATCCATGGAAGTTTCACATGTTGATAAACATCAATTAAAATGTCAAGAAAATATCAAATAATATGAAAAACTAAGAACGAACTATGTGAGTAAGTAAAAAAAAAGAATGGTAAGAAGAAAAGTTTAGTATATGATAAAGAAGAAGAATACAAAGAATGAGATGAATGAGTATTCTGATAGATTGACAATGGTTAACTACAAGGTGGAACATAAGATCTAATTTCCTATGGATCTCAAACACATTTTCTAAATACGATCTATATCCATGGAATTGTGAGGCTTCATAACAATTCTTCAAGCATTATGAACGTCTTCCGTTGCAGTATCCCTTGCATGATTTTCTCCACTTGTACCACCATGAGCCGGAAACGCACCAGTACGAGTTGAAGTTGGAAAATATTGATGCTGACAAAGAATTTAAAATTTCAATTTAAGATGATCATAAATAACCACACATTTGATAATACATTTATATAAATACCTGTGATCCACTTGTACCACCGTGAGCGGGAAACGCACCAATAGGATGACCATTTGGGAAATATTGCTGCTTGAAAAGAATTTAATTTTTCAATAAAGTTGAACATGAATAGGAAAATATCAGTAATATATATATTTTATATTTATACCTAGCATCCACTCACACCACCTTGAGCGGGAAACAAAACAGTTGGAGGCCCATTTTGAAAAAAATGTGGCTTCAAAAAAAATTGATAGCATGAGAAGGAGTTTATTTCAGATAAGTCGTTATCAAAAATGTATGTAATGTCATACATGTGATTGAAATGTAAGCCCTGGCCCATTGATACCATTTGAGGTAGCTTAAGTAGAAAACACACCAGGAGAAGCCTCGTTTGAAAACATTTGAGCCTTTAAAGCAAGATTCTCATTTTCAACTTCTGTTATTTATAAAAATTTAAAATTCTTTAAATTTGTGAATATGTATCTGTGCTCCAAAATTTGACGATGTTGTACCAACAGAAGATTGAAGTACTCCAGAAGGGGGTAGATTTGGAAACACACTCGTCGGGCCAAACTGTGTACTTCTAGCTGATTCCTCCTATTGAAAATATAGAAGAGAATAAAACAAATTTTATTTATGTTGCAATATTATATCAATAAGTTTAATCTAATACTCAATTGTTGCCATCAAACAACCTAATTTTGTTGCACCCATGTTATAAATTGGGACCAAGATTTTTGCATATTTTTCATTTCTTGGGTAACCTCTTTTAATTTATCCTACAATGAAATATACTTTTAGAAGATAATAATGACAATATCATATGATACTTACAAATTTGTTAAATTACTTACATCTTTTGCAATACTTTCTCGCAATAACATTTCATACCGAATTTTGGCAGCTTTCCCAGTATTCCCTTCCGTGGCATGTCCGAGTCCAATACCACGAACCCTATTCTTTTTTACGGGGTTGACTACACGCAAGAAGGCACGACATGTCACCTCATCGATTTGTGTTGGATCAGTTACTTCACCATTTGTAACTTTATTTTCAACAATATCAGTTATCTCATTCTGCCATTATTTGAACAAAGTCAATGTACAAACTAGACAAGTTTTATTTGAAAAATTAATATATTATTGATTAAAATATTGAATAAATTACCACCAACGGGTTGTTCTCATAAAATTTCTTCAAAAATTCTTTTTGAGTTGGCTCCCCTTCCGCAGTTTTCTTTCATAAATCAAATAATAGGATTATTACTACTAGCTAAACAATTTCTTATTTAGAACTCATTGGAAATAAATACAAAGTGAAAGGTGATACCATTTCCTCCCTATAACAACTCCATGGTTTGGATCCTGTAGTATGATGCATTTGTTTTTTTGACCTGTTAACCTTATTTGTGGCAGCAATTTTCTATACAAAAAAAATTTACTTACTAAACACTATACATGAAAGATAAATGATTATATATTAATTTGATATTACCTCAGACTTCTCAGAAGACCATTGTTTCACAAGATTGTCAAACTGACGAATATCTAATGATGCATTCTGCTCAACCTTTTTCCTCATCAAATTTGGATTATCCTTATACTTTAGATAGTAATCTTTCTTAACCCGTGACTTCCAACTTTGTAAAGCCTTGTGAATGTGAGCATCTACATAGTTCCATGCATTTGGATGATCTCCCAAATCAAAGAATTTTTGGAAAATATTTGGAGATGTTAAAAAACAATAAAAAGTCTTAAAATATACACTAAGTCTAGACTAAAAGAAATTTTGTAATTACTTAAGTACCTCAATGCATGATTTTCTATCTTCAAATGCTAGTTGTGGTTGCTCTCTCCATTGTAGATCTAAACTCCATATTTGTGGTTTTCTAGCTAATATGCCACAGTAACTGTTCAACTTTATACTGTTCTTTCCAACTGCATTACTTGTTGCATTCCATTCCACCTTGTGTCGCTGCTCTCCTGGTTTTGGAATTAGATTAACCTCACTTGCAGGGCCCCTTCCATATCTATGATGGTCATGTTCATCCTCAAGTTCCTCATGCTCATCTCCTACTTCAGTTGAAGGAGAGGAGACTGTAGGTGAAGTAGTAGTGGGTTGTGGCAGGGTTGTAGAAGCTCTCATAGTTGACCTTGTGTTCCTCATCCTACATAAGATGAAAACATAACAATTGTAGCAATGCATAAGAGGTTAGTCTAGCAGTTTATGGAATAAATGTACAACATTGTAAGCACATAATAATCCACAAAATAAAAAGGGACAAATGACAATGCAATATCTTTGCACCAATCCATAATAATCCACAAAGAAAAATATTACATCAACACAAAATATTCCTCATCTTACATAAGATAAAAAAGGGACAAATGACAAGGCAATATCCTTGCACCAAAACATAATAATCCACAAAGAAAAATATTGCAAGCACGACCATTCACTAAGGTTTGCAACAACTAATCAAAAAAACTTTATTCCTCGGGCTCCCTAGCAACAAATGATCCATGCATATCATTCCTTGACCAGGAGATATCATCACTTGTGTGGTTGTTACCACTATGAACTTGTGCCCCACTCATATAATCCTCAACGATAGGTACTTCAGAATAATTTCGAGGTGGAAGTTTCAAAATAGTGAATCAATTATCATCATCAGGATCTTTTACATAAAAGCATTGCATTGCTTGTGATGCAAGAGTGAATGGCTCATCTTGATTGCATCTCCTTGAGAAATTGAGCTGTGTGAAACCATATTTGTCAATGTGCAAACCGTTAGAAGAACTTTCATCAAACCAAGCACACTGAAACAATGGTATTTTTATGTCTAGACCATAACATAGCTCAATGACCTCCTCTAATTGTCCATAATATGTAATTGTAGCCGTAATAGGATTTTTATCCCTCCCACTTGCATAACTAGATGTATCTGCCACCAAGTAGACCCCCACTATTTTGTGTAGTAGAAGTACTTTCAACATGTTTTGAGCGGAATCAGTATCCATTTACTGAATAGCCTTCATATGACATTCCATCTATAAAAGGACCCTGCGATATCCATATCAACTCCTCACTAAGATCCTTTGGATGATCAATTCGCATACGTATTACCTAATTTATCAACATAAAAATAAGAAGGGATTAAATACTCTTTCAAAATAAAATTTTGATTAATTTTATAAATTACTTACATGCTCTCTCAACCACCTAGCAAACTGTGTTGCGTGTTTTTTTCTAAAGCACGTAGTGTGATATTTGGTTCAGCCTCTTGAAGCTTTATCATGTGTTCACTGGTTATTGGAAAAATTCAAAAGTTGTGGTTAGTCTATATTAGAAACAATTTAACATTGAAAAAAAAAATTGATTACCTTCTGTAATCATCAAACGTGTCAGTATTAAATAGTACATTTCGATGGGCTTGTTCTAAAGTTTGCACATCAAAGTGTTTCGGTACTCCCACTCTAATAGGAGAGTCATCAACATTACGAGGAGTACGAGTGAATTTTGTGTCAAAATCAGGTAGATATCTAGCACAAAATGTCAAACATTCTTCTGTCAAATAGCCTCTAGCAATAGAACCGGTAGGCTGAGCTTTATTTCTGACATAATTCTTGAGTTTCTTCAAGTACCTCTCAATGTGGTACATCCACCTATACCGTAAAGAACCGACAACTATTGCTTCATAAGCTAAATGGATAGGCAAATGCATCATAATGGTAAAGAATGCTGGAGGAAATACTCTCTCTAACTGGCATAGTGTGATAGAAATGTCTTCTTTAAGCTTCTTAAATTCTTCTACATCAATAGCATCTGAGCAAAGTTTATTGAAAAATAAACATAGGCTTGCAATAGGTTTATAAACATCTAGGCTTATGCAGTTCCGCAAGGCAACAGGAAGAAGTTGTTGCATTAAAACATGACAATCATGGCTCTTCAATGCCAATAGTTTTTTCTCTCTCATGTTGACACACCTAGATATGTTAGAAGAATATCCATCAGGAACCTTCAATGTTTGTAAAACAGATAGAAACTTCTCTTTCTCCATACTACTCATTGTGAAAGATGCTAGAGGTAAGTAATAATGGCTCCCTGAATCGACTGGCCACAAATCCCTTTGGATACCCCATTGTTTTACATCTTGACGAGCTTGTAATTTGTCCTTACTTTTCTTCGAGTCGCCCAACAAAGTGTTCAATATGTTCTCACAGACATTTTTTTTCTATGTGCATTACATCCAAATTATGTCTCAGCAACAAATATTTCCAATACGGGAGTCGAAAAAAAATGCTTATTTTATTCCATCCAGGCGGCAATGGCTGATGTCCATTTGTAGAGATTTTACGTTTATTAGTTTTTCCGAATGTGATGTTTGTGCAACCCTAAAATTTTTGTAGTATATCATCACCTGACCAATGCCTAGGCGGTTGACGGAAATCTTGTTCTCCATTGAAACTTTTTTATCACGCCTATAAATATGATTGTTTTTCAAGAAACGTCGATGGAAACCATAACATTGTTTCTTGCCAAATTGAAGCCACTTGGATAAGGTGTCTACATTACAAGATGGGCAACCTAAATCCTTTTTCCCTTTGGTGCTCCAACCAGAAAGGTCACCATAAGACACAAAAACATTTATGGTCCATAAGATCATTTCCCGCATAGTGAAGTTTTTCTTGCTATAAGCATCATATACTTTAACTCCCTGCCCCCAAAGTTTTTGAAGCTCATCAATTAATGGCTCTAAGTAAACATCAATATCATTCCCAACCATATGAGGACTTGGGATCAACAAAGACATCATTATGTATGGCTCCTTTAGAAGAAGCCAAGGTGGGAGATTGAGAGGGGTTAATAGTACAAGCCATGTGCTATTTGAAGCACTCATAAGTCCAAACGGATTGAATCCGTCTGTAGCTAGAGCAAGTCTGACATTTCGTGGTTCAGCAGCAAAGTCTGGAAATTCTCCATCTATTGAGATCCATTCTTCTGTGTCAGAGGGATGATGAATACGACCATCATTTCCTTTTTCTTTAAATGGAAACATCATATCTTTTGCAACAGAAGGGCACATGTAAAGTCTCTCCAGACGAGGGATAATAGGAAAGTGATACATCACCATTTCAACTACCTTCTTGCCTTTTGTTCTATATGTCTTTTCATTCCATCTAGACTCACCACAAGTATCACACGTGTCTTTCTTTGATGAACCTTTACGAAAGAGCATGCAGTCATTTCGACATACATCAATTTTAACTTTTTTGAGGCCAAGGTCTTTTACAACTTTATTTGCTTCATAATAAGTCTCAGGAAACATACTACCTTCTTTTGGAAAGGCTGAGATTATCAACTTCAACAACTTTGTAAAAGAATTATTTGACCATCCAGACTCCTCCTTCAGATATAACAGAGGCACCAGAAAGGACAATTTGGAGTGAGTTTTACAACCTTCATACAGTGGTTGATCAGCTTCTTTGAGAAGCTTGAAAAAGTGTTGGGCGTTAAGATTTGCAGGCTCCTCCTCGAGTTCAAACTCACTGGGATGACTTGTATCGCCCATTCCGAATATATCTCCCAACATTTGATGCATACTTCCAGATGCAGGCCTAGTAGATGTTGCACTTATTGTATTCCTCCCAATCATCTCCCCATGATATGTCCAGACATCATAGCTGCGGACAAATCCTTTTTGTAAAACATGTAAGAATACGTCATCCTCTGATTTAATGTATCTATTCGAGCATGTTTTACAAGGGAAAATTAAATTTCCCGGTCTGGGTGGTATTTGATGGGTACGTGCAAATTCAATGAACTTTTGTAAACCAAACTGGAATACTTCACTTTGCATCCTATTAGCAATATACATCCAATTTCTATCCCGTAAGAAATCCATCTGCATACAAATACACAAGAAGTTAACGGTCACATTACAACTAAAAACCAAAACTAAACAAAAGAAAAATAAAAGATAAAAGTTTAGATTGTAGTATCATTGATTCATAGATTGTGTATAAAAGCAAAGTTTAGGGAGCTCAAACAATTGAGTGACTCATGGAAAAATGTTTTCAAAAGCCAACAGAAACCAGTCTGAGTCAAGTGTGTTTCAACTGCCCCAGAATAATTTCATACATGTGGATCTAGGAAGCACAGACACTTCCCGGATGCTGTCCTGTCTGTGTCCAGAGGGATTTTGATGTTCCCATTATATTCATAACCACATCAAATTAAACCTATAGAATGAGTCGTGCCTCAAACCACTGAATTGGTTTTGAAGCAGCACGAGGCAGCAACAGGAGAACCAACAAGATTGACGAATCTTCAGATTATGCAGAAAACTTCATAGCAGATCAACCTCAAAAACTCAGGAGAGAAGCTCAACCATCACTCTAAGTGAGAGGGGAGCATTAAGCGACAAAACCATAAGGCAACATAGAAAAACACAGAGCCCCAGAGCAAGGAGACATATCTAGAAATATGTAACAGTAGCAACAAGCACCATGTGATCCAGACAACAAGTTACTACTTTTTCTATTATATACTCAATGACCATGTTTCCATCGTACTGATTCCCCCGACTATTAATCGTCGGCACCGCACTCCCACCGATAGCATACATCTTCCTCCTGGTATAATCTAGTGGCGGAGTCAGAATTACTAGATGGATGAGGCACAATATATTTTTTTATATATATAATATCTTCTTTAATGTTATTACAAAACAATCAAAGAAATGATTAACAATCCAAACTTTCACCTGCACTTCTGTGAAAGAGGTTTTACGAATTTTTCTAAGGTGAATGTTTAGGTATAAGAGATATAGACGTAAGATTGTAAGATAAAATAATCATCACTTTGCCTGTTATAATATTATTACTTAATAACATCTATGTAAAATTTTTATGGGATATCTTTTTTGATATAGAGCAATTAAAATGATTGAAATATCCATACATACTATCGAATATTATTTCAATTGATTATAACTTATACGGATATATAAAGACAAGAAGCTAAACAATACAAGGAACATGAAGGATACTAGAGCATGAAAGGAAACGTTCTGTTTGATCTTGTAGCTAGTGTTAATAGATGATCCTCTCATTAAAATAGATATGATTAATATATAATAGATAACAATAACTGGCAATCCAGCGTGCTTGGAAAAATAGTAAGCATGAGGAAAAAAACCTGCTCTCAGCCTCGCAAGAACTTGATAAGTCAAGATCCAACACATCTATCTCGTCGTGTGAGATCTAACTAGAGGGCATGACAGAGTCCTAGATGTAAAAAATCATTTATCTGTGAAACTGTTCGGATGCTAAGATAATTAGGGGCCGTTTGGGTGGCGCATTTGGAGGTGGTATTGTATGTATTGGCGGTAGTCAGAAAGTCGTCTTTATAAAAAATTTGTTTGGGTGTTCTTGCAGTAATCAACGATTACAAGCATTCCAACTGCAGTATTTCGGCCTAAAGAAAATTTATGGCTTTTAGAATCACGCCAATGTTGGCGTAATTTAGAAAGCACGGAGCCCACATTAACCCCGTCTCACCCCTTTCCCGACTCCTCCTCTCTCCTCTCTCCTCTCTCCTAGTGATTCCCTTTCTTTTTCCTCCTCCTCCCGGCCGTGCTCAAATCAGTTCCCCATCCTTGCTAAATGAAGACAGTGTGTTCAAATGCACCATCATCTCCGGAGCAGCAGGAACACCACCTACCGTCGTCGGGCTTATGCCTAGGAGCAAGATTGCAGCGACTGGTACAGCAAGGCGACATACTTCTGGTTGTCCTTGATCTCTCGCCATGGCAGCAATACCTATAAACAGACAGATCAACACGGAAGGCTCTTGAATGGCCCAATTTTCCCTGATGAGTTGGGAACGGCGGTGTTATCCAAACCAAATACTGGTAACTGATGCCATTGTTAACTGCGGAAATCTCGACTGCCTCTCTTCAGAACTACAGATGTATTCCCAAGTTTACCTCCCAAACGGCCCCTTATAATCCTAATTTCGGCCGTTATTCTGATTAGGCTCCGATTGGTTCCTTGTAACTGTATTTTTCTGGGAACTCATTTTCCAGGAACTTAAAATCGGTTCTTGGAAGATGACTTCAGACGATTGATTTAAATTTTTGATTTTGTAGGAAAATAACTTCTATGTGATTGGTTTATGGTAACATGACTACAAAAAAATAGAATTGATGGAAAAGAATAACTTCACCGATGTTCCAAAAAATCAGTAGATGAATCATTGATAGCTTGCAACCTTTCTTTAGGAACATTATTCTCAGTCTTTACTTGTTATGATTTCAACACATGAACTCGTCATCCACAATCTAGCTACCACACAAATGTAAGGACCTCTAAAATATCTTGATCATCAAAGGATATGGATTCATTCAACTTCTCCACTAACTTAATTGACATGTCTAATAGAGCATATAAGATAATTTACTGGTGTGTAAACGAATTGATGAAAGGAAAAATACATGTTTAAGACAATAAACATTTGACAAAACTATCTATTAGATCTAATATACACTACGTACAAGACAAGTATACACTAGTGGACCAAACGGAAATCAGAAAGTTAAGTTTACAATTTTAAATTATATATCACAGACATAATGGTACAATAGGAACAAGAACTATCATCGCTAGGTTATTGTTTCTTGTTCTGGACTTGGATTCCGTGAATAGCCAACGAGAGTATACAACAACCGCCTGCGCCTGAGTATCCACTAGTGTAGGAGCCAAACCATCCCAATGGTAGAACACAAGGCGATCAACTATTGGGGATCGATGACCATTGATTGTCATCGGAGAGGCAGAGTTCTATTTGTCAAAAAGAAATAGCCGCCGCCACAGCAAGTCCGAATAGGGTGCAGACTGCGGAATTTGTTTTCATTCGTATTTCTCCCAAAACTCAAAAGGTAAAACCCTATTTATACTCTGGAAACTGTGGGACTTCTAGTGTTAAGGCTTCGATTGGTTTGGTGTAACTGCATTTTTTCTGGAACTCATTTTTTAGAAACTAAAATTGAGTTCCAGGAAAATGAGTTCCAGACGATTGGTTTGAAATTTATGTGTTCAATGGAATTTCCCTAAAGTATAATAAGTTTGACATAATATGAACACATTATCTTGAAATAAAATGTATGCAATGCTACATAACATATATCATACTAAATTCAAACACAACAATAACAAGTCAAAGTTGAATAAAAGGCAAAATGTGTTTTGCCTTTGACCTTTGCTCAAACCTACTACTAATCAGGACAAAATCTTAGGATTAATATGCATTTTCTGATCATTATACAACAGTTTAGCAATGAAAAGACATTCAACGTGTTGAACTTTTCTGATTAACTTGCCAGAAACGAATTGACATGACAAATAATTTTGTAACTGGACAGTACATGTTAATAAAAAAAGAGTTAAATGAGATGCAAGCAGTAACGAATTTGATTGTAATTTTCATTTTCCAGCAACATGCAAATCGGTTGTCGATAAATCAATATATATTAGAAACTTTTCTTGGATTCAGGTTGGGGGGCACATTCGTATTGTCTTCATACGATGCAACTAATCATATGATTTGACAATAGGGGATGCAGTTGCAGTTAGGTAGGGCTGATACGTTCGGGGGATATGGCTGCTTCAGAGGTTTATCTAATTAACTCACGCGGGTAGTCCTTTCCGATCAACTCGTGCTGTCCTCCATCCAGTATAGTCGCCGTTTGACGAGAAAGTGTATTACAAGGCGGAGGCGCCGCCAGGATAGACGAAAGGAAGTCCTTTTCCACATTATTTCTTACGGAAGTGTAGCACCAAACCCTATTTATATTCCCCGAAGTCCAAGGAAAATCGGTAAATTCAGTTTCTAGACTTACACTGAACCAATCGCACAAAACTAGTTGAGAAACTCGAATTTCGGTATATTCCAGCCAAGTTACGTTAAACCAATAGGAGTCTAAGCGTAGACCTACCTCACGGTCGAAGTCGAAGGGGGCGAGCCGGACGTTGCTTCCGCTGGGACGGGGGTCCTCTTCACGAGCAGGGCGACCTCACGCCGCGGCCGTCGCTTCCGCTGGGATGGGGGGTCCACGCCGGCGACCGTTGCTTCTACTGGACGGGGGCTCCTCTTCACGCCAGCGGCCGTAGTTTCCGCTGGGCCGTGGTTGCCGGCTACCACTATTGTGCTGGGGGCACCGGTCGCAACACAGGGGTGGGGGAGCGGAAGGAGAGGAAACGGTGTGTGGAAACCGTTTCAGTAATGGTAAATCTTAATTACCAATTAGTGGGGCGGGAAAATTTGGTGGGAAAGTTAGTGAAGGATTTTTTACATTGTAGAAGGATTTTAGACCTTCAGTAATTGCCTTTTTCATAAAGAACTCGGTTGAGGGAAACTGGTTCTTTTGTGTAGGATTGTCCTTCACAAAAAGTCAATATTTTTGAAGGGCTTTGATCCTTCACAAATGACCTTCACTAAAAATCTATTTTTTTGTAGTGAAAGGTCGTTCGGGAACAATTCGGTGATCATGTGGAGGTGATAAATGTCAAGAACAAGTTGAGAACTTTGAAGGAAAAGTTACTATTGTGAATGAGATCATTAAAAATTCTAGTGGGTTAAATATTGACTATGAAAAGGGGCTTATTGAGATGGATGAGGCAACGACTAATGAATACATAAAGGCAAGTCCACTATCCATGAAATACTTGCCTCTTTTGTTTTGTATTTAGGCTTCCTAGTTAGCCTCTTTTTAATAGAATACTTGTCCATCTTGTTTTATTTCAAGCTCATCCTAAAGTCGAGCCTTATGTGAACAAGTATATTGATAACTTTCAAGATATGATGCTGATATTTTCTGATGATAAAGCAACAGGTGAGTTTAGAATGAGGTCAACCGACAAGCAATTTAAAATTGGTGGTGAGTCTTATTCATCAAAGATAAATGCCACTACAGAATCAGATGAGACTTTCATCGATGATGACCCACTAGGTGGGGAATCATCATCCTCAAAGAAGAAACTTAGCAAGCGTCGTAGAGAAATAGAACCAGTTGGCAATGATGTTGCAGGTCAAGTGGCTAAGCTAGTAGAAGCACTGAATAAAAGTTCTTCTTCTATTGGGTTGATGGGGTAAGTTGAAATGAACAAGCAAATTATTACTGAACTGATGCCTTGGGGTGAAGCAAATGGCGTAGAAAGACCCAAATTGTTTGAATGGATAATGAAATTGACAACAAATATCGAGCTAGGGAAGATCTTCTTAGATCTTGGTGACAACATGAAGATGGAGTGGCTGCAATGGTATCTTGGTGGAGGAGGTTCCACATAAAGGTAATCTTATATTTGAGAATTCTTTTATATCCTTTGTTCTTACATGTTAGGAAATATGTGACCTATTGGCTTTTAGGTCCTCTGTTCTTACATGTTCGTTATCTGCATTACTATTTTTTCTCTGTTCAAACTCCTCATGTTGAAGGTCATTTCATATCTTAAAATTATGTAGAGAAGAGAGATATGAAAGTATGGTGTACAATTGAGTCTGGAATACCACTTTCCTTTCTTATCATTGTCTTTGCCCTCAATCACATTCTTCTATATACAGTTACATAAATATGCCTTTTTTACTGGCTATTTTTGACCTTTACTGTCATTTATATCCAACCAATTAAATATTTACTTATCATTTATGTAAAACACATTGTTTGATATGCTAAAATATAGTATTGTGTTGTCAATGCTAAATACTTATATTATGATGTACATGTAGTACTGAGATACAATCTAGGACATACTGAATACTTGATGGTTAATTGCTCTGTTTTGATGATGGGTGCAAGCAAAAGAGTGGATGAAGATTTCTGTGAATGCCACCTCAAATTATCTGCAGTTGTGTTGCTATGAGCTACTGTTAGATTACATATAGTTGTACTTATATGTACATGTAGTACAGAGATACAATCCATGACTTTCTGAAATGTGTTGTTGAATGGCTCTGTTTTGATGACGGGTGCAAGCAAAAGAGTGGATGAAGAACTTCATGAATGTATTTTCAAATTATCTGTAGTTGTTGTGTTACTATGAGCTACTATTAGATTACATATAGCTGATGACATCATCAATTTTGTAGCTAGAAAGTTTGGCTTGTATGATACTTTTGTGTTTTAGATACTAAATTGTTAGAAAGTTGGATGTGCAATGTTGTTGTAATGAGTACTTTTGTAAGAATTATACAACTTGCAAATTATGACAGTGGTGTCTTCTAATAGTATGTCTGGAACTTTATGGCTGTCATATTGTTCTATATATGAGCGCTGCATTTTCAGATTGTGAAGCTGGTACGTATTATTACATATAATAGCAGTTGTTACTACATGAAAAGAATTTTCTGTATGTTTTGTGAAGTCAACCAAACAGAGGAAAATGAAAAAGCTACATTTTGAGTACACCCTACCAAACAAAATGTAGGTAGTTCAAATTCTGTGTTTCAGAAACCTGTGTTCTCTAATTCACAAAACTCACTCCGACTACACCCTACCAAACATGCCCTTAGGTGGTGATATTATCATTGGCCCAGACCTAGGTGTTATTTTATTTTGACTTAATCAAGAGTGGAGGTATGTACTCCTCCCTATTTATAATTGAGCATTTATATGACTAAATCTTCCCATAATGAAGCATCTTTTGAAATACTTTCTCTTATTCCATTTGTTGGACATTTCATATACTTTTAGTTGGATTTATTATTATTCTTTTGAAATTACTATCATGTTGAATTGGGTTAATGACCCCATCTTCTGTTGTTCTTAAATCATGCCACATGTTTATGAAAGATATATCTTGCCACTCTATTTATGCATGTTAGATAGTTCGACTAGTTTTAACTATTGTATACGCTTATGTGTAACCATTAGGGTATGCTTTTCTACCCGGGGTATGCTTTTCTACCCTTATATATACAGAGGCGTGCTTTTCCACCTAGGGTGTGCTTTTCCACCCATTTTTCTTAGGTCAATGACTCAGTGGTGTCTTGGCCCTATTATAGTTACTTTAGTCAAATATATTTGCATGCAAATATTTGTTGTGATACTGATGATTTATAATGATAAGATATGTTATTTCAATTGTTTATTTATATGCCTCATTCTTTTAGAAATTCTTTCTCTTGTTACTTCTCATTGAAACTTACCTAGCTTTAATGGCCCCCTTTTGATGGGAACATCTTACTTTACTTTTTAATACCCTAGTTAATCCTCTAATGTACATACTCAGCTTTTGCTGATACATATCTTGTTTTCCTATTCTTCTGGGTGTTCCCTCCACCCAGGTGTAGGTGCTTGACAGGATAAAGACTCAGGATGATTGTGATCTAATTGATGTACATAAGCACAACTTGAGATAGCCTTGTTACCCTCTTCATATGGGCATATGTGTGAATATGTGTAATCTTTTCATTTTATGTACCACCCTTAGGGTGAGAAAGTTATGTACATGAGAACATTTTGTAACTTTGTAAATAGTTATATTTTCCGCTGCTTAAATATTACATGGCTCGTGTTTTTACCATTGAGTGGGCCCACTATCGGGTCCCACTCCTTACAATCAACCAGCTAGGAATGTCACCCACTACTAGATTCTTTCAGGGAGACAACTTTTGCCAATTGCATCTTATGCAACTCTTCATAGATGTCGCACAACTCCTTATCATGATCATTTGCATGTCTCAAGGTGCTTGATTCGATCAAGGTCACCTAGTTAAGTCTGACCCAAATGCCAACACAATGAATATGCGCCCTGCTAGGGAAGACCCACATATTCACCATCACACTTCCATGAGATAGACAGTGCAACACGCTAGGGTATGCCCACACTTAGTCAATCAAGTTTTTCATGTGTGTTG
The DNA here is from genome assembly GCA_963693085.1 of Alisma plantago-aquatica. Taxonomy (NCBI): domain Eukaryota; kingdom Viridiplantae; phylum Streptophyta; class Magnoliopsida; order Alismatales; family Alismataceae; genus Alisma; species Alisma plantago-aquatica. Next base: position 784,866,543 of record OY856411.1, on the reverse strand, counting down.
CTTTCGCAAGGCATCTTAAACTTAATATTTATATTGAGGGGTTTGGTATTTATATACATATACAAATCCAATCATCACATATATAGTACATATCATATACATGTTATATCCCACAAGAAAATATGTGAAGCGATAAAGTGATGATTATGGCCATCCTATTGTAATTCCTTGAGTCACAAGGAATTAGGGTCATCTAAGTCTACATCACATGCAACAACCTATTATTGATGAATATCTATGCTTGAGCCATTCTGGGTTGATTGTCTTATTATATGAACGATCACTCGCCTCCTGGCCAGTCGGTTGGTTGTCACCAACCGATCCTCTGGCTCCTCCAGACGGTCGGTTCACCGGGTCGTCGAGTTCCTCATCAATCCACCAACTTCTTTTCTCATAAGGTCATTCAGTCGTCTCGATCCTTCATCTGTACATCTAGGTGCCCACCATTCTTTGACATAACAGGAAATAAAACTATCCTACTTTTACATCTTGCATTGGGAAACCCCGAGTTACATTCGGGGGGAGCAAAGGTAGAAGGGAATCTCGAGTTACATTTGGAATAAAAGATAGGACTTGGTACGTAGACCGAGATGCAAACAAACACAACTAACCATGCACACATAGCAGTTTATAGGCCATAACCATGCTACACATCCACCATCATAATGGGTTTAGGGTGACACGTATCGATTGCATATATATAGCATATCATATATGTATATTGGGATCATGGTGTTTAATCATATATGCACATTAGCCAGTTAAAGTATTCACATCGCATGCAATAAATAAATGACAAAAAACCAAAATCTGATCATATCGATTAATCCTAAAACATAGTATGTTGACGTGGCTCTGATACCACTATTGTGTTTTGTGGGACAGAACAGGAAGCGGAAACAAAAAATTTATCTAACCACAAAACCATAATCAGCAGATCGCATCATCAACTATGCAATAGGAAGGATGGTTTAGCGAGATATACCTGTTCCTAAGGCTTGCTCAGCAAAAATACCACACAGATAATGCGGACTTTAACCACCTAGTCTTCGACGACGTCTGTACAACTACTAGTCTTGACCCAGATTGTGGTTGACGGTCGTCCTCTTGAGCGACAGAAATCTTTCGCCTATGTAGATAGTCCACATGAACTATCGGGAACTCTAGTCATTCTAATGAACAGACTAGAAGGAGTTGTCACCTTCTATCAGTGTACTAGTCACTGACACACTCTCCCACAACTAGTTGCTATTTAGGAGTTATCTTTCCCTCACTATTCCTCCCTAGACATGTAGAACATGCTTGGGCTCTCTCAGTTACAACAACCAGATAGGACAACAACTTTGTAGAGCAACTGATGTAGAGTTGTGTGTTCTGAGAAGCCCCCTGTACCCCTCTATTTATAGCAGATGACAGGGTCAGGGTTCCTAGTTTGTATGAGAGTAGAAGGGTCTGGATTATCCATGAACTATTTGTACTGCGACAGGCGAACCGGTCGATTCACTAAGTGAACCGGTCGATTGGAATATAGAATTGGTCTGTTCACTTAGTGAACTGGGCAGTTCACAAGTCAGACCTGCTTGTAATTGACTTTCCTAATTTGTTTCTAATTAATGCAAAGATTAACTCTTGTCCCAATGGAATTGAATAAGTAAAATGGGAAACTTTTTCTCACAATCAGGAAACCAAACATTTTCTCGTTTGGTCCAAGTGAACAGATCGGTTCACTAGAGTGAACCAGTCATCTCACTAACCATGAGCTGATTGGTTCACCCAGTGAACCGGTCGGTTGGTGGTCCAATTTGTGCAGAACTCAGTCAATTCAGTTCTCAATCAATCTGACACTCTAATCAGTTGGTTCAACACTTGAACTTGATGATTCTGATTCAAGTCTATTGATTGAATGTTTAATTGAGTTCCTAAACACTTTAGTCATCAAACTAAACATCATTCATGGATAAACTACTCTTCCAGGTTAATCCTATGTGTGTGACACTATAGGTCCCATTTCACGTTGGCAGTGAATATCCATAACTAACTTGTGACTTCACAAGCAGAGAGTGGTGCCTAGTCGCACATCAGTGCTACCCAAGTGAAAGGAAAGTTGGAGAACAACTTTCAACCTACAATCTATGATTGGTGTTACAATCAATGTTTAGTTCCTTTGTCACTGATATCCGAATTGAACTCGAGGCATGGACTTGTCATCCTCTACAAATGTTCAATTCATGTTTTTTGAACTAGAGAAGACTGACTGAGATATATGCAAGCTCAATATCATATATTGACTCACATGTATATGTCTATGTATTTCTCAGTCTAGCTTATCAAGTGTCCTGGATATCGTACTCCTTTAGGAGGGACAAATTCCATATCTATCACACATTTAAAAACCCATATGTCAAAGCCACCCAATCATCACCTTTATAACAATCCATATTTCAGGATTGTGTTTGATGATGTCAAAGTGTACCCAACAACATGTGATGAGTGCAGTGATTTTAGGTCTAAGAACCACATTCACCACCAATACTATAAGAGTTGATCCTGACTAACCAAGTGTGGTTTACATGCATCACTCTTATGGTGGGTCTGTCTGAGACATTGTTCTCTAATATGTGTCTATGTGCTTGGTTTGATATCATATATCATGACTGATGAGATTTTGTCATCAACCAACACACACTCTAGTCTTATTTATTATTGATGCATATGGATATTTCCATAATAATAACTTATTAGGGACATAACAAGAATGTATACTCTTAACATCTGTATGATCTCATTATTTAGGTCCTTAACTTGAAGACATACGTCATTGAGTAATATGATTCTTTAGACATCTTACATGTTGTATCATTATCTCAAAATAGATTAAACATATAGACGGAAATTTCCTTTATTATTATTCAAATCATTTACAAAGTATGACATTATAATCATCATATGACTGGCTCTATGGGCATACATACCAACATCCTTATCTATTGATGGAGTTAATATAGATCGACAACCCATCATCTTCCCCATGTCACTACATCTTCACCTTAATGGTGGCACCAAGACTTCACTCCATGGCTGATTGGAGGGTTCCAAACCCTATCCTTCATCAAGATGCAAGGCTGCTGCTTTTGCTCCAGACACAAAGGGACTTCTAGCGGAAAAGGATGACAATTTTTTATGTTGCAAGGCTGCTGCTTTTTCTCCCTATCTTTGACCTCCTTCAACCATAGATCTTCACAATCGGTTGGTTGAATGTCAACCAAGGAACCTTACACCTTCTATGTCATCTAGGTTCTAAGGATCAGACCTTGAAAGAGGGTTGTTCTATAGTGCATCCATCCCTTGGTAGATGACCTCCACCATTGTTTACCCACTTTCTTTTGCCATAACAATTCTGACACATGAAGAAGGGAGAACGACACTCTCACTTCCACCTATGATGAATGTCTAAATGTGGTCCTTCTATTGCATCATCCGCCATGGATATCTAGAACAAAGACAGGCTTCTCCACGCCACTGATTTGCTTTCATTTTCTATTGTGATCATGGTTTTCTTCATCTCTTCTTTTTTGTTCTTATTGTTGTTTCTATTAGTGAGTTGTCCTTTCACTAGGGTGCAAGGAGTAGCCCTACTACCCAGTTCTAGTTTCCTTATTGCATCTAATATTGTATGGACCCATATATGTTTTGAATCAATCTTTTTATGCTTATATACTTTCATGATCATCAAGTTTATATGTAAATAAGATTATTGATGTAGATAACTTCAAACCTAGGATACATGATGTTGATTGATTCATGTTAAACCCTTGATGAGAATTTTAGATAGGTGTTTTATGGGGTGATAGATGTATGATTGTAGGTAACATGACAACCAGATTAAATTGATAACTGTTAAGATTTAAATCCTAATGTTGAAAAGGGGATTTTCCTAGCCTCAACATATACGTTCATACTAAATATGATGTAGTTAGAGAGTGAATGACAGGTAGCAATGGTGAAACCCATTCCACCCTAGTGTTTGAATCCATTATTTTGCCAAACATTTAATTCAACCCTTTTACTATTTGCAACATAGTTAAATCAATCAAATACAAATCTTATGTTAGATACTAGTTTTTCTTAGGTTATCTTGATCATAATAATTCTTAAATATGTTGTACTTTGGGTTCAATCCTGAACTATACTACAATAAGATCCATTTCTTGCGGGTGGTGATCATTGTACTTGTTTAGATAAACTCTAAAGAATTTATCCCTAGTGAGTTTTCTAGTTTGATAATATCCACATCACTACCCCCTTTGTAATACTGACACTCTCTTCTAGAATCTACACTAATTCCTTTCCTAAGATGAGATGACCAACAAAAGACACTGTTATCATCCAAAATCCGTACTTGTTGAAATTCTTCATACATATGTTATATCAACAAACGCAACTCCATCTAAAGATGATTATCATGCCCATATATATTATTGGAGTAGATCAATATATCACTAGTAAACACCGCCACAAACTAGTCCAAATACTCTTTGAACACTTTGTTCATTTGATCCATAAAAGTTTTAGGTGTAATACTCAACCCAAATTGCATAACCAAAAAATAATAATGACCATACCTAGTTCTAAAGCTTTCATATGCATGTGATCTTTCTTGATCCTCAACTTTTGGTACCATGATCTTAGGTCTATATTCAAAAGCATTACAACTCCCTTCAACGCAACAAATAGATCAACTATCCTTGACAACATATACTTGTTCTTCACTATCACTCTGTTCAACTTCCTATGATTTATGCACAACCACATATATTTATACTATTTATTTACAAATAACAATACAAAACCCTATAGGGACTTTCACATCTATATGAGCCCCCTTTCTTAATAGCTCATGAAGATGGACCTTCAACTCATACATCTCAATTGGTTATGTCCTATATGGTTCTTCTATTATGGTTTGCATATTAGGTACTTAATTGATCACAAAATGAATCTCTCGAGGTGGTGGAACACCTAGATACTCATCAACAAACACATACTCAAACTTTTACACACACTAAATGTCATCTGTCATGGGACTCTTTTCCTTAGTATCTAGAAAATATTCTAAAAGAATATCACATCCTTGCCTCATCATCTTCTCTGCTACACCAAATGTGTAGGGAACATCATTTTATCTTTGTGAAAAGACCAAGATATATAAAAATCCCTTAATTCCACCACCATGGACCCATTGTCCAAAACAAACTTATAATTATGAAAGAAACAGATCCATATGTTCACATAAAACCCATACATATAAAGTAGAATTAGATCCAATCTGATGTTTTGACGTGAAATGGAGGATACTAGATGGACATACCTCCCAAAAAATAGTATAACCCATCAAAGGAATTTCCAACAAAATTTGATTATATATACTACTAACATGCAAGTTAAAAGGACTATCACCTCTATGGTGATAAACAATACATCACACATGGTTCAACAAAAGCATATACATATGACAAAGCATATAATCTAGAATGAAAAAGTTTCATCTGACTTGTTATGACATGAGGATACATGATTCCTTTTGGATGATTCATAGCATAGACTCAATCCATTTTGTTATGGATAACCATGTCCAAAAATTCTTCCTATCATTCCCGATGAGCATGCCTACAACGTCTGGCCTTGTTCCCTTCAAAATATTACACTATTGCAAACCCTAATGAATGTATCTCTACTATTGCATTACCTCCCTGTGAAATGGAGGAGAAAATGTCTTCACATCACATATGTCCTCACTGATAACACTACCTATCCTCAAACTAGCATAGACCAGAGTGGTAGTTGTTCCAACTCTTAAATTTGCTTCCATACTATTCCCTAGACAAGCTTGTCATGAACATGGAACTATAACTATTTTCTCCCTAGAGGGTGGGAATCCTCAATCTCTACCCTTAATGGGTCACCATTCTGATCGTACATGTTCCCATGGCCTAGAGGTTGTCCGATGTTGTTGTATTCACTATGGCACTAAAAACTTCTGTTTCTTATAAACCCCATATTATTTACTATGGGATGGAATTAACTTCCACCTTGACTCAACATCAAGATGAATCAGTGGCATCCTCTTATTCCTCCCTAGTGCCTTCATGAAATATGAGAACTTCCCACTTGTCTCTGAAGTAGACATCAACTGCGCAAACTCCACATTCAAATCCTTATCAGGCAATATGATCTTTTCCTTCTTTGTGGCAGCTAAGTCAAAGTAGATCCTCAACAACTGTATGAATTATGCCTCATAGTCATTAACTAACAACACCACTAACATATGTTCTCAAAATAATTCAACTTTTCCTCTAGGTATTACTAGTTAAAGTACTTGCCCTAAACTTCTTATAAAACACAACCTAGGTATTCATTTCTCCTACCTTCTTCTTTTCCTTCATTGCCCACTAAAGACTATCACTATCTTTGTAAAGGTAAATACCATGCATCATTATGTCCTCCTTAGTGATATATCGGATCCAAAATGTTTTCTCTAACACCATAACTACAGATATTCATCCATTAGATCAGATGTCCCAACATTCTACATGGAACCTACTCCCTTAAACCTCTAAAAGGTTTTCCCTAGACCATGAGACGACTTAACACGGGTTGATGATGCCTCGGGTGGAGTAATTGACACTCTATCATCCATCTATGATATGGTAGGCTTCAACTTCTAAACATAGAGTGAAATTCCATTTTAATTGGTATTATAGGGTTTAGGGGAATTGACGGAGGCTATGAATGCCACACCTTAAGCACCCTCTACTCCAATGCCCTTTCCTTCACACCAGACCTCGATGCCACAAAGATACTCTCATAATGCTTTTCATGATGTCCAACTATATCTACATAACCATATTGTGATTAAATAAGGAGAAAATGTATGAATAGACATCAAAGCATATGTCCCTATAATTTTATCAACCTAGGCTATGATACCACCATATGTGGACACCCCAACCATTGGATGTAACACAAAAGTGAAATTATCAAAACAAAAATGTCAAACGATACTAATCAACATCAGTAACTAAGGAGGTAGCAATTCACAAAATAAATTCCAACCACATTCCCACAATATGGTAAAAGGGCCATCATACTCATTACTAGCACATTAGTATACATTGACTTCATTATTGGCCACTACAATAACCTGTGTACACAATAGGTATCCCTTCCATATTTTATAATGTCGGCAGCTATAAATGGAACACATAATATAAAAAAAGTCCTAGATACATAGCAATATAAATAACCATACTTAGACTTGTTGAGTGTATAGGCATGACACTAGACATATCCAAAAAAACTAAAGACCAACCTTATTTTACTTTTGACCATCCAGAGGAGGCTTCTATGAACTTTAATCTTGGGTGTTAGTCACCTACAATAATTTGAAGAACCATGAGACTGACACCCATGTCTTAATGATATCTTATATAGTAACAGTAAGACATGTTAAGCATAAAAGACCATATTATCAACATAATAAATATAAATTAAACAATATGTGATAATGTCCTCATGTTTTTATCAATGGCTGGTGGAATATAATGATAAGAAATGCAAAATCTTCAAGGCATGTATAGACATTAAAGGATCACAATTAGAATCGCAAATATAGTGATATATGTATGGGTATACGACTTGATTAATGTTTTATGATTAAAATCTAGGTAATTTGAGGTGACTATGAAGGCCCCTAGATCAATATGTAGGATTTTAGGATTACGGTCTTCATAACATCACGTCATGCCTTGGTTGATGCAAGTATAACTGGTACAGGCTCAATGACAAGAAACCTTCATAATAAATCAAGTCCACCATGGGTACTTAGACCATGATAACTATCACATGGGTATATACATGCGTATGTAAATCATTATATCAAATTCTCATTCAGGTTGTCACATATGACTGAAGTTACAACCTAATTGCACTCAAATAAAATAAACCCTAGTTACTAATGTATACTCAATAATATAGAACTTCGAGTACCTCAAACAATCCAAGATTTCTACAAGGTTACCTATTTCACTATCATTACTTCCAAACACTAGGATAGTCCTATCATCACATGACAATATAAGATTTATCTTTCAATTGATAAATGATCCTTTTAACCATCTTTTATAAGGACACCAAGGTACTAAACAATATATACAGTTAAGATACAACATAAATCAAAGAAAAATAAATCTTAGAAGCTTTATTAAGTCTCACATCATACTCAATGGGAAAACACTTAACATTTTTATCATGTTTGACCATATCAAGACCAAAACCTCATAGAGGTTCAAAATTTACCTTAAAAGGTATATATATCTATTTTTAGATGACTAGGAGAAACCCACCCACAGGTGTAGGCCTAGATAGTAGAATGGTAAACCCAGAAGACTCGTACCCCCATTTGAATCATAGGTTGGCTGACGCTTTGGGAAATTCATTTCTAAATGGTGCAACAGGAGTCAAACCCAAGACCCTTCATGAGGGACCCTATTCTCAGACCAGTTGGGCTACTGATTTCCAACAAAGATCTGTATCTCTTTAGAATTAAGTAATAACAACCATTCAAAATTCTTTTTATAAGTTCTTTAGCATGAGGGTGACAGAAAAAAAGTAATATAATACATAAAAGGTCATTTTAAGAAAGAATCATATCTTAAAAATTAGAATTATGACACCTAGGAAAACTTTGATCTAAATGCAATAAAAAGAGAGGTAGAAATTTTGGATATCTCCCAACATGTATCCCAACTACTCTAAAAGTTATGATTTTCAGATAACACTTGTATAATATGAAGTTATAGCTTATTATGGAAACAAGAAATATTAGTTTTTTTTATCTTAAATCATCATATAAGGGAAAAGCAATTAAGAAACCCATGATTACTCCTTATACTACCTAAAAAGCACATAAAAGTCACATCTTCAAGCACATTTAGCATGTTCTTAGCATTATTATGGTTTGTGTGTAGGTTATATAACCAAAAAAGAAAATATGTTCCATATCACTTGCCTTTCATGAAGATCATGAGCTCCAGAAAGGAAGAGAAAAATACAAACTCTAAACACCAAGGATACCTAGCCTTCCCATTAAGGAGAAGGGGGCCAACAACCTACCAAAGGACTTACCTATCCAAGACCGAATCTTCAACTGCACTAAGAGTTACCCACTTTGCAATGAGTCTTCTGCCTTCACTAAGGACTTACCCACTCTTGCACAAGTCTTCCACCTTTGAGGAATTACCCACTCTTCTTAGAATTTCCACCTTGGACTTCACCTTCACCACGGAGAAGCTTTCATGAAGGGGCACCTTGCCTTCTTCTTCACCTCCCTTAGCAAGAGAGAAACATTCCTCCTTATGGTTGATATGAGAGATTGGGAGGTGGAGGAAGTGAGTGCCTCACGAGATATACATGTAGGACTAGCTCTCTTACAAATCGCCTACTCACTCTAATGGATGTAGTAAGTGATTAACCTTAGAGAGAAGAAAGAGGCTCTTAGAGGCACTCAACTATAGTATAGGGACCTTGATAGTGCTTGGAAAGCCATGGGATTAAGCCCAAGGGGTCCTATTTATAGTTGGGGATGCCTCCTGGATAGTAGAAATACTTAAGGATGAATGCTTGTCATTTGGGATGTTGCAACATATATTTTTTTGAGTTTTGCAACGCTCCAACGGATAGAAACACTTACTACACTTTTTGTATAGTGCGATCGGTCGAGTTTACTTTTGGGAACTCGACCCATTGCACTATGCCACAAAGCAAATTTGAAGCATCATTCGAGTTTATCCTAGATGAAACTCGGCTGATAGATTAAATTTAGTTTTATCCAGTGCAGGGATCGGTCGAGCTCTATGTATAAGAAACTCGATTGAACCTAGACATTCTCAAAATGCATTAAGGGGATCGATTGAGTTTTTCATAGGAGAAGCTTGACCAAAAAACACCCTATAATGAATTTAGGAAAATGTCATTAGAGTGCTTAAATATTTGATTTAAGTGCTCTTAGTTTTTTTCTAAGCTTAATTACAAGTCATAGAATCATTACAAGTTATTTACAGCATGATTCTAATGGATTTACATCATATTCCACAAAAGTGCACTTGCATTAATTTTGACTTGTTTTTTCTCCAAGTTTGGATGTGCAAGTTAGAGCATTTGGAGTGTGTCTATACCTAATTTGAAACCATTCAAGTAGAAGCATTATACACAAATAAGTGGAATTGTTAGTTATCATCAAAAAAATGAATTTAGTTCATTTATCCCTTGAGTCAACACAAGATACAACATTTATCAAGCATAAGAAACCTTAGAAGATTTAGAATGAGTCAAATTATATTCAAAGAGAGCAAACACATATCATTTTTTTCATCAAGTTCAGCCCCTATCCAGGTTAAGCCTTCATAAATTTTCAAACTTAACCTTGAAAGAAATTTATATGTTTATGATTCAGCAAAAATGACCATACCAAATTTTATTTTCAAATTTATTAGCATGAGGGTGATGTAACAAAAGAGTATAATGCAAAAAATGATATTTTTAAACAAGAATCATATGCTTCACGAAATTTTAGAAATATGATGACTAGAAAACTTAGTATTCTTATATTAGATTGTCATCTAACAAAAAGGAAGTTGAAATATAGAGTTTTCCTAATATGTAGCCTAACGACCTACAATATTATCATTATTATAGAAAGAACATCTATCCATAAAAGTTTAGAAATATCACAACAAGAAATGCTAATGTCTACATATTAAATAATCACATAATTTAAAAAGGATAATAATATGAGGTTAGAAATTATACTATCCTAACAACCCACAAGGATGACATATTTATGCATATTCAACAAGTTCTTAGCATTATAATGGTTAACATGTAGGTTATAAGAATAAAAGGAAATCTATGTGCCATATTACTCACCTTAAGGAAGTATCAAGAGCACCACAAATAAGGAAGAGAATGATTCAAGCTCCAAAAACCACACAAAAGCCCACCGATTGCTCACCAATCCTCCTTCTCAAAAGATCTAGCTCAAACTAGGCCATGGAGGCTAGAAAGGAGAGGAATATGGCTTGAGGAATCTATATGTATCCACAATAGTAACCAAATAACCATGACCAAATATTATAGAAGAGAGAAACAAAAAAATAAGAGAAGAAGTGTAAGTGTTATATTTTCTAGGGCCAAAACATTAATCTTTAGCCTTGTATCTAGTAAACTGAACTACATCACCACCAACGAAGAACAAACATGACCATCTTTAGTTTCATTATTCAACACAATATCAATAGCAAATATTACCAAGAAATGTCATCCTTACATTATTCATCGACTCATCCATAACAAGAATGAATAAATATGGGTTGAGTGTTGATTCTTTATGTACCCTAAGAGTCATAGAAATTGTTGGCATCTCTCCTCTAGGAGGCTTCACACTTGAAGTTGAGTTGTCATGCATGTCTTTAATCAAGTCAATGTATCATAGTGTCACACCCTTTTTATCCAAAACCATCCACAACACTTCCATTAGTACTCGACCATAAGACCTTTCCAATTAAATAAAACCCATATGAAAATATCTTTTTCTCTCACTATATTTCTCCATAACACTCCTTACTAGAAATATGTCATATAATTTTGATCGTCTAGGCATGAAACTAAATTGGTTATCTGACATTTGCATTATAGATCTTAGCCACTCAATAATCCTCTCCTACAACTTCACAACGTGACTCATCAACTTCATATGTGTATAGTTTGTGAAACTATGAACATCTCCTTTGTTCTTGTATATAGGGACTATAATATTATTTCTTCACCTCTCTATCTTCTTTTTGGTATGCATACTATTATTAAATATATGTGTTAACCACATTGCTCCTTCATCCCCCATACTCTTCCATATATCAACACAAACAAGAAATCATTTTCTTGTCTTGCATTAAAACATAGCCTAACCCATTCTTTGAAGCATAGCCAAAAATGATGTAGCCTTCTCTTGTCTATCATACAACGAACACAAGTGTTGATGTCATCTTCTTCACCATCTGCTAAAAGTAAAACTGACACTCCTCATCCCAAGAGAAACTCATATTCTTCTATGTCAGCCTGGTTAATGAAATAAATATACCACTTAGATTCATATTGAACCTACTATAATAAAAAGCTTTTCTAAGAAAAATCCAAACTTATTCTAGTGTTTTTAGCTGCTTAGGATTGCATATTCATCCTACTTTTAGTTCCATTTTCACCTTAGTTTTGCATCCATTTCCATCATTTCACTTTAGAACTAGTTTATATATAGGTTTCTAAATTTTTATGTTAATGTTTGGGTTTTGATCCATTTCTGTAGTTTTCATGGAATTCTTCAACTTCATTGCATGGTAGGGGTGTAGGAGATGGTGGTGACGCTAACCGTCTAGCTGGTACAAGAAAGCTTTGAAGAAAGGTACCATATTTTTGATGATTTTTTCCTTATTTGGATGTTGAAACCATCAAAATATATTACACCTACCAATCCATCGGTTTTCTTCATTTTGTCCTTCCATCAGAAGATGCTCCATCGACATAAGCCTTTGACCTCACACTAATAACCCCCACCCCTGTGTGGGCTTATTTTTGTTGATCCATTGAATTGTAGCAGGTCTGCCTAGTCATCAATTTGCATCACTCTACCATTCCTTTGGTTTTCATCCCAACTCTGCCTTTTGATGGTCGCACTGCATCTACTTACTAATGACAGTTCTTACCACATCTCAACTACCGATGGTTGATCTACACATGCCTTCCAATGTCTCCTCTCACATTTCCTACCAATGGCTTCTGCCCACTCCTCACTTACTGATGCTTGACCTACACATTTGTTCAAATGCCCCCTCTGATATCGCTACCTATGGCTCAATTGCATCACCTTGCGAAGGAAACCTTGCATGCCTTTCGATGTTTCCCTATGATTCTCACCTTCTAATGGTCGCCCTACACTGCCTTGCGAAGGCAATTCTACACCCACCATCTGATGGTCGTTCTAAGACTATTCACCTACATATGGTTGTTGTGACACATCGATCATTGGTAAAATGAGATTACTCAAATAAATTGTGGAATTAAAACTAGTCATCCAAATTACTAGAAAATGCGACAAATTAAAATTGATTTCACATAACCACAAAATTGGAAATATTTAACATTTTATTCCATAAACATTGCCACATGCTTTACATATCGTGTCAAAAGATGATACATAACATTGTTCAGTGGCCATCATGCCACAAACCTATTACATATATGATAACATGTTCACATACACAAGCCACATCTGTACAACCATGGCCTACTGCCAAAATTTGTGTCGATATAAAATATCTACAAAACACCCCCAAGGACCAGAGAGTACATGCATGACACATTGGACTCTACCACAAAACATTAGAAGCATGTCCAGTCTTTAATAACTACTGCTCTTCTTATTGTTCAGCCTCAATTACACGATCTCTACCTCATCGTACATGACCACCTAAAAGATTTGGAAACCCATGGAGTGAGACCAATTTCCCACGAGAGATATAACTCTCTACCAATGTCTATTATAAGCACAAATACATTAAAGCCTTTAGATAACATTATGTTCAAGAAGAGAAAATTAAGATAAATGATATGAGTAAAGAAATTACCATGGTTTAATCAATTCAGGAATCTACAACTGAGTAGTAGAAAATATTATACTTTATCAATAATATGAAGAACATGTATAACATTTGATTTCTCTTACTGCTTATAAATCAAGAAATTAGTACAATAGGTAAGGCAAAGGGTCATCCAATGTGAGTCATCTTTAACCCTAAGCAAATATACTACACAGATGTATTACATCTTTTATTATGCCCGGAGGAGATGAGGTATACCACTCATGCCCCAACTGACCACTGCTAAGTCAAAATTAGTGCCATATAAGATCAAGGAGGAGACTAATTCCTATGATCTACCACAACCATCCATCAGTCTGAGTCTACTGCAGTGACATATCAAGTCCAACTACAAAATAACCTAGTCTGCCATGGTATATAGGCACAATAGTAGTAAAAAAATTGAGTTATGACCGTAGTTGCATTCTTGTCGAGGTATGACCATAGCCATCCTCAAATTATATCATATATATATTCTGAATCACATCACTAAGATACGGTCTCCACCGTTCCCCTGCCAAGGTATGCCCATAGCCAATCCTGTGAAATGCATATACTCAACAGTATACGACTCTGACCTTCCACTCAGGGAGAACCTATTTCACCGTCCAATAAGTATTGATGCTAAAGATGGATCTATGGAATAGGAATACTACATGATAGAGTTTCACTTGATTAGTTATGCCAATTGAGTGTCTTTTAGTATCAATTAAGTTACAATTTACAAATACTAAAAAATTATACAAAAACAAGGGTATATTACAACTTCAGAAGAAATAAAATGTATGAAGCATAAACTTGTCACGTCATCACTTGATGTCACTTCCATACAAGGCCATCACCATTATCACATGATTAGAGGATAGCAATCCCTCATCTCATTACTAGAGGATATCACCTCTCATTTAGGCATTAAGCCTTTTCCAGGTCATGAGACACAAAACACATCATTATCATCTCATCATGCCTTAACAAGGATCATAATCATTCACCCTATGTCACATCAGTCACACCATAGCATTTACTAGCTATGTTATTCAGTTCCACCTACAAGGTTAGAGTACATTAGTAGGAGAGAGAAAATATCATCTCATGCTAATTACTCAAGTAATCTCAACAATTATAGTATACATTTGAGAATTACGGTTAGGGTTTTCCCATTTAGCCAATTAGGGTTTCCAATTCAATAGGCATCATATAACCCTAGATACACCATTTCCCACTTTCTTGAAGCATATTAGTGTTAGCATTCATATAATAGTCATCCAATCAATTGATCCAATTATGTAAGCATTGTGTTGCGATCGAAGCACATCATAACACATGTAGTGACCCACTAGGTCAACACCATGTAGAGACCACTTCACACACACCTTGTGTTACAACCATTAGGGTTAACCCACTAAGGGTAGGGACCACAACACATGGGTGCCAACATCTGTTGTTATCAAAACATAACACGTAGCAACTCATCAAATGAAAACACATGTATCGACCATGAGAGATTGGTGCGACCGAGCAAAGCTCAAGGTGTAGCGAACAAAGGTGATTAGGATTAGCCATGTAGCACCCACAACACATCACCATATATACCTTAACCATCTTAAACCAAAGCTGATGTTGCTATCACAAGAAAACTAAGAGTAGTGACCAACCCATCTCTAGGTTTAGGGTTTGTTGTGCCCAAAAAAACCCACCTACAAGTTGTAGTGACCACTATCATGACAATGAGTGTAGCGGCCATAAAGGTCAAGCTACCTAAAAGGACATAACCATCTTCAAAATAGAGATACTCCATGATCAAAATCGATGGTGAACATTAAGAAAACCAAGCATCATTAAGGAGAAAACTCCATGCAAGGATAGACATCAAAACCCTAAATCCATCGTTATAGAATCAGCATGAAAAATCACGATGAGAGAGATGAAAACCAAGCATCAATCATGTGTAAATAGGTCTAAAAACTCAAGTTAATCAAGATGGTTGAACTAAAACCATGATTATATAATTCATGATCACGATGCATGTGAAAGACATCACTTACATAGTCACCACCAAATTGGGTTCAAAAATTAGAGTTTAGGATAAAGAGTAGTCCATGTAAAAGCACTTCAAAATCATAAACCGTAGATCATGGTATCATTATCAAGCATCTTGAATTCACATTTTAAAGATGAAATAAGCAACATGCAAGCAAGAATATTGTGCAATAATAGAAGATGGGAAAGTTATTTAACCCGCCTTATGAAGAAGATCAAGTTCCAAAACCACAGGCTCTAAGAGAGGAGAAGAACTCCAACTTGGATCAAATACTCTGACAAAACATCACCTCAAGAAGAGAAGAACACCATGGTCAAACAAAAACTCAAGAAGATTGTTATGACCACATCTGAGCTTAATTGGTAAACTAGGGTTTACCTAGATGATTATATGCTTAATTGGATTGATCATTGCTTAAATCTAATTAATGATGATAATTCAATTATGATGTTTTAAACCTAATAAGAATGTTAAGTGTTCTATTGTTTGAGAAATTAGGGTTTGAGAAATATAAACCCTAGTTGGCTGAAATTAGGGTTTTGATGGTAAATGAGTATGAATTTGATCAGGATAGCAGTGCGGTAAATGATTTTTCATATTTTTTACAAATTTTTTATTTAATTGAATTTTTTATATAATATGGATACTCAATCATGCATATTTTATAAAAATTTCAGAATATTTGAATGTTCTTTGAATGTGGTTGTTGGTCGAACTATACTTCGACCAAAATGTTGACAGAGTGCTTTTTAGTGGTGTAGTGTTTTATTTTTAGTTATTTATTGATAACTCCAAATGATCTTAAATTTTAACCGGAGATCTTAAATGCAATCATAAACAACATGTAAAATTTTCATAATTTTTGGATGCGATACGCCTTATCAATAGATGAATTATAGTAACTGACATTTCTACAAAATTCTGGATAGCAGTGAACTACTCGATTTTTAATTATTTAATGGAAGCTTGGACTGATCTCAAATTTAACTAAAGCTTTGTAACTGAATTATAAACAACATGATAAATTATCATAATTTTTGGATAAGGTTTGATCTCTAAAATACACAAATTTACAGAAACCTTTTTATGATAGAAAAATCTGTTGAAATAAGAAAAAAGTTTAGTGAGGGGCCAATGTGCAATTAACCCAAGTAGCTCAATTGCTCTATATGGTCAACCTAACACACAAGGATCTCTCATAATTCGTGATTCAATCCAGAGAAACGAAATCCTAGAGTGAGAGAGAGAGTTAGGGTTTGAGAGGAGAAATTGATGGAGATGTTGACTTAGGGTTTTGCGGTTCGCGGAATGATGAAATCATGTAAGTTTAGCTTATTTGGATATAGTTTCATGGTGAATCTTCTCTCACTTTTCAAAATTCCGTCCCTCCTCTGGTTTGATCCAAAATGGTATCGAAATTTCTCCTTTTCTCACTCTTTCTTCATAATCCCTCATTTTTAGGGTTTCTTAGTTGAAAGGAAGAAGAATTGGGTGAATTGCTAGGGAATTGATATGGATTTGAGATTTTCAGATATGGGATACGTTTATAAGGTGTTTTCACACCTTAGGGTGAGTGGGAACTTCCTTCAAATAGTATATTGCACAAAAATTGGTTAAATCAACCATAATCTTTAATTGCTTAGTATGCGACTACAAACCCTGAATTGTCTATTTGTTCTAAGTTGTTGCAAAATGATATGAAATGGATTCATCCTTTGTTTGAATGAATTTAAGATGATAAAATCATATTAGAAATGTATAAAATGCATTCTAATGAGAATTCCCTAAGTATTCGTATAGGTTATAAGAGTAAACTGAAATATGGGTAATTTGTCTATGATTGAAATTTCATGTATAAGTAAATAGAGAAAGTTGCTTATCTAGATCCCCTTGGTTTTGAATAATTGTTTATCTAAATTCATAGTACATATATGTCATATACTATCTTGGATTTCATTTAAAGTGAGTAGTGTTTGTTTGGTATCTTAGTGAAGAGGGTGAAACCCTATATGCGAGGAAAGTTGGTTATTTGTGAATACATATCGTGAAGTCCATTTGAAGGGATTTTCTTGACATGATAGAATTTATTTATTCAATGTTATTATTGATGCATGATATCCCAATGAATGGCATAGAAACCCAAATTCAGCTCAGTTCTAAGGTTTCATTCATATATTGATTTTATATGATTTGTTGATAGTAGTCTTTATTCAGTGAATGTTTATGTCACATGAAATCTTTATGGGAGCCATGGGAATAACTTGTTGCCTAGTGAGAGGTGACAAGATGTGTGATGGCCTTGTGAGCCTGAGAATACTTGTACAACCAGTGAAATGAATACTTTGGTCTAAGGACCTAGAGGTAATGGTTACCTGTTACAGAGGTAACAATGCTATGTGATGATCTAAGGGTTTGAATACCAAGATCCAGTAATTATGATAATGATATGAAGGGATGAGAATTCCCAATATTGTGATAAGGGATTGAGATCCCATGTATCATGTGTTGTAAATATTTGAAAAGTACGTGATAGATGTATTACACCTTTCTTTGTAGCATTTGCTGTGATTAAATGAAACCCTAAGGATAGGGTGTTCAATGAATCAAGTATTGTGATATCAATGTTTTCAATTATTATTAATAATTCTTTTCATGATAAGTAATTAACTCTTAATTGAGTTATGAGATGCACAACTCAAGATTGGGGTTGATATGCACGTTCTTTGAGAAATTATAGATAAGTTGTAGGTGCTATTGATGATTACTCATATGTCAAGTAATTAACTCTTATTAGTGTAATAAGATGATAAATTGCACGGTTCTAGTGTGTATGTGCCAAGTGGACATGTAATCTATTTATTTAAAAAAAATTAGTTTGTCTGCATTTATAGTATGTTGATTACTCAGTATATTACAATGTTTTGAATATACTACTCTGCCAAGTTTAGAATGATATACATGTTGTATTATAACTTCAAATAAGTAGACGCGACACCATAGAGATACCCGAGTCAAGTATAAGTAAGAGAAGGGTAAAATGTAGAAAAGAGCATTCTAGGAATAATAAAATAATAGACTTAGGAGCCCTGAACACATTAGAACCCTATGTGAGGTCTGCGCCTTAGGGGTGAAACGACCTAACCCTGGTAGCATCCAATATATGGGGGTCGGAACGTGCTATCAGGTGGCACGGGGGATGAAGCCCTAGTGGAAGTCTCCTTAAATTATAGTTTGCAGTGTCCAACATCAACCAGAAGTCCTGGTGGCACTAGAGTACAGAAAAGCCAAGAGGTGGCTTGACTCTCCGCCTGTGTGCTCAGGTTAGAGGAGGAGTCTAGTTTACACCAGAGAACCATTTCCCTATTAGAGACCAGGAGAGTAGTCAGACTTAGCATTTCACGGGTGTGTCTGCTACGTCTTGTACGGTGTGATCGTAGTGCACTATGAGTCTTCATATGTAGAGTACACTACATATGATCGGGGCATAATAAAATGAATGAGAGATCAAACAAGGTTGTATAGTTATTCAATTATTCTTCGTATATTTATGAATTATTAGTTCTCTTTATGATAAATCAAGCATTTCATATATTGATTCACTCTTATAGATATTTAGAGTATCCTACCATATTTATGATTGTCAATTATTAGATTCTTTAAAACTTACTACTGTTATAATTGATATCAATTGCTCAAAAGTATATATGTAATTATATCAGTGATTTAGACTGTTTCTTTGAAGTACTCATTCATTGAGCGAGTAGACTCACCCCTCTACTCACAATTTTTAGGGAAATCACATGGACTTGAAGAAGATATCGTTGCATCAGAGTAGATCTACCATAAGAGTTAAGTCTAAATATAGTTAAGTTCAGTCGGTCCTTGTCACTCTAGGTCCTTAAAGAAATAAGAGAGAGTTGTAAATGATGATGTATAAAATTATTCCTCTTTTAGCAATATGTGTGAATCAGTAAGTCTTATGTGCTTATAAGTATGAGGAACATAATGAATGTTCATACATGCATTTTTACTGTTGAAATCAGATTAGAGAAATCAATGTTTAGATTCCCTTGAAAAGTTGGTTTATGTGGTTCAATGTGAGAAAACAAAGAGTTTTAAAAGAGAAGAAATAGTTACAGGTGATCTTTGTATTATGTTAAATCCTCAATTTATGCCCTAATCTCATGATTAGTGGAAATTGTGAGATCGGGGTGTAACAAAGATGGTAAAAACCCTAGGCCGGACAAGAGGAAGAAATGAGAAAGAGAAGAAAGGACCATCTCACTTGGGTACCACCATGGTCAAACCATAGTCTCTGACCCTTGTGAAGAGAAGATTTGCAAGGTAGCCACCATGGTTGCTGCATAGTCTCATGGCCAAGAAGGGAAGAAGGGATGTATGGTTTTAAAGGAAAATGTGGTCAAAGGTGAAGAACCACTTACTAACAAGAAAGATCACCAAGAATCACCACCAAGAAGATGATCAAGCTCAATATCACCACATGCAAGGATGATCGACCACCAAAGAACCAAGATCAGCCTTCTATAGATCCACCTAGCTCCCAGGCCAAACACAAGTAGAAGAGAGGAAGAAAATAGAGCTAAAAGGATTGCTTGCATGTAGAAGAGAGAGCTTATATTCACATGGGGTAGGAGGGCAGTAAGGATATGAGGTGTTAAGAAGTTAGAGAGCCACTAGGACACTTATCCCTCAAAAGATCATCCATGGATGCACAAAAATGCAAGAGAAACATTAAAACCAAAGTGGTGTAGTAACCACTTGGTTCCCAAACTCAACATGGTCGAAGCACAACACATGGTAATGGTCACAACACACCTTAGAACCCTAGTATTGACCGAAAAAAAGAAAATCAAGAGTATTGTGGTCGTAACACTTCAACAAGGCAAAACCCTAGCAACCAAACCAGAGGTTAGAGAACCAAGGTCAAACCAAACCAGCCAAACATGGTGTAGCAGTCGAAGCACTTCCAAAACACATCATTAAGGGCACAACACTAGTTGCTACACTCAAGAACACACATGGTCAACATCACCAACCATGCAACACAAGCAAACTCTAATATCACCTCAAGATGTCACCTCATCAACCAAAGCCCAAACAAGGCAGCCCATAGTATCATCTTCTCTCTCATGATGCTCATGCATAAGAAGCAGAACCTATGTGTGACAATTTGCAAGATTAACCACATAAATATAAGCCCAAAAATGCATCAAGGATTGAGATCCCATTGACTAGTGGGACCGCATGAAACACCAAGAAACTCATTGGTCCATTGCCCTGCCTAATAGATGGACTTGCATCAATCTACTCCTCGACTCATCCGCCACAATTGCATCAGACCTAAGGCTCTTCAACCGACCAACAGACCCACATCAACTGATGTGGCCCTGCTCCCAAGGCAACTTCTAGCATGATGGATCTGGCCACTGTGAGAACTCGTTACACTAAACGAGATTCATTGCCTTTTTACTCGTACTGACTGAGGAGAATAGATCTTAGGATACTGGCACTCCAAGATCTTATATGGAACCAAATAGCCCTTCGCAGGGGTCGGTTGGACTTTTCATGGTGCAATTCAAATTCCCCAAGGCATAATAAAAGATGTAAGACATCCGTGTAGCATATCTATTTAGGGTTATACACAACGCTTCATATTGGATGATAACCCTTGTTTGCTTTCTTTTCACTGAGATCATGTATAGTACAATAAGAGATAATAGATATGCTTATGTTGTAGTTATGATCATGTTGTGAACATGCATATGTTATCAAATATACTAACACTGATGGTTAAGATGTTGTTGTTTAATATTACTAGACATGCCTATGTAATTAAAACTGCTAATAATGCCTATGTAGTTCATTGTGTTATGATCTTAGTTCTACTTATGATATATATATGTTCCCTTTATTTGAGATGCCAATATTTATTTCCATGTTATGTTACTAGACATATTCATGATGTCAGGGATGCTTATGCAACTAGATTGCTTATGTTGTTAGCAAGAAATATGATGATAGTCAGATTAATGAAAAATATTGTTATTAGATGCAATTTGATGATATTTGAGTAGATATCTATCCAAGGAAATGGATATATTTGTTATCTATATATCCATTGATGATCATACTTGTTGTTAAGATTAATTGATTAATCTATTCAGCATACTTGAACTATTCAATTTGTTCAATTGATTATTAAATACTCTAACTGCTTATTTATCTACAATTTAAAATGTTGTAATCAATAAGCATTGTTGGATGTTATATCTCTTACTGGGACATGGGTCTCACCCTTGTGGTTCGCCACATTTTTTAGGGAATCAGAAGTGACGAAAACAAACATGTGGCAGCAAAGAGGATCTATAGTAATGCATCTTTGAGAAAGTTTATTAGATGTCTACTATGTCCTAGAGTTGTCCCTGTACTCTCAGGTCCGGGCAGGAGAAGTTTGTATATGGTGTTTCAAATGAATCGGAATTTTATTAGCATGTTAATGATATGGTCGTGGCATATACAAATATTATTCTCATCTGTATATATGTTGTGGCCAAGGCAATAGAACAATTTGTATCAATTTTTTGGCATAGTATGGATCATGGTTCAGGAAAGTGGTATGCGGTGTACGGGAGGAGAGGGTATTACATATAGTATATGCGGTATGCGGGAGTATATGCAGTTTCGGATTTTTTTTATATCAATAAATTAATTATATATATGGCTAAGGTTCGTGCGTGTGACTCTCCCTCTCGGGGGAGGTGGTCGGATGCCGATGCGTAGCCACCCTCTCTCCCTGGGCAATCGTCGGGCGACTGTCCTCTTCATAGATCGTGTGGCACTGGGGCTGTGGCTGGTTGGCTCTCCTCTCTGTCGCCTCCGTGCCTTTAGATCGGGGCTTCAGGGTGGTGGAGCGGTGCTTTTCTGGGGGGTGGCTTCATCTCCGGTGAAGCTGATCACTTTGTGGAGGCAAGGAGGTGGTCGCCACGAAGCTTTTGGCGTGGATCTGCTGGGGGGCAAGCATTTCTCGCTTTGCTGCTTTCACTCTATTTTTAAGTTCAGTCTGTGTCGGCTCCCTGCCTTTCGTTTCAGTCCTGGTTCTAGGCAGTTTCTTGCCTTCTTCTCGCTGTGTTCCTTCAGTGTTTGTCTCTCCCTTTGGGGTTTGGGTGTCTCTCCTTTCTTGAGAGTGACGAGATCCCTGGTTGGTATCGTTTTTGCCTCAGATTCTTTGTTGTTTGAGTCGTGCCATGGATGGTAGAGTAAAAAATCAGACAGAATCTCAGTCGGGTTCATGCTTAATGCCACTGCCTTATGCTCAAGTTGAAGGTATCTCTCACAATATCTGTTTTGGTCAGCCACGAAGAAGAGAGTTCTGTGCAGAAGTGTTTCAATCTCGTTCCAATATGAGTGGTAGTGGTGTTAGATCTATGTTCATGACTGATTCTTCTGGTTGAACTTCTCTACTTGTAGATGTTGTATGGCTTGAGTAATGAATGAATCTGTTTGTTGTAAAAAAAACTAATTATATATAAAATAATATAGTGAGATCATAAATTAAAATGTATAGAGTAAGCATGTACATCTATTTACTTATAAACATATTAATATGCATGTATGATGTATGATATGCTTATATATGTATATATGTCTATATATAGAATGTGTTTGTAATATATGTACAAATACTAAAATGTAGGTAAATCAATGTACAAATATATGTATAGTGTGTATAAATGTGAATAAATAAAAATGTATATATACATGCACAAATATGCGATTGTATATTTAGATATATTGTATATGTATCTATACATGTTAATATATCAAAAGGTATTCAAATAAATGTACAAATGTGTGTGGAAAATTTTTATATGTATTACAATGTATACATATAATTCCATGACTATATATCTCAATTTATATATATAATTAAATGTGTGTATATATGCATGTATGTATGAAATGCATGAACATTAGTTGTGGGCTTTTCGAAAAGCGGAGTTTAATCGGCCGCTTAATCGGCCAAACAGGAGTATATGCGGCCCATGACTGCTTTGTGGACCGATTAGTAATATGCGGTGCAGTAGGGTGACTGAATAGGTATATGCGGGAGTATATGCGGCCGTATGGACCGATTTCCCGAATAGTGGTATGGATATAAGAAAGATGTTGGGCTCTTATGCAAATGTTTCTGAGTGGGTGCTGATGTTGAAATCGATTTTAATTTACCCATATTTTTGGGTATGTGATTAATTACTGATTGATAGTGTTTTATATTTTGAGTAATCTCATTTAGTGTAACAGGTTCTCACAAGTTCATATTAGTATATCGACAGTCCTAGATCTTGTATGGAACCGAATCACCCTTCATAGGGGTCGGTTGGACTTTGGATGGTATGATTCAAATTCCTCAGGGCATAATAAAAGATGTAAGACATCTGTGTAGCATATCTATTTAGGGTTATACACAATGCTTCATATTGGATGATAATCCTTGTTTGCTTTCTTTTCACTGAGATCAAGTATAGTACAATAAGAGATAATACGTATGCTTATATTGTAGTTATGCACATGTTGTAAACATGCATATGTTGTCAAATATACTGACACTAATGGTTAAGATGTTGTTGCTAGCTATGTTTAATATTACTAGCCATGCCTATGTAATTAGAAATGCTTAAACTGCTAATCATGCCTATGTAGTTCGTTGTGTTATGATGTTAGTTCTACTTATGATATAGATATGTTCCCTTTATTTGAGATGCCAATATTGATAGCCATGTTATTTTACTAGACATAGTCATGATGTCAAGGATGCTTATGCTACTAGATTGCGTGATGTTAGCAAGGAATGTGATGATAGTCAGATTAATGATAATTATTGTTATTAGATGCAATTTGATGATATTTGAGTAGATATCTATCCAAAGAAATGGATTTATTTGTTATGTATATATGCATTGATGATCATACTTGCTGTCAAGATTAATTGCTTAATCTGTTTAGCATACTTGCACTGTTCAATTTGTTCAATTGATTATTAAATACTCCAACTGCTTAGTTATCTACTATTTAAAATGTTGTAATCAATAAGTGTTGTTGGAGGTTATATTTCTTGATGGGACATGGGTCTCACCCTTGTGGTTCGCCACATTTTTGTAGATAATCGAAAGTGACAAAAACAAACATGTGGAGGCAAAGAGGAGCTATAGTAATGAATCTTTGAGAAAGTTGATTATATGTCTAGTGTGTCCTAGAGTCATCCCTATACTCTCAGGTATGGGCAGAAAAAGTTTGTATATGGTGTTTCAAATGAATTGGAATTTTGTTAGCATGTTAATGTTTGTTGTGTGGCATATAAAAATATTGTTCTCCTATGTATATATGTTGTGGCCAAGGGGATAGAACAATTTGTATCAAATTCTTGGCATAGCATGGATATAATAAAGATGTTGGGATCTTATGCAAATGTTTCTGAGCGGGTGTTCACGTTGAAATCAGTTTTAATTTACCCATATTTTTGGGTATGTGATTAATTAGTGATTGATTGTGTTTTATATTTGAAGTAATATTGTTTAGTGTAACGGGTTCTCACAAGTTGGTATCAGATCTTTATGTTCACTGAGTCTATAGGGACACCAGGACTTAGGACTAGGATGATATCAGAATTTGCAATGTTGCATAAAAATATGGTGCATACTGTCTAATCTCAGTATTTGGGTTCCCTGGTCAAGTATTCAATTATTGAAGAAAAGGTAAGTATGGAACTCTTTGATTGTTATCTTTCTCATTACTCTGATCAAGTAGTCATTTTGAGACAATCTAAAGAGAATAATGAACAACAAATCATGGTGTAAATATCTCAATCCTACCTTAAAGAAGACGAGAATTACATCATTATCTATCAAAACTTGAATGTTTGGTAACTATGAGAGAAAGATACAACACCATGAAATCTAAATCTGAATACAAATAAGGAAAAGAGGAGTTCTTGAAGATGTGATTCAAAAACATAATAAAGTATAAGACAGATAATTATATGCTTATAAAGTGATTCAAGGTATGAAATCCACATAAGATGGAGAGAACTCCAATGATAAGTATAACATGAGAAGATAAATGAGAACAATGACAAAGGAATAAGGTGGAACCTGAGTTAATCTCAGACCAACCTATGTGTGTAAGAAAGTGTTAATGTAAAATAAGCATGGAGTTTGGAAGAAATTAAGACAGATGATTCATGTTTAATGAAGAAAATGTGGAATATGATGATTTACCTGTTGATAAGTGGTTGAAAAACATAATAAAATAAGAGAACATACCCAAGTGTGATAAATAGTCATCAAGGAAGGAGTAATGAGATATGTTAATCATGATGATTCATATGCTAATGGCAAGGAACCCAAAATGAAAAGGGTAAAATGATACATAAGAAGTTGTAACTTGCATAATGAAAATAGAATTGGTTACCTTTCTGCTAGTAACCCTTGAACAATGTTGCTATGATGTGGGAAGTGTGTTTCCCTTTGTGTCTTTCCTTTCGAGGGCACAACTTTTAAGTGGATCATTGCCACTTGGTATGTGTGGATTCATTGTAAACATGTGGGTGGATAGCTTATTATAGCATAAGCTTGTTTTGACTATGGTTCCAAGATCATAAAGTTTGTGATGATGTTTTTTTTAGCCTTCCAATAATTAGGAATATCCTCTTATATGTCTTGATATTTGTTATTTTTGTAAAAGTGGATGAGATAATGATGTGAGT
This sequence comes from Alisma plantago-aquatica, assembly GCA_963693085.1. Classification (NCBI taxonomy): domain Eukaryota; kingdom Viridiplantae; phylum Streptophyta; class Magnoliopsida; order Alismatales; family Alismataceae; genus Alisma; species Alisma plantago-aquatica. The sequence goes on along the minus strand of OY856411.1, from coordinate 784,839,974 downwards.
TCCTTATAGAACATAAGGTGGACACCAAGGTAATGAATCCTAGTATCCAAGATGTATCAACATTATGAGAAATATGTGAACGTTGGAGATGTTTATTAAATGAGCATTCCAAGTATTCCTCTCCCGTAGAGAGAGAGAGAGAATTAATGATGATCCTATAAATGTTATTTGGAAGGAAAAATAAAAGTGACTCCATAATGTTGTGTATGGTCTATTCATAGCTGGGCAAGACCACTATCAAGTATAGATGGTTTGTTGATACAATATATATACTTTTAGGTTGATAGCTAGAATTTAAAGTTAAAAGTTACTATTAGAATTATACAGGTGGCACAACAAGTTTCTATGTTCCATATTTGCAAATGTCTTCTTATGTGGGGGTTTTTGTGTTGACCCAAGAGGATATATGCATGAATGATGTGACATCACCATGATATGCAAGTAACCATGTGAAGATAATAGGATTAGGTGCCAAGGAAGTACCCATCTTTGTTTACCTTGGATTTCGGAGGTGAAATCCCTGTTAGGGGTTTATAGATGTAAGGCCCCTAAAGTTTCTTAATGAGTTCAATAAGATTAATTATCATAATTTAATTCTTATAACCCTTATATAACCTTGTGATATTCTTTTAAATCATAATAAAATCTAAAGTTTCAAATTTGGTCCAATTTGGACATTGTTTGAGCAAGTTATGCAATTTTATGCACTTTTAGGACTTTTTTTTGCAATTTACCCAATTGAGAGGTTTTCTTTGCAATTTATCACTTGAATTATGTTCCTTAGATATTATATCATAACTATTTAGCTTTTTTATCCATGAGGTGCCTAGTTAAACCTTGGTTTGAAGGTGTTTTCCTCAAGGGTATTTTAGTGTTTACCCCTTCATGGATGAGCTACCTTTAGTAGCTATCAACTAATGAATTATTTGTTTTGCTTGGAAATTCAAGAAACGAGGGATAATCATGTCTCTATGGAAGGTGGGCGAGCTTCTTGTTTGTGTGCTTGTATATTCTTAATATTTTAAGGCCATGGACACTTGGAAAGATACTAAAACTTCAACTTTTCTTTTTCTTTATCTTAAAGTTTCATATACTTATACCTAAGCACTGAAACAAGCCATTTTCTATCCAATCCTTCCCTCCTTCTACAAAACTCGTTCTCCCTCTATGATTCTGTGAATTTCCTATCCAAGGAAGATGAAAGAGGGGATCTTCTTGGATAAAGATTCTAGGGTGGCAATTGACTTCCTTTTAGGGTTTGAAAAGCTTCCTTCTAGTGATCTTGACCTAAAAGAGTAAGAATCCCCTTATTTCCTCCATTTATTTCTTTTTTATCCTTCATCCTACCTTTCTCCAAGTCAGAAACTTGTTTTTCAATGGTAGAAATTTCTCTAAAGATCTAAAACCTTACCTTTCTTTCTCCTTATGCTTAGGGTTTTCTCATTTGATGAAGAAAGGTGCTAGATGGACAAGTTCACGGCTTATGATTGGATTTTCTACCCTACCTTCTCAAGTTTTATTCTTTTTGGGATTTCATCTTCTAATTATAGGCAAGTTTTATAACTTGCTCCAAATTTATTGCTTACCATAAGCTTTCTAGCTCATGTTCTTGCTTGAAAATGATGATCCATGCTCTAAAAAGCTTTGCTTGACTTGGATTTCAATTTTTATAATGTTCCATGTTCTGATTTCAGTTCTATATGAACCTATGATCATGTGTACATTATTCCTAAGGTATAATATGACTTGGATCAGGTTGTTTTGACAACCTATGGTGCTAAGAACCTATCAATCAATGGTCAATTTTAGGGTTTTAAGTTGATTTCTTCTATAAACCCATGACCCGATGATGGTACTATTGTAACAACCCTATGGTGTTGTCTTCATGAAAATTGATGGTGGTAACCATGGGTTTCAATTGAAATTCACCACTTAGGTCATGTTTTGGCCTAATTAGAAGCCTAGTGATTAACAACTAAGTACCCTAAGGATGTTATCAAACAATGGTGATATTAGTTTGATATTTGATGTTGATTAATGAATATAGTGTTGATCTAACAACCTATGGTGACTTAATGGTCACTAATGATGGTCTATTCGGTCTCCAAAACCTATGGTGAGTTAATCATATAGTTGTAGAATCAATTAAGCCTTAGACCAATGGTTTCTTGGGACACTGGATGCAATGGTCTTACCTTTATATGATCAACTTGAGGAGCTTACTTGTTGACAATGGATGGCTTGCTTTAAATAAACAGCCGATTGTGGGTTTTACCCTACTCTCAATGAAACTTTTTGTGTTTTTAATCAATGGATGTCTAGGGTTAGATGGTGACTCTTTCTAGAGCACAAATCAAGGACTTCATAGGTGGTTTATCCAAAGTGTTTACATATGTAAACAACCAATGGTCTTACCTTTTAAACATCCAATGGTTCTGGGTGACATTGTGATATGGTGATATGGGTTTAATGATGATGGAACAAATGGGGGGTTACCCTTAATAAGGTAGTCTAACCTATTCACTCATATGAATAGAAGGGATGATAACCATATTGTGTGGATATGTAACCCTAATGAGGTATAGCTTGTTATACCTAGCTTTAATATAACTAAATGATGGTAATTGGGTATGAATAGTCCTTGAATGACTAATACAACCATGGAATACTGTGTTACTGTTGTTGAAACCCTAGTATGCTATAACTCAATGGTTACACCTTGTTGTTTCATACTTGAGAATGGTATGGAATGTGGTGGTGATGCTTCACCTTATGCATCCATGATCCAATGGGGATGTCATGAGTTCAGGTTTGGGTATAAGTGTTTATTAGTAACATTAATATAATTTATCTTGTTGAACCTAACTCTAATGCAAATAGATAAAGATGAGTATTCATGTTTAACATTCTTATATGATGGAATGATGGTGTAATAACCTCCTTAATATGATCATAACCTTAATATGTTAATTGGTGGTTATCATAGCCACATGGTTGATACTTTCTTATGCTAAACATGTGCATTATGAATATGACGAGGGTTAAGCATATCTAGACTCCTTGCATGTAGATGTAATGAAGGAATGTTCTTAATGTTGATATAACCATGCTATGATTTTTATGAATGTCTCCTAGCTCAGTAATGCAATATTGAGTTGATCCAGTGTATTATATGTAAGTGACGTTGTTGATCCTTGTTATAAGGCATGCAAAGATAATGATGATCTTATAGGGAATAGTATGATGGTCTTAATAAACTTTGGGCATGGTTGAGCCCTGAATGAGGTGTAATCCTCTTGTGTTGATAAGGGTTGATACCCTATGATATTGTGAAAAGGATTTATATCATATGATAGTATGATGGTCTTAATGGTCGTTGGGCATGGTTGAGCCCTGAATGAGGTGTAATCCTCTTGTTTTGATAAGGGTTGATACACTATGATATTGTGAAAAGGATTTATATCTTGTGATAGTATGATGACTAGTATGGTATCATGAATGGAAAGTGAATAGTACCATGTGATGATGATATGAGAAATTATGTTCACATATTTTATATCTTTTAAAAGTTGTAATATATATATACTTTCTAGAAGTGAATTAAGGTTTGTATGTCCACTTTTTTGATGCAGCCTTAATTCACCCAATTGCCAAAACTAAAAAAGTGCAACTCTAATCATGTAGTGCCCTATGTCATAGAGCCATCTTCAATGTCAGAACTTGCTGGATGGTGAAACGAGTATTCCTAAGGGAAACTTAGAGTGCATACTATTGAGTATGTGAGGGTAGCAAGTTGAGGATATATCATTGTCATCCACAATGCAGGTTGTGGAGGATGGCTATGGTCATGCCTCATACATCTGATGTGATTGAGGACAACTGTGATTTTACCTCAAATTAGAGGGTTTTGTATACCCTGGTTTCTAGTGTCGTAACCTGTACCAAGGGTGGACTAGTGGTTAGTAGCTTGACTATATGTTGCTATAGTGGCAACTTTGACTAATATGTCACTGCCTTTTTACTCATACTGACCAAGGGGAAGAGATCTTAGGATATCGGCACTCCTAGATCTTGTATGGAACTGAATAGCCCTTAGTAGGGGTTGGTTGGACTTTGGATGGTACGATTCGAATTCCCCAGGGCATAATAAAAAATGTAAGACAGCCATGTAGCATATCTATTTAGGGTTATATACAACACTTCACATTGGATGATAACCCGTGTTTGCTTTCTTTTCACTGAGATCATGTATAGTACAATAAGAGATAATAGATATGCTTATTCTATAGTTATGCTCATTTTGTAAATATGCATATGTTGTCAAATATACTGACACTGATGGTTAAGATACAACTGCTAGCTATGTTTAATATTGCTAGTCATGCCTATGTAATTAGAAATGCTTAAATTGCTAATCATGCCTATGTAGTTTATTGTGTTATGATGTTAGTTCTACTTATGATATAGATTTGTTCCCTTTATTTGAGATGCCAATATTGATAGACATGTTATGTTACTAGACATATTCATGATGTCATGGATTCTTATGCTACTAGATTGCTTATGTTGTTAGAAAGGAATATGATGATAGTCAGATTAATGATAATGACTTTTATTTGATGCAATTTGATGATATTTGAGTAGATATCTATAAAAAAAATGGATTTATTTGTTATCTATATATGCATTGATGATCATACTTATTGTTAAGATTAATTGCTTAATTTTTTTAGCATACTTGAACTATTCAATATATTCAATTGATTATTAAATACTCCAACTGCTTAGTTATCTACTATTTAAAATGTTCTAATCAATAAGCATTGTTGGATGTTATATCTCTTACCTGAACATGGGTCTCATCCTTGTGGTTTGCCACATTGTTTTAGGTTTTCAGAAGTGATGAAAACAAACATGTGGAAGCAAAGAGGAGCTATGGTAATGAATCTTTGAGAAAGTTGATTAGATGTCTAGTGTGTCCTAGAGTCATCCATGTACTCTCAGGTCCGGGCAGGAAAAGTGTGTATATGGTGTTTCAAACTAATTGGAATTTTGTTAGCATGTTAATGTTTGTTGTGTGGCATATACAAATATTGTTCTCCTGTGTATATATGTTGTGGCCAAGGTGATAGAACAATTTGTATCAAATTCTTGGCATAGTATGGATATAAGAAAGATGTTGGTCTCTTATGCAGATATTTCTAAGTGGGTGCTGACGTTGAAATCAGTTTTCATTTACCCATATTTTTGGGTATGTGATTAATTAGTGATCGATTGTGTTTTATATTTTGAGTAATCTCATTTAGTGTAATTATTTCTCACAGCCAAAAGGTAGATGGGCACAATGATGACCCCTTGCATCGCTCCCCACAGACTGATGCAATACACTAAGGTATTTTTTTAGTATAGAAACTTCAACAATAGCATGACACCAAAATTTCAGCATATCATTTTCTCATTATTAAAAGATATATGTACAATGTGACAAAGCTCATTTATATATTTAATATTATAAAATAGATCTATCATGTAATTAAAGAAAACAAAGAATGATAAGTGTGACATCTTGATCTCCTACCCAAGTTAAAACTCCTTATTTAGAGTTATTCATAAAAACAAGCTTCTTTGAGAATGTTTTTGTAAAATCAAATTTAATGTTAAAATAATCTTTTATGATTTTTTTAAAGCTTTTATATATTGAAAATATAATTGTAGTACTTTTTGTCTATTTTTAAAATATAACATTTTGGTGGGTAAGCACACTAGTAGGTAGTTGGGTGGTGAGCAAGTCGCTTATGGAGGCAAGCATGTAGCTATGTAGCAAGTAGGTAGCTTGAGCAAACACACTACTAGGTAAAGAAAGTAGTTTAGTGTCATGCTCATATCTTAAACACCTAGCACATCCTAATGTTTGACACATATCCTACCATGTGTCAACTAATCCTTGATAGATATCTTAAGATGACACATATGCATCCATGTGTCATATAACCACAAATTTATCTCTCTTAAGATGACACATACACATCCATGTGTCACTTAACTACAAATCATCTCTCTTTTGATGACACACATATATCCATGTGTCATCCATATACTTTTTGCAATTAGGACCATGCTTCCCTCCACCATTCCTTAAAAGGAGCCCTCGTCCACCCCACCATCATCACAAATTCTCTCCTCTTTATCCCAAAGCAAAGGTGGACGCCCCTTCTTCCTCCTTTCCCATCTCCTTCACCGTAAACCTCTAATCTCTCTCTAGATTAGCAAAGCAATCTCTCTTTCTCTATGTTATGAATGGAACCACCTCCCAACAAACCCTCTCTCTATAGAAACCTACTACCTCACTCCTCCATCATAGTAAGAGAAACCCAATACTATATATTCCAAAAATATCATGAAGTTTTAACCCATCCCTCTTCAACTCTAGTGAGAGAAACCTTAGAAGTTGTTTAGCTGGAACCATGATCGAGATGATGAAAAATGCGACAGAATGTTGCCCAAATATATCAAGATTGGATATATTTAATGATGTTAAGGTCTTCTTGTAGAATTGTGTATCAAGTACATATAGAGGTATGGTTTGTATGTTTTCACCTCTTTACATAATCTCTTAGATCATTGTCAATGAAAAGTATGGTTTAATATTGTTTAGTATGATATTCAATTCTTATCATGATCTATGATATCAACATCAATGAAAACCATGATTTGCATGGTTTGACATATGTTTTCTAAAGAATAAATAAATGATATACTATATACAACTGTAAGCTAGATATGATTATTGATGGCTTTTCCTTCCATTACCCTAAGCTCTTACATATATTGGTCTCTATCATCCTTCAAAATAGAGTTAAGATCATAGATGATAAATTAGTGTTCCTTTGTACATTCTATTTTTATTATCTTTTGATGTCATTTTCCTTTATTTATCCCTATTATTTGAGTCATGTGACATTGTTGGAAAGTGGAATTCCATCAGACACTTCTAAGGTGACAAGGATCCTATTTCACTGATGCCTGTAGACTGTAAAGAGGAAAGGTTATTTAATTGGTTCCATGTTCGTATGGGGGGACTCCCTAACCTCTTGCATGCTCCTAGCATTAGATTTGTCTGATTCAATTCCACAATCCCACAAGTTTACATTTTAAGTGTCATAGTGAAATACTCAACTAATGATTCATTTATTCATGGATACCTTTTGACCTCATTGACTTCTACTAGCCATCATATTGAGTTGTATATCTTTGATGTTGTCCTTTTAATTCTAAGACTTATATTAGCAGATGTGTTGGTAACAGAGTCAGCATGTCTTGGCCAGGGATTGATACATTTGGGATCCGGATCTAAGTCCTTTGGAGTCAGGGATGGATGAGTATAATTCTCTACCATACTCAGGCCCACAATTGGGTTGGTCATGTAGAGTCAGACATGATCATGTTAGTAATGGGGAATAATCTCCTATAAAGATTAAGCATGCTAACTAATGATACTTTAAGTGGCATTTTGTGCAAGGAGCACCCTCTTCTGGTTTTGGAAAGGAGACCGGTGGCTGCATGTGGTAATATGATTCATTGTATAGAGCATGTCGTGTGCACGAGTGGTTGGGGGTGTGCCATGGTACTTACATGTTTTTTAGTGACCCTATTGGACCAAAGTCTTGGCTAAGCAGGTTTTTGTGGTTGCAAGCTAGTTGACTATGGTCAATTGACACCTTCTCTGAGAGTGGTAGTTAAAATTGTTTATGGAATAAGGTCTCCCATTTTTTTATGTTTATTTTAGAAATACCAATAATCTTATTATGCTCCACTTTATCGGTCTAACATTTTGATAAAGTTGTCATCTGATAAATTCTTAATAAATATATGTACATACACATTCCTTATGCATCATACTAGTAGATGGTCTGTAATATTGGTATAAACTTTTGATACTCGAGTAGTATATTAAGAATGGAGTTATGTTAATAGTGTCTTGTTTTTTATCTATATTTTTAATACTTAGACATTTGTCTAACCCATACTCCCCCACTTGGGTTGCGACATATTATTCCATGTTGCAGATTATTATTTGTAGGACTTTTCCTTGTGGAAGAATCATCTTGAAAAGATCCTGAAGGGTGCTAAGAACAAAAGATGGATCAAGCTTAATTTTTAAATTCATGTATCATTTATGATTGATGTAGGAGATAATGTAAAAAAACCTTTTGTAAGGGTGTAATATTTTGAAATGAAATATTGCTTATGTAACTCATATGCTTTGATTCTTTGTGCCATATTAATGGCTCAGTTTCAGCTACTTGATTTTCAAAGGAAGAAAATCAGGTGGTTGAGTCGGGGATGTTACAATAAGAGCTAGGCTATTGTTATGATAAGGATGGGTTTTATCATGTAATTACTACTTCAGTAAAGATTAATAGATTTATCAAGATGATATAACATTAATTCAAGTATGATCTAAGAATTAAATAGTCAACCTTACATGAATACAAGTTATTTGATAAGTCACTTCATAGTGAACTGATAATATGATTCAATATTAAAGAGTGGATAAGAATGACCCTAATATGTTATACTTCCTATTTAGGAAATTTGTAAGGAGGATTGAATTTGATTATGAAAAAGCTACTATAAGTTGAATGGCATAGGAAGATTATCTCAATGTAATAAAATGAAATCGTAAGTTAACCATAATTGAAATGATAATTTAAATGTAAATATCAATTAAATGAACATGAGGAAAAATTAAATTTCTTATTCTAAATATATCTGGATTGACCTAAATTGTAAAGATTAACTATGAAGGGTTTCAATGGGAAAAAATTGTGTATCAAGTGAATTTAGAATTCCCAAATATGAGAATAGTAGTAAAAAGGAAATTAAAGAATATAAGAATGATGAATCTAAAATGAAGGGAAAATTATGGAGTTAACTTGGTGGACACAAGAACCAAAGCCTCACCATAATATATGTTAGTGAAGTAATACTAGTGAATAATATTCTTAAATGAAGGATTAATGAACATGAATGATTGATTATAGCTTGATATAATAAGAAGAGAAGAAATATATTGTGTAGTTTGGAACTCATAAGAATGTGCCAAAGTTCACTAGTTGTGTGCTATGTATTTTATGCGTTGAAGTGGCTCCATATATCAAGGATTTTAGATTGAAAAGGCCATTTGTTGTATATAAAACTTGACTTTTCCATAACATATTTTGAAAGATGTTAACATGTTAATTTTTTTGGGTCATATCCTACTATTGGTATTTTCTCAATAATATGACGTGGAATGAAATGATAAGAACTATTTTGGGATTGAAATGTCAAGTAATGATTTGTATATGAGAAACCTTGATTAGGGTAAATACGTTAAAGTGAGATTATATATTTTGATGATACTACTAATGTTGAACCATATGAACTGATGTAAGAATGATAAATAAACCTATATGTTGCATATCATAAACTTGTCATGTTGCTTGCTATAAAATCATGATTGTCTTTCTTAATAACCCTAGTCTAATTCATTTCAGTATAGTTGTGAGAGACTACACATAAATAATAAATTATGAATTGAAATATATGCAAGATGTATAAGATGATGAAACAACAAGTTAAATAATTGATCCATCTAGTTAGGTTCGCTAGACACTATCAATTTCCCCCAAGGTACATACTAGGGAGATAACTCGTAGTAATCAAAACATTATGGGCCTGATTTTTGAAGTGTTGATCTAGACCTTGAAAGTTGGACCACAAGGAATTAGGAATGCAACACTTCATGTAATTTTGACACTAAATCATCTCCTAATCAAGTCTATGTGCATCAATAACATACTCCAATGAAATACAAATTCTACAAAATGAGAAATATTCTTAGTTTTGATATTATGTATTGTTGCCCCTATCTTGTGTACCAGAGATGAAGACCTAATGGTAGAGAGGTTGATTTTCCTACCTTGACCTCCTTAAACATGTGGTGGACTAGGGTATGTTGTATCTATGTAATTCTGAACTAGAGTATGTTGTAGTGATGTTAGTGAGTAACAAACCAAGTAGTTTCAGGAAAAATAAGTAAAATATGATAAACCATTTAGAACTTTAGATGAATGTCTATTAAATTCCTTTTATATATGGTGGATAAAAAGGTTTTTGTTGAATATGTTTCTTATATGTGGAGATTAGCTTTTTAGTAATAAAAAATTCTTTTCTTATTCTTATCTGTCTAGAATAAAAGTTGGTTAGTATATGTCATATTTCAAGAAAACACTCATCTAGTATATGATGGATTTAATATATTCTCTTATCTATGATAGATCTTTACTTCTAATTTTAATAATTCTATTTGGTAGATATGTATCATGTGGAATTTAGCTCCAAGACTATCAGATATTTCTTGACCTGACTAGGGAGTGTCATAGAAATAGTTTATATGTTAGGATCCAATCAACTAAATTCTTTTATTCTTTATTCGATTTGTTTTCATAAAAAAGAAGTACTTAATGGTAGAAATATATATTAGACTTTCAAGATGACATTTTCCAGTTTTCTTAAAATGAAATTTGTATAGTCTATTGTTAATACATATTGATTAGCTCAGTTTGGAGGTTTGCACCTCACTAATGCTCTACATGAGTCTAATATGGTTGTTTTAAACTTTTAGCTATATGAAATTTAGAAGAGAGGTCAAGATAAACAATATGTAAATAGATCCATTTAGAAATAAATGTATCTACTGTTTCCCTTTCATGGGTTGGGTTATATATCAAATAAATTTCTTCCATTCACATGTAATCTTATTATACTAAATCATATATAAGTAATAAGATCCAATTTTGGTTTGAATATAATCAAATGTGGATATTTGATAGATGAAATGTGGATCTTTAGGATGTGGGATAAGGTTATGAGGTTTTAAAAATTAAAAAAAAAATGACATGTATCTCTTGTATATTGTTTTGATTATTTTTGTTAAGAATCTAGTTTTATGTTTCTTGGCCTGGGTTTAGGTTTATAAGTTCTTTCTAATGGTTGACATTTATGATAATAAAAATAAAGGTAGCTACAAAATCACATAATATATTAGTTTATATGATTCTATATGGATAATAGGATCCAGGGTAGAATATACATAGATGCTAAACATAACCTGAATAATATGCATACTAACTTAATCAGTATTTTTGTACTTAGATCAAGTATTTGAGTGTTGGAATAAGTGAGTATGGACCTACCAAATGTACTTCTTTGGGCTTCCCCAACAAAGTGTTCAAATACATGAAATGTAGGAGTATAATAAGATGTATGATTGATATAAAAAGCACAAGAATGAGGAAAGAGAAGGATATAAAAATTAAAGAAATTAGGAAAATAATGGATTGCAAGCATAAAAGAGATGTTTGAAGATAAAGCTAGATGAAATACTTCAAATAATATAGAATTGGATTTCAAATTTGTTTTTTGTTAAATACATGAATTGATAATGATACCTTTTTAAGCTAATATTCATTTTGAAAAGAATAGACGAACATTAATATATATTAGAAGTAAATCATAATATTGATGCATTATATACAAAAGCCAGTTTTCTGAATATGATGATGGTGAGAATCATACTTTAAAAATGATGTATAAATAAGGTATGTGAAATTAAGTTTTTTATATTAATGAATACAATATTAAGAGAAAAAATATACATGTCATAACAAAATTTACAAACATCAAGGTAAAAAATCTAAGAAATGGGAAACTGATGTAATGATAAAGAAGGACGAACTTGGATGTAATATAGAGAAGATATAGATAAATATGAATAACTAAATACAATGACCTACTTCCACACTTTTCTTGGAATGTGTCATGAAATCCTAAAATGAGTAGGAAATTTTTAATGACCAAATTCATCTTAACTATTAATCGGGTTTACTCATATGATTACTTACCTTTTTAACATTCAACGTAATTTGAGCATGATTTGTGATAGTTAAATAATTATGTTTTTTAGATTTTATAGATATGTTAGACATGCAATTTATTGGGTGCTTAGTATGATTTCAACATTGAAAATAGATATGTGTAATTTTTATTCATGTATGAATTCAGATGTAGTGGATTTTTTTTGTAGAAATCCTATTGTAACCTTTTCAAATTAATGAATTTCAATCAATTAATTTCCAAAAATTGATTACACGTGAATTAAAGATGTGAAAAGAGCTTGAGTGATAAGTAAAATATTTTTGTAAAGATTGTTCAGGAAAGCGGTATGCAATGTACGGGCAGAGGGGGTACTGCATAGAGTATATGCGGTATGTGGGAATATATGTGGTTTTGGATTTTTTTTTCTTTAAACAAACTAATTATATATAATATATCAAGATCATAAATATCAAGTATAAATATATACATTAGGTACTAATATATATTTATATATAAACATACAAATATGAATGCATGATATGCTTATTTATGTATATATGTCAATATATGCAATAATATATGTAGGAATATAAAAATGTATGTATAACAATGTATGAATGTTTGTAAATTTGAATAAATCAAAATGTATACATACATGTCCAAAATGTGTTTGTATATGTAGGTATAGCATATATGTATGTATACATATGAAAATGTCAAAATGTATTCATATAAATGTACAAAAGTGTGAGGAAATTGTTGTATATATTACAATGTATACATATAAATAAATGACTATAAATTTAATTTTTAATATGTAATGAAATGTGTGTGTATATGTATGCATATATGTATGAGATGTGTGAGTATAAGTTGAGGGTTTTCAAAAAGCAGAGTGTAATCGGCTGCTTAATCGGTCAAGGGGGAGTATATGCGGCCCATGACTGCTTAATGGACTAATTAGCAATATGCGGTGCAGTAAGGTGACAAAATAGGCATAAGAGGGAGTATATGCGACCATGCAGACTAATTTCCTGAACAGTGCTTGTAAATGAGTTTTTGTATTTAATTTGTAACTCATATTACTTTGAAACATGTATACATATTGAATAATCCAAATATTTGTGTGACTACAAATTTTAGAGTTCTTGGATTTTTTTGGACCAGTTGGTTGGCCAAGTTCATCCAGGAAAGAATCAATAGATGATGTTATAAAGCCAGACTAACAATGTGGTATTTGGTTTTATTACTTTTGAGTCAAAATTGTGTAAATTTTGAATTGAACCTTTACACATTCATTGTAGACAATATTGTGGAAACTAAGATGTCATGCTAACGGGATATTTTGTATTGATAGATGGCACACCCTCTCCTATAAATAGGAAAGTTGGCAAGTACAAGGAAGCATAACTTAAAACTAATGCACCAAGACAATTAGGTGCATATAACATACTAAACTAAATAACAACAACTCCTACACTTCCACAGAAACTAGAGTATGGGTATAACACATATCCATCTTGGAATTATAAGACTAAATTAGACAATATCAAAGATAGAACAAAATTGTCTTTCTGGATACAATATTTACACTCCCCCTAAAAAACTACACTCCAAAAATGATTTGATGATGCCTCATTTGAAGTTATGTTTGTAGGTTGAAAATACTTGAGCTTTGAAAAAGATCTTCTTAAGTGCATATGGAATGAAGAACGTCGGTATAATATGCAGTAAATGATAAAAACACCATGATTGTGTCATCTTCCCTAGAAATAAATGTTTGATTAGAATAAGAACAATCAACATATGCAACAATTTACTAGTAGAGGTATTTTTAACCACATATATGATGAGGAGATGATGAATATCATATTGGATCCATCTATAATGTAACTTTTGGGCTCTTGACAGGAATGGAAGACACCATCAAGGAAGACCGAGTAGACTTGTCAATTTGGATCCATTTGGAGTGTGACTCTCAGGGGCTTGATGGGAATGAACAACACCATTAAGGAAGCCTAGTAGATCACTAGAAGAAACACCTTAGCACTTGAAAAAAGACAAACATGTCTTCAAGAAGACATGAATAAAATGGTTGTGTGAAGATCAAATTTAAATGAACCATCAACCTTGAAGGTGCAATGTTTGTAGGCTTGATATTCGTGAGAAACTTGAAAGGAAACTGTCCATTTTATGTGATCAAAGATGATCCAAAACTATTACCAAAGGGAACAAGAGGCTAGAATAAGCACAACAAGCTCTGTCCCAACATAAATCAATAATATAACTGAGTTTCTTCAACTTTCATTCAAGTGGTAGACAATTGGAATAAGCAAAGTGTACATAGACAACCTATGTGCATATAGCACAATTTCATTGGAAAATAGATACACCAATGACACATTGGAATCACAAAGAAGCACAATGTCATTGGTAAAATGATACACCAATTATGCACTAGAAGCATGATGTTTAGTGGGAATAAAGCATCACAAAGACATCATAAGATGGATGTGTTGAAGAATAAGAAGCTCCATGGAGATCTTAATAGCATGTACTGATGGATATCATATGTTTCATTCTATTTCTCCTCTTAGTCTCTCTTCATACATTCCCACTACCCCTTTTCATTCTGTCTCTCTTCCATATTCCACACACCAAATATGAGCTTCTCGACGGATTGTTGTTAGTCAACTTCTTCTAATGGTTCTTGTAGGCAATGATCTAGGTGTGGATTTACTCAGTAGAATTGAACAATTGCACTGCTATAGATGAGTCTAACATGACGAGTATATTCTTCCATATGAAATACAAAAACATGGCCATGACTTGCAGGATAGAAATTACCTCTGCTTCAAAAGTCAACTATACAATTGCAATGCTACAAATTCCCTTGGATCTGCTATGGTAGTTGATGCAACCATACATTACTTTATTTCTTGCAACACGAGGGCACTTCGGTCCAGATACACTACTCAAATGATAGGATCAAGAGGCACTAGAATGTGCTCCAAGTGGCCCTTGACATTGGATGGGTCATATTGTTGGCTATTCCTAGATTTGTTGGAATTCTTTAGGGATGAATCTTGATTGTGGTTCCTTGAAGCATTATCCCTCCTTTGTGTATGTGTTTTTCCCTATGTTAAGTGCCTTTTTGCCCTTGTATATATAAGGGCTCTCACATTCCAATCATGGTGTGTATTTTCCAACCAAACCTATGACAAATGATCATATGGTGTTCTTGTTCCCACGGATGATATCTTTAGCGTACTGTATATATGCATGAAAACAAATTATGTGATTGGGAATGAATTTTATGGAAGTTTTGTTGATCTCAACAATTGCACTAATGCAATTCAAACCTCTTTATCTTGCTAAATTTCTAATTGAACATACTTAAATGCACAAATCTCCCTCTTGCATGGGAACACTCTATTTGGAATGTAAAATCCTTATTGATTTTCAAATATTCTTATTTATGCATATATATATATATATCAGTATTTATGGCGCATACTTTTTCTTTTATCTCCACTCTTCTGGGTGTTGTTCCTCAACCAACTAGATGTAGGTGATTCATAGGATGATGACACAACATGAACTTGTACAAGAATATGAACAAAAAATATGGCTTGAGATGGCTAGCTTTCCCTCTACAATTGCCTCTTTGTATAGATTTTTGTACATTTCCTTTTCCTAATGCTTGTGGTAATGTAATAGTTAATTTTTCTACTACTTCTTTGTCACCATTGCTTGATATATATCATTTTTTAATAAAATAAAATATATATTTTCCATCATACATACTAATGCATTTGGGTATAATGGTTTTATATCTTGTTATGTGATGAGTGGATCCCTCTGGGTTCCCATTCTTTATGTAAGGTATCATGTCTTACCTTAATTCTAGTATAGCAAATCATCAGGTTATTTGAGTGATTATCACTTGGTAAATACATCAAAATTGATATAAAAGACTCATACTTAGATACATGAATGTATGAGGATAAAATAGAATAAGTTTAAGATCTCCATAGTTGTACTAAATAAGTTTTATTTTGCTTATCAATGTTTATTTATCTACCAACTTCTTCTTCATTGTTGTAAGTTGTATCTTATATAACTTCTTTATATGTAATAAATGACTAAAAATGTATTGTTTTCCTTTGACTATGGTATAATGAGGAATATCATTTCGTAATATCCTCAAATTTGGTGAATTTGAATTATGTAAGTTCAAAGATAAATAATTCCCTAATTATAATTTATAGAATAATAAAGCCATCCACTATGAATCATGGGTGCAACCCATGGCCCAAGTAAGGCCCATGAGACTATTTGCTTTGCAAATAGGTCCTTGAGTCATAAGTTTAAGAAATAAGAGATTTTGCACATACATAAATAATAATATCTTTTGTGAAGTGATAGATAATTGGAATATGGAATAATAAGCTAGTTTCCAAAAGATTCTAAGATGAGGTGTAGTTTAGATAATTAATGGAGTAATTATCTAATCCTGACTTGCAATTCAAGTTGTGGGCATCAAATAAATATATTTTTTCCAACTTTTGGAATATTTAGGGATAATATTGAAAATAAGAAAATTTTGGAATTTGAAGGGAATAGGGATTTTCTTGTGGTGTAGGTAAATGAATTAAAGAAATACTTGAGAGGCAAGTTTTGGCCATAAGAGTTACTATAACAAAAAATCCAATATTTAATATAGGTTGGGGAATGTATTAATGAGGTATCCTCCAAATTTCGTACCCAAAGGACTCTCCTAGTGGCCTATAGAAAATCTAGAAGGGAGAGAGACCTATGTGTAATAAATACATTATTTCTAGTATTAGAAATTGATTTGATAGGTTTCGACTTCAACGTGACATAGTTTCATGGTCCTGATGTGTCCCAACACACATAACACTCAGATCAGAGATCCACAAGTGTGAGATCATCTTCTACCCTGAGATGGTTTGGTAAAGAAGCCTACTCTCACCCCTTGATCTCTATGCTCCCTCCACTGTTTCCCACGAGACAGGGTCCTATGGATTCATGAATTCAAGACAAATAGAGAAATCCATTAAATGGCTACTGACACACCATATTCAAAACATACCAAAATCCCTTCATCATCAGGATTCTAGGGTAGAGTCAAAAACCATAGTTCCCTGCCTCCCATTCCTATATAAGGCTATGGAGAGTTCTCCCTCAACCCACAAAGAAGTTCACATCCCTTAATTGAAACCAAAACCTTGTGTGCCACCCTTCGTGTTCCACCATGGACTCCAACGGCCTCCTCTATAGCTTTGTTGCCTCGTGCTGTCTCTAACTAATTCAAGGGTCCTAGATCATCATTAGGCTATCACAAAGAGATCTTGACTTTCATATCGACAAGGAGTCTAGATTGGCATCCCCACAAGTTGATGATCCCTCTTTGAAAGTTCTCATCGGAGGTCGTGCCTCAGACTTCCATGACACCATGCAAGTCATAGGGAAGCTTCCTGGTCATCAAAATTCCCTTCAATGATCTTCAAACTCATCAAAAATATTAGTATAGTCACCCACTTCTCTAGACATAATAATGCTTAACCCAAATTGTCTCTACATGTTCAGATCTCCTCTTGAGCTCATGTTAGGCTCTCCATATTCATTTGAGGATGGCAAGATAGCTAAGCCCTCAGTAATGGCTTTTTGGCCTTAGAAGCCAGATTTAACCCTTCATTAACCCTTGTGTTGTTGTGGTTTGCCATGCCGTGAGAGAACCAAGGAGTGGAGCAATCCCTCTAACAGTTTTACCCCAGTCCCCCCACACACGTGATCAACCCTAAACACAATGTAAGGGGTAGTAGGGTCCTCTTTCCTAGAGTTGAGGTAGGTCACACTGTAAACACTAAGCCACGTTGACTGCAGCGGATTGTCTAGGGTTGGGACCATGTATGTTTGGATAATAAGATAATTGTTGACATGGCTTTCTAGGAATGGTCAATAATGGTTTATTTTGTAAAAATTGTATTAGTTAATCAGTAACGTGGATTGAGACAAATTATGTATGAAAGTTGATCATGAAAATGAGAGGAACATGTATAAAATATAATTGAGACCTAATTCTTATCATAGTTCTAAAAGTATGACCAATACTCTATTAGTAAGTGATTAAAGTTGTAAATCCTTGGATTATTAATCACGATAAATATGTTTCTTTGAGACATGATCTAATATTGTTGAATCAAATGATAGTCCAAGATGATCATGATAATAATGGAAAATAATTAGGGTTTCTAAAGTAGATAACCATACATATGGATAATTAGGATTTCAAAACAAAAGATCATAACTTGTGATAATCTTAATTAACTTAATCTTATTTAAGTGTTCACAATGAAAGGATGTGTTGGGTTTCACCTAATCTTCAATATGTGATGGAATTAGGTTTTCTATCCTTATTCCATATCCAAACATGATACAACCCTAAACCCTAGATTAGGACTTGAGTAGGGTTTAATCTGGATAATATGATGCTGACACTTTAGGATATCCACAAATGCAGATTAAATGTTGATTCTTGGATTTGTATTTGCTTACCTGATTGGATGATATGATTAAAGTAATTGGCATATTATTACATGATCTTCATGGTATTACATTGAGGTACATGGTTACGATCAAGAATGCCCCCATTATGGAATGTCAGTGTTTGTCGATGGTTTGTCGAAGACTATTGAAATAAATTGTTGGATGTTTCTTTACATTCCATTCAATTATAATTCCACTATGAATAACACTTAAATTAAGATATTATATTTTGAACTCTAGGATGACATGTATCAAGGGGTGATGCAAATGATCTAGGATCGAAAGTGAACTCACCCAAGATAACATATCATTTATGGGTTAGAATATGCAATGAAATTTACAGATCATATTTGCAAGTGATTGATTGATCATATGTTGTTATGTACTTACACACTTTTGCATGAACCCCACATACACTGTAAAGCAATATATTGATATGTGTTTGGTTTCACACCATTTAGGTGAATGTTATACATGAGATATCAAGACATGATGAACAAAATGAAAACAAGTGAAGACATTAAAGCTAAGTAAAGGAAGGTTAGTTAGACACTTCTTCTCATATGTATTAGTTCAATGTTGGAAATTCATGTATCTCCTTAGTGGATCATCTTGTAAACCATATTTGTGAATTAATGGAAATTATTTTCTATTATTTATTATTTGTTAAAAATATGGATCTTGAGAATTTTAGGTAATGGCTCTCAATTTTTTGGCCCTTCCTTGATTGGGGGATGCTGAAATGTGAGGTCGTCAGACATTAGGTGAACTAGTAGCTCAGACCAAAATGAAAATCATTTCCTAGTACAAAATGGAACTAGAGGAGAAGTCTTACAAAATCATGAATGCACATCTTATATGAAGAAGGCTAAAATATGGTATAGAAGTAGAAGTGGTTTAGAATTAGCTAGTAGTTAGTATCTTCATTATTTGGCTATCAAGGAGAGAGTATAGTTACATTTTTCTTTTCTATTAAATGTTGTATATGTGTTAGAATATGTCTATGGTATATATAAACTTTTAACATTTGTGTGTATATCTATATCACACTAAACATTTAGAGAAATTAATTTATATAAGTATAAATGTTCTTCCGATAAGTAGCGTTTACTATGGGTTAGGTTATCTCAGTTTGGTCCCTAATCCCTTTTTGACCATACATGTCACAATATGTCTCTTCTAATATTTTTGATGAACTATTTTTGGGTAAATTGGATTTTGTTGTAAATATTTTCATTTCTCTCTTTTCCTTTATTATGAAGGTAATGGATATTTGGTGTCAAATCAAACATGTCCAGCAGTAAGAGTAGTTTAGATTCAGCTAGTGTATAGTATCTTGGGCATTCAACATTTAAGGAGAGAGTATAGTTACATCTTACTTTTATGTTATATGTTTTATATGTGCTAGAATGCATTGTATATGTAAACTTTTTAGAGTAATTTGTTATCTAGCATTCAAAATCTTTGGACAACTTATTTTATATGAAAATCAAAGTAACTATTGCCCAATGTTAATATGGGATTTGTTAGCTCAGATTGACCCTAATCCAATTTTTGATTGTGTGTCACAATGTGTGTATTCTATTATATTAGATAAATAGATTTGGGGTAAAGTAGATTTTATGTCATAATCACTCAGCTCCTCTCTATCCATTTATCCAAAGTCCATGAAAACAGATTCTTATCCTTAGATCAAACATGATTATGAATATGAACCCCATGTATTAGCTAATTTCACTACTACAATATAGGGTATTGGTCAAGGTTAATTGGTAGGGATAATATCTATGGTTGAGTTTGATTTAATCCTAAAGGCCTCTGCTTGGCCATTTTTGTTTTTAATCCCTGACCATGGTTTTTTCCTTCATTTATTTCCTTCACGCCTCAGCTGTCGCCCCCTTTATCATGCGACCTTTCCCCATACAAAAAACCCTTCTGCGCCCAATACCCTTCTGACCCCTACCCCATCGCATCTTATACACGTGCCGCACACAGACGACTGGTTGCCGACTGCCGACCACTACAGCACATTGTCTGCCGAGCTGCAAGTCCTATCTTTTATGGTACCCCCACTAGTCGTAACGTATACCCTTCCATGGAGGTGGTGGCACCCATGCTCAGCAGTTTGGATGCAAGAAGCATCTTCCCTTCAGCTGTGTGCTTGTCTGCCACCTCTGGTCTATCGTCTACCATTGCTCTCCAACACACTGCACTGTCTACGCTCCTACCTACTTAGTACCCCGTCGGAAAGCAACCGTGAAGCGAAGGAGGCGCTGGACAAAGGACTCGTAGAACACGTCCAAGTTCTTAAGACGATCAAGCCAGAACGTGTAGTTGCAACATCTGACTTTCTTCATACGTTATTGCTTGTACGTTAACATCTTTTCCCTAATGTATCATCTAGTCACGCATCCATCTTTGTGGCTAAGGTCCTATCCTTCTCAATATACATTATAAGTAGTTGCAGTCAAGGTGTTAGGACGATGGTCAACCAGAGAATGTCCCGTGAGAATTTTCCCACCATCATTTTATTTGACAAATCTCGCTACTATGTGAATATGATGCAAAACAATTGCAACCCAGGTGACTCTTTAAAAAGTTGATATTTGATGAGCTATGTTGTATTATTATTTTTCCAATTATTTGTCTCACAAACGATTTTCTCATCTCCTTTCTCCCTACTTGTTCGTTAGTTAATGTAAGTTTATAAGTGTGAAATACATATTTGTTTTCATAATGCAGGATGTTGCCGATTTCTCACAAGGTGAAAAGGCAAATAGAAATACTATAGAAAGCTCCATTTGTGAAGGCAGGTAGAAATATTATATAAAGCTCTGATGGAGATAGTGGCAAATGGATATAAACTAAGTATTTGCTCTACTGCCACTAGTTTTTTTAGATAACTTTTTAGGAAACATATGATGTGTATGAATGAAAATATTGTATTAAGTGTGATGTATATCAATGCTTAATCAAAGTCTAATAAGGATATGGCTTATTGTGGACAAACATGATGCTCGTAGCATGCACTTTCAATGTAGCTACTACAATTGAATATAGAATGAAATATTGTCATGTGTTCAAAGTTACTTTGTTGTCATGTGATGAATGGTGATCAATTATCATGGTGTAATTATGCTAAATGTCATATATATTCAAATACTAATGTTTTCAAGGAAATATCATTCATTTTAATAGAAAAAGATGGATATTTGATACAAGATATAGACCGAGGATACCATTATTTTTCTTCTTGATTACTCAAGGCTTCTTTTTTTATTGGTCAGGGAGAGCGCATGGCCGATCACTATTGGTCACTGAGCTTTCGGAAAGGGTATGTCCCTGACCAACCACTTATTGGTCAAGGATTCATAAGTATAGGTCAGGGAATTGGCCTTCAGCTTTAACAAGATTTTTTATAGTAATTTCAATCCATTACTTACTTTATTATGAAGACTAGATACAATGTAACACTTGGGCCCACTACCCTAGGCTCTAGTTGAGTTTCAAGAATGACGACTGGCCCCACAGACCACCACTAGCCTTAACTGTGTGCTTTTTCCTCACTCACACGCAAGCCAACATCAACTTCCCGACTGGTACACATCCTAATACTACTCCAAGCTTGACGTCCTCATCAAGGCTCAACTATATGGCCTCATAATCTTTTCTCCATTTCAGTGTAGACCCAAATGACCCATGTACACCCATATCCCGATCACGGCTACCAACACAAGGGCGGCTCCATCAACTTGGATAGCCCTTTCCAACATGCCAGGACACTACCAGTGCATGGACGGCTCCATCAACTCAGATAGCCCTTTCCAACATACGTGGACTGCATGGCTCAAAGACTGACATACCACAGGCCCATGTGGGCCCCACCTACTAGAGGAGAAAGGCTTTGATACCATTTGTAACGCATGGGTCTGCTTCCCTAGGCTCTAGTAGAGTTTCAAGAATGACGATCAGCCCCACAGACCACCACTAGCGTTAACTGCACGCTTTTTCCTCACTCGCACGCAAGCCATGATCAACTTTCCGACTGGTCACCCATCCTAGTAATACTCCAAGCTGAGCACACTTAACTATGGAGTTCTTTAGTGATGGGATCCCGGAAAAGGAGGTGCGTCTTGGTGATATGGGTAGTCCAATCATTCCTTTTAAGATCATGTTATCCAAGGCCTCAAATCCGGGGATGTTACGTACAACATTTGGTAGCCCATTGTAATTTGTGGTTACAAACATCAAGAAATAATATTCTTGTAATGCTTTCCTTGTTATCCAAGCAATAGAAACATGTATGGTATCTAGACAACACTTTTGCTTAGGTTCTATATGAAATGCATATCTCATTAGACTTGTATTTCATTATATACAATCTAACATATATACTGAGATCATTAGAAAATATAATGAGGTACTAATAACCACTTCTAGTATTTATTCTGAAAGGTCTATATACATCAATATGTATGATCCATAATAGTATTGTCTCTCTCCCACTACATCTAGTGAAGATACTTTTGTCATTTTTCCCAATAAAGAAGACTTGCATGTCTCTATTGGTTCAATAACCAAAAGAGTCTAGATAACCATCACTATGGATTCCAGAAATGCATATCTCATTCATGTGCCCTAGATGATAATGGTATATGTATTCATTGTTTGCATCATCAAGTCATTCAATATATGTGTCATACACATTTGTCTCTACAACTATCAAGTATAGATTATGAGAAATAGGGCATTGCCATTGAAGATCTCATCTTTTAAAATGAAACATTCATAATATTATTGTCCATACAGGATATTATGTTTTCATTAATGGCAGGTGTATAGTAGCAATTCACTGATTCTGTTACATGCCCTTTAGATGAATGAAAATTCCAATTATAGTGGCAACAACTCTTGCTGCACACAGTTCTAGCGTACTTCTTCTTAGGCCCTAAAGTAGAGATCTCTATCTCCTTCTTCTTCCTGAGATCCTTTATATAAAAAAGGCGAGTTCCTTTTCTAGTGTCCAGGCATTTCACAATGGTGGCACTTTCCTTAATCATTTAAGTGAAAAGGCCAAGTTCCTTTTGCACTTACCCTTCTCCTAGTCTTGAGTGTAGAAAATTTGGACTTTAGCTTAGCCTCATAATCTTCTTGACCTTGCCTTTTCCCTTGGACTCATTTATGTTGATCACCATCACAAATTTGTCCTTCTTCATTTGTGCTTTGACATTAATTAACATGCCAAGAAATTCAGATAGTGGTTTGGCCAAGTTACTCAAGTGATAACACTCGATAAACTGGCTATATGATTTAGGCAAAGTTTGTAGAAACATATTCTTTTCCAACTCTTAACCTAAAAGAAATCACAGTCACTCCATATGCCCAATCATATTGAGTACATGGGACTCTATTGGATCTCCTTCTGCCAGTCTGCATTCATATAACTCTTTAGAGACATTATACCTTTCTAGCTTTACATGATTGCTTAAGATGTGCTGCCATCTCAAGAATATCGATGTTTTCATGCTGCTCTTGCAACTCATAGTTCATAAAACATAGCATAATGTACTCAAT
This sequence comes from Alisma plantago-aquatica, assembly GCA_963693085.1. Classification (NCBI taxonomy): domain Eukaryota; kingdom Viridiplantae; phylum Streptophyta; class Magnoliopsida; order Alismatales; family Alismataceae; genus Alisma; species Alisma plantago-aquatica. The sequence goes on along the minus strand of OY856411.1, from coordinate 784,815,905 downwards.
GTTTACGACATCATTGGCATGTGTCAAGTAAGCATCCATTTCAGCCTTAGGAGCATTTAGAGTGGGTTCTTATGGTTGACATAGAGGTTTTTATCACTAGTGAGAACGCTTGTCAACATCCTAAACCAGATGTGGATGCCAATCCCATTTTGTTTGTCCTACTCAAGGATTGATCACATTGTTTTCCATTAGATTCTACAAAAGATATTGCAACTTTAGTCAAAACATTTTTTATTAATTTGATTTGATAAGTTTTAATTAGTCCTTTAATTACTTATCACTCCCACTATTTTGTTCAAATTGATAGCCCTCATTACCAATTCAAAAGATTGCAACGTACAATCTTCAAGTGAGTCAAGATACAAAACAATTGAGTTATTATCCGGCAACACCAGTGTCCATAACTAATTATTAAGGTAAGAAACTTTTGCTATTTGAATCTCATGTAATTTCTTGAATAGTTGGTATGGTCAACTCTTTTCTATAGTCCATATGCATGCTTCTAGGTGTTTAATCTCATTAAGGACATCCAGTTAAGCATGACCCAAAATCCAACATGATGCTAATGCAGGCCACTTGGCAGACATGCATGACTACTATCACACTTCCACAAGATAGATAGTGCACCACCCCGATCAAGATTTTCATATATGTTGCTAATGGAAGGCATCTTAGACTTAATATTGTATTGAGGTATTTTATATATAAATATATATATACATATCCAATAACCACATATTTATAGTACATATCATATACATGCTACAACCACAACAAAACATGCAATTATAAATATATGAGTGATGGTTAAGGTCAGTTTAATGCAATTCCTTAGAGATACAAGGAATTTCTACCACCTAAGATCCAAATAATATGTACAACCTGTTGTCAGTGAAGATCCATGCTCGAACCAATCTGGGTTTATTGGTTCAACTTTTGAACCAATCATCTCACCTATGGGCCACTCAGTTGGGCTCTTAACATGATTGTCTGGTCTCAGGTTAAAATGATGTTTGGACTCCTCCAATCGATCAGTTGGGCCACCAGTCAATAGGTTCATCCTTCTGTCATTTGGCCTCCTCAGTCCTCCAATCGAACGGTTCATCACACGACTTGGTTTGTTTGTCTTGGTGCAGAATATCTCCTCATGATGAAACATAAATTAAAACTATCATATTTCATGTTACATTGTAAAAGGGAAAATCTTGAGTTACAATTGAGGGTAAATAGGAAGAAGAGAATTACTTTGAATTTGGGAGAGAGGAGAGAGGCTCGATATGAAAATTGAGATATAAATAGGCATAAACAACCATACACACATAGATCTAGGGTTATTATCAATAACCATGCTATCATTCACCATCAAAGCACTTTTAGGGCGACGTGTATGTTAGTTTGTGAATCATATGTGGTAATTAATCAGATATGCACATTAACCAGTTTAATATTCACACCGTATGCAATAAAATAAATTTGATCACATCGATATAAATCCAGATACATTGTATATTGACGTGGCTCTGATACCACTTTTGGGAAATTGGGACGACAGATAAGGCAGAGGAAAAAATAAATTTAAAGCTTGAATCCCTAACTAGTAGGATCACGTCAAAAATGATGTATCTAGGAAAGAAGGTTTACAAGGTTTTACCTGGTCCTAGAGAAAGTTCAGTGACATTACCCTTGCAGCAACAACATGCTTCTTCTCTAGGTAGCACTAAAATAGTCATCACCAACGACCTCCTGGTCTGGCACCACACTTTGTCTTACTAGTGGGAAGAACTCCTCACCTCTAGATTAGTCCATACCGACAACTAGGAATGCCACTTTGCACTACTAGAGCCATGGGAAGGATTTGTTCCTTCAAACGTCAATCTTCTAGGATTGATTTGCTCTCCCACAATTGTTTGTCCCTTGATATCCCTCCCTTTTACGGGTAGGACTTACTTGGGCTCTCTATTGGTTACTACAACCTGAGAGGACAACAATTTCAAAGCTAGTTGTTTTTTATGAGAAGCCCCCAATACCCATGTATTTATAGAGAGGCTAGGGTCAGGGTTCCTAGACTATTCAGGAGTCAAAAGGACAAAATTCAAGAATTTTCTGGAAACCTTAGATGGAGAACCGGTCGATTTGCAAGCCCAATCGGTCAGTTCAGAGGTGAGCTGATCGGTTCATCTCATGAACTGATTGGTTTGGTAGTTTCCTCTTTAGAAACATATTGGCTTGTAATATTTGATTAATGTACAATGATGACATCAACATCAATCCTTGATCCAATCTAATTGATCATTGAACCTGACATTCTAGATGATGAACCGGTCATTTCACTTCATGAAATGGTCATTCACTATCAGAACAGTCATTTCACAAGTGAAATGGTAGTTTCATATGTGAAATGGTCATTTCACATGTCCAGTTCAGCCAAATGTTAAGCCAATTATGTTTCCAATTGACTCGACACTCCAACTGATCGGTTCAACACTTGAACCGGTTAGTTCAGAGTCTAGCCAGTCAATTTTAAATCTTAATTGTTTGATTGAATACCTAAAAACATTTACTAATCAAGTTAAACTTCATTCATAAATAAACTCCTATTCCAAGTGCATCCTATGTGTGTGACCATATATGTCCCAAATTACATTGTCTGTGAATGTCCATAACCAATCTTATGACGTCATAAGAAATAAGTGTTGTCTAATAACACATAATTTCTATTCAAGTAGTTCAAAAAGTTGGATAACAACTTCAACTTACAATCTGTGATTAATTTTATCGTGATCATATATTTCCTTTGTCTCTTATATCCGGATTAAACTTGAGGCATGGAATCGTCATCCTCTCAACCAATCGTGATCATATATTTCCTTTGTCTCTTATATTTCCTTGAACTAGAGCAGAGCCTCTAAGATGCATGTGAGTTGACATATCACATATTGACTCACATGATTATAGCCATACATTTCTCAATCTTGCTTATCAAGAGGCCCTGGATATCAATCTCCTATAGGAGGGACAAATCCCATCTACATCACTCACGCCCAATCCCCATGTGCCACAATGCACCTAAGCATCACTTTTAAGGAAACCCTTATTCAAGGTCATGGTAGATGATGTCTAAATATATAGAACAACATGTGATGAGTATAGTGACTTCAAGTCTAAGAACCACAATCACCACTATCACTATGAGAGCTTATTCTGACTGCCATTCCATGGTATCCATGTATCACTCTAATGGTGGGTTTGTTTGATGCACGTTATCTAATATGTACATATATGCTTGACTTGATATCGAATACCATGACTAATGAGACCATGTCATCAATCAACACACACTTTAGTCTTTTGTATTATTGTTGTCTATTTATCTTCCACATTAATGTCCAACGAGGGACATAATAAGAATGTATATACTCTTATCATACATATGATCTTATTGTTTAGGTCATAAACCTAAAGACATATGTCACCGAGTTACATCATTCTTTATAGATCTATTATGTATATGTCATGATCTAATGAGTGAGACAAACATAATAGATGGAATTATCTTTATTATTATCAAATTAGGTATTTATTTCCCCATTGCAATCATCATATGATTGACTGTCTGGGCATACATACCAGCATATGTGTATATATTTATCTATACATATACATATATACATAGATATACAAATATATGTATACTATATACATACATATATATGTATATATGTATTGATATATATATATATGTGTGTGTGTCTCTCTCTCTCTCTCTCTCTCTCTCTCTCTCTCTCTATATATATATATATATATATATATATATATATATATATATAGAGAGAGAGAGAGAGAGAGTCAGGCTAGTATACACTCGAGTGTACCGGAGGCACCGTACACCTCAGTCATTTTTTAAGATGCAATAATTTTTTGAAAAATCCAAACCATTGATCTTCTTAATTATCATAAGAACATACTATATAATAAATTTTAGCTCCTTTGGACAGTTATAGGTCGTGCATCTAAAGGAGGCAAAAATCATGTATTTCAAATTAGTTTTGTACGTCAATTTTGTTGTCCTTGGATGAGTGACTTACACTCATCCAAATGAGTTCAAATTTTGTATGTGGCCTATTATTATTGTAACCATGAAGATCAACAGATTAGATTTTGGAAAAACATGGTCTACATATGCAAACACCATTGAGGTGTACGACATGATCTGTACACTCGAGTGTATTCTAGCATGCCTCTCTCTCTCTCTCTCTCTATATATATATATATATATATATATATATATATATATATATAGGACATTCGTTCACTACCCACGTAGCTGTTTTGTAATAGGAATGCACCTATTTGTAGTGAGATAGCCAACTTTATAATGAGATGACCAAAATTTTAATACAAAGACTCATTTTGTAATACAACGTAAATTGTTGTCATAAATATCATTTTTACTGTATATATATATATGCATACATACATACATGCATGTATATACTATATATATAGGGTCCATCCTTAATACGCGCAAAGGTATCTTGGATTCTATATTTGTGCCTCCCAAAAAGTAAATATTTGATCTGGAAAAGTAACTCACTAGACAAAAAAGTAGCTATATTGACCAAAAAGTAACTATCCACCTCAAAAAGTAAAACCGTGTAAAATATACAACTAAAATTCTGGAAAAAAATATGTATATATTTATTTATTATTATTTATACAAATGTAACTATCTATATATGAAAACAAATAGTATGCAAGGTAAAGTAACCCTCTACAAGTCAAAAGTAAGAAACTTAAAAAAATTAACCAAATTAGGAGCATGTAGCTACCCGCGCGGGCATTGAATGAACACCCATATATATACATATACATATATATACACACACATATATGGGTATATATTCACTACCTGTGTGGGTAACTGCCTTTTGTTACTAGTGGATATATTTTGTACCAAGCAGTAGCATACTTGTAAAGAGACGACCAAAAATGTAATAGAAAGACTAGTTTTGTAAATATAGCATGAACTTTTTTTATCCATATGAAAATAGTAAAAATGATACTTTTTAGAATATTGTAAACAAATATGTGCCTTCAAATTATAAAATAGATGCACAGGAAACTAACTTTAGTTACTTGCATGGGTAGTGAATGAATGGCCATATATATATATATATATATATATATATATATATATATATATATATATATATATATATATATATATATATATATATATATATATATATATATAGTCAGGCTAGAATACACTCAAGTGTATTTGGAGATGAATACACTCAAGTAGTTTTTCATGATGCAATATTATTTTCAAAATTCTAATCTATTCATCTTCTTAAATATCTTGTGAATAGCTCATTTGGACATTTATAGGTCATGTTATAAAGACCACAAAAATTATGCATTTCAAATTAGTTTCGCACATTGATTTTATTGTCCATGGATGAGTGACTTACACTCATCCAAATGGACTCAAAATTTCTATGTATCCTAGTTATGGTATGACAGTGAAGATCAATGGTTTACATTTTGCAAAAAATAGCATTGATATGCAAGCACACTTGAGCGTATTCATGTGATCTATGCACTCAAGTGTATTCTAGCCTGACTCTCTCTCTTTCTCTCTATATATATCTATATATATATATGTGTGTGTGTGTGTGTGTGTGTGTGTGTGTGTGTGTGTATTCACTACATGCATGGGATACTAACTTTAGTTACATGTGGATCTATTTTGTAATAGAAAGGTACCTATTTGTAATGAGACATATATCATTTGTAATGAGATGACCAAATTTGTAATACAAACACTCATTTTGTATTACATGTCTGATTATAGTAAAAATGATATTTCTGATAGCAGTTTATGCTTTAATACAAAATGAGTTTTTGTATTACAAATTTGGTCATCTCCTACAAACGATGCATGTCTCATTACAAAAATGTACCTTTCTATTACAAAATAGATCCACATATAACTAAAGTTAATTACCCATGTGGGTAGCGAATGAATGGCATATATATATATATATATATATATATATATATATATATATATATATATATATATATAGTCACCATCAGTGCAGGTAACTAACTTTTGTTACCCATTGATATGTTTTATAGAAAAGCATCTAATTGTAATGAAACAACCGAAGTAATACAAAGACTCATTTTGTAAATATAGCATGAATATTTTATTGTCCTTCTAAATATAGTATAAATGACTTTTAAGACTACTACTTATGTAGTATTACAAAACGAGTTTTTCTATTACACTTTTGGTCATCTCCTTACAACATTGGTTGTCACATTACAAATATGTGCCTTCCTATAACAAAATAGATGTGCAAGTAACTAAATTTTGTCTCATTACAAATATATATATATAGGGCGTTCATTCATTGCCCGCGCGGGTAGCCTGGATTTTCGCTACCCGGCAGCCAAAAAAGTAACCCTCCTGGCCAAAAAATAATTCTGCTGTCAAAAAAGTAACTATGGTGAACAGAAAGTAACTACACGAATAAAAGAGTAACTCTGTACAAAATATATAGTAGATATATATAAGGACGGGTTTTTTTATTTTAGAGGGGCAAATGATATTATTTTTGGATAAAATTTTTTGGAGAGCTAAACAAAATAGTCCTCTACAATTGCGGAATTTTTGTTTTTGAAAAAAAGTGGTCAGAAGGGTGGGCAGGTAGCTACCCGCGCGGGCAATAAAGATGGGCCCATATATATATATATATATATACATATATATATATATATACATATATATATATATATATGTATATGTATATATATATATGTGTATATATATATATGTATATATATACATGAGCATTTATTTAATACCGGTGTTGGTAGCTACCCGCCCCCTATTTCAGTTACTGTTTAGGAGTTTCTTACTTTTGACATGTAGAGGGTTACTTTACCTTGTAAAAGTGTTACTTTTCATGCATAGATAGTTAAATTTGCAACATATATTACAAATATACAATTATATATATGTTGTGTATTCTGCCCATATTTACTTTTTTAGTCGTATAGTTACTTTTTATCATCATTGTTACTTTTTTGTCCATCTTGTTACTTTTCTGATCGTATCGTTACTTTATGGGCTGACGGGTAGTGAAAACTAGGCAACCCAGATAGGTATGGAATGAATACCCTATATATGTATGTGTATGTGTATGTATATATATATATATATATATATATATATATACACATATATAAAAACATATATATGACCATATTTTTTTACCCGAGTCAGGAAACTAAGCTTAATTACTTGTGGATCCAGTTTTGTAATAAGAAGGCACCAAACTATAATGATATGACTATATTTGTAATACAAAGTCTTAAATTGTGTAAATAACATCAATTTTGTACTTTGTTTTTTAAAATAGTAAAAATTCAATTTTTAGAAAAAATATTGCCACCTGAAACTGTAACTAGGAGTAAAAATTTGTAACCAGAATAATAAAACTATAATTTTTTTAGGGGGAAAGTCAAACATAATTAAAAGAGAGAAAGGTTTAATTACAGTGAGAAGATGGCAACAGGTTGCACTGCCAGTCCCTTTTGAATGGAAAAGCCTATCCTCCTAAACACTACATCCATAGATTTGGGAGTCATGGCATTGTTTTGCATAACTTTCGACACCCTCTTGAGAAGCTCCACAACCTATGATGCTAAGAACCTGAAAGTATCAATGCCAAAAGATATGAAAACATGTTGATTGTCAATGCACGCTTTCTCATGCTTAACCACTTTAGCTAAGACATCTTTTAGGTCATCCTATCCTGTAGTAAAATCTTTACGTTTCAAGCCCACCAATAGAGAAGCTCATGTTAAATCCACACATGCATGCTTCCCTCTGACCTAGCCAAAAACTAAGACATCTGCTGGTCTAAGAATCGATCTCCCCTCCTGTGGATCAGTCAAAAAATTAATTGGTGCATATTTCTTAGTAGATATTCCCACATGCATAAGTACCTCATTGAGAATGTCCCTCATAAGATCATGCCTATACTTGAATGTTGAAAGTTTCTTGCAATGAACCGCATGCTCCTCAAAGGAGACTAAGCACACCTTGCGACAGACCGGGCATACCTCATCGACTGGAAATAGGGGAATCATAAGATGATATATGAGAATAGCATGGTATGTCATAGGAGATATATGCAGTCCAAGATCATCAATAGGAGTAACAAGAAAAAAATCTTGAGGATGATGAATTTGCAAACATCTGAAAATAACTTTCTGTATAATAGTCATGTCAAACTCAATATCCACGTCCTCAACAATTTTACTAAAATGGGCACTCGCCAAAGCATGTTGGGCTTTAGGGGGGATGGTATCCTTATTAGTAAAACAGCTAAGATCAAAAGATGGAATGGTGAAACAAAGAGAATCCAAAGCGCAGTTGAAATCGGAGTCCATACCACATATTCTACTATCTTGCAAAATACGATCTTGCAACACCCAAGATTGAGTCCTAGAGGCCACAAAAGAGTATTGAGATGTCGCTGGTGTCGAATAAAGTCCCAGACCACTGAGTCTAATGGGAAGTGAAGCCACTCGCCATTGAAGATCCCCAAAGAAAGGCCCTCTTCATACCACAATTTCTCAATAGACTCATGTAGCCCTTTGTTGAACCATTTTGTCACCTTCTCCGTGTGAATAGGTTGGCACGTCCTTAAACCAAACATTAACTTAGTGATTCCCATACAAGAACAAAGTAGAAGAAGCCCACTTTGTGGATCATGAAACTGTGGATGAAGATGCATCAAGTCAACAGCCTTGGTAGCCCTCCTCAAGGCCAATTCCTCAGTAAAATATGTGTCCTTGCTGACAACTCCTCCAAGTAACTTCACTCCTGATAAATGCCTCCTAATGTCTCTTAGAAACAAACCCCTGTGAAGTTTTCTACCATTGCAAGTAGGCCAATAAATCTCTCTTTTACGGATATTTAAATCAAGACCCAATGTTGGACATGTGCGTTGAATGATATCAAGTACCTTGGACACCTCCAATGTGTCCCCTATGATGGTCCCATCATCAAGATACCAAGCATGGAGAAGAAGCTTGCAACTGTCTCTAATATCATGAACATAGGGATGCAATACAAGGAAAAAAAATAGGTGGCCCCAAGGGATCACCTTGTTTCACTCCAGTGGTTGATGAGATATAATTATCTCCAACACACAACCTAGCTGCTTGACCATACGAAAACTCCACCCACAAAGAAATAGACGGGAACCTCATCTACATGTCACTGAGTAATGTTGTTCTATCCACCAGATTGAAAGCATTTGAGAAATTGACTGTAAGCATAGAGAGGGACACATCTTCATGCCACTCATTTAATGATATGTTTATGATATGTAAAATTGTCTCTACCCCACCAAATACACCAATCCCAAATTGAAAATGATTGAGATAAGTCATCATATCTTTCCCCACTCCTATCATGGAAACTTTAGACACCAGACGCCTCCAAATCATACCAACAGCGATGGGGTGAATCCCATTGTTAGGCTTAAGTAGAGGTGTAAGAGGAGCAGAAATATGAACTCTGCCAAACTTGATGGACACCTCTGTCTCAACCATAAATTAACTAAAAGGGTGATGACATGCAAGAGATCTAGGGCGACAACAAACCCTTATCCCCAAAGGGTGTCTAAGATGTGTTGGGCCCGCAAGTCGTCTCTGCCACATGAAGTCCCTTTAGGTAAAGACTTGATGCACTAGAGAATAATTTCAACATTTCTACAAGGGGGGTTCTGAAAAAAGAGTACCCCGCATGCAAGGAGGTGGCTTATATGGATGCTTATCCTTTAAAATTTTAATAGTATCTCAATTACATGGGGCTACCCCTATGGAGCACAACACTTTCACAGTTGTTATAAAGTGGCCATCTGCAACCTTTCGAAGGCATTATCTAATATTCGGATTCTCCTTTACTTCTTTCTCTCTATATTTATATATGTCATGATCCATAGCCTCACGTGTAGAAAAATTTTCTATATTGTTCACTAACTTGGCAATATCGTTTGTTTCACCCCATGTAGCAAGAGAACTAAAAATATGATGTTTTTGCAAGGAATTCCTGTTACCAGATCTTCTTTCCCATCTACTATTGGGTCTCAACACCTGCAATGTGCAACGGGGAAGAATCAACAATCTTACACAAGTGGCTATGGAGCCTGGATCAGCAACCACTTTGTAAAGTGTTGTCTTCAGCACCTGAGAGAAAGAAAGATAACAGCCATGAGGAATTCTTTTAACAATTGTTATAGGTGCTCATAAAAAAAGATCAAGAAGCACAACATCTAGGGCCAGCCCCTCAGTGGCATTACAAATATCAACGCCTTTTGGGTAGGGCTTTAAGATTCCCACAATAGGACCTTGAGTCTCTCTTGTATCCACAACAACTCGTACAAGGCCATTCTCATGATGACATGCACAGCTTAGGGCGTGTGTCCACATGCATCTCCCACACGTCCATTGAGTGGATGTATAGGAGTTGAGGAGGATGAGTAAAGAGTTAGCCCTGGAGGCAGAGGTCTTCAGGAAGAGGTAGAGACCTAACACATCCTTTGAGAATGATGCTAACCCTAACCCTAAGTGGTTGTTAAAGAGGGATGACATGATGAGTTAGATATCATGGTCGGCCATATACGTGGGCTGACATGCTTTTTTATTTTGGGTACTCGTGAGAAGCATGAGCTATGTGAGGTTTGTTGACCTACTGTTTTTGGTGACCCGGCCATAGAAGGGTCATGCTTGTTAGGGTGAAGGATATCTCTTTCATTGAAGAGGTTAGTGATGGCCATATGGAAACCCTTATGGGCATATATGACCATAAAAGAGCATGCACCTATGTAGGAGAGAATGTCAGCAGTGCTAGTAGTAGGTTGAAACTTAGGACAGAAAGGTTATGCCTGACTGGTTGGGAGATGAACATGTAGAGCTTTGGATAATCTTTATCGATCATAGGTTTGGATCATACGTTTCACCCATGTAGGTGTATGCATGTATCCTTAAGAGCTTGACCCATCTTCTAAGAGAGAACCTTAAGTTGTAGGGCCAGCTGTAGAGTTTTCTCTAGAGAATGAGGGTAAGACTCGATGAAGAAGGTTAGAGACCTTGACTCTGAGACAAGAAGGACCATGAGAAGTTGAGTATGATATGACTTGTTTTAGACGACCCTGAGTAGATAGTTATGGTTGCCTCATGCACGATCCTTGGGAGCTTGTTGTACCTTGGATGCCATTAGAAGAACCAAACCATAGAAAAGGGAAGAGGCTTCTTGAGTGGATGTACAGGAGTTGTAGGTGCCTGCCTTACCTTATAGGTATAGGAAGGAGAGTTTTTTAGACCCTGAAGAAGTATAGTAACAAGTTATGAGGTCTCTCACTGAGTTGGTTGTCCTTGTGTAGGACTCTAAGATGTTGTTCATGTGGAAGAAAAGTAGGAAGTGCACGCTATACCTTGTGCATGTTTGGTTCATGGTTGGACAACAGATGCATAAGGAGTAAACCTAGGGTTCCTAGACCTAAGAGGGGAAGTAGTAATACCTAGTGCACCTGATGCTCACAATGATGTTTGAGTTCCTATGGATTAGAGCATCGCACCCCCTCAGGCTTAGAGGAAAAGGAAACCCCTTCACTAGGGTATATGTTTGACGAACCCCTCACACATGTTGGTGATATATGTATGAGATTGGCCAACTTTGAGGAATAAGGAGCAAGTAGGACATACCAAGGAACCCAGAGTGGCTTAGGAGGATGTCTTCTTGCTAGCTACATGTATATGTTGCATGATAGGGCTAAGCATGTACATGATGATGTAAACCCTGGACGTAGGAACGTTTGTGACCTTTGTTGCTATCAAGAGATAGTTGTGTCCCATCTTGGGGAAGGACTCTTCTGTAGGGTGAGTATCATCTTTTGTTTAGGTCTGAGGTAACTTAAAGAAGTCTCTCATAAGAGCTTGGTGAGCTTAGTGGAGAGCACTTGGTATGAGAATGAATCTATAGACCCTTATGTGACCATCTCTGAGGGGCAGGAAGATATGTTGCCATGGAGGTAACCTTATGGGGCCTAACCAAGTTAGGTAGGTCACCATGATCCCTATGAAAGGATGTAAGTTTGACTATGAGTGCCTAGAGAGATGATGGAGTTTTGGGTAAAGATTCAAGAATGAGATGTGCTATGATGGAATCCTAAGTCAATACTAAGGTCATGAAGGGATAAGACCGATGGAAGTAGGAATTGTCTGTTCCCGGGATGCACGAGACCATAGGGTCGGGAAGTAACAGCTACCTTTACCCAAGGACCATGGGTTAGGAGGTTAGCGACCTTCATTAGTTCATGGGGCCTAAAGGGTAAAAGCGAGAGGCACTCCTTAGATGCATAAGGGTCAGATCACCCCAAAAGTGTCAGCACCCTAGAGACCTTGAGGTAATGATTAAGGATTGAACATAAAAGAGATATGTTAAGATCCAAAAGGTTAAGGGAAATGTCTTCCCATGGGTTTAGACCCATAATCGAGTTGTTTATGATGTGGAGACATGTGATGTACGTTTCAACTTAGTTGGAGAGTGTATCAGTGATGTGTGATGCACCATCTCTACTCTTGGAATGGGGTGAACTATGTATTTGGACTACAGCCAAATGCTTATTTCCTCTCATTATGGGCGTGAGAGATAGGGAAAAACGCATGTCATACACTAAGGGTAAATATGACATGAGTTGAAACATTGCCATATCTAAGGATAGAGAAAGTATCATACCTTTTTGGGAGAGTACATAGAATGGATGGTTTACAAACACGAGAAGAACTGAGATAGTCATCATGAGGACGTTCCTATCAATGGCAGTGTGGAATTTATGAGTTTGAGTTTGATAACCAAGATGATGAGCTTGAAGTTTTCATGACTCAGTTAGACCTAAATCCGAGATGAGGATGATGAGTGGAGTATATGAAGGTTTATGACTTCACTGTTGCCTAGCACATAAGGATGTAAGGTGGTAATGGATTCTCTTTTTTGAGACGCAGATGTCTTGTTATCCAGTAGAGAGGCTAGAAGAGGTTGTTCGGTGAACCCTATGTTCGTGAGACAGGTAGGGCTAACACTCTGGTACCATCAGACATGTTGGTCAAAGTGGTTGCTCAGTTAGCTAGCCTAGAGCTTGATGAGATAGAAGGATGGTTGTAAGAACCTCAGATACACCTCTCAGGAAAGGAAGGTGATGGAACCCACAACTAGAGTGTTTTAGGGTTTCAGAGAAGTCAACCTTGAGGAATCATGACAAGTAGAGGCTTATGATGTTAAGTACACCATATTACTACCAAGATAGTTAAAGTTTGTAGTAGTACTTTGAATATCTGAGATGAAGAAGTATATAAAGTTGCATGTGGCTTCTTGCCAAGCATGCGAGGAGGTGAAGGATGATCATTCGTAACCCAATGAGTTGCAACAGATAATGAAGAGTCCTCGAGAGGGAATGGGATTGGATCACCATGGACACTGTGGTGAGTCTTCCCTGGACCAATAGAGGTCAGGATGCAATATGGGTTATGATAAATTGCCTTACCAAGTTGACCTAACCCCTTGCCTAAGAGAGAGTGTTGTTAATGTGACAAATCCGGTTGAACTATATGCATGAGAGAGAGATAGTTCAACTACACCATGATCCAAGTTCAATATCTGGAGCATGATCTCAAGTTCACTTCCATGTGGTAGAAGAAGGTACATGAAGAACTCGATATCAGTTTGAAGTTAGCACAACTAATCACCCCTAACTGATGGTTAGTATGATTCAGACTAGAGGGCCTGATGAGAGTGTGTGTACTCGTTCAGGGTGATACATGGGGGCAGTTCCTGTCCTATGAGAGTTTTTTATGATAGCCACCATAAACACTATCAAGATGTAAAAAGCTTTGTAAGGGAGGTCATGTCAGTCACTGCTTCATTAGGATGATGTCAGTGTAAGGACCTTGTGAAGGTCAGAGAGACCACAGTGTGTGCAGATGAAGTCGCTTTGATCGCGCAATGGCTAAGAGAGCCCAGGGGTGACATGAGTCATGAGATGATGTGAAGCAGACTGACATGCAATTCACTGTGGGAGAATATGTGTTATGAAAATCCGACCCCTCTGAGCTATAGCTGAGAAAGATGAGTCCTTGATACATAGATCCATTTGAGATGGATTGATGGATATGCTTATGTTTAGCCTTACCCCTAAGGATAATGTGATGTATGATGTGTTACATGAGTCCAATCTAGAGCACTATGTGATGTACCCGAGCCATGTGTTGAACCATCAACCTATTAAGCTTCGTGAGAGGCTGAAATGTCCTGAGTCACCTATGAGGGTACAAGATACCAAGGTGAGAGAAAACTCAGATGTAAGAATATAAGATGATGGAGGTTCTTGGGAAGCACCATGGAGGGGGTGAAGCCACATGGTAGCCATGATGGACATGAGAAAGTCTTATCTTGGTTGTTTGTATGCTTGGTGGAATTTTGAGGGAAAAATTCCTATAAGAGGGGAAGGATGTTACAACCCCAATTTTTGGGTTCTTTTGGTGGGAAATGCAACTTCTCCTTTTAAGGACATATGAATCAATAATGGTGTGATTTGTTTTGAATGTATGAATTTCATTTGTAATAGTCTTGTTTGTTTCGTGGGCCTTATTGGCTATCAGGCCCAATAACAAGGAAAAGGAAAAAAAAGAAATTCAATTAATAAATGAATATTTAAGAAAGGAGAAAAGAAAGAGGTAGAAGCCTCTAGAAGGCTAGGAAGTAACCTCCAAAGGTGGATTTCGTAGCTTTGGGGTTCCTTGGGTTCCAAGGGGTCCAATTTGCAAAGATAATGCAATAAGAAAGAGATAAAATCAAATAAAGCATTATTAAGAAGGAAAGTTGAGATAATGATGAAAATATAAGAAATATGTGGAAATATGGGTATTGGAATCGTTATGAATGAGATTTTGACTCCACATAGTTTCTAATGATAAAAGGAATCAAAATAAATAAAATAAAAGATTAAGAGAGAGAAAATATGCTTAAAATGAGCTTTATTAAAAGATAACTTACACATGAAGTTGAGTCCCAAATTTGGTACACACGTGGATTAAGTCATTATGGACTTTTTCTTAAAATTTGGGATCCATTGGATACACGGTTTGAGATATATGATTTTTATAAGATTTCCTAATGTAAAGAGGTTTGGTTTAAATGTCACGATTAATTGAGAATATTTTCTGGCTTTTATTTGAGCGTGCGACATGAGGGTCGTTGGATCTAAGATCCAACAGTGGTTGTACCTCCATTCATTACAGTAGAACAAGGAAATTAGGAACAGGGGAAATGAGTTTTAGGGTCGATTTTCTCACTATTTGATGCATGAGCATCTATGGGAACTCTCCCATTGCATTTAGAACTCCTCTCCAAGCTGATAGAGCCCGAATTTAGGTGGGTTTGAAGCACAAATCTGTGTTTCCCCAATCTGCAGAGAAGTCCATGATGAGCCAGTTACCAGGCTATAAAAGGGGGCATAATACCATGTTGCGAGGGCATAGAGTCGATCTCAAGGTGCCGTAGGGCCCTTGGTAGTTTTCCCTAGTGCCAGATCATTGAACATAACAAGGATGGTGGGAGTTGTTCCTTCTCCCCTTCTAGTAATGGCGGCTCCATGGTTGTCCCTAAATCAATGCCATCAGACAGAGGATGAATGCCACCGGTGAGTCCACACGGGCCTGTTTGGCGCTCTAACACCTAAGGTCAACTAACGAGTTGACTTGTCCCAGAACCTGACTCGCAAGTGGGAGCCGAGCGCAAGGAGGAAGATGATCAAGCTAAAAGACGGTTTTGTCCAATTCACGTGCGGCCAGAAGCTGGGGGTCATAAGGGTAAAAGGTAATTTAGTTATCTTTTTTTAGCCGGCCCACCGATAAATGAGTATATTCTATAAGCTAACATGTCAAGCTATGATTGGTCGGTATATGCTTATCTTGCAAAAACTGTAGAAATTTCTAGGAAGCTCAGTTTCTTAAAATTATATATGAATCTTGCTCAGAAACATACAAGGAATTCAATAAAAATACTAATAGAGCCTAGTTTTGCTTCTAGTTTGAAAAGTATCTAAAGTTGGAATCTTTAAATGATCTAACTATATCAAAACCCAATCTTTTGAATATTAATGTTTTTGATCGAGTTAATTGACACTAGTAATCAAAGTCTGACTTAATTGTATAAATATGATGAAAGAGATCTAATTAGATATATATGTTCATAACTTGTGTATTTAGGGTTGCATGATTCTAATAGTGCATTAAAAGGGTTAAAAACCCTAATTCAGGTAGTTATGAGATTTAATGAATATGAGAATAAATCTATAAGGCATGAAAATAGTGTTATTGGACTAATTGTGGATAAATACCCTTAATTTGGTAATTAGGGTTTCCTAGTGTATACAAGTGGAATTAATGATAAATTAGGGTTTGCTAACCTAGAAGATGTGAAATATAGTAATTAGGGTTCCTTTGAGAATCGAACTATAATTCTTTGTTGAGTTGTCAATTCAAAGGAACCTGAACATGATAATTGTCCTTAATGATCTGGACATTACCTAAATGGATAAACATGTAGGTATTAGTGTAAAAAAAAGATATATTTGACCTAATTGGAATTCAATCATACATATGATGTTGAAATTAGGGTT
The DNA here is from genome assembly GCA_963693085.1 of Alisma plantago-aquatica. Lineage (NCBI taxonomy): Eukaryota > Viridiplantae > Streptophyta > Magnoliopsida > Alismatales > Alismataceae > Alisma > Alisma plantago-aquatica. The sequence goes on along the minus strand of OY856411.1, from coordinate 784,799,139 downwards.
TGTGGATCAAAAGAGCATTAAAAGTGATAAATGCATTATGGAGGCTAAAACTGTAATAAAATCCTAAAGTTGGCTTAGAAATCCTAAAGTGGAATCCAAGTCAATCTTGAAAATGTTTTGGATAAAATAATGACACATTGGTGTTATGCATTAATTTCAGGATATTTTTGATTGCATGATAGATTGTTCTTGATTATTCTTTCTTGGACCTTAAGTTACTCTGGATCAGGTATGTGGTTATTTATGAATAATCAATTTAGTTTCATGGCGTTTCCCGAATGTTTTATTGATTGGATGCAACCTAAAATGTTGGATGTTTAATTCTGCAATCCTATAAAGTCTCTATGATTATCACAGTTAAGTATATATGTGTATTCTCGAACCTACATGCCACCCTGATGTATGTTGCATGACCAAGCCCCAGAGGGAAGGTCTAATTGGTCAAGCCCAGGAGGGAAGACCATTGGGCACCATGAGAGGTGACCCCAGGCACCAAGCTCAGGATGGATAAGGTGGCCTTATGTCCCTTGCAAGGACAAAACCCTAAGAGAGGGTAATCCAAGGTTTAGGGCAAAAGCAGTTGAGAATGTTACATTGAAAATGTAATTTGGGTTGTTAATAACTTATTTGTGATAATTAGGTTATTAGAAACTATTTATGGAAAATTTGATTGTTCCCCACATACCAGTATAGCAATATACTGACCAACGTTTTGTTTGTCAGTGTTGTAGGTATTATCTGAAAAGGACAAATAGTAAAGCAAAATTTGTGAAGATGAATTTAAGTAATCCAATGGAGGATTAGATAGTTAGATTTCTATTGTGGATAGAAGTCTTAATTCCTATTTTGGAAAGGTATGCAAAAGTTTTATTTTATACCAGCCAGTGTTCAGGAAATCAGCCGATTAGGCCTAATAATCGGCCGAATAATCAGTTTTGGGGGTCTACCACTCCGAATATGAATAATCGGCCTGTAATCGGTCCAAGACCGATTAATCGGATGATTGGGGGAATAATCGGTCGATTAATCGGTGATTTTCAAAATCAAATGCTAGTAATAATTTTTTTACATTAATTTTTTCTAATACTACTATTGGTCATTACAATTACATTCTCTTCTTCCAATTTACATATTTGGTCTTCTCCTCATGTTTTCTCAATAAGTTTATAGTTAGTGTTTATTGAAATGATCCTTACTGTTGATGTTTTCTTCTCTAATTTCATCAATGTTTCAAATTACTTCTTAATGCAATATTAGTTTATGACTTATCAATGTTTCTAATTACTTATCAATGTTTTTTTCTCTAATTTCATCAATGTTTCAAGTTACTTGTTAATGCAATATTAGTCTTATCATTTATTAATGTTTCTAATTAATTATTAAGGCAATATTAGTCTATGACTTATCAATGTTTCTAATTACTTATTAATGCAATATTAGTATATTACTTATCAATGTTTCTAATTACTTATTAATGTGATATTAGTCTATGACTTATCAATGTTTGTAATTACTTATCAAAGTTTTCTTCTCTAACTTCATCAATGTTTCTAACTACTTATGAATGCAATATTAGTCTATTTCTTACAAATGTTTCTAATTACTTATCATTGTCATTATTATATGGTCAATATATAATTTACATATCTTTATGGTTAATATTAAAAAAATCAAAACCGATTAAAACTGAATATTCTCCTGCTTATATTCCCGCATACCGTATATACTCTATTTGGTACCCTCTCCGCCCATACACCGATTACCGCTTTTCAGAACAATGATATCAGCTTTCCAGTTTAGTTAGTAGAATTTGATAATTATTTTTAATTAAATTGTTAAACCATTGATCCTGAATTTTGGGATAATGTCTTCGATCTCTTGGTCTCCCTTGATTGGGGGTTACCGGGAAGCAGGGTCGTTACACTAGGAAAATCACCAATCTTGTCATCTTGTCCTACGTGACGATGTCACTGAGTGGAGGTGGTAACCCTTGAATGATCAATGATATGGATGAGATTCCCCATTATAGGAATAAATTGTGACTGACAGTAAGAAGTATAGCTATCATGCGGAATCTCTCCTTCCTCCAGATTTAACATAGATGGGTTGCTTATAACCATTATACAAAATTTGGTGGAGCATCAAATTCTTCTCGTATTATGCTGGTTGATAAGATGAATCATGTTTTCTGATGCCCTATTCCAATCGATAACGAAGTTCCCAGTATACTAAATCTCCATGCAGTCATTCCTGTCGACAAATTCCCTAGTGTACCAGACCTCACAGAACCAATGAAAAAGGTCCATGAGTGTGCACTCTGGCTTTTTCTCAATGGGCGACACTTGATCCAAAACATCAAGGCCGTTGGGGATGACAACATTGAGGAAGGGTTAGCCCCTTGTCGGACTGTGTACCAGTGCTCATCCTTGATCAGACCGTTGAGGGTTGTCTACTCCCTGTCTAACCGGTGGTTTCCTAGCGAGGGGATAAATACATTTATGTTACCTATAATAAATTTATGTTACCCAGTTGGGTAATGAATACTATAACTAGAACGCTCAAATTGTTCTAGAATCACTGGATAATGAATTTATGTTACCTAGTTGGGTAATGAATACATGACATAGACACACCCATATATATACATACATATATATATGGTTTCTTATGTTAAAAATAAGATAGTAGCTAATTAAATTTAGGTAAATTGACTACCAAAACTCAACAGTAATAACAAATAGGATCCAAGAAAAAAAAATATTCAGGTTATTTTAAGGATGCAAACATAAAGTATTAAGAGAAGGGGTGCAAAGATTGTTTTCAAGATAGATTTCATTTCTCTTAGCATGAGCTTTTTCATCAGTCTATCATGAATATTCAATCACCCCAATCAGTGCAAACAAATGGACTATGTCAAACTCTTCCTTACCCCACTTAGTCATAAAATAAAAAGAGAGTGTCGTGAAGTGTTGTTTGTGCAATAACAACAATAAGAATTAAGAGAAGAAAGGAATTTTTGTGGTAGAAAACAAGCAAAAGTAGTTGATTTTCTCACTGGTATTCTATGTTGTTATTTGTAAAGATGAGCAGATGGCTCTTTAAAAAGATAAGGAACATCGTTGACGCACCCGATAGTAATAGCCTACATGTTGCATGTTGCAACAATTGGACTTCATGAATGATCAACTTATCTGTTTCACATCGCATTCATAGGAAACTTTTAAGGACGATTTAGAGAGGAAATAAATGTTTTTTTGTTAGTGAACTTATGATGACTTCAAACGACACATAATGGAAATTCAAAAGACCGTTCAACAACTAAAAAATAAGGGATGAAAAATAAATAATTGGATGTTAAACTACACATATATTATAACACAAAATTATAGAAAAGTTTTTTAGATTTAAAAAATACAACATTCGCCCACATGTAATATAAACCTCAAAAAATCAACAAATAACAAAAATGTGACTTTGAGGTAGCTTGTAGCTTTGAACCATTGTCTAGTATAACTCACTTTTATCTAAAGAGATGTGGTGAACTGTATCTTGAACAATGCTCTTTTATTTGAACTTTAATAAATCATACAACCATAATGTGGACACACAAATGAGTTCCTATCATTGTGTGCATAAATGGCATTCACAAGAATCTTGTTTCATGAACGCTCTAGTAAGTATGCCCAACACACATAAACCATGACTCTCATATTACACTCACATAGTTAGGATCTTCAAGGGTGTCCTATCTGGTTTGCACCCTGTCATTAATAGCCTTGAACCTGTTCAGAGAAAATCTTTTTCTATACTTAAAAAATGTACTAACATTGTAGGGAGGGTTAGGATTAAGAATCTAAATATGTGCTTCCGCATAACAATACAATTTTATTTTCGCTTTGAATCAATCCTCATGGGATTTCCAATTTTATAATGGAAGGGTTTATGCTGCAATGTTTAATATATGCGTAGATGACTCATCCCCCTCAATAAAGTGATGCCAGCTTCCTTGTTTAGACCCTTAGTAAGTGCATCTACAATATTTAATGCATATTTCACATACTCAATATATATGGCCCAACTATTAATGTGATCTCTCATATCAATATATCTTAATCTCATAAAATTCTTTCCTACGTTACCTCTAGATAGTTTAGCTTTGTATATGGCTTCTTTGTTCTCACATAATATATAAATAGGAGGAAATGACTTTGAAAATATAAGGATATCAAGAAGTGAATTTCTAAGTCATTCAGCCTGACAACAAGCTAAGTCTAAGGCATGAACTCAGCCTCCATAATGGATCCGGCTCTAATTTTTTTGCTTGGAATATTTGTAAGAAACTTCTCCTCCTCCTACCCAACACAGATACCTACGAGTGGACTTGGTTTCACTTGAATCAACAATCCAATTTGCATAGGTATAACCCTCTAACATTGTTGGGAAACTAGTGTTGTGAAGACTACACTTAGTAGTTCCTTTAAGGTACATGAAAACCCTAACCAAAGCCTTCTAGTGATTTGTTTTAGGAAAACTTGTGTACCTACCCAGTCTACATACCACATAAGAGATATCAGGTGCAGTAAGGTTAGCTAGGTACATTAATATTCATATAGATTTTGTGTATATTTGTATTGATCCATTTGAATGTTCTTATGCACCTTAAGATGTGCATTAGGATCATAATTTGTGTTTATTAGTGTACAATCTAACATCTCAAAATAGTAAACTATTTTATCATTACAATGAGATTGATTTAGTATAAAACAAGAAGTATACTCCTTGATTTTATACCAAGGGTTATATTAGTAATTTCAAAACCTTTTCTATCAAAGTTGAGATCAAGAAAATATTTAGTTTCATATATAATTTTAGCAATGGTCTAAATAATAAAATACCATAAACATACAAGCACATAGTAATGTAAGCAGTAGCAACAATATTGGAATATATACAATGACTAAACTCATTCATAGTAACTCTAGAAGATAAAATGATTTTACAAAACTTATAATTCCATTGTTTAGATACTTGTCTAAGTCCATACAAGGAATTGAACAACCTACAATGTTTATTTTCTTGTTTTGATAAGAAGAAAACCTTCTAGACAATTTGTATAAGTTGATTCTTCAAGATGTCCATTTAAGAAGGCAGTCTTCAAATCCATTTGATGGATATTAATCTTATGGATTGTAGCAAGAGAAACTAGTGTAAGAGATTTTAGATAGATTTGCATAGGTATAAAAGTAATCAAATCCTTTCTTTTAACTAAATCCTTTGGCTACTAGATTGGCCTTAAACTTAACAATAGAAACATCTTCCATCATCATTTTTATAAAGACCCACTTACATCCAATGGTTTCACATCCTAGTATAATCTCACTTAGGATCCAAGTATGATTACTCCTAATGGATTTCAGTTCATTATAAATTGCTTCCTTCCAAAAAACTAGAACCTATAGATTTCATGGCATATTCATAGGTACATGTCTTTTTCTTCAAGTATGGTGTAGAAGTTGAGACGATTGTTCATATCAACTTTAGTCCATTCACCCCAGGTCAATGGGAGGCTCATTAACAATGATTTCATGTTATACTTCAGAATAAGTTGAATCTAGAATAGTGTTCTTGAATAGAGGAAGGACCTTCACTAAACTGCCTAGGAACAATTTCTTAAGAGGAATAATGGATTAATAATAGAAAACAACCACATATTAGGTATCAAGATTAGAGATGGTTTTAGTGTCGAGGATGTCAAATTTAATTAATAGGAATATATTGGCATTAATGTTTTCACATATCCAATTAAGACAATATCAACAACTTTAGGTCCCAATTTTCTTTTCTTATTATCAAGGATTTTCTTTTGGTAGATACCCACACACTTGAAATATTTCAAGTAAGCTTTCTTGCTAAGCCAAACTTCATAAGTTTTTATTCAACATGTCCACAATGAACAAAATTGGTAATATAGTTGGCAATTTTGAAGAGCTTTCCCCACTGTCTATAACTAAATACAAACTCGGAAACATTCATTACCCATGTCAATCAATGTCCTATTTTTCCTCTCAGCTAGTCGATTCAATTATTGATTATAGGGGGCATTGGTTTCATGTATAAGTCATTTGTCCTCATAGAACTTGAAAAATTCATTAGAACTGTATTCACCACCTCTATCAAACTGATATCCCTCAAAATTTTTGTCTGAAATAGGGTCACTTAAGGATCAAACTTTAAGTTTATAACCCAAATCCCTTGACATGTCGGTAAAATTGTATGGGGTTCAAGAAGTGAGATGGGGTCAAACATAGGGACATCGGGAGGAAGTCACCTAAGATTTGGTTGTTACTTAGGTAAGTAAATTGAATGGTAGATATATGCAAAATACTAAAACAATTCCAAGAAAACAAAACAAAATAAAATAAAGAAAGAAGATTCTGTAAAATCCTCTTAGTCAGGAAAATGTGTTCTTGGACCTATAACCACATATCATTAAATATGCACATCTTGTTCTCTGGCATGGACAACCTTGGAACACTCTAGGAAGTAACTATCATCCCAACCAATTTGTACTATGGAAGCTACTCCTATGGGGGGTCATCCCACTCATTCTCGTCAAAGATGACTAAAACCACATTAGAATCCTAATACCTCTCTCAAGGACCATGCAATAACTATCCTAACTAATTTAGATTTCCTCTTGGATCCAAAACAACCAAGAGTGTTAGGAGTGGCAAAGGAACTACTGGAATCTAGACATATCGAATCCAAGTAGGGTTGGACAAATCATAATCAGTTTTATTGTGTTTGACAATACTTATCTAACCTTGGATTTCATGCAGATCCTCCTATAGAGCTTGTCTTCTTGGAGTTTGGACCAAACTACCTCATCTAGCCATTCTTACCACTAATCTATCTAGGTAATTAAAAAAGAAGTTCATGCAAGAAAGATATCAATCATAACTAAAAAGAGAAGATAGAACAATAACATGATATATATGAATATTAACTACTTGCTTAGAATAAAAGTACATAAACATGCTTATAACATTCTATATAGCCAAGAAGGAGATCAACTAGCCATAGAAAATTATATTTTGCACCAAACATAGATGGAAATGCATTGTTTGTACATAAAAAATGAATAACATTTGAAGAAAAGAGGAAGAGGAAGAGATTACCCCATGGAGGATAGGTTTCTCTCACTCCTTAGCCTTCAGATGGGTTGGACCTCATCCTTTGCACCATTCTCTTTGGGCTTCTAGGCTCCTTTCCCTCTTTTCTTGTTGAGTCCATTTTGAACAACAAATTGTCTGGATAAGCAGTGACGAACCCCATATAGGTTCAATGAACTAGGATTGGTTTGTTTGGTGGATGGATGTATACGAGGTGGAAACAAATGAATGAGTGGAGGATGGAGGTGGTCAATGTAAAATGGTGTTGATTGATGGAAATGAACACACACTTATGGAAATGGATGCAGGGTGAGATTGTTAGCCCTCTCGGGCCCTGGAGCTCTAAGACGGGGGTTTGAGGACTAAAAACGCAAAAACTTTGACCTGGTGGAAAAGGAGGGGTATTTATAGTGGTAGGTGACATATTCATAAATGGGGGAAGAGTCGACCAGGTTTGGACGAATTAGGTCAATTTTGGTAGGACTATTGGATATGTGAACGTATAAACTCAGCTTAATTTGGACAAATTGTGGACAATTTTTTTGTGGCATTGGTCTTTTGGCCATAAATATCCATCTACTCTGTGAAGTTTTTAGTTAGTTTCATCGGTGATCACCTTCTTTGGGTTCCATATGTGGTCATCATAGGTGGGTACTGTCGGGAAATATGGCATCAGATATAGTAGTGGAAACAAAAAGTTAACTGTGATATTCCCCTTTAAATAGTAGAGCATGTCAACAACTATGTAATGTGAAGGAGGGTTCACAAGGTTTATACCTGGTCCTGGAGCAAGTCCAGAGACTATCTCTTATTGTATCATGCTTCAGTTTTCACTTAGACGGTGTCTGAAGCCACCTCCTGGTTGATCACCATGGACGGTGGTTGACTTTGTACCCCTAGAAAGTGGAAAAGGCCTCCTCGCCTCTATAGTAGTCCACATGGACCACTGGGTACTCTTGTCATTCTAGATGAATGGAAAAGAAGGATTTGTCCCTTCTAGTCATCATGCTAGAATTGACTTGCTCTCCCAATTGTCTCTCCTTTGTTGTTCCTCCCTTTGACGGGTAGAACTTAATCGGGTTTTCATGTTACCACAACTGTGAGAAGATAAAAATTGTCAAAGCTTATTATTGTATGTCTAGAAAGGCTCAACTACCCCTCTATTTATAGGAGGCTCAGGGTCAGGAGTTCTAGTTTGAGCAGGAGTTGAAAGGATGGAATGTCATGATTTCCCAGAACATGCAAATGTTGAAACGGTTGTTTCACTGCTGAACCAATCGATTCACATATGATACGATCATTTCAACACTTGAATTGGCCATTTCATTATGTCTCCTATTTACAATTGTATTGGAATTTAATATTTGATTAATGTATAATATGACGTTAACATCAATCGTTGATCTAATCAATTGATCAACCAAACAGTTGGATCACTTTTTGAATGGTCAGTTCACAGATCTGAGCTGACTAGTTCACTTACTAAATCGGTCCTTACAGAGTTCTGATTGCCAATGCTGGTTCAAATTGACTTGACACTTGATTTGATCGGTTAAACACTTACCGGTTGGTTCACTATCTAGTCAGTCAACTTTCAACCTTTGTTGTTTAAATTGAATCCCTAACACTATATTAATCAAGTTAAACATTGTTCATGAATAAACTCCTATTCCAGGTGTATCCTATGTGTGTGACCCTCTAGGTTCCAACTTACATTAGCGGTGAATGTTCATAACCCACTTATGTCATCACAAGCAATGAATGGTATCTAGCAAGAAATCATTGCTAACCATGTAACCAAAAAGTTGGAGAACAAATTCAACCTACAATCTATGATTGGTGATACTGTGATCATATAGTTCCTATGTCACTAATATCCATATTAAACTCAAGGCATGGAATCATCATTCTCTTTGACGTTCAATCCATGTTCTTTGAACTAGAGAAGACTGTCTTAGATATATGTAAGCTCAATATCACATGTGCATTGACATGCATTTCTCACTCTCACTTATCAAGCGGATAGGATGTCAAACTCATGTAGAAAGGAAAAATCACATCTACATCACTCATAGTCATCCCCATGTGTCACAATGCACCCAAGCATCACCTTTATGGAAACCTTTATTCAAGGTCATAGTAGATGATGTCAAAGTACATCAAACTAATATGTGATGAGTGTAGTAATTTTAGGTATAAGAACCACAATCATCACCATCACTATGAGAGATAATTCTGAATACCAAACTTGGTTTCCATGCATCACTCAAGGTGGGTATTTTTAATACATTGTTATATAACAAATATCTCTGTGTTTGGTTTCATATCACATATCATGACTAATGAGATTCTGTCATCAACCAATATACATTCTAGTTTTATGTATTATTGTTGTCTATCAGCCTTCCACAATAACATCCAACTAGGGATGCAATAAGAGTGTATATACTCTTAACATTTGTATGGTCTCATTTCTTTGATACTTAACCTAAAGACATACATGATTTAGTAACATCATTCTTTAGACATTTATTATGTTACATCATTATATCATAACTAAATAAAATAGAATATATTGGAAGATTGTCTTTATAATTAATCAAATCGTTTGCAAGATATGTCATTACAATAAACATGTGATTGGCTCTCTGGGCATACATACCAACAAACTCCCACTTATACTTAGAGATAATCACCCATAAACTTAATCCCAAGTGATCTAAGATTACCTTCATTCTTTTGCTACATAAGTGCTTTTGTTAAGGGGTCAGCCACATTGCTTTCAATGGGTACTCTACAAATCTTTACATCACCTCGTTGTATAATCTCTCATATGAGATGACCTTCATGCTTCTTCTATGGAAGTGCTTTTGTTCCTTATCTTTTGCAATATCTCCATCGTTGTCACAATATAGCTCAATTTCATCCTTGATGCTTGAAACCATCCCATGTTTAGAAATGAATTTCTTGATCCAAACAGCCTCCTTTGCTGAATTGGATGCAACAATATACTCAACCTCTATTGTAAAATCAACAACTATTTCTTGTTTGGAACTCTTCCATCTTACAACTCAGTTGTTGAGGCAAAACACAAATCTAGATTGTGATCTATACTCATCTTTTTCAGTTTGGAAGCTTGCATCGGTGTAACCCTTTACCATCAAGTCTTCCTCACCATCATAGATAAGAAACTGATCATTAGTTCTTCTCAAGTACTAAAGGATGTTCTTCATGGTAGCCTAGTGAGATTTATAGGGATTTGACTGATATCTACTCATCATGCTCAAGGCATACGAGATATCCAGATGAGTATATAACATTTTGTACATGATAGATCCAACTACAGAGGCAAATGGAATCTTACTCGATCGCTCCCTTTCTTCACAAGAATTAGTACATTAAGCTCTACAGATACTAACACCATGAGACATGGGTAGATTTCCTCTCTTTGAGTTCTCCATGTTGAACATGTTCAACACTTTTCAATGTATGTTCTCTCACTTAGTTCAAGAAGCCTTTTAGATCTATCTCTATAGATGTTGATTCCTAAGATATCAGATGCTTCGCCTAAGTCGTTCATAGAGAATTTATTTCCTAACCATGTCTTTACATGTGTAAATTAGGAATGGAATTCCCCATCAATAGTATGTCATCCACATACAATATGAGGAATACAACATGCTCCCACTAACTTTCTTGTAAACACATGGTTCATCTTCATTTTCACTAAAGCCAAACTCTTTGACTGTTTTTTCAAACTGAATATTCCAGCTCCTAGATGATTGCTTCAATCCATAGATTGACCTATGTAGCTTGTAGAATTTATTTGCATCCTTTTGATTTATAAAATCCTCGAGTTATGCCATGTACACATCCTTAAGAAGATTCCCATTAAGGAAAGCAATTATAACATCCATCTACAAAATCTCATAGTCATAGTAAGCTGCAATGCCAATCATGATCCTTGGACTTAACTATGGCAACTGATAAAAAAGTTTCATCATAGTAAACACCTTAAACTTGTTTGAAACCTTATGCAACCTATATTCCCTTATAGGTTTGACTTTACAACCATGTCGATGTTCTTCTTGAAGACCCATTTGCACCATATGGGTTTTACCCCTTTAGGTGGATTCACCAAGTTCCATATATTGTCAGTGTACATGGATTCCAACCATATCTCATGGCCTCAAGGCACTTCTCAGATTCTAGACCCTCAATAGCTTCTAGGTAGGTTGTTGGCTCATCATCTATGACTAACTCACTACCTTCTTGAGTCACAAGATAACCAAATCTTTCAGGCTCAAGGCATGTCATACTAGTTCTACGAGGTGCTTATGTTACATGAGGAACTTGAAATTCCATAAAATTTTGTGAGTCTCCTTTTTCCTATTGTACATATACATGTTCAATATTTTCTTGTTGGTTTTGAACCGCTTAGAGTACTACTTTTCTCCCACTGATTCTTTTGGAAATAAATTCCTTTTTAAGGAATACACCAGTCCTGGAAACAAACACTTTGTTGTCAGATGGAGTAGAAAAGAAGGATCCCCTCGTTTCGCAGGGATATCCATCAAAATAACATTTATCAAATTTGGGTCTGAGATTTTCAGAATCATTTTCTTCACATAAGATTCATATCCCCAAATCTTCATAAAAGACGCATTGGGAAGTTTGCCATACCATATCTCACATGGTTTCTTTTAAACCAATTTAGATGGTATGTGGTTAAGTGTAAACACTATGGTTAGTAGAGCATGTCCCCATAAGGAAGTTGGAAGATCAGCCAAACTCATCATTAATCACACCATACATAGCAGTGTGTGATTCCTTCTTTTTGATACATCACTATTTTATGGTGTTCTGGGTGGAGTCCATTTTGAATGATACAACAACCTCTCAGAAGGCCCTCAAACTCTTGGCGTAAGTATTCTCCACCTCAATCAGAATGAAGTGCCTAAATACTTTTACCAAGTCGGTTCTACACTTCATTCATGAAATCTTTGAACTTTTCAAGGGTTGTTAACTTAAGTTTTATTAAGTAAACATAACCATACCTACTGGAATCATCATTAAAGGTAATGAAGTATTGGTAACCACCTCTAGTATATGTTCTAAAAGGCCCACATACATCAATATGTATGAGTCCTAATAGATCACTTTCCCTCTCACTGTTTCCAATGAAGGGAGTCTTTGTCATCTTTCCCAACAAACAAGATTCACGTGTCTCTATTGATTCAAAATTAGAAGAGCCAGATAACCATCTTTACAGAGTCTGGAGATCTGTTTCTCATTTATGCGCCCTAGACGACAATGCCAAAGGTATGTTTGGTTTGAGTTATCAAGTTTTTATCTTTTGGTATTTACATTATACATGTTTGTCTCCAGATTTATCAAGTATAGACCATAAGACATTGGGGAACTACCATAAAAACACCCATCTTTACTAATAGAACAACGACCAATCTTTATGAGAAATTTGAATATGTTCTTGTCTAAACAAGATATAGGTATGATGTTCCTATCAATTGCAGATACATAATAGTAGTTCTCCAACTCCATTATAAGCCCAGTTGGTAGAGATAGATTTTAGGTTCCAACTAGACTAGAACCAACACTTGCTCCATTAGAAACAAGTAGTTCAACCTCAACTTCCTTCAAAGGTCTACATCTTTTCATATCCTTCCCATTTGAGAAAATTTGCACTCCAGATGAATAAGCAGTGAAGTTAATCTCAATTACTTATATACAATAAGTATAGATATCTATCCCTTGATTCATCTTCCTAGGTTTCCTTACCCCTCATCCTTATTTTGAGTGCAGAAGACTTGGATTTCAACTTAGCCTCAGAACAGTACTTGGCCTTGCCTTTGTCCATGGGCTCTATTTTGTTGATCACTATCACGGGTTTGTCCTTCTTCGTTTTTTCTTTGACATTTATCAAGATGTCAAGTAACTGAGACATCATTTTAACCATGTTACTCAAGTGATAACACTTAATAAACTGGCTACATGATTCATGCAACGATAGAAAAATCATATTTGTGGTCAACTCTTGACCTAAAGGAAATCCCAATCTCTCTAGATTCTCCGCATGCCCAATTATATTAAGCACATGGGGATCTACTTGATCTCCATCTATTAGTTTGCAGTCAAATAGTGCCTTAGAGACATTATACCTTTCTTGTTGATGTTTATGCAACTCATAGTTCATATAGATAAGAACAAGGTTCTTGAAGTCTATGACATCATTGACATGCTTCAAGTAAGCATCCATTTTAGCCTTATGAAAATATGGAGTGGGTTCGACTGTCACAGGTGTTTTGGGGACATAGACAATGCTTCTCAAAGTCCTAAACCAGTTATAGAAGTATATCTTGTTTATATTCTCCTTCATAAGGACTTATAATAGTAATTGTGAGTTTTCCATTTATATCTACAAGAAAAATTTATTCTTTGTCAAAATACTTTTGATTTTTTTTGAAAATTTTAACGATATTAATTAGGTCCTTAATTAACAATCACTCCAAATATTTTTTTCAAATTGACATCCCTCACTACTAATTTTGAAGACTACAACGTACAATCTTCTAGTGAGCTAAGATCCAAAAAATTAAGTCAATACCCAACCAATGTTGGCACTCATGACCATTTATTAAGGTAGGCAACATTTGCCAATTACATCTCATGCAATTCTTAAATAGATGGTATGCATAACTCCTTGTCGTAGTCCATTTCTATGCTTCTAGGCACTTAATCCTATTAAGGTCACCTAGTTAAACCTGACCCATAAGCCAACAAAATAGAATATGCACCCTGCTAGGGTAGACCTACATATCAACCATCACACTTCCATGAGATAGATGTCAGACCATTCTAGGGTGTGCCTATGCTTGGTCGATCAAGATTTTCATTAGTGTTGCTAACAAAAAGCATCTATGATGTGATATTTATTGAGGGATTATATGTTTATATATACATATACATATCCAATCACCACATCATTATAGTGTGCATCATATACATGCTATAACCACAAATGACATATGCAGTTATAAAACACAAGCGATGGTTATGGCCATATTATTGTAATTCCTTGGAGCCACAAGGAAGTACTACCATATAAGGTCCACATCATATGTAGAAACATGTAGTTGATAAAGATTTGTGCTTGAACCAATATAGGTTAATCGTTTCAACTCTTGAGCTGGTCGATTTGCATCCTACTTAGTTGGTTGGTTTCTCAGATCAGACATCTGGTCTCCGATCCAAATGACATTTGGACACCTCCAGTCATTTGGTTGGGTCACCATCTGATCAGTTCGACTCATCTTATCATCTAGCCTCCTTGATCCTCCAACCGATCAATTCATCTTTTGAAATGGGTGGTTCATCTAGTACAAAACATATTGTTTTCCATAACAAGAATTAAAATTATCCTAATCCTATTTAACATATTACATTCTAATAGTGAAACCTTGAGTTACATTTAAAGGGAGCATGGGTAGGAAAGAACTAATACTTTTATGTATGGAAAAGGAGAGAGAGGCTCGGTATGCAAATTGAGATATAAAATATGAATAACATCCATCCAACCAAGTACAATGATATATGGCTTATTGGCCATAACCATTCTAACATCCACCATGTATACCAATTTTAGGGCAAAAAATGTAAATTGCATATATATATATATATATATATATATATATATATATATATATATATATATATATGTGTGTGTGTGTGTGTGTGTGTGTGTGTGCGTGTGTGTGTGTGTCTGTATGTATATATATATATATATATATATATATATATATATATATATATATATATATATATATATATGTGTGTGTGTGTGTGTGTGTGTGTGTGTGTGTGTTGGATCGCATGTGGTCTTTAATCATATATACATTAATAATTTTAAATATTAGCATCGTGTGCATTAAAATAAATGATGAAACAAAAAATCCAATCATATCGATTAAATCCCAAAACATAGTAAATTGATGTGTCCCTGATACCACTGTTGGGAAATATGGCATCAGATATGGAAGCAGAAAAAAATAATTGTCATATTCCCCTTTAAATAGTAAATCATGTCAACAACTATGTAATGGGAAGGAGGGTTTGCAAAGTTTACACCTAGTCATCGAGCAAGTCTAGGAACTATCCATTGCTTCAACATGGTTTGATTTGCACTTGGATGATGTCGACATATGCCTCCTAGTTGATCACCACAAACGGAGGTTAACTTCATCCTAGTAGTGGGTAGAAAAGGCCTCCTTGTCTCTGTAATAGTCCACACAGACCATCCAGAACTCGTGTCATTCTAGACGAACGAATAAGAAGGAATTGTCCCTTCTAATAAATGTGCTAGCATCAACTTGCTCTCCCAATTGTCTCTCCCTTGTTATTCCTCCCTTTGATGAGTAGAACTTGCTCGGGCTCTCACATTACCACAATTGTGAGAAGACAATAATTGCTAAAGTTTATTGGTGTATCTCTACAAAACCTCAACTACCCCTATACTATAGGAGGGTCAGGGTCAGGAGTTCTAGTCTCAGAGGGAGTTGAAAGGACAAAATTCCAAGAATTTCCTAGAACCTATGAATGTTGAATTGGTCAACTCATTGTTGAACTAGTCGGTTCACATATGAGATGATCAGTTCAACAATTGAGCTGGTTGTTTCACTATGTTTTCCATTCACAATTGTATTGATAATTAATATTTGATTAATGCATAACATGACGCCAGCATCAATCCTTGATCCAATTGTATTGGTCAACCAAACAGTTGGTTCACTTGTAAACTAGTCAGTTCACAAATCTGAGATGATTGGTTCACTTGCATAATCGCTCATTCAAAATTTTGATTGCCAATGCTGGTTCAAATTGACTTGACACTTGAATCAATTGGTTCAACACTTTAACTGGTCGGTTCACAATCCAGTGAGTCAACTTTCAATCTTTGTTGTTTAAATTCAATGCGTAAATACTTTAGTAATCAAGTTAAACATCATTCATGAATAAGCTCTTATTCTAGGTGTATCATATGTGTGTGACCCTATAGGTTCCAATTTATGTTGGTAGTGAATGTCCATAACCAACTTATGATATCACAAGCAATGACTAGTATCTAGCAAGACATAATTTCTACCCAAGTAACCAGAAAGTTAAAGAATAACTTCAACCTACAATTTGTGATTGGTGTTACCATGATCGTATAGTTCTTTTGTCACTAATATCCAAATTTGAATTAGAGGCATGGAATTGTCATCCTCTTCAATGTTCAATCCATGTTCCTTGAACTAGAGTAGACTATCTGAGATATATGTAAGCTCAATGTCACATATTGACTCACATGACATGGCCATGCATTTCTCAATCTCTCTTATCAAATGATCATGATGTCAAACTCTTACAGGAGGAACAAATCCCATCTACATCACTCACAGTCATCCCCATTTGTCACAGTACACCCAAGCATCACCTTTATGACACCCTTATTCAAGGTCACAGTGATGATTTCAAAGTACATCGAATGACATGTGACGAGTGTAGTGATTTTATATCTAAGAACCATAATCACTACCATCACCATGAGATATGACTCTAACTAGAAATCATGGTTTCCATGCATCACTATAAAGGTGGGTCAGTTAGGTACACCATTCTCTAACAATTATCTATGTGTTGGTTTGATATCAAATATCATGACTAATGAGATTATGTCGTCAACCAACACACAATCTAGACTTATGTGACATTCATGTCTATCATCCTTCCGCAAGAACATCCAACTAGGTACATAACAAAAATGTGTATACTCTTAACATTTGTATGATCTCATTGCTTAGGTCCAAAACCTGAAGACATACATCATTGAGTAGCATCATTCTTTAGACACTTATTATGTTACATCAATATCTCATAACTAAAGAAAGCAGAATAAATTGGAAGATTGTCTTTATTATTAATCAAATCATTTACAAGATATGCCATTATAATCATCATATTATTGGCTCTTTGGGCATACACACCAATAGGAACCACTTGTGGCTTAAATTATGATGAGTCTAGAAAATTTGGGGTGGGTTCATGAACCCACCATTTGTTCATCTATGGCTGGATGGTGAGGGTTGTGAAGGTTGATGAAGTGGCCTATTGTTAGACACCATTCGTGATCATCATCATTTGATGTCTAAAAAAAGGTTGATGATGAGCACAATTTATATTAACCCTATTTGGGTTAAAAGAACCTAGATCGATTTCATCTCCAATAGTCATGTGTCGGCAAGAACAAACCCATGTTGATTTTGTACAATCTAGGTCAGTTTCATCTAACAAATGTATGGATGGGAGCAAACCCAGTTCAATTTTGTATGTAGCCTGGCTGATTTCATAGTTTTTGGCTATTGGGGATGTGGAGGTCAATGATCATGGTTGATGACATGAAGTCCTAGATGAACTGAAGTCAATTTGATGTGGACCATGTTCGGCTTCTTAGAAATGGAATCTTACATGTTAAAATATGTTAATCCACCCATGTTGAATGAACATAATTTTCCTGCAAACTTTGGTCTATTTTGCACAAAACCTGGTTAATTTCATGCAAATTGTGGTTGGGTTCATGCCAACCCTGGTGTGGTTTGTGGTAAGATTGTCTAAATTCATCCACAACTCTCTAATTTTCTAACTGAGTCACGGGAAAGTTGAGGTATTCTCAGTTTGGTTTCTACAAATCCCAAAATTGGTTAGTTGAGAAACTATATCTTCAAATAGATATAAATTATGAAAAGCTAACTATCAAGAGTTATTTGGCAATATGAAGTATATTTAAAACACAAAAGTATAGTTAATTACTTAGTATTAATGCCTAAATTTGATTGTTGTCATCCACTCCAAGCCTAATCATTTTCTTGTCCTCAAGAAAGACTCAACTAAGAGAACACAAGATAACATCAAAATTAAGCTCGACGATAGATACTAAGGATAGGAAAAAAAATTCAACCTGCAGGCCTCATGAGGCATGTTGTTTCATAACAGACCCCAATTGTTTTACCAAAAAAGTGCTAAAATAAAACCATAGACATCCTTGCATGTTTAAGGAGACTCATTACAATCCAACACTATTAGTTGGATCTTAAACCACCTACATGAGCATTAAAGCGCAACCATTTTAGGTGACTAAAAGAGCAATGAAGGTGAGTAATGAGATGTATCAAGTATTCATGCAATCAAGTTGGGAAGAACATGCCTACCACTTATACATACCTAGAGTTGGAGTGAAAAGAAAAGACTCTAATGACTTTAGAGCATCTAGATCATATCAGAGTGGTCCATGTAATGATAAATCATCCATGTAATCCTGGCCAAATTGCGCAAAGCATTGAGACAAACTCCTCATACTTTGCTCAAACCAACCTTGCTACTGGGATGATCTCATAGGTCTCCTAGTGTATCTTAAGGACTTCTAATGAGTTTTTAGGGTTTCACTATCAGGAAAAACATACTCAAAATTGCGAGCATGGTCATAGACCCACTGTATCCTTAAAGGGATAACAAACTCTCATGCTTTTATTCACACTCAATCTTTTATTTTATGTATTCTAGTTAATAGGCTTGTGTGTTGGGTATTTTCATAATTTTTAGCTCTTTGAGATATTTTGAATTGTTTTTGAAGGTAGCCAAGTATCTTTTCCATATTTTAAATTTTTGAATATCTAGAATGATAAGGTGCACTGACCATCAGTGGATCACAATCCAACTTAATCAAAACTTAAAACCTATCACCATTTTCTTGAGACGGTGGTGAAAATCTTTAGTGTAGTTCAAGGATCATTAGAATATAGTCAAATATATGAAAACATGACTTGGAGTTTGATCATAGTGTAGATTCATCGAATTGGTCTGGAACCCTGGGTCTGTGATTCATAACATGAACCAAGAAGACAAAAATTTTCAAACAATGAATTGACACATAACACTAGATTGATCACCAAACATAAGGAAAGAGTCAGTGATTTGAATGAAGTTGGAGGTCAAGTAAAAAATATGATGATTGGATGATTAGGTGTATGGGTAAGTATTTAACTTATTGAACACTAATATTCTTAATTGGCAAGTCTGCAAATTAAGCAATAACATTTTATTAACCTATAAATGTTTTAGCTATAGCTAGTAAGATGAAAAGAAAAATGATGTGAATATAAGATGGAATAAGTTTAAAATTTTTATATTAAATGTAGGAACAAGGGAAATAAACATGCATGCATTATATGAAATGAAGATATTGAAGGGAGAATAGCCCTATCACCCCTAGATTAAAATTGGTCTCATCCTTGTCTGAGCCGTAAACTTAGGATAGCATTGACAGAATTCATGCATGTAGGGAAAGAAATTTATCAAACTCCTAGAGTGATGCATGTATGAAAACACATATCTAAAAGGTCAAAGGAAAAGAACTATCTACGCAAGAAACCTGAAAAAAAAGATTTATTTTAACAGGAAAGGAAAATAAGACTAGGCTAAGAGAGATGGGGAGGCTTCTCCACAATACCAACACCGAGATCCCAACTGGGATCCCAAATCCTATGTTTTAGGACCAATAACTCATGTGTACTATCAATTGGGCCAACTGTGTGGGAGTGGAATAGGAAAATAGGCATGAACCTTCTGAGTCTGAAGTACAGAAGTAGAATCTGATGCTTTGGAGAATTCATCTCTATGTTGGAATTGAATTAACCTACAATGAATGAGTTCATCTGTGGATCACAATCCAACTTAATAAAAACTTAAAACCTATCACAATTTTCTTGAGATGGTGGTGAAAATCTTTAGTGTAGTTCAAGGATCATTAGAATATAGTCAAATCTGTGAAAACATGACTTGGAGTTTGATCATAGTGTAGATTCATCGAATTGGTCTCGAACCCTGGGTCTGTGATTCATAACATGAACCAAGAAGACAAAAATTTTCAAACAATGAATTGACACATAACACTAGATTGATCATCAAACATAAGGAAAGAGTCAGTGATTTGAATGAAGTTAGAGGTCAAGTAAAAAAGATGATGATTGGATGATTAGGTGTATGGGTAAGTATTTAACTTATTGAACACTAATAGTCTTAATTGGCAAGTCTGCAAATTAAGCAATAACATTCTATTAACCTATAAATGTTTTAGCTATAGCTAGTAAGATGAAAAGAAAAATGATGTGAATATAAGATGGAATAAGTTTAAAAATTTTATATTAAATGTAGGAACAAGGGAAATAAACATGCATGCATTATATGAAATGAAGATATTGAAGGGAGAATAGCCCTATCACCCCTAGATTAAAATTGGTCTCATCCTTGTCTGAGCCATAAACTTAGGATAGCGTTGACAAAATGCATGCATGTAGGGAAAGAAATTTATCAAACTCATAGAGTGATGCATGTATGAAAACACATATCTAAAAGGTCAAAGGAAAAGAACTATCTACGCAAGAAACCTGAAAAAAAAGATTTATTTTAATAGGAAAGGAAAATAAGACTAGGCTAAGAGAGATGGGGAGGCTTCTCCACAATACCAACACCGAGATCCCAACTGGGATCCCAAATCCTATGTTTTGGGACCAATAACTCATGTGTACTATCGATTGGGCTCACTATGTGGGAGTGGAATAGGAAAATAGGCATGAACCTTCTGAGTCTGAAGTAGAGAAGTAGAATCTGATGCTTTGGAGAATTCATCTCTATGTTGGAATTGAATTAACCTACAATGAATGAGTTCCTCTGTGGATCATTCGTGAGGTACCCTTTGAAGTATGAATATGAATGGGTTTACCCAAGGATGTCGACACAATTGGATATGGAGGGAAGAGGCTACAAATCTACCAAAGGATTATATTCTTCATCCTTCATCTTTGAGTCTTAGAATGGATTTCCTAGAGACTCTTCACTATAGAGATATAACATCAAATCATCATTGAAAACGATGCATCCTTATATGAACCTAGATGTGAACCATTCATCCAATGTTTATCCCTTCAAGATTTGTCATTTGTTCCTTATACAATTGGTTAGGCTTTGCCATGTCAATCTATTGCATGTGGATGAAGCTTAGTTCAACAACTTGAAGTGTGTTATTGGTTCATGCCTTGATCTCTATCTTCTCTTGTAGTTTTTGGTCCTTCTTGTCAAGTATGACCTAGAGTGATCCATCTACTCTTAAAGGTGTAAGAACAAGGTGAAGAGGAGTGCATTAGTGCTCTCCCTTCTAAGGGATACCACCCTATTTACCTTTTGGTTGTGGAAAGACAAGTTTTGTTTGGAAATTACTAATTGAAGGTCCATTGTTTTGGTGAACTTCCTATGTAAGAGAGTTGGTATATGGTAAAGTAAAAAGTCCTCATGTATCTAGAATTGTTTAGTATATAATGATTGTGGGGGTGAATATAATTTGGCTAGATAAAGTGCACGAATTTTGATTATTTTGTAATAGTCCAAATCATGGAAAAATTCTAAAGGGTAGGCGGACAATATGATCTGCCTTACTGAGTATAGATCCATGGTTATAGATAAAAAGATAATGAAAGGAAAAGAAAAGGCAAGGTATTTTAGTTCGTACAGACAAGTAAGTGTGATAAGAAATAAAAATTATGCATGTATATACAGGGTTAGTCTAAAATGAACAAAATCTTGGGGAATTAAAAGTGGAAAAACCATGCATTGGCAACATTAACAAAAGTTGATAGTTAGTCAAGGAAGTTTGATGATGATCCCAATAGAGACAAACCCAGGTTGATTTCATCTCCTCTCGTCATGTGTGTGTGGGAGCAAACTCATGTCAATTTCATACAAACCCAATTAGTTTCTTCCGGGTGATGTATAGGTGGGTTGGGAACCTGAGCCCTTTTCTTATGAACCCTGGCCATTTTTGTTCCATCAGATGTCGACTTGTTGTTGTACATGGTGGTCAAAAAGATGAATGATGACAAGATGTTTCAAACAAGTCGGGTTAGTTTCATTTGAACCCTAACTGATCATTTCATGAAGATGAGATGTGTTGCTTGTTGGGATATGCAAATATGGTACGACCTGTGACCAGTTTCACATGAATTTTGTCTAGTTTTATGTGGACCCTAGCCAATTTCATGCAAACCCTAGTGTGGTTCATGGGCAAAATGGATGAACTTGTCCATGTCTCTTTGATCTTTGAGCTTAGTCTCAAGGAAGTTGACATATTCTCAATTTGGTGCCTACAAGTACCAAGGTTGACTAGTTGAACATCTAATTCTTCAAAAATGAATAAATTATGAAAAGTTAAGTATCTATATTTATTTGCAAATATTAGTGTTATTATAGTCACAAAAGTATAGCTCATTACTTAGAATTACCGGCTAAATTATCGTGTTATCGTAGACCTAACTCTCTTAATATTCTTTCTTAATTTTTCTCTACTTGGTTCTTGTATTGAATTTTTCTAATTCTTTGTTAAGTTTTCTAAATATTAACAAAACCAAATTTGGAAAAGTCATCTATAAAGGTCACACAGTATCTCATAGAATCACAAATAAGCACACTATTTAGATAACAAATATCTATGTGATTTATTCAAGTAGAGAAGAGTTCCTATGTACTAATTTAAATGGCTTCTTGGGAAGCTTAAACAAAAATTTGGAATCTATCATAAACATCATTTAGTCTTACGAATTTGTTCTAAGTTAATAATGTATTTAATCATATTTTTATTTACATGCCCAAGACGTGCATGAATAACATCACTGAATTCTCTCATCTAGTGATGTTGCCCCTATCAATGCATCTACCTATCTGGATCTTGAAGCTAAGCACCACCTTCTTCCCCAACCTATGGTTCTAGCTTTTTCTGGTATCTCTTTGTCCCCCTATGTGGCTTCTAGTTCTATGGTTGAAGATGCCATCTTATCATTTTAGAAAGGGACTTCCTATGCATGCAACAACCTTCATGCACAACACCTTATTCACACCATGTGTGGGGCAGATCCAGTTGTTAAACATGAGTTTTTTAATACATTTTCTTCCATTATCAACCTTTGTCTTGTTGGTCATTGTCCTGCCTCTCTATCACCCTATGTTGCTAGTTCTCCTTTGACTCCCTTGCACAACCCTGACAATGGAAACTGACATATCGTCGTGGGTACGACCTAGCGTTGCCTTGTCTCTAAGGTTGCGACGACAGGTGTCTTGTCAGATGTTGTCCCATATCTTAAGAATCATCAATTTGGTGTTGTTATTTCTAGTTGTGTTGAAGCCCTTCTATATGTAGTCACTCACCTTGTTCATGACAAGCAACATTTTACCATTATTAGAATGACATTGGTTGACTTTAGCAATGCCTTCAATATTGTTGATAGATATACTATATATCAAGAAGTTTTCCTTCACTGTCCTACTATTGGACATTGGGTAGAGTTCTTCTATAGCTCCCCAAGTCTCCTCTATGTAGATCAGAGTGAGCCTCTTCTATCGACAGTCAGTGTCCAATAAGGTGATCCATTGAGACCCTTCTTTTTTCTTTGGCTCTTCACTCTCTTATTTCACAATTAAAGGATGAATATCACCTCAACTTGCTTTCTTTCTACCTTGATGATGGAATCCACATTGGGATACCACTGATGTGTCTAAGTCCTTATCTCTTATCCATTCCAAAGGTCCAACCTTTAGTCTTCATCTCCATATTAAGAAGACAGAGATCTTTTGGCCTTCTACTGACCTCGGAAGAGATCTAGTGTCAGGCTTTTTTCCTATTGACAATTCTCAACCAGAACACAGAGTGAAGATTCTATGAGGTCCTATTTCCACAAAACAAAGTTTTGCAACAAGCTTCTCAAGAAATGTGTGACCAAAACTCTTGACATTATGGATCGCTTGTCCTTACTTCAGGATCCACAATGTGAGATCTTTTTTTCTGGTGTTGTGTTGGAATGCCCAAGATGTTATTTGGTGTTTGAACAACACCCCCTACTTCTATTGAGTATGTATTAGATGCTTTTGATCATTGCCTTCGTCATTGTCTATCTCATGTTATTGTTGGTGACGTCCCAGGATTTGGCGACCTTCAATGGTGCTTGTTCACACTTCCTATACATATCAGTGGTTTAGGCATCAAGTCCTCCCATGATGTCTACAAATATTTCTATGTTTCCTCTCATCTTCATTTTGTAGAACTCCAAGACCATATTCTATGTGAGGTTGGCTCTATTCCTATTAGAATCTCCTTTACCACTTCACATGAGGTCATGTGCAATATCTTATCGTCATTTTGCTGGTTCAAGTTGTCGCATACACCTTATGCCACCCCAAAGACCCAGTCTATTTTGGCAGACACTTACTATATAGAAAACAATCATCCAATACTTCATTGCAAGTGGCTTATCATTACCACAATGAGTTGTTCCCATTAATGGCTCCAGCCTATCTATGTCACCTATTGAGTATCGAGCTATCCTCCATTATCGACTCATGATCCCCTTGTAACCCAGTGATGAATGATGCACTTTTTGCAACACTACATACCTTGATGCCTTTAGTGATCATGTTGTTCATTATCGCACATGGCCTAGTTATAAATTTCACTATGACATCACCCATGATGCTCTCTTTGATGTTGTCTTTTGTGTTAGGTTAAAGGTCATGAAAGAATCACATGTGACCATCCTCGGCACAAGGTATGATGGCCTTCACTCCCAACGACCTACTGATATTTTATTATTTGTTTGGATAGATGTAAGACACACATGTGTTGACCTTACTTGAGTTTTCCCCTTGATAGGTATCCTATCAAATAATTTTAAAGTAGGCCAGGCAGCCTCCAATGCCACATTAAGAAAGGTTCATAAGCATTGAGAATCTTGTGAGGAAAATCATCATCATTTGTTGCCTTTCTCTTTTGATAAATTTGGAGCACTTGTTGAAGATGTCATTTCTCTTATTAAGTGCATTCAACACATAACAAATAGGAATCTTATTATACCTTTATCTACCTTCAATAATTATGTATTTTGATCCATAAGATTTTCCATCTAGAAAGTCTTGATAGCCCATGTGACATCCTGCTATCACAAAGATAGCAAAACACCATGCGAAAACATGAGGAACTGTCATAAACATCGTATTACCAAAAATATGGGTTAATTAAAACTGATTGCGGAAAGTAGATAAGGAAGGAACTATTACAACCAGATCCACATCCTGCAAGGAAATATGTTGTATAAATATACATAAACTTGATACATGACCACAACTCATGGGATCTAGATGTCCCATAAGAACAAGAGTTCACCACATGTTTATGTACATAACATACCTAGCCAGGTCATCAACAGGATAAGAAATACATATCAACTATACATCATGAAACCTCATCAAAACACCTCCAAGGACCTGATAGTATAGGCATGACTCTAGGACTCTACTACAAAACCACCAAAACAGCAGTGTATCCACCACTTGCCTTGTACTAATCTTCTTGCTGCTTGGCCGTAACCTCACGACCACCACCACGTCTAGAACGATCACCTAAAAAGGTTTTAAACTAACGGGGTGAGACACACAGTCCCAGCAAGAAACATAACCCCCACTGAAACTATAAAACCTTGGAAGAGCTAGAACAGATAAAGTAGGTAACTGATATAAGTAGATCATATATGCAACATACTGAGCAGAACTATCTCTATAACATCTTACCAGGATATTTAAGAGGCATATAAACATATAATATATGGAACATGATTGACAAGACAAGTCTTATAGGATCTTATCATAACATCTGAGGAACATGTAATATCTACAAGATATAACTAGGGCAACTATACAAACAAGGCCTCAACCAATGTTCCATATTTTTCCCTAAGAAGATTTACTATATGGCTGGATTATGATTTATTATGCCCTGAGGAAGTGAGCTGTAGCGCTCAAATCCAACCTCCGGTTGCAAAACCCAAAGTCGGTGCCATACAAGGTCAATGGAAGAGTCGGACTCCACGACCTCACCTCCTCGTGGTCAGTGCACGAGAACCAAAGTAGGACTGCAGTCTCTTGCTTACATGACCTCAGTCACAGGGTTAGCTCACATCGTCTACCCTTTTCTCTAGCCCGCCTTGGTACAGATCACGACGCTAGTATATCTTGAGCCACGGGCCTATGCACCGTGCTCCTGAGCCATGAACGCATTCATGCTCTATCACACTAAGCCATGGGCATATTCACCATGCTCTTAATACACATCTTGAGTCTACAACTGTAGTTGCACTCTAATCCTCCTATTTTCGGCTAGGAGAAACCCCACATATTCAACAATATGCGCTTCGGGTTAACCCGCAGGAGAACCCGTTTCACCATCACCAACTCCTGACGATGATGGATCTATGGCCAGTGCAAACTACATGAAAGGTTCATCTGTAATTAATTAGTGTATTTTAAGTTGATTGCAAGATTCAACCAAGTTATGTAACATGTAAACATAGATCTCATTATCATGTGTTACAGTGTCACTCTTATTCTCAAAGCCATCAACATCATCTCGATCCATCACAAGGATCAACACTACATGTTACCACTTGGCCTCTTGCCAATCATCAAGATCCATCTCAAGGATCAACATCACAGGGACTCAATCCCATCATCAAGGCACACATTGCCATTCCATGGGTAACACCCATCATATATCACTGGGTTCATCATAACCCTTGATGTTCCACATCATATCATTGTCATGCCATCACCATGGCCTCATTATACAAATGTTACCTGCATGGTTAGAATAAGCATAGAGGTACAATTGTACTCATACAAGGAACATCTTAAACTTATTGCATATATCAAGAGAGTTAAAATTATGCTATTGGATGAACATATCTATGCATGACATTATCATATACAACTTTTCAATCAAGCATTAGGGTTACCAACCGAACACAAGTACAACCTTCACTATAGATATATCGGGTAAGGGACAACCCTCACCAAAGGTATCACAGCCCATAACGTTCCTCACTATAGTTGTATCAACCCTCACCAAAGGTGTAACAATTACAACCAGACCTATCCAGCTGTGTCGGTCAGCACTATCGGCCAACACCCATCCCGGGCAACCCCTATATCGGGCAACACCCAGCAACTGGTAATGGGCAGCTCTCAACCTGTGATGCCCAGGCATGCAATGTCCCATGA
Source organism: Alisma plantago-aquatica (assembly GCA_963693085.1). Taxonomy (NCBI): domain Eukaryota; kingdom Viridiplantae; phylum Streptophyta; class Magnoliopsida; order Alismatales; family Alismataceae; genus Alisma; species Alisma plantago-aquatica. Next base: position 784,771,765 of record OY856411.1, on the reverse strand, counting down.
AAGGCAACGTGTTGCAACAGACTGTTGGGCAGCACCATCCATATCGCTCGTCATAAGGATAGCCCATCAAAACCATATCGGCCAAAGGAACAAGGAAGCAACAAGCTACAAGCGAGCAACACTCTAGGAACCAGCCTATAACGCCCAAGCAACACACCATCATAACGGGCAATGTTGTCTCGGGTGACGCCATGCCAGGAAACGTACAATGCCCCATGACGGGCAGCACTGTGTCGGGCAACGCCCCACAACAATGTGTCTCAACAGGCATTGTCTCATGCCAGGCAATGCTTTAACGGGTAACACCATGGCAGTCAATAGCTAAGAGCCAACATGTATCGCCCAATAGCATCTTGGCTAAGGATCCATGTCGGTCAAGAAGGTCAACAAGACATCCATCTAGCATATCGCCCAAACTCAACCCTAGAAGAGGAATATCGGGAAAGGTTCCAAAGGTCATGATGGGTTGGTCATCTTCAACCTCAAGGCTGCCACCTAGAAACCCTAATAGATCAAGAGAGTTGGCTCACTTCTCAACAACCAAGTGAGAGGGGTTTTACACAACTTCCATCACATATTGGGCAGCAAGGTGGGTCATCACCATATCGGCCAACCCTCCAACCTCAACTGGGTCAACACTGACCAAAGGCTCACCTCTCAAGTCCATGGTAAGAGGGGTATTGCCCAAGAAACTAGAGCATAGACTCACCTCTCAATGACTAAGAAAGAGAGGGGTTTTGCCTACACCACTAGAGTTCAAATTCACCTCTCAATACCAAAGATAGAAAGGGATTTTGCCCCAAGAACACATCACACGCACCATGGAATTAGGAAACCCTAGGCTCACCTCTCAACAACTAAGAGAGGGGTTTTTCCCAAAGAACTCTAATCCAATAGTTCGACCAACAAGGTCTAAGAACACATCTAGACAACATAACCATGTCATAATATCCCACAACGTCAAGGGTACATACTAGAGCAAAGATATTACTAACAAGATAAGCATGGACGATCAAGATAGCATATAAACAAGTAACATAAAAAGAAGGTAATATAGCTAGGTTAGGAGTTATGTAACCCGCCTCAAGCACACTCCTCAAGATCTAAAGCTCCAAGAACCAAGATCCAAGCTCCAAGGCACCACCTTCAGCCACCTCAAGAAGAGAAGAACAACTCATAACCACCATGGCCGAAGAACAAGCAAAGAAGAAGGTGGTACCAAGGGAAGAGAGAAAGATACTCACTACAAGAGAAGAAAGAGCAAGACACACTCTAGGGTTTCGGCCCACACTAGAGGAAGAAGAAGACTAGAGCTAGATCACCTTCTAAGCTCCACCAAGGAGAGGGTATTGGCCAAGACACCAAGTGTATCAGCCACCACTTCCTCTTCTCCACTCCTAGCTCGGCCACCAAAGGAAAGAAAGCAACTAAGGGAACTAAAGAAGCTACTAGTAAGCAAGAAGGGTTTCTTATATACTAAGGGGTGAAGGGAGAGAGCAAGGCAAGGTGGCACCCGACCCTAGCACACTTGTCCTCAGGTCATGCCACATGCTAGCACCCCAAACGGCTTGTCCATGACTTGTCACCCACTAGCAAAGCAACGACCACTTATCCAAAGATGGTGACACAAACAAAGCTAGGTCAAGAGGGTGTGTGTCGCCCAACATGGAAACCCGACACACCATGGTCGATACTAAGCTTGACTGATACAAGCAAGCACTCCTGGCCGATACACCAAGGTCCAACCCAATACAAGCTCCAACAAGGCTCAACACAACTCAAACAAGGCTCAACAAAGCCTAAAGCTACTCAAGAAAAGATCCCAACCCATCCTCTCAACCCTAGAGGATGCAAGGAGAGAGAAAGACATCTCTCAAGGTGACAAACTTGCACACCAACCCTAGAACTTGGGTAAATTGCAAGTTGCACCTCAACCTCTCAACAAAGCACAAACAAACCCTAATCACAACTTCATATGATTAGCAAACATCTAAACGTCATGTTTAGCCAAAGCAAATAGGGTAAGCCCAAAATGGAGGTCAGGGTCTTTACAGCCCAGTTTGTTGCCCGCGCTTCTGGAAAGAGATTCATGCAATTGTCATATTTTGATTTGTAAATATTTTATGAAGAGTATTTACAATAAAATAATGATTTTTATGTTAAAAAATATCCCATTATCATAGTCGAGAAAAACAAAGGAGTGGATATGTAGTCAAGCTTCTACCTCTTTTCCTAAGCTACATGTATCAATGCATTGCACCCTGACACTCTAATGTGAGAATAAGAAGTTGATTTTCCCCAAAATTAATTCCTAAATTTTCTCAATAAGTAGTGAACCCATGATTTTATGCATGTCTCATCAATAAATGTCATAGACAGTCAACTTCTATCTAAGGATTTCACATACATAGAGTAAATAATTAGACTTATTCTTAGGCATAAGCCTCAATTTCTTCCCAAGTAAACAACCATTGTTGGGACTAGAAAATGGATCTCTTGTGTACATCACTAAATCTCTCTTTGCATGTACTTGTAGTGCTTTTTCACTCATGTGCCCAAGATATTCATCCACATACATGGAAAGTTGGACCCATCTATAAAAGTAACTACATAAAGATGAAGATTAGAATCCACAATGTACAACGTGCAACATGATTTTCTTATAGACAACCAATTTTGCATGCCACCAAAATGAGTATTACATTCATGTGATGTAAAGCATAATTGAAAATCAGAATCATGTGCATCTTTAGAAAATGTATTACGTATCTCAACATTACAATGTAGCCATACTTGATCTATATGTGTACATCATTAATCCAATGGGACTTTATCATAACCTTCATCTCCCATATTTTTCATTCAAAAGTATTTTGATTTGTAATAGCTAAAGTATTGTATATTGTGAGAGACATGGTAGAAAGCACAGGAATCATGCACCCACTCAACAATATCACTAAAATATTGAGGTTCTCTAAGTCCCACTCCATAAGTACACATTTGTGTGTCACTAGTAACAACCAAAGATGTTTTGCTATCTACATGTCTTTTTTTCTATTTTTGATCATGATATATTTTTACAACTATATGAAAAACTTATTTATGTTACCAAGCTTCTTGAAATAATGCAACCCACCATGTTTTTTTACTTCGATCAACCTTTTGACTTGCCTCTCACATCTTTTTTGTGACCTTGGGTCATCCTTACTATATCCTCATTAATTTGGGTATTATTGATTACCAGATGTTGTTTAGATTTATCGTTTAATATCTTTTTTCAATTAGTTATTGAAAAACAAGTTAATGCTCAACTTCCCTTCCAGGTAACTAGTAAAACTAATGTCTCCTAAATGTCAAGTAATAAACCAAGAAGTATATTTGTCATGACAAATCATCAAGTGACAAACCCATCATTGCTAGCTAGTTTACCAAGATTTTAAAGTCATTCAAGTGCATTAAAATGTTATCACTTTATTTGAAATTTATATTGGAAATCTTATTAATTATAAAGACCTTAATTCCCATAGTTTCCATCTCACCACTCAAAAATTATTTTAATGAGAATGATCAGATATCATTGATAATATGGTGAAAAATAGCTCATACACTTGTAATACACGGGCACACTACTCAAGGCTCTAGTAGAGTTTCAAGAATGACAAATGGCTCCATAGATTACCACGTTTGAACTGTGTGCTTTGTCCTCACTCAGGTACAAGTTGGGATCAACTTCCCAATTGGTCATTCATCCTAGTACTATTCTAAGTTGAGCACACTTAACTTTGGAGTTCTTAGAGTGGGCTCCTTGAAAAGTACACGATGGTGATATGGGTAGTCCAATCATTCCTGTTAAGATTATTTTATTTAAGGTCTCAAATCTTAGGATGTTACAACCTCTCCCATTTAAACTATTGATGTCCGCCTCAAGGTTCATTTATATGGCCTCATAATATTTCGTCATTTTAGTACGTACCCAAAATGGCCCATGGACACCTAGCTCTCAATCACTATTGACAATGCAAGGGTTTCTACATCATCATGGACATCCCCTTCCAACTTGCCTAGATTGCACAACTTAAGATTGGCATGCCATGTACCCATGGGCCCTACCTACATGAGGGGTTATGGCTCTAATACCATTTATAACACCTAGGCCCACTATCCAAGGCTCTAGTACAGTTTAAAGAATGACAAGCCCCATAGAACACCACATTTCTTTACTGTACATTTTGTCCTCACTCATGCACAAGCTATGATTAATTTTTCGATTGGTCATCCATCCTAGTACTACAAGTTGAGCACACGTAACTTTGGAGTTCTTAGAGATAAGCTCCATAAAAAGGAGGTGCACCTTGGTGATATGAGTAGTACAATCATATCTTTTGAGATCATTTTATCTGAGACCCCAAATCCTGGGCCACCACACACTTCTAATTCATCTTGGTCCAGTCATATAATTTAATGTTTTGGGGATTCGTTTACTTTTCCTATATTGGTTCATGTGGTTCGTGTTGATCAAGATAGTATAAAAGATCTTCCATCTTTGTCTTCTCTGACCAACTGAATTATACCTATTTTATGTTGTTGCTTGCTCCCTCCATTATCCAAAATAATAAAAATGCAAGAGTACCTCTAAAAGGGTGAAGTAGAGATGTGTCTTATGTCGTATATCAGAAAAGAACTATTGAATCATGTAACTTTATAGACTAGCCAAACAATATATCAAAGTAGGAAACAATGTTCTTCATGAATAAAATCATGGCGTAATGAGCAGGATGCAACAAAGAAGCTTGAACAATCAACCACAAGAAGAAATGAAAAATTTTACATGGAACATCTTACAATGTGTGAGGAAAATATTACAAGAGTAACGATAGGAAAATTCAACAAAATATCAAGATCACAAAATGGTTGACTCAAGTTTTGATTTAAAAACTTTACGAAGTGGACTAATGGGGTAGATACCTAAAAGATAACTTATTACAGCTATCGTAGTACTAAGATATTACATGTAAAATGTCCCTTGTAGAGAATACCCAAATAAAAAGAAAAAAATGAAAACATGAAGCACAAGACCCTACATTTTTCTTCATCTTTCTTACCTTGCTATTATTTCTCTTCTCCCATTATCAATTAAAACCATATTAACAAGTGGTGGACCTCGACATGGGCAACGTGTAGGCCTTTTCATCACCCAAAAAAGTTATCTTCACCTAGGCCTTGCCCTCATCTAGATGTGAAAGGAGTAGCTATGGGTATTATATGTATTGTAGTTTCTCTTTAAACAATACATTTTATCATATGTTGTCATAATTTTGCCAAAATTTTCAAATGTATGCAACTTCTACATTTTAGTTCACACGATCTCCTCAAATCCTACTGTTTGTATGGTCAAGTAAGGAGGCATACATAAGCATTTGAATAAGGACTGCATAGGTTGACCTCGAAGTGCATTGGGTCTATGAGGACTGAGGAGTTGTTCACTGTTTGAGCTAAAAATAAATAACACAATTTATCTTACATAAAATAAATTAATCTATTATGGATTCGTCTCACCCATGTTAACCGATCCAGCTGTGAAAAGGGCAACCACTGCTGCTCGGTGTTCTTTTGGAGTGACATGGAGAGTATGGCTCTAAACATCCTATTATTTGGACAGTTGAAGTGTAGAATAAAGAGGAGTGCTGCATTGAGCGCTTTATTTTTATGACGCATATGCATTTATAGTCAAAGGGTTCAGAACAAAAGAGTCAGAGGAAGTAACAAGGTTGGGCATACCCGTTATATGGTGTGTCGCCTCTATGGGATGTCCCAAAATAATCTTGAGCAGTGGCTAGATTAGTTGAAGAAGAGATAGTGGATAGGTCACCAATGTGCCACTCAGAGGGTGCAGAGGTTATCATGTTATTGTGGAGGGGAGAATCATTGTAATATTATGCAGCTTAAAGAATGTGTTTGTACTACTCATTTGATAATGAGATATGAGAAGTTTGAGGAATTTCCTATAGTAGAGTCAATGTACAACTAGGTAGTGGGGTAGATGGTTGGCCAACGTGGGAAGGTATTTGGGCGACATGGGTAGAGCCTCTGTCACATCCTCTCCCATAGTGGACTGGATAGCCATGTTTTAGATGACATACGTCTTTGGTGTTGCCTAACTTGCCACAATAAGTGAACTTTTGTCATCATCCTCATCCACGACTACGGCCTCTGGCCGCCACAGCTATGTCAATAGAAGTTCAGATTCAGTAGTGTGAGCGATGTGAGGAGCAATCATCTCAGACTAGACCAGGCATGCATATTCCTGGTCTATGGATGGAAGAGTTGCACCAACCAATAGAATCGTAGAACAATAATAAAATGAGGATGTTTTGAGAAAGCGCCCAGTAAGGAGAGTTTTCATCTCTTTCCTAACCTCAGAGAGGTAGTTGGAGATAAGAAGTTCAGCTGGTTTGACTGAGCCTTCATTGCATCATAGTACTTTGACAAGTGACAATCCCTTTGTTGCTCGAAGAAGATCGTGTCCATGGCATTGTAGATGCACGAGCAGTTGTCCTCATGTGTTAAGAACTGCTTTATTCTTCTCACATTGTCTTGGCGCACTTGTGCCACATGTACTTGATGACAATTTCACGCTCCATGCATCCCCAGAGCTGGGAGAGAACCTAGTTGTTGTCTGTAGTACAGGCGGTATCGGGCACGACATGGGCATCCCCAGTGCTAAACTTGAGTTTACTCCAGATTTGAGAAATATTTGAGCAACATTCGTCCACAGAAGCAAACTGTCATTATTGAGTTTGACAACAATAATATAGATTATATCATTATAGATTATGGTGGGCGTTGGCTTGCCAACATCACTCGTGATATGGCAATGACAGTACTGGAAGAAAGAAGAGCACAGTACAAATAGAAAGCAAAATGTACCCAAATGTAACACAGTATAAACAATAAAATAGAAATACTATCGGAATAGAAACTCGATAGAAAGAAAGCAATACTATCAGAATAAAATTTAATAGAAAGATGAGTGCCACTATCAGAATGGATCTCAGTTAAAAAATATAAAAATTGCCAAATTAATATCACGATAGGATAGATGAACCAAAAAATCCTCAATTTTTAAGAAAAACACTCAACTCTTTCACATGCAGAGAATAATAAATAAAGCTTTACCCATTTTTGTTTTGGAGCTTTACAAATCAACATGGGTCTTTGTCTCACTTTTTTTTGCTTTTTTTTGTTGTTGTAATTGTTGTAGGTGACCAGCGGCACAAAGACGCCGTCACGACGTCAATGGAGCGAAGTAACGATCTAAGTACGCCTCCATAATAAAAAAAAATTGACTGAAATAAGTTTCTTTCTTAATGATTTAGAAAAAAAAAGATCACGAACTCACGATCATGCAAATGAGTTGTGGCTCCTTCACCAACTCACGATCATGCAAATAGAAGATAACGCTGCGGCTCCTTCACAATTCACGGAAACAAATTGGAAAATAACGCTTGGCCACTCATGATTATGCACGGATACGAAGCGGAAAATAAAAGCTTGGCTACGTGAGGCAACCTAGCGGAAACGCATTTAAGGGAGAGGAAAGGAAGGGATGGGGGAGATTAGGGTTACGTCAATGCTTCTGATACCATAAAGAAATGTTTTATTCAGTAAGTAATATTAGAGAACTGATTCACTTATATATAGGTTAGGGAATATATGCGCTAAATAGAAATAAGGAAAAATCATAATGGATTTAAATCCAACTAATTAATTATACTAACAATAAGCATTTAAATAAGGACCACATTGGTTGACCTTGAAGTGTACTCAGTCTAGTCTATTAAGAATGAGGAGTGTTGCATTGTCTGACCTAAAAACAAATAATGTAATATATCTTACATCTATACGACTATAAAAGGAGAGAGTTCTTTTAACTATTTACAATCATGCCACTCTGAGCTTCCTGACCAACCACCAGAAGACAACATTTTGAATTGTTATTCTCTCCATTCAATTTTTTTCCACATTTTTTCTCACTTTTTATTCAATTTTTATTGATTTAGACTCCAACTAATCCCCATGTTTTCCTTGACTCTCTATGATATCCTCTAACTATTCCACATATTTGCAGACCCTTTCCGCCCACTCTCTCCTCTGCACATCATATGAAGACATCTATTCTCTCTAGCTTTCCTACAATGACGAAACGTTTCAAAAGATTATAAACACCCATTTTTTCTTCCTTAATTACTTCCTACGCACACATTTTGGTAAACTGCCTCCCTCACAAGTTTTCAATCAGTTTACCTCAAATCCCTCTAACTAACCACGATGACCATTCTTATCTTCATTATTCTCCCGTCCTTGACCAACAAAATGATACGTGAAATTCTCTTTCTTTCCTTTTTTAGTCTTGTACTTTCATCCTTCATGCTCCCGGCAATACCAAAAACCACTCCCTTCTCTATTTTCCCATCCCGTCCTTGACTTTTGTTAACTATGTTTATGACTTGTCTTTATTGTACTTGCCGTGTGTTATTGGTTAACATCTTTCCAATTCTAAAATTCAACCAACGTCATTGGGATATCTAGAATCAGATAAGGTGTAATCCAGAAAACATTACTCTTTTGATCGGTGCTTGTCGGCCATTGTCATGCCTCGACAACAGAATCAAGGCACATTTAAATAAGATCACTGCACAAATATTTCTCATTCCGACTACAATAGGCATTCCCCATAATTGATGCGAGAGCAGGCTTCATTATAACGTTTACGTATCATTTTGATGGTCTTTTATCTTTCACAGTTATTGGTCATTTTTTAATAACTATTTTATCAAGAACCAAATTTCAAGCTTAATGGAAATAAAACACTGTTCATCACGCTCTATAGGCTCCTTTAAATGTGTCAGATAACAAATATAGCATTGGCGTTTATAATTGAAGGGTCAGATATTTAATGGTTTGTATTAGTGCATACTTTTTTCTTCCATTATACTTCATGTAGATGTTATTACTTTTTCTTACATATATTCGATAGATTCTTCTTTTATCATTACATTTATTTTTATTTTTGACGTAATTCATTGTTGAAGTTTACAGTCTGTTGCATGCTTGAGTTTCTTCTTTAGTTCTGATAAATCTTCTGTTTCTAGAAATCTTATATGCAACATCACTTTTTTTTTTGACGTAATTCATTGTTGAAGTTTACAGTCTGTTGCATGCTTGAGTTTCTTCTTTAGTTCTGATAAATCTTCCGTTTCTAGAAATCTTATATGCAACATCACTTCTTTGTTTATCGCATTCTTTCAAGAGGGTGGTTTTAACCCTCCAACATGTTGAACTATATTTATTTTTTCTTCACATTTTGTTTGATCTACAAGTAGAAGATTGGTAACACCATGGACAAGTGACAAATGTCATTTTTCTTTGGTTTTATATTTTATTGTGCTTGAACAACTAGCCAACGTTGTTCGTCACGTGCCATTATTGCATTATGATTTTTCATTTAATAATTCAAAACATTATTTGGATCCATGTGTGCAATTATACCTTCTTGATAGTTGTTACCACAATCATGTTACAAGACTGTGCACACAAAATTTTAGGCGTTCTATTCTCCAAACTATTTCAAATCACCTACTCCATTCAAATTGACGCCTCTCTCCCCTCCCCACCCACAATGACTATCTTTCACTCTCTCTTTGAACTGTCTCACAATTCATTTCTCCTCTCCTGATTGAACTAACAATATTATTCCATTTTTAAAATCCAAATCACTGTCTATCTAGCCAAATCTTTACATAACCATTTTTTTTATAAGTAGTCCATGCATTAATAATAAAATGCTTACAAACAGAGACGCCTGTAAGCATGAGATAACAAGATGTTTCATCCAGGGGAGCACATACGAGGATGTGGACCCGAGTTCAAATGTAGAAAGCACAAAACTAAAATGAGCAGGAACGGGAGAAAATAGTATTTTTGGGGGAGGCACCCCTTAACATTAGGCCTCATCAATGAGATGAAATAGAAAAACTGATATGCTAGGCAAGTTATGCTTCTTTCAGCCTAAGACCCCAGATATCTAGATCAGAATCCAGTGTCATGTGATATGATGTCTTCCAACGAGTAGCACCCTCCACTGTTTTGGTCTCCAAAGGTGTTATCCCGATCTTCATCTACTCCCAGCACCTGTGTTGATGTGGAAGTCAGTCCTGTAATGTAAATTTATGTACAAAGAATGTTCAATGTCAGTTAGTAAAATATGTATTGGTCGATTTGTGTTGTTATATTTTCTCTATTTTCTTTCTAGCCAGATGTAGAGGGTGTTAATCAGATCTGTAGGGGGGGCGGTTATTATGTTGTGTTAGAGGTTTTAAACGTGTGATATGGTTAGGCAAGAGTATATTGCTAGTGATGTTGTGTGGTGGGGATAATTTTTATAAGAATTGTAGTGTGAAGGGGAAGCTAGTGAAGAGGTGTTGTGTAGTTTCTTCTGCATCTAGAGAGAGGTAGCATCTGGTAGGTCCCTGGAAGCCTCTTCTGGTGATGTGATGGCCTGTTGGAATCCTATTATTTGAAAGGAGCCAGATGAAGATTTTAAATTTTGTGGCCATTTCTCTTTCCATATGATTTTCATATATGATATGTGTCTTCTATAAGTTAGGTGCAAGTAGGAATCTTTTAGAGAATATTTAGGTCCCCAAATCCAAGAAATGTAGTTGGCAGTATTGTTTTCCTGGTCTTGGATGATGTCTAGCAAAGTATTCTCATGAAGATTATTAGTGAGGCAGAGCTTGAGAGAGTTTTGTCAATTGTTTGTAAGGAGTTTCAAAGCCCTGACAATGTTGAGATTTTTCAAGGATGGAAGAAAATGGAAATTGCATTTCAGGTTTTGTATGGAGTTATCTTAGAACCGAGGGTCTCTCCAAAAGTTGATGTTTAAGTAGGTGTTTGTGGGGAGTTGATGAGGTGAGTAATGATGTCCAAGTGTTTATTTATAAACCTATAAAGTGGAGATGCTTTGCAGTTACTGATTTTGTGCCAAGGTGGTTTATGTTTGTAGTATTTGTCAGGGATGAGAGTTTTCCAAATCTTGTCTATATTTGTAGAAAGAATATTTATGATCTTGGTGATGAGGCATATGGCGTGAATCTTAATGTTTATGATGCCCCAACCACCATATTCAACAGGTGCTATAAGAGTGTCCCAATTTACCAAGTGGACTTTGTGTTTTTGATGTTCTTCGTTGAAGTGATTCCAAATAAATCATTTCCTGATGGAGTCAATGACCTTAAGGGTTTTTCCTGGTAGGGGAATGCAACTGAGGAAGTGTGTATTTATCGGTGCAATGAAATTGTTGAGGAGGGTGAGGCATCCCACAAGGTTGAGAAAGTGGTTGGTCCAAGAGAAAAGTTTGTGCTTAATCTTTTCAATGATGGGGCTCCATAGGGAGTGTGTGATAGAGTGTGGAGATATGGGAAGACCGAGGTAGGTTACTGAGAATTGTTCAATCTTTCACTTTATGAGAGTGTTTTATCTGTCATTATCTGTCAATAAGGTCGGTAGAGGTGTTGATACCAATGATGGAAGATTTTGAGAGGTTTATTTTGAGGCCAGATATGTATGAGAAAAGATCAATGATGTGAATGGTGTTAATGATGGTGTTGTCTTCTGGTTTAACCAGAATCATGATATCATCCGTAAATTGGACAATGTTTTCATAGCATTCTGTAGGTGAGAGATGAGGCCTTGTGTTGTACCAAGCTTAATCATGTTGGTAAGAATGGAGGTAACAATGATGAACAGATAGGGGGAGAGGGTCTCCTTGTCTAAGTCCATTTTTGTTATGGAAGTGACCAAATGGGGATCCATTGATGATGGTTGAGAAGTGATTTGTAGAGATGCAAGCATATATCCAATTATTCCAAATTTTTGGAAAGCCATATCCAAACATTGTGTAGAGGAGGCAGTCCTATTTAAACTGTTCGCAATTTTCTTTCCTTTACTTGCTATTTATTTTCCTATTATCCTAACTCCCACATTTCGATCACTATCTCACTCTCTCGTTCCATGTTTGGAAGCATGAGAAACGATACCCAAACATCCTAGGGATTTACTATCATATTAATACTAAATTTTTATTTTAGGTTTTCATATATAATGCCCCACTCACAAAAAATGAAATCCAACACGATATGAAAATTATTTCTCATTTAACAGTTAAAAGAAATATTTTGATGCATGTGTGCCTTCTATTTTCCACCCACTCCATTCAAACGGATGCATCTTCACCCCCTATATCTATCTTTCTCTCTCTCTCTTTTAAATTGTGCCATCTTTCATTTCTCCTATCCTAATTGAACCCACAATAATTATTCTATTTTCAAAATTCAAAGCACTTCCTCTCTAGCCAATCTTTATATACATGTGCATGATCTCCCATTTGCAATGTCACTTTCTTTTTTTTATATAATGAGGAACTCCTCCCGGGATCAGCCACTATTGGACCCCACCCAGTCAAGAGTAAACGCCGAGACCAGCCGTGTCATTGTGGAGAAGCCACTGTTACAATGTCACTTTCTTTCTTTTACTTTATCTTTCTTTTATCTTAACTCTCCCATTTGGATCACTTTCTCTCTCTCTCATGTCTTTGTTGGAAGCACAAGCAATGTTACTCAAACATTGTGAGAATTTACTACTATACTAATCCTAATTTCTCGATATTACATTTCCATATATAATGCACCACTCAATCCATTTATCCTGCATTCCAATAGAATTGCATCATTGACGTCTCACGTTGTTAATCAGATGAGCCATTAAGTTAACAAAAAAATGATATCTAACATGTCTAAAAATACTTTTAACGAGATGGATTTGTTTCATGTACTTTCTCTATTCTATTTTTTCGTTCCATTTAGAAATCAATTTATATGAGTCTCAACACTTTTCCTAAATTGGTATGTTAGAGAGGCATTAACACCACTCTCTTTCCCACTATCCGTGTTGAATCTAGAACTGTGAGAAAGTTACAATTTTTTACATCATCTACTATTTTGCTAATATTATTACTATTTTCCTCTGATTTACTCAAATCATATCCCCACCACTGCCTCTGTGTCCAACTCTTGCTATGTTCGTACATGGTCACGATCGTTTGTCAACTCCATCTCTACACTTGCTATTTATCTTCCCATAATCCTAACTCTCCAATCTTGATCGCTTTCTATATCTAAATTAACCAATGAACAATTTAGTCAATAAAAAAATGAATTTTCTATTGTCTTGGCCTTTAGGAATGCTTTATTCTCACAAAGTGGAACGGATGGCATAGTTTGTTGCTTAATTTTTGTTTATAAAAATGTAATCAATTTACATGACTTATAAAATGCTACAAATTATGGCGTATTCAGATAGTTCATTATTATTCCATATATATAAGTTCATTTTCCAAGTATCAAAGGAGATAAAGAAACCATGGACGTTAGACAAATAATAATTGATCAAGTATTGTAAATGTTTCTTCTATATTGCTAGAGTTTTTGTAAACATGGGTTTCTATATGGTGAGTTTTACAAGTTTGATGTTTTTTCTAATTAATTAGGAATTTAGAATATGCATGTCAATAATTATTTTAAAATAGTTGTGGATTCAAATATATAGACGTGTTCAAAATCTTAAATGAGAGTGAAAATTATGATAAATATTGCACTTTCCGTTCTACTTAGTATTATTTTTTGACTTTTGATCTTCTCTTATTTCTCCCTAAAAAAGTGATCTTATATTGTAGTATGTGCAAGCACATGTTAGAACGTCAAAGGGGTGGATGATGGAACGTCAAAGGCAAAGAATGAGTTACTGTATATTATCTATCGTCATCAATTCATTTCTTTATTTTATCAAGGGGGATACGTATTGGTATACGGATATGTTCTCAGATATTGGAAGTGTAAAGAATGAGCATGTGATATGAATAATCAGTTTGTTACATATAATGATAAGAAATATAACAGAAATAAGATATGCACATATGTATATGTCATTAAGTCCATATTAGAACAATTTCTTCATTTGAGTATGTAACTAATAGTTATATTCTACCTCAAAATTATGTTCATAATAATATATTACCTACATAACTACTATTTGAACTTAACTTCTTTTCCAAATAGTGTACTTACTTAAGAACCACACATTACAATCATGACTTAACATTTAATGATAATGGTTTAAAACTGGTCACACATGATTATTGTAGAATCTATATTGAATTCTCTGAAAGTCTTCATTTAAAGGTATTCAACATTTCATCACTTTTTCTATATTTTGGTGGTAGAGTTTTTCTTATCATAGTTCTACATACATTTTAACATGATACACAACTCTCTTTATGTATTAATTATTAAATTATGTGGTACAAGAATATTATCAAAAAATATATTCATGATCTTCCAACCGTCATTTTTACCAAACTTTAGATTTGCTTCAGTATTCAATTGTTAAAAGAGCATTATTTATAATAGATACATACATTTAGCTATATTTAGAAGGTATAAAACATAACTTTCAAATAACTTCTAATATAAATGTAACAAATTTATTAACACATGTATATGAGCATGTGTGTGTTCACTAGTATAACAAATAATCTAGTATGGATCGGCCTCACCCACATTAATCGAACCAGTTGTTCTCCCCGAGTGGCATCGGGGAGTATGGCTCTAAACCGCCTATTGTTCGGCCCAATTTAAGCTGGAGTATATAGTAGGCCCAACAATTAGGCAAGCAACATACCATAACATGAAATAAGATCAAGGTGAGGAAATAATAAAGTTGGAACATGCAATCTCAACCCGTGGCGTGGCACTGCCGCACGACCACCTGTCAGGCGTCGAGGTGCATGCTGGTCGGCTTCTTTGACATGTTATCACCGTTTCTTCCTGGGTTGAGATTCTATGTTCCAACTTTACTATTTCGACAATATTCCGGTAAATCTGAACCATATATTTATCTCAAAAACCCACCTCCAAAAAGATTAATGAGAGGTATTAACGACACAGATTAATTGAAACATGATCGGCACAGTAATTCCGAAATAGTGAATTTCAATCCCCGCGCCACGTCTACAGAAAGGCAACATCGACTATATCATTTACAACAGCAGGGCCAATTGTCCGGTCTCCCCGCGAAAGCACAATCATTAATTCAAAAAATAGGAATATGATACTTGACCAAATTTGAGTTGAGACCATTTTTTTCTGTTTGCTTGCTATAGAACAAATTAGAGGAGGAAAGTAACTAACTTTCTACTTCTATTTTGTTCATTAACAAAGTAAAAGGACAAAAATGGTCTCAAATTTAGTCCAATATGATCCCTATAGCAGAAAATAATAGAAATCCACGGTTCTTTGTTCGTTCAGCCCCCAGGTAGCAGTCCCACAGTCAGCAGATATTTCAGCAAAGATATTTCTTGATGAGAACTGGCTTTGAAACTTGCGAGCAGGCGTGCAGTCTGCGCCCACTGAAGACGACTGCACATAGTACACCAACTTCTCTTTCACAATAGTCAAAAGTACATAGGCATCAAAAGGAGAGGACCTTCTTGAACGGCTGCAACAACGCCAACAACAGATATTTTCTCTCGCGTTGCTAGCGTCAAGAAAGCATTTATGCGGGATTGTGTGTTAATATGAGTGAAATGACTTGATGAAGTAGCATGTAGTCGAAACTGTCGCGTGCCAAGACAAACTGGAGTTGGACAATTTGGCTTACGTCGTGATTAGTTGACATCAGCGGACAAGGAGAAACGAGGGAGTAGGATTTTTTGCCCCTGAATATATATCACTGGAGATTATGTTTCTGTCCACATATGCTTTGCAGTAGTTCACGTAATAAATGTTGTTGTCGGTTTGTAACACATGTTGTGTGTTCGATTTCCGTTACTGAGAACCAGAAGAGGGTACAAAATATAGAAATCTTTGGCATAGCTACAGCTACTTCTTCCTTTAAATAAAAGGGATTTAAAAACCTCGCTATCAAACAATAACTATTAACACGATTTTTATTTATTATGTTTTTTTCCATCAACAAATTTATTTTTTAAAAAAGATTTGTATATGTTATATGTTTTTTCTTTTAAACAATTTTTTTCTAAACTTTATTTTTCTGAAAATATAATTTATAAAAGCATGTGAAATGTATAATATGAAAGTTGTGATGCATAGAGGTTGATTATATTCAGAGTTGAACCTGCCCCAACAAACCCCCCCTGTAACACGCTGAATTTAGGGTTTCAGAACCCAAAGGTGTCTATATAGATCAACAGACCTAGAGATCATGAAAACCCTATCTCAGGTAGAACTAATAGTTTTATAATTTATGAATTCCATGGAAAGGAACGAAAAAATGGTATCATGAAACTTGGGACAACAAAAGATATGATTAAAAGGATATCTCAAATATTTGTTAAGTGGTGAGTGACGACGTTTATTAAATGAGTAAATCATATTAATGAACTTATGAGACTAGATGTTTGTTTATATAGTGGTGTAGTCTAATGAACCTCTGAATATATGTTCTCATCACTTGACCTTGCCTTGATGATCGTAGTTAATATCCAAAGGTTTTATGATTTATTTGGCTATCGATGGAAGTGTTTTTCCTAAGGGAAAGTAATTATGTAATCAGAATGGCCAGATCTTTGAAGTAAGGAGGATACATGGAGCTGCCTATGTTATACCTTAGATGAGAGTTGTAGTTTTTTTTTTTAATCGTAATGTAGTTATAATTATCTAAGAATCCTTTAAGAAATGAGCCCAGGGCAATGGAAGGCTTCTACCTCTATAAACTACAAGTAATGCATGTAGACCTTAGTCTCTAATCGTATACATGTATATTCTGGTTCAAACAGAAATCTAATTGGACACTAGATACCATGGTTTGGAAGACCGAACAAGGCCTGGTCTCTAGGTATATATATACACAGGTTCTTACCCTCGCCAGGCAGTCGCAACCACAACCCTAGGGTCTTACAGTTCACGACCATGTATATTTCTAGATCTACAGGTTGGAGTTGAATTGTAGGTGTGATGATGAGCAAACGATCAACACCAGTAGGGTCAACGATACACGTGGTTGTGGCCGACAAGCAGATATCATGAGTAGTCATAGGAACATGATTGTGGATGACACATTGCGACACTCAAGATGACTTTGCACCTTCATATCATCATGAACACCAGAGTCCTTCCACTGTGTGGCTCCAGGCTAGGCGTCATCACCAGTGCTATGAGGTGGCCGCCCTACGGTTAAGGTCCAATGCGAATTGGGGGAATCTCTACATCAGTATGGGTATCTGGAGATCATAGCTGAGATTCAGAGACGAGCTGTGGGAGTAGACTGGCGCAACAACTTTCCATCCCCAATCCAAGTCCCTTTAACGACGCCTGTAGGTTCCATGTTGGTCGTGCAACCATAATCGAGGGCACTGTTGACCTTTTGAGAATAACTCGGTGATAGGGAACTTCAAACAGACGTCATTTGTGGCAAGCTGGCAAGGAAGTCGAAAATAACCGACCACCCACAGATTATTAGACCCATGGTCGTGTGCCTATAGAGCCGCCACGACTGGATCTGGCCGCCATGTCTTCGGATGATCGCCATCCTCTCATGCGGTGGCCCTTGGGCTTAAAACAGCAGAAGATAGAGGAAGGGATATTGTTTACTGGGTCTTGGAGAGTTGTTATGGCTGGAGGAGATCTTCCCAGGGTCCAAGGGTGGCCGGAGCCGCCACCATGTTTCTACTGGAGTAGCGGACCAGGTGACCCCTGTTTAACAGGGGAAGCAGAGGAGATGCAACCCCCGTCCGTGAACGCTGGGGAAAGGGGGCGCGGGTCGAGCGGATTTTACCCAAGCCGGATCCTATCCACGATCCAGTTAGCTTCACATCAAGTGAATAATTATTTGATTTCTTCAAATAAGGCCTATGTTGTATAAATCATAGTAATTAGTTAGTATATCCAATGTGGTCAAGTTATATATGTACTTTGTTCAGTTTTACAAGATCTAGATGATGGACTATGATCAAAGCCTTTTTTGACACTGAGTTTCCATGTTCTAGATAAACAACATGAAACCCTAGAAACTACAATGAGTATAGTTCTTCATGAAAGATTATTGAATGAGCAGGGTGATTAGGATTCATCAACCCCAAGAACATGATTAGGACTTATTCAACCCAAGAAAAGCAATCATGTTTTCTTCAAGAGAGGTAAGTGGTTCATGCCCATGAGTATTCATATTTATTAAACACAATAGCTTTACATGTTTCTCATACCAAGCATTATGATTTATATGTCCTAATATTTTGAGATTTTAAGTAAGATATGCACTTAGTGTTTTCATACCTTCATGATTATGTCCTAACACATACCCAATATCTCAAGTGAAGATATGTTATTAAGATTCTTTCGAATGATTAGGATCCATAAATCAAGTGTTCATGAGAAGAAAATTTAAAGGATCATGTTCATCTAAGATTTCTTAGTGATCTTCCATATTCATGATTAATACTACAATATAAGATATGCAACTAAGATTGTCATACTTCCATGATTATGTGATATATATGTGTAAGTAAGATTTCAAGTAGAAATATGCTATTAAGATTTCTTATATAGATAGAGATATGATAACTAAGAAGTTATTTAGATTTATTAGAATGATTTAGATTTAAGAGTTAATCCTGATGTAAGTATATAAGTTTTTTTAACAAATTAAGACATGATTAAATTTTCAAGGTCAACACTCTATTGAGATCATGATGTACTAAGAATTCATTTCATGCTAATGTTATAAGATTACGATGTACTATGTCATGATAAAGTGTCAAGATAAGATTTTATTAAGATTCATAAACTGAGTCATGATAAGAATATGAGAACATAATGCTTTAAGACTTATGCTGACAAGCGTCGTAGACCTTTAGAATTCCAGGTTGGAGACAGAGTATACCTCAAGGTCTCACCTTGGAAAGGAGTCCTTAGATTTGGAAGGAAAGGAAAGTTAGCTCCTAGATTTATGGGGCCTTATCCAATTATAGAACGGGTTGGAAAGGTAGCTTATAAGCTGGAGTTACCACCTGAATTGCAAAAGTTACACCCAGTGTTCCACATTTCCATGCTAAGGAAATGTCACCCTGACACAGAAACGGTTCTACAGCCTATGGAGGTTGAGCTTAATGATGATATATCATATGTTGAAGGACCTGTGTTGATTCTTGATAGAAGAATCAAGAAGCTGAAAAAGAAAGACATAAGTCTTGTGAAAGTCCTCTGGAATCATCGTGGTACCGAAGAAGCCACATGGGAACTAGAGGAAGAGATGAGAAGGAAATACCCTGCTCTTTTCTCTTAATATGTTTTGTAATGATTTCGGGGACGAAATCCTTGTAAGGGGTGGATAATTTGTAACATCCCTGACCTGGGTTATGAACTAACCCTAGGTGTTTTGCTTAAATATGTGATTTGATGCTTGTGGTTAACTTTTGAAATGTAATTAAGGCTCTTGAGGAACTTATATTTCAATTTCAGTCCTTTTTGAATAATGTTGAAACATTGTTTTGTTAATTTTGGACTAAAGTGCAAATTACCCAAGTTGAGGGGTTAGATTGCAAATTGTGTATGATAATAAGTTCCTCATGTTTTGATGCATCATAAGAATGAAGATGATGCAGAGGTATGGCTTGTGATAGCCTGAATACCAAGAAAGTGTTGATAAAGCAAAGTTTGTACATTAAAACCTAGTTTTGGTGTAAAGTGCAATTTACCCAAAACCTAGGGTTCAATATGAAAATTACCACTTCAATAAGGTCCCTAATAATCTTTGGCATCAAGTAGAGCAAAGAAAATGAGATGGGCACCTCATTTGAATTATCTTGGAGGAGAGAGAATCTTGACATTAAAATAATCAAGATATAAGCATAATTGAAACCCTAATGCAATTAATGCAAAAATAAATAAAAATAATTGAAGGGATTTCAATCAAAACTTGAATGGTGGAATTCAGATGTGTGTGTGGACGTCCTTGAGCTTTCAAGGATCAAAAATATCCTAAGGAGGTGAAATTCCACTCACCTTATTATAAGGAAAAGAATTTCCACTCAAAAATATATATTATTATAATAGATTAAGGTGCTTAATTTCTTTTCCATTAATTCTTGGATAATGAAGAGCTTTTACGAAAGTTTGAAGGTGGTTTCGTGATCAAGTAATGGAGGAGGATTAGGGGGAAATTAGTATGGAATTTATTTAAGGAAAATGATTTCATTTTCTCTTTCATTAAAGACCCATATACATATTCTTTATATATATACCTTATTTCAATAACACATAAGGAACGTTTCCCTTAGTCTTTTCCTTATTTCTTTTGCTTTGGACGACCAAGGGGAAGCTCAGGAGTAGGAGAAGGACGAACACCACCTGTAGGTAAGGTTTCATCATCTTCTACCTTGGATTCATGGTGAAAACCCTAAATCAATGATTGATTCTAGGTTTTCTTCACTCGATTTCCATTTCTAGCCATCCATTTCATCCAAAAGCTCAAGAACGAATCTTGGATAGTTGCTAGAGCTCCATCCACCATTAAATCCACGGAGCTTGGAGCTTGGAGATCAAATTTGAGGCGGGTTTTATAACTTAAACCCTCAAACATTGCTATTGCATCAATCTTCTATGCTTTGTTGATTGATTTCTTCAATTTGATAAACTTTTGCTTCTTTGCTGCAAATTCCATCAAGAACGGTTGCTGTTCTTGGGTGCATGAAGGAAGATGATGATGAAATCATCATAAGCAAGCACCTCACCAAATATCTTGGGAGCAAATGATCTCATTGGTTGGGACCAAACGGTTTCACCAAAACCGTTTGGTGACCAAACGGTTTGCAAACCGTTTGGTGGAAAACGGTTTCAAAACCGTATGAAAGAGTTGACCAAGCGTGGACCGTTTGGGAATCTCGTTCCTAATTATGTAGGCTAATGACCCTCCAAATTTTAGGGGTTAACTCCAAAGGAATCATAGGTTGAAGGCCAATCAATTAGGCAAATCGAACTGAATTAAGTGCTGATTTTCAATCTGATTAATTGAACTTTTTGGGCAAACGGTTTCAAGACCGTTTGAGTGCGTTGACTAAGAGTTGACCGTTTGGGATTATTGATCCCTGTTATGTTGGCTAATGACTCACCAAATTTTATGGGTTAACTCCCAAGGAATCGTGAGTTGAAGCCTAATCAATTAGGCAAACCCTAATTGAAAACAGTGCTGAAATTCCAATGAGTTAAGTTGAGATTTTGGGTTGATTAGCCCAAACGGTCTCAAGACCGTTTGGGGATCACCCAAACGGTCTCAAGACCGTTTGGGGATCACCCCAAGACCGTTTGGAGGTCTGGGTTCAAGTATAGTTGACCAATTGAAGGTCCAAAGGTACTAATCATATTGCAAGGTAGTGCTGATTTGTTGATCAACTTGATAGACCAATCCATGATGATTTTTCACTAAAGTCCAAAGGTTGGATGGGCCAAACGGTCTCAAGACCGTTTGGAGCTCATCCAAACGGTCTCAAGACCGTTTGGTGGTCACCCAAGACCGTTTGGAGGTCTAGGGTTGGGTATAGTTCAGTGGTTGAAGGTCTAAAGATATCAAGTTGATTTGCAATAAATTGCTGATTTGGTGAGCACTTCAATGAACCAAACCCTAATTGGATTGCTTAATTTTGAGTTATATGATGGGAAAACGGTCTCAATACCGTTTGGAGGTCATCCAAACGACCTCAAGACCGTTTGGGGTCAGGTCATACCCCATTTGAATGGTGGTTCAATAGTTAAGAAGTAACTAGTCACACATTGATGAATATTGAAGGTTCATTGATTCTAAACCCTAATTCAATTGATTCCAAACCTAATTGAGGATCAATTGAGGGTCAATTGAGTATCAAATCAGTTGAGGGTTGATCTAATTAACTCAATTGATTAGTGTCTAACATGTGCAAGATCGATTGAAGGGTTCAACATTGAAAACCCTAATTCAATGTGATTGATGGAAACCATATTTGGTCCTTTCGGTTTTGAGGTGGTTTGGACCAAACGGTCTCAGGACCGTTTGAGTCCAAACGGTCTCAAGACCGTTTGGGACCAAATAGTCTCAAGACCGTTTGGGACCAAACGATCCCAAATCAGTTGAGGCTTAAACAGTTTCAGAAGTTCAATTTTGTTAAGTGGTTTCAATTGCTATTCTACTAAATGGTTTCACCTATTCCAATATCACTTGGAAGGTAATCAACCAAAGAGTATGAACTCTCAAATTGGATGAAGGTCAGTGGTTTATGTAATCAATCACATGATGTAATCCAAGGGAGATTGAGTTCTTAATGATCTTGATATAATAACATATCCTATGATGTCAATTCTTCTTTCAAGATTGAGTTGACTTAGATTAATCAAGGTTGAAGTAACTTCATCTTATAGAAGATGAGGGATAAGATATTCTTCATGTATGAATGCCTAGTAAGGGCATGATTTTTAATAGTGAGATCATGAAACCCTAGTTATGAAGGTTAATGAATCATAACCCTAATTGAGGGCATTGATAGATGAAGTTCTATTATATGATGATGATATAAACCTAATTCATAATGATGACATGGCAAGCTTAAAAATTAAAGGTACTTATTAATCATCTCCACTTAGGGATAACAATAAACCCTAATTGGTTTGGAGTATTAAATTCACAAATGTAAAATAATTGGGATATGCTGTAGCACGACCGTGCTAGGCAGCATGGCCGTGGTGGATACCTCTTGCACGACCGTGCAAGGTAGCACGGCCGTGGTGATTCCCCTTTGCACGACCGTTTTTGGCAGCACGGCCGTGGTACATTACTCTTGATATGAAATTGATGTGTTGTTATCATCTGTACTAATCATGCAGGTTTCATGAGGTATTGAACATAGTCAGGTATGAGCTATGATGCCTTGTGTATTGAAAACACTATAAGTTCTATAAGCAATGATATGCCATGTTGCCTAGTGAAAGGTAACAAAAGAGTTTGATAGGCTTTAAGAGCCATGTGAAATACCTGCATTACATTTATCATGTTTACACTGTTAGATGACTTGATGGCATTAAGTTACCTGCTAAAGTGGTAACATGTGTCTTGATGATTTAAGGGTTTGAACACCCATATTCTTGAATCATGATGATGAGATGATAAGGGATTGAGATCTCAATGTTAGCAAAGCTGTGAAATGAACTTGATAGAAATAGTACTCATTCTTTATAGCAAATGTTATAATGTTATATGATTGACAACATGCCTGATGCTAAAAGAATGTTGTAATGTACTTAAATAATCAAGTGAAATGATATCATGTAGAGCCCTGACCATAGATCCATCATCGTCAGTAGTTAGGTGATGGTGAAACAGGTTTTCCTAAGGGAACTTCTGGAGAGCACACTTTTGAGTATGTGGGGGTTATGGGCGCGAATATCCTTATGCCCTAATGAAGGAATTGATGTGAGATAAACACTAAATCTCTCAATTCTTCATTATATGTATATGCCGGGATGATGTATCACTAATCTCCCGATGATGTTGTTAATGCCGCATTGATGAGAGATAAACAAGAAATCCCTCGATGGCGAAGAGAGTACAGAATGCCACTGTAACTCTAATAGCAAAGTTGCCAGAATACCCTGGAAAGCTATTATAGTAGAGACACGAGATGTCCTGCATGTTGTTCCACACACTGACTGAGGAGGATGAGGTCATAGAAATCCGGCTCTTCTGATGACCTATGTATGGTACCGATTTCAACTTCGTAGTGGTCGGTTGGAGTATGAGCGGTATATCTCATCTCCTCAGGGCATAAGTATGTTTGTAATATGTAATCAGCCGTGTAGCATATTTGCTTAGGGTTGAACTACGAGAATCAATGGTTGAGAATACATTGATTAACATGTTCTAGTAGGATAAATGATTTACATTATCTTTATATTTCTTCCTAAATGGATAACTTGCTACTTATTCAAGTTACAACTGAAATGATTGCATAGAGAATGCTGCTCTATTCAGTTTATCTAATGAATTACCTACTGATAAATGTTTATATTTCTACTGCTCAGTGTTATTCTATTATCGGCAATAACAATGTTTCTGGCGGAGAGTTATATCTCTTGCTGGGACAATTTTTATAATTGTCTCACCCCCGTGGGATTAAATTTCTAGGTAACCGCCGATGAAAAGGCAAGGAACCTATTACAGAGGAAGAGCAGCAGCAGCAGTAGCAGGGACAGCAGTAAATCCCAGGAGGGGATATGAGCTGTCAAGTTGTATATAGAAAGTCCTATGAGTCGTCTTTGTACTCTCGGGTCCTAGGAGTAATGTTTTGATGGATCGATCTGAGATTTTGGCTTTAAGCCTCGAGGGTTTTATACTACCTGTGTACAGTTAAGACAAAGTAGTTGATGTTTGTATTCCTCGAGAAGTAATAGTACATGAGATGTATATATGAACCAGGATGTAAGGTTTTACTTTGGTTCTGAATGAAAGAGTTTTCCTGTGAATGGATCTCTTTGCAAAAAGTTTTAAATTTTCAGTAATTTTCAGTAATCCGCTGCAAATAATTCGCTTCCGCATTAGTTAATCCTGTTTTCATGAGACGGTCGCCACAATTAGGATTCATCAACCCCAAGAACATGATTAGGACTTATTCAACCCAAGAAAAGCAATCATGTTTTCTTCAAGAGAGGTAAGTGGTCAATGCCCATGAGTATTCATATTTATTAAACACAATAGCTTTACATGTTTCTCATACCAAGCATTATGATTTATATGTCCTAATATTTTGAGATTTTAAATAAGATATGCACTTAGGGTTTTCATACCTTCATGATTATGTCCTAACACATACCCAATATCTCAAGTGAAGATATGTTATTAAGATTCTTTCAAATGATTAGGATCCATAAATAAAGTGTTCATGAGAAAAAAATTTAAAGGATCGTGTTCATCTAAGATTTCTTAGTGATCTTCCATATTAATGAATAATACTACAAGATAAGATATGCAACTAAGATTGTCATACTTCCATGATTATGTGATATATATGTGTAAGTAAGATTTCAAGTAGAAATATGCTATTAAGATTTCTTATATAGATAGAGATATGATAACTAAGAAGTTATTTAGATTTATTAGAATGATTTAGATTTAAGAGTTAATCCTGATGTAAGTATATAAGTTTTTTAACAAATTAAGACATGATTAAATTTTCAAGGTCAACACTCTATTGAGATCATGATGTACTAAGAATTCATTCCATGCTAATGTTATAAGATTACGATGTACTATGTCATGATAAAGTGCCAAGATAAGATTTTATTAAGATTCATAAACTGAGTCATGATAAGAATATGAGAACAGAATGCTTTAAGACTTATGATGTAAGTGCATTAAGATGTATGATTTAGATTTCATAATAAAATTCAAATTTAGATTCAGATTCATACTACTGAATATGTGAGTAGCGAAATGTTTGATAAAGATTCATGATAAGGGTTTTAGACGCAATCTCAATTTTGTAATTGAGAATATTCATATTTAGATGTAGATTCAGTTCAAAATTTACGCGTAGAGATTCAGATTCAGAGTTCAGTACATGTTCAATGCTCAATATTCATTTTTAGATAAGTTCAAATTCAGAATTTAGTAAGCTTAAACTTAAGATAATTAATTCAGAACCTTCACATAAAATATTATATGATAAGCCTCATTTAGAGAGTCCTAGGACAATTCAGAGGCATATATTGCCAATTCAGCGGAGTGTTTACTCCATTTCAAAGGGCACATTGTGCCAAAAGAGGGTGTGTTGCACCATAGAAGACACTTCAGTGTCAACAGAGGGCATATAGTGCCAACAGAGGGTGTGTTTCACCATAGAGGACACTTTGGTGTCAACAGAGGAGAACTTATTGTATAATGGTAGCCACTGTCAGATAAAAGTCATAAATAAATGATGCCTTAGTTCCGAGAATGTAAATAATCTCATTTATAAGTATAATGAAAGAGATTAAGATAAGAGAAACATGACTCAGACCCTTGGTGCAAGTCATGTGGCCCAGACAACAGAGTGCATGTTGATTCGTAGACATAACCCAGGCCTAGAGTGCAGGTTATGTGACCCAGGCACCTCAGTGCAGGTCATGAGACCCAGGTACCAAAGTACAGGTCTCTAGAGAAAGATAAAGTAAAAATATAACAATTATGCTAAAGAAAGAAGAGATATTTATGTTTCAGATTCTAAGAGTTTCATGTTAGTTTCATGTTTATAATTTTCAAGAATATTTGTAGTATCTTATTTCTTTAGTAATGCATATACTAGAATACTCATGCCACTTACGCTAACAATTATTTTTCCAATGCATGGCTGGGGACGAGATGTCCGCAGGTGAGGAGCAGAAGTAGAGTAGATCCCAGGGTCTCTAGCACAAGGATAGAGCCAGATAATTTCTGGTGGGGTGCCAACTATAAGATGGTCCTTAGGTTTATAGACTCAGCTATATGTTTTAATATTTAGAACTTTAGAATAGAGACTATGCCTCAAGATGTTAAGTTAGTATTCCATGTTATAACATTTACGTTCCTTTTGTAAGAACAATCATGAGAATATTTTGATACTTCAGTTTGTTTGATTGATTATATTGTTGTTATGAATGCCAGTTTTATATAATGGCCCCTTGAGTTCATGAGTTATGGATAACTCGGTGTTTCTTCCACTACGTGCATGTTTGCACTTAGGGAGGGTGTTATACTTCCCCTAGCTTCCCCTCACAATAGTCGAGTGGGAATTCTCTTTTCCACTTCATCAGCCATTCTACCCTATCTACAACATCTATATAAAAAATATTGGTTCTTGCTTTGACTATTCCTCATCTGCTTATCATAGCTAGACCTGTCAAATGGATGGGTGAGTTGGATTTGGGTTATGTTGTTTTGGGTATGGGTTTCGCGGTGGGGGACAAAAAGACAAAGTTTTAAACGGGTGGAAGAAAGACACATCCAAATCTGATCAGACAAGTTGGAGGTTGACCCGCGGGTAGGGATGTCAAAGGGCACTAGTACATAATCGACCTTTAGTGTCGGTTATTTAAGGCTTTTAGAGTCGGTTTTAATGCGACATCTATGTGGGCGCCGCTAAAAGGTCAAATGTTAGGCGTCGCTTTTCAAACCGACGCCACAACCCTTCGCGCGCCACCGAAAATGCGCCAGCATGGGGGTATAGGCGTCGGTTATTAGTTTTGAAACCGACGCCATAAACCTTCGCGCCACAGAAAGGGTGCCATATGGGGCACTATCAGTGTCAGTTTATTAGTGATAACCGACGCCATCTCGTGGTGTATGGCCCGCTGCCACGACCGTGCTGGCCAGCACGGCCGTGGTGTCTGGCCTCATTAGGGAAATCGACGTCGGTTACTAGTAGGGAAACCGACGCCAGAACCATCAGCGTCAGTTTATTATTGATAACTGATGCCACATCACATGAAATAGGCATCAGTTATAATTATTTATCCGACATTGTAATCATTTGTCATCGGTTTTAAATAGATAACCGACGCCTATTTCATGCTTTTTTTTCTTATCAGTCTGCAGGCCTGCTGTGGCTGGTCGTAGGATGAGAAACCTGCAGTTCAGTTATGAATTGCAGGTTTTACGACATCCATTGATATCAGCCAACAACATGTCACAAACCTACAAAACTAACAACATTAATTTTCACACATTTAGCAACATGCAGTTCCATTCGATTTTCACACATGTAGAAACATTTATGTAGCAATTTGCAGTTCCATTCATTTTCACATTCACACATGTAGAAATATTCATATAGCAACCAGCAGTTTCATTCATTTTCACATTCACACGTGTATAAATATTCAGACACATGTAGAAACATTCATACATGTAGAAACATTCATACATATTATAATTCAGAAATTCATTTACAAAATATCATTCTTTAGTCATTATTCTCTATCAACATCCCAATTATATTTTAAAACCCCCACTACTTGTATGGTTGTTGCTCATTCTTCTCTTACATCATTTAATTCTTCCGTCATATAGGGAGCATGTACATCTGGTAAGGTCTTTCCTATAGTGTGGTCAGTTTTAAACACCTGCAAAGAGAATGATGTATATATAAAATTAATAATATATAAATAATATTGATATATTTCATATTATCTAATGAGACTATATATAATACCTCAGGAATGGTATTGATGTCCACTGCGGCATATTTGATAATCATGTGCATAAATCGCATCACATAATATGCATATGCCCATCTGTTGTCTTGTGTAGCACACTATAAATTGAAACATATAAAATATTAAAAAATACAACTAATTAAGCATTGTTCACATAAATAATATATACATTACAGTCGGGAACTTACTTCCACGTTCTTCCAAATTATTGGCTGGTTCTTTTTCCTGGGAACCTTTCCTCCAGCCTTTTTGAACTCATCTAAACCCCTACATGTTAATGTAACATAGTACATTGCATAATTAAATAGTAATGTAATAACATATGTTAACGGATATGAAAATAAAATATTTCTCACCGGAATAATGTCATTTTCATTGTGTGTCTATATTTTGAATTCAATTTAGTCCCCTTAGGATCTAGATAACAGACATTGAACATCTCGGGGACAATAACTAGTAACTCCCAATGCATACCACTAGAGGTAAAAAGTTAAAAATTAATAACTCAAAATCCACAATAAAAATGTAATTTTCTTAAGTCCAAATTATAAGCAAAGTAAACTTACTCCACATTGAATGGAACTATTATCCCTGTCTTGTTATTTTGAATAAAATTCGTAAAAGTATCACAACAGTATTGTTGAACTGACGGAGGGTCTTTAGCTACTAGACTAATCAAAGATGGAATTAAAAATCCTACATGTTCAAATGAAAAATCTGCACATATCTTGTCTAAGTAGCTGCAAAACATGTATTACATATGAATTAATAAATAAGAAACCAGATCACTGGATCCTACACAAGGTATATGGATGTATAAAGAAGATCTCACCTTATCCATAGCTCTATCACATATGTATTCATCCAATCATATCGAAACAACTCCAAAATATCTTGTATAAATAGTTTGCTTTCGTATGATTGACCTGTAGCATCCGCATCTATAGAAACAGTTATAGGGGAATTTATATCATGTTCACCTAACCATATTGCCATACCCCTACAATTAGGACCTAACGGGAGAGGTAGGTCCTGTGGAACCCAACTTGCTAATGTAGGAGGTGGAGATGGAGGCCTAGTGTGGGCTCCGATCTCCAAACCACGAATTAATCTCGATTTAAACATGTGCGGAAGCATTCGGTAAATAGCGGAAGACCAAAAATCACGAGAAATTAAAACTTTTTGAGACAAGCGCTTGAAACCTCAAACCTTTTCCATAGAAAAAGGATTTTACTGTTTACATCACTGACAATTACTTCTTGAGTAATTATATACAACATGATACAAAACTTCTCAAGAATTCATACTCAAAACACTCCAGGACCTGAGAGTACAGAGGACACATAAGACTGACTCTATACTACACCATGAAGCAGGCTAGATCTCCACCTGAGATAACTACTGCTCCTGATGCTGCTGGGATTGGTCACCTGAGTTCTTGTTCCTCCGTCTTCGACGACCACCTAAAAAGTAGAAGTCTACGGGGTGAGACAATTATACATAATTGCCCCAGCGAGAGTTATAACTCTCCACTAGAAGCTTTATAAGCAAAGCAGGGAATAACTAAGCAATAAAAGCCTTCAAGGTATTCACTAGCAGTTTAATGATAAGTAGAGTTCAATCAATATCAAAATATTAGAACCTCTATGCTATTCAAAGTAATATCAATCAAATAACTCGTAGATAACTCTAACAGATATACTACGCTGTTGATTATGTTTTTAAGGGAGTGCAGGGATGCATCTCACCTCTTCGACTATGCGGTGGGGAATGATGGACTACATGAATCTACATCAACTCCTCTCACCATTTCTCTTTTAGTGAAGGAATGACGGACTACACGAATCTACATCAATTCCTCTCACTAATTCTCTTAATCAGTTAGGTACATTCAGTATTCTTATCATCTTATAATAACACAGCTATATATGAGAATACTTAAAATGTAGCAGGCCTAACTTTTCACAATCATCAGTTATTTCATCTCAAGTCATCTGTCAAGCATGACTTTGATAACATTTATGGCTCTTACAGCCCATATATTATAAAAGATGTCACTCACAGTGCATCAACAAGGATTACTATTCATAAAGCTTAAGACATGCTTTCAATGAATATATCATGGCATTCCATACCTGGATATGCCCATTATCTTATAACAATATGCAAAGCTCATTAGTATAACATGGCATTCCCTACCTGGATATGCATATCATCTCATAACAACCTGCATGGTTCATTCAACAGATAATAGTAAACAATTCAACAATTAAGGATGCATTCTCAATTATGGTTTCACATGAAATTAACCTCAACTAGGGATTCACATGGAATCACCCTCAACTAGGTATTCACAAGGAATCACCCTCAACTAGGGATTCACATGGAATCACCCTCAACTAGGGATTCACAAGGAATCACCCTCAACTAGGGTTAAAAACCCAAAAGTCCTGACAATAGGGGTTTATATACATGTTTAGGGTTTCATGATCTCTCTCTTCCTAAGGATCATACCCTTAAACACCACATGAATTATATTCAAATATGAATTCATGTTAACATCATCTCAAATTGATTAGGTCATATCAACCCTTTAATCAAGAGTATACAACTCTGCTTAACATAGTGTATCAGGTCATTGGTTCAGTAAGCAATTAGGGATTCATTCCTTAATTGATACTAGTCCCTTAGATACTTATTAGGGTTCCAACCTTTGTACCTTATTTGTTTATCATTATTATTCACCACTGGGTCGATGGATCATTTATCATCTTGATTCTCAAGATATTCAATCACATTAGACCTCCTTTACATAAAGCACCCAAATGAATTAGAGTTTCCAATGTTGGTTCCTTCAACCATTGAATTCATGGAACCATTCATCAGTTGGACCTACCCTCATACTTCAATTGAGTTAAATAGGTCAACCTTCAACTGATTTGACCCTTAGTTAACCCTCAACTGGTCATTAACTAGGGTTTTATTCAATTGAATTAGGGATTACTATTCATTTTTCATGTCTTCACCCTAAACTTAGGGTTTACTATTCACTCCATGGTGAATTGTACTCATTACATCATCATGTAAGAGAAACATCATCATTAAGGCTCTTACTTAGGATTAAGATCCATTAGATATCATAATTAGGGTTTCCATGACCTCACATAGGTGGGTCATTCCCTAATCATGCACATTCATATGTATATGAAGTATCTTACTAGAGTTTCCTCCTAAAAAGGGTACTTTCTCTCTCTAGGATACTTCCTCTCTCTAGAAATACTTCCTCTCTCCTCTCACTAGTAGATGGTGACAACACCACTCTAGATCAGGTTGAGATAAGTTTCCATTGGCTAGCATAAGCCGAAACATCAACATCATGTGATTAGGGTTTGCTTAGAACAAGGTTTTACCCTTTTAGACCCCTCAAGGGTATTTTGGTAATTTGCCACATGATCACCATCATGGGTTAACTTACTAATCACATAGTCCCTTAATGACCTAGGTTACCATTAGGGTTTAGATTGAATCACCATTGAACTGATTACATCATCAAATGGTTAAGTACAAACCATCACCAATCTCCAAACGGTTTCAACCTTCAAACGGTTTCAACCACCCAAACGGTCTTGAGACCGTTTGGCCCTCAAACGGTCTTGAGACCGTTTGGATCCAAACGGTCTTGAGACTGTTTGGAGGTGAAGACCGTTTGGAAGGGTTGACTTCCAAACCGTTTGGAGCTTCAATCGGTTTGAGGTCGTTTGGACCAATCGACCTTGAGGTCGTTTGAGCTCAAACGGTCTTGAGGTCGTTTGAGCCCAAACGGTCTTGAGACCGTTTGGCCCCAAACGGTCTTGAGACCGTTTGGTCCAAATGGGCTCAAACCGTTTGGACCTCCAAAAGGGTTCAAAGGTCACCAAAGTTCAAGGATATGTATGTTGAAGCCCTCAATTGGCTAAAGGTATGCTAACCACTTATAAATTGAGCCAATTAAGGTTAGCCTTAACCACTTAGACATCAAATTGACCCTCCATTGTAAACCAATTAGGGTTCAATCGTTCTCAATTAGGGTTTCAAGTTGATTGGTCATCAATGTTCAACAATGTGAAACAATTCAAGGTTGAACCTATCAATTGACCTCCAATTGGGCTCAAACTTGGCCCAAACGGTCTTGAGGTCGTTTGGACATCATCCAAACGGTCTTGAGACCGTTTGCCCAAAGTTTGACCAAAATCCAAGTCGTTTTGACTAAGGTTGAAATCCAATTAGGTCAAAATCAGCAATTTTCAACAATGCATCAATTTCCTACAATTGGACCCTCAAACCATTAGATTAACTCAACCCTAGACCTTCAAACGGTCTTGGGTTGTGCCCAAACGGTCTTGGGACCGTTTGGATGAGTTCCAAACGGTCTTGAGACCGTTTGCCCATCCATCCTTTGGACTTTAGTGAAAATTCATCAAGGTTTGATCTATTGAGTTGATCATCACATCAATACTTAATTGCAATATGATTTGGTGCCTTTGGACCTTCAATTGATCAACTATACTTGACCCCAGACCTCCAAACGGTCTTGGGGTGACCCCCAAACGGTCTTGAGACCGTTTGGGTGATTCCCAAACGGTCTTGAAACCGTTTGGGCTAAGCAACCCAAAATCTCAACTTAACTCATTGGAGATTCAGCACTAATTTCAATTAGGGTTTGCCCTATTAATCATCCTTCAACTCATGACTCGTTTGGAATTAATCCATAAAATTTGGTGAGTCGTTAATTAACATCATTATGAACAGTAATCCCAAACGGTCAACGTTTAGTCAACCATCTTAAACGGTCTTGAGACCGTTTGCCCAAAAAGGGCAAATTAAACAGATTGCAAATCAGAATTTAATTCAATTCGTTTTGCTAATTGATTTGCTCATATCTCACGATTCCTTTGGAGTTAACCTCTCAAATTTTGTGGGTGATTAACCTACATAATTATGAACAAGATTCCCAAACGGTCTTCGCTTGGTCAACGGGACCAAACGGTCTTGAGACCGTTTGCCCTCAAACGACCCTGAAACCGTTTGCCCACCAAACGGTTTGAAACCGTTTTGAGCAATAGGTGGAGGTCGTTTGATAAAGTGAAAATCTGTGGATAAGCATAGGAATTAACGCCCTTATCTTCCACCTTAAGAACAGTAGCAGTTCTTCACGTTTTTGCTTGCAAGGATGCAAGGGAAGATAGGGAAGAAGAAGATCTATCAACTATATGCATAGAAAAGATGTATAATCAAAGCATAAAGTTTAGAGTTATAAAACCCGCCTAAAGCTTGCTCCTTGAGCTCCAAGCTTTCGAGCTCCAAGCCTTTAATGGCGTCCTAGAAGCTCCACAGGTCGGCCAAGGTTAATCCTCCAAGGAAGGTTGAGAAAAGATGGCTAAAAAGATAGAATTAAGTAAGCTAGCCATGAATTTGCCCTTGAATCCGAATTCTAACCATGGAATTTGGGCAAGAAGGGGAATCCAAACCTACCTTGCACCCTTGGTCGTTTCTCCTGAGCTCCAGAGCAAGGCTTGGCCGTTTGGGAAAGAAAGGAAGTGAATGGAACAGGGAAAGATCGTTTGCTCATTTGCAAAGGAAAAGCCTTTTATAGCTTAAGCCTATTTCTTACTACAAGGACCTTTCAAACTCAAAATTCACATCTAGGTCCCTCCTTGCTCAAGGGCACGTCCAAGCCCATCTAATCTTATGCAAATCTCAAGAAAACTCAAGATCTAAGGTAAAGGAATCCAACCTTCAACTAGGGTACATACATGAAAGGGTTTTGTACCCATTTTAGGTGATTTCTATCACAAAGATCATTTTTCTCATCTGATTAGTGAATGATGTATCTCCTTCATCATTTCTACTCTAAATGATGACAAGAGTCATAAAAGATGTTCTAGATGGTGAAAATTACAAGTTGGACCCCTCAATTTGGGTAAATTGCACTTTACCCCAAATTAGGGTTTCTGAGCATGGGGATTGCTTCCACAGCTGCACCTTGGTGCTCAAGCTTGGGAAATCCCTCAAACTTTATCATAGACATCTTCATGATGTCTTAACATCAAAAGAACATCTTATCTTGTGAAATTTGCAAGTTCAACCCTTAAACTGGGTAATTTGCACATAGGTCCCTGCATACAACACAATGCTACAACTTTATACAAAAAGGAGCAAAATTGAAAGTAAATGTTCCTGAGGAACTTAATTTCATGCCAGGGAGTGTTCGCAAGTATAATAATTACATATTTAGGCAAAACTTCTAGGGTTAGTTCATAACCCAGGTCAGGGGTGTTACACCTAGATGCTCTGGGTGTCTTCTTTTTAACCTGTACATATATATATATAATTTCAGATCAATTGACATCATATACACACACTAACAATTTAACATAATGTAAATTTACCATACAATTTTAGTATAGAGGACATCCGCTTTTGGCCACAATATCACTCCACCTTCTGCCTCACCAAGCGTTTCACAATCTGGGTGGGCATATGGCAATGGAAGAGTCATCCAATTGGGGAATATATGTACCAGGCTCACACGAACCCAACCAGCTGGTAATGGAGACCCGTGAAATATTTCCCCTGGTAGGGATGGGTAAGTCGACGCCTCTGCAATGACAAATTCTTTACTTTTTAGACGGCATGGCTTCAACCCCTACAAATTTTTGTGTAAAGAATGTTATATACATATATACATATCATCTTGAAAACATATCATCTTGAAAAGACTAGTTACTATGTCATAAAAATACTTACAACGGATGTGCTAGGTGTTGGGTCTACATGATTACTCCCAACCTCTGCAGTAGGAGTAGAGCGGGATGTCATAGGTACTGTCTGCTGAGTGGCAGTCAGAGATGCCTGCCACTTGCTCATTGCTTCTTCGATTTTCCTATCAACTATCTTATCTACCTATACATGGATAAAAGAAATGTTAGCTTATGATTATTAAATTCTCTTTTATAGTAACATTATAAAGAAATAATAGGTTACCTCTTCTTGTGAAATTCCCACTTTTGGGACATGTTTGTGCTGGGATGGCCCAAAGAACGCTTTGATGCCCACACCAGCACCTACATCCCTAACACATCTAGGATGCTCTGGGTTACCCAGAGCAACTGTCAATTCATCCCTTATGCCCTCAGGGATGAACTTGCCTTGTTTCCTCAGCTCGTGCAGCTCCCGCTAATCGCCAAAAAAAATTGTAATTAAGTAAACACCACAAATAATCAATATTCGAACGATTGCACTAAGAGTTGTATTTTACCATTTTTGCAGCCGCCTCAGCAGTTGTGGGCTTCCTTATTTCTCCCTTTTTATTTTTCCTCCCAGCTATCCAGACATCATGGCGAGGCAGAGGTGTGGTACCTATAGTAGAGAACTCCTGAGTAGCAGTAGACTAAGCAGTAGACTCAGCCTGTAGTCTTTGGCGAATGCCTACATACCCCTTTGGACCCATTGTGTGGTCGTGCACATTCAGTGCACGCCTTGCTTTTTGCACCTCACTGAGGGCCTAGTTAGTATGCACATTAATGATTTTGTTAGTAACACTAAATGTTAATCTTGAATAGGTGAATACAACGTATATTAATTAAATTGGGAGTGACACCTAATACATTGAATTCATCTGTTTGTCTTGAAGCAACAAACGCGTCCCATTCTTCTTGGTCCAGGAAGTTCCACTGTTTACTGGTTGTCTTCTTCTTCTTGTCACCTTCTTTTATGTATTCTCAAGTGAGATTTGTCCTATAGTTCCTTAGGACTCTTCCACACCGTTGCATCACACATTTACGGTGCAGCTTTTCATCCAATTCAAATATACTCTGCAAAATAGAATTGCTATTAACTAGTATCCAAAAAAATAGTAATCTACAAAATAGAATTGCAAATTAATAATAACTCACGCATAAATCCTTCCATATTACATCTTTCTTCCCCTTAGGAACTTTATGCCAAGAATCTATCTTACAACCGCAATGGCTACGAGTAACATACCCAAGATATGAAACAAACGAATTACGATTCACTCCAATTGCATTTCCTGCATTATCAAAATCCACAACAAGTTTGGGTCCATTGCCCCTTTGTGCTATTAACTTCTTCATCATAGTGATGCCCCTTCTCTTGTCAACTTTTTGGTGTTGCTCCTCAAGTGCCTCAAGTGCTTCAGAGGGTACATGTGCATCATCAACCTAAAATTTGACAAAATAAACACACTTACAGGATATAACTATAAATGGACATATAGATATAAATATATGATATATTTTTAAAACTTACATTGTGAGGCGGCACATTGATGTCCTTACCCTCACAGTAATCATCCGCACGGTCATCAAGAGAATCCTTAGCCATCTGAAAGTTTCACATTCACATTGTAATGTAATTCACATTGTAAAGCTCACATTGTAAAGTTAACATTCACATTGTAAATAATTCACATTGTAAAGTTCACATTGTAAAGTAATTCACATTGTAAAGTTCACATTCACATTGTAAAGTAATTGACATTGTAAAGTTCACATTCAAAAAAATAAAACATATAAAAAATATAAACATGCTCTAATATTGCGATTTTTTTATCAATTAACAATCCTTCATTGTGATCTCCATACACATACAAGTCATCATTAGCTTCAATATTTTCTGGTGTTGGAAACCCAACTGAGAATGGACTGGAGTCATCATACTTATCATAGTACTCTTCTTCATCTATAGGATCTTCAATGAACTGTCTTTTACCATGAAGAACAACCAACCATTTATCATTTGTAGGATCATCGATATAAAATACTTGTTTCTCCTGTGATGCCAATATGAATGGTTCACCCTTCTCGCCAATCTTTTCAAAGTTCACTAAAGTGAAACCCAATTCATCCACTATAACTCCTTTGGTGTTATCAACCCAATTACATTTGAAGAGCGAAATTCTGAAATCTATGTAGTCAAACTCCCATATGTCTTCAATGACACTGTAATATGACACTTTAGCTTCACGTGGACTCTTATCCTTTGCACTTGCAAAAAACATAGTCGACACTTGAAGGGTGACCCCACTGTTTTGGACGACACTCTTATCATCTTGGCGCTTTGTGTAATACGTGAATCCATTAATGTCATACCCTTCATAAGACATAGCATTCAATTTTGGTTTAAAGGTGAGGCATTTGATAGTTTCAGTAATATCATCTGGTGTTTAAGATAGTTGATGTAAGACTTTATCTTCAAACCACTTAATAAATGTCTTGTTATGCTCTCTAGCAAGCCACATTGTATTGGCTCGAGGATATTGTCTCTTGATAAAATTGGTGTGTTCCTCGATATAAATACTCACTTTGTCCATGTTGTGTAAAATATACAAGTGACCTTGTTCCAACTGCTCATGGCTAATTACTTTCACCTGTGATCCAAAAATTCCTTTGCTAAATTGCTCCTCAATATTCTTGTCATTACCAGGAGGGTCATTACCACTGAGAAAATCATTGCAAAAATCCATAGCCTCTCTTGCCACATAACCCTCAATAATACTCCCTTCAGGCCGATAACGGTTTCGAACATCACTTTTAAAAACGCTCATGTATCGTTCAAAGGGATACATCCAATGCAAGAAAATTGGTCCCAACATTTTCACTTCCCTAGTCAAGTGGACAACAAGATGTACCATGATATCAAAAAACAATGGAGAAAAATACATCTCAAGCTGACATAGGGTAACAGCCACTTCTCTTTGCAAATTATCGAGAGTATCAGGGTCAATAACTTTGCTGCACAGAATGTTGAAAAAGAAACAAAGTCTAGTAATTGCAAACCTTACATGCTTTGGCAATATAGATCGAATTGCCACAGGAAATATTTGTTGCATTAGAGTGTGACAATCATGAGATTTAAGACCTATCAACTTCATATCTTTCATTGATACCAATCTATGGATGTTGGATGTGTAACCCCGTGGCACCTTAACATTTACCAAACATTCACAAAAGGCTTTCTTCTCCTTTCTAGACAATGTGTAACAAGAGGGAGGTAAGTATGTTCTCCTATTTCCCATTTCATGTAATTCTATTAATTCTGACATTATTCCCATTTCACGTAGGTCTAGTCTGGATTTTATCCCATCTTTAGTCTTACCTGGTATATTCAACAAAGTACCACTGACACTATCACAGACATTTTTCTCAACGTGCATGACATCGATACAATGCCTGACTGTCAAAGAACTCCAATAAGGAAGATCCCAAAATATTGACTTCTTCTTGAATAAAGATTTGTCACTCTGTGTGGCCATAGTACATTGTGATCTCTTACCAAATTCATTGACAAAGTCTTTTACTCTTTCATAAACAACCTCCCCTGGTATAGGTTTAGGTGCACTCCATTCCTCATTAAATCCATTGAATGTTTTACGCTTCCTACGATACGGATGAAATTTTGTAAGAAACCTTCGATGACCAAGATATACAGTCTTACCGCCATGTTTTAGTCTGGTTGAATCAGTGTTCTCTTCACATATAGGACATGCTTTAGCTCCTTTGACACTATATCCAGACAAATTCTCATATGCTGGAAAGTCATTAATAGTGCAAAACAACATAGCATGCAAACGAAATGTCTCTCTTTGTGAAGCATCATAGGTCATCACACCTTCACCCCAGAGTTTCTTTAAGTCATCAATCAGAGGTTCAAGATAAACATCGATATCATTTCCAGGTTGTTTAGGGCCCGATATCAACAACGACAGTATTACGTACTTATTTTTCATACACAGCCAGGGAGGAAGATTGTATATAACAAGCATGACTGGCCAAGTTCTATGTTGGTTGCTCAATATCCCGTACGGATTCATCCCATCTGTACAAAGCCCAAGTCTTAGATTCCTGACTTCTTCACCAAATTCAGGGTAAAATAGATCAATCTTCTTCCACTGTGGGGAATTAGACGCATGTCGTAGGATTTCATCATTATTTTTCTTAACATCTGCTTGCCACCTCAAATTCTTCGCATCTATCGGATTAGAAAACAAGCGTTGAAACCATGATATTATAGGTAGATACCACATCCCCTTGGCAGGAGAACCAGTTTTGGACTCCCCCGAAGTCGTCAATTTATACCGTGACACACCACATTTTTGACAATCTTTCAAATCCACATAGTCCTTTTGAAATAATACACAATCATTTGAGCATGCATGTATCTTGTTGGCATCCATTCCCATTGGGCACAACAATTTCTTTACCTAGTATGTTGAGATTCGCAGCTCGTTTCCTTCAGGAAGCATTTGTTTCAACAAAGATAACAATGACATGAAGCTTTTGTCGCTCCATCTATTGTTAGCTTTCATCTTATACAATCTCAACACAGCGCTAAGCTTTGTAAACTTAGTACAACCTGTGTATAATGATATCTCAGCATCATGCACAATGTTTCTAAAAATAGGAGGTGGATCGGTGTGCTCTACCCCACAACTATCCAGCATCGCATCAACGATGTCTACTGGAATTGGTTCATTCACATCTACGTCATCAGAGGCAATTTCTTCTTCCACACAAGCACTGCTATCGACATCCACTGGTTTTGGGTTTGAAATCTCTCCATGCCAGTGCCATTCTGTATAGCCTTGTATAATCATGTTGCACATGACATGACTTTTGATTTCGTCACCAGTGCTGACTTTCAAGTTGTTACCGTAATGCCTACATGGACAGTAGAACCTATCTCCAGGTTGTTTCCTTTGTTCCTCGGCAAATCTAATAAACTATTTAAGACCAGAAATAAACTCTGGGGTGCAGTGATTGTGAATGGACATCCATGATCTATCCATTCTATGATCAAAGAGAAAACAAGTATATATTACAACAAGATTAGGGTCTAGGATTAGAGTTTTTGCATGGTTAAAACTTTATGCCAACAAATACATGTGTTATCAATATTATACATAATAAATGTGTACCACCTATCCCATTCTTGAACACCTAATCTCACTAGTAAGTGTATAATGTGTATTTGGTTTTCAAGAAAATTTCGGCAATATTTCCCCGTTTATTCTCTAAGTAGTACTTAGAGAACAAACGGGGAAATGCTGCTGAAATTTTCTTGAAAACTAAATATACATTATACATTTACATCCTAAGTGAGATTAGGTGTTCAAGAACAGTCCCAAACTGGGGACTATCCAAGATTTACTCCTAATGAGTAAATCTTGGACGGGTTTCTAGGCCAACAAATACATGTGTTGTCATTCTTATATATAATAAATGTGTACCACCTATCCCATTCTTGAACACCTAATCTCACTAGTAAGTGTATAATGTGTATTGGGTTTTCAAGAAAATTTTGGCAGCATTTCTCCGCTGTTCTCCAAGTACATATGTACTTAGAGAAAACACAGGGAAATGCTACCGAAATTTTCTTGAAAACCCAATACACATTATACACTTACATCCTAAGTGAGATTAGGTGTTCAAGAATAGTCCCAAACTAGGGACTATCCAAGATTTAATCCTAATGAGTAAATCTTAGACGGGTTTCTAAGCTAATGAGTACATATCCACTACATGTATTTGCTTACTTACATTGCATCACTCACAATTAGAGCATTATTAAATAATAAATCAAGAATTCAATAGTTTCAAACATGCAATAATTCACACTTAGAGCGATAAGATTCACTTTGTACAAACATACATGGCATAATCCAGACACAATAGCAGGTGTGGTCATTGACCCAATTCAATATTATAAGAATAATTTTAGAAGAGTAATAATATTTCCCAATTGAGAGTATATGAATTGTCCAACAATTGGAACAAGAGCAAGGTTTTGTAAAAATTGCCTCATTATGGGAAAAATTACTCATAATAATGCCCAATCATGTTTAAATCAAACAAAATATCACCTGGGTCTGAGCAAAAATTAATATCTCAAATATTAATATCACCTACGCATGAGATTATGCTAGAGTTAATATTATGTCTTCTGCGGTCATTTAATCTAAAAAACCACTCCCTTTAAAAAAACTCCTACTGTTTCGATGAGCACACTCGTATACATATCCGATCTACTAGCAGTTTAAGGATTGACTTAATAAATGAATTTGCTCACACCCTACCACTGTCAACATCACAATAAGAAGAAATAGTAGCAACAATAGTGACACACCAAAAATGCTCCCCACCACCGTCAAGTCAGCTCACCACCACGAGGGAGAAGAGGAGGAAGAAGGTACCTCAAACGGTGGCGGCGACCAGTAGGTGAGAGAGCAGCGAGCAGGCGAGGAGCTCCAGAGAGCGGCGGTGCTGACCAGTAGGTGCAGAGCAGGCGCGGTGAGTAGAGAGGGCGGGCGAGCAGAGAGGGCAGGAGAGAAGCTGATCGAGCTAGGGAGGCGGCCGGCGAGGAGCTCCAGAGAGCGGTGGCGCCGAATAGCAGGTGCAGAGCAGGCACGGTGAGCAGAGAGGGCGGGTGAGCAGAGAGGGCAGGCGAGCAGTTGATCGAGCTAGGGCAACAGTCGGCGAGTAGAGAGGGCCTTCGTGGCGGCGGCCGACCTAGAGCGCAGCGGTCAAAGGACCAGCAAACGGCGGCGGTGGAGGCGAGCAGTGGAACAGGAGCGGTGAGCAGAGGAATCGTCGTCGGACCCTAAACCCTCAATCGATATGAATGAAACAGAGGAAGGGGAAGAGTCTGGCTTGCGTGGATGTTGTTAAGTTAACAATAGGCGTCCGTTATTCAAAAAAACTGACACATAAAACTAAAGGTGTCGGTTCTCCAAACACACCGACACCTATTCTCAATGATAGTCGTCGGTTTAGACTAGAACAAAACTGACGTCTATCTACATATATTGATTAAAAAAAATTTCTCGATTAATGACCATAGTCGTCAGTTTCTTTCGAAAATCGACGCTCAAAGGGTGTGAAAAATTTCCTGGGAACAATGCGGGAAAACCCATAAGCGTCGGTCATTGTAGTAAAACCGACGACCAAAATGTGCCCAATTTCTGTCTCGCGAATAACCTTTCGGCGTCGGTTTAATAGTTAATAACCGACGCCATATGTTAACTTTGGAGGTAATTTTTTTCACTAGAAATTTTGGATTTAGCAGTTAATTTTAGGCGTCGATTTATTATTAGGGAATCGACACTGAATAAAAGTGATACCCGTGTCTAGTTTCCCTTCACAGATAGATGTCGATTTTTTTATTAAACTGACGCTTTAGGTTTTAGGCGTCGGTGTATTTATACAACCGACGCCTTTAAAAGTGACGTTATAAGCTATTTCTGTAGTAGTGGGGTAAGGGTAAACCCATTTACCCTTTACACATACCATGTAGGGGGAGGGTAACGGTAAAGGATTTTCTTACCCTTCACCCGCCTACCCCTTACCCTCTAACCTACTATCTTAGTAGGTAAGGGTAAGGGTATGCTATTACCCATACCCTCTGACCCGCTACCTGTCAATATTTATGTATAATATATTAAATGTATAGTCATTGTGTTGTTTGGATCTATGGAATATTTAATATTATGTGGTCATCATTTTCTAAAACACATGATAATTTTATCTACTTCTTATGTAATTAACTTATTTGTGTATGCAACACCATTTTGTATATGTAAGACACATGCATAAAGATATTCTAGGTTCTATTAAATACTTGTGTGGTGTAAGACAAACTTGTATATAATAATAACATTTAATATTTAACGTACCATTACATTTCCTTTCCTTTCCTTTTAAAAAAAATCTTTAATGTACCATTTTATACATATGTGAGGTGGTGTTATCTACTTTATTTGTGCTTTATTTTTTGGAAGTAATAACATTTAGAGGGTATAAGATATGTATGTTTCCAACAATAACTCTTTGCAACATATTGTCATTTAATATCATTTTAGTGTAGTAAAATTTATTTTTTGGGAACAATTTATTTGTTCATGCCAATGTTATGGTACTACCACTTGTATAAGCATTTAGTACAACACAAATCATTTTTACAATGTTGTATCAGATTACTTAGAACCATTTTAGATATTTAAAAGCCATTCTGGGGCATCTAGATATTTCACACCTATGTATAAATGTATTAGTCAGACAATTATTATTAATATTAGTAAAAATTTGAAGAAGACATATAAATACCCGGTTTCACCCTTACCCTCCCCATTTACCCTGTGGGTAAGAGGGTAAGGGTAAGGGGAGGGTAATGGTATTGGTGGAGTAGGGAATTACTCATACCCTTACCCATTACCCTCCCCATTGAAAACCCTACCCGTGGGTGCCATACAACATGTGTCCAATTAAAAATAAGTTGCTAGTTGCTTTCTATTATTGTAGAA
Organism: Alisma plantago-aquatica; assembly: GCA_963693085.1. Lineage (NCBI taxonomy): Eukaryota > Viridiplantae > Streptophyta > Magnoliopsida > Alismatales > Alismataceae > Alisma > Alisma plantago-aquatica. The sequence goes on along the minus strand of OY856411.1, from coordinate 784,728,085 downwards.
AATACAATTAAACTAGCTCGTGACTATAATTTTTTATGTCAAATATAGTGCAAATGAACAACCAACTACTTATTTGACATCAAACCAGTAGATTCGTTGTCAGCTTATGTAATATGAGCATAAAAAGATATTTTCTACCTTCTATATTCTGACAAAAATTAGAGAAATTAATCTAGTTTTTATACATAAAATAACATAAAAATAACACATAATTTTTTCATTCAATATTAGACATTCTTAATATTATAAGTACTTGTTTGTCTATCAAAAAGGAAAAACAAAGAAAACACAATAAATTCAATTATGAAAAGAAGCTTGTCTTAAATTGAAAATATCTTTTAGATGTCTATGTGTATAATATGTATTTTAATATATTGACTTCACTTACCTATCCGTTGGCGGGTGCTAGTGGGCCACCCATGAAACCCGCTATATAAACAGGTGGGTATATTTTTGAGTGATTTACATTGGGTGACAAATATCATCACCAAACCCAACTTAAAGAAGACAACCTATGGGTGCATGCAGATTTTGACCCAATTTGACAATTCTAGTCATAGCTATTGTCAACACCTCCTCCTCTCCCGGTCAATCATCCTCCATGTCACCTCATTAAAGATTGGATTTGTCAATCTTTAGATGGTCTGGGATGCACCATTGTATAGGATCCTTCCTCTTCCGTATTAATTTTTAGATGGTGTTGAGCGTCATTCTTACAGTCACATAATGGTCATGTACCCTCCAACACATCATATGGTTCATGGGGGTGGTATTTTTCTTCCTCTTCCCTATTAAACATGTTCACCATCATGAGTTGCCTTCCTCTCATCTTCTTTGTGTCATAAAAAGAAAATCTACATTACAATCTTGTTGGGTGTTGGTAATGTCTTGTTAATTCTCCTCAAAAGTCACCTTCCTCTCCTCTTCTTCCTCTATTCTATTGTAATCTTATGCTTTATTACACTCCCCTTATTTAATCACCTACTTTGTTACTCTTTAAATATTTTTGATTATTATTTCTTGAATATGTTTCTTAGATTGTAGAGGAATTGTTTATTCTTATTGGTTTTTGTTGGCTAATGGGTTGTGTTTTAGAGTATTAGGTGTGCACAGGGTGCATATACAGTTGGGGTGTAGTATTAGGTTTGTTGATGTTGTAGTACTCAAATGATTGTGTATTATTTTGAAAAGTTTTTGGTTTTGACATGTCATAGCCAAACCATTTCCACAAGTTGTTTATAGTTTCATAATTTGTTTAAATTTTACAGCGTGTTGAGTACAACTTGTAATAATTGTGTACTATTTTTTAATAAGTTGTGTACTTTTATCAAAATGTAATGTACTAATTTTCAATGACTGTGTGCTATTTTTCAATAAATTGTGTACTATTTATCATAGTCCAATCAATATTCGATCTAATTTGATATAGTTTTCATGAATTTTTCCTAAGTCAGTCCTACATTCCCCTAATTAGAAAGGTCGGATTTCACCAAATTCACCAAATTGCAAAATAATACCTAAATTGACCAGATAATGCCTAATTTCCCTACAACCAAATGATATCTAATTTTAGGACTCAATTTTATTGCATTATATTGAAATCATTTGGTTATTGAGCTGCCTATAACTAAATCGGGTTTTTAATGTACTTTTGACAATGTGTTCAGTACTAATTGCAATATGTTGTATACTATTTGTAATAACTTATGTACCATTTTTCACTATGTTGTGTACTATTTTATAGTGAAGTGTGTACTTTTTTTAATAAGTTGTGTACTAGTTTCACTATGTTTTGAGCACTATTTGCAATAAGTTGTATACTATTTTTCAATAATTGTGTACTATTTTCATAGTCTAGTCAAAATTGAGTACAATTTGGCCTTGGTCGGGCCTAAAATTCCCAAAATTTGCCCTACATTAATCTGAATAAGGCCGAATGTCACCAAATTTCCCTAATTGTAAAACCATACCTTATTTCCCTAGTGTGGTTTAGTACGAAGTTTGTGTGTAAAGAAGTGAAACCACTCCTCTACTAGAAAGAAAAGATCACATCCCATGAACCAAACACCACATAAATTTTTTACCAACGGGATGGAGACCAATTCAATCAACATGTATGTATCATTACACAATGAGTAACAGCGGAAAATAACATTATATAACAATTTACAAAGTTTGATTACATGATACAATGATTCACCACACATGGGTGACTAGAACTAAAACTAAACATGTAAGCCAAAGATCAAGCCGAGGGTCATCTAACCACCTCTCCAAGTCTCCCAAAAGCTCAGCTACGAGGTTGATGTTGAAATTCTCCAAATCTAACCTGGGGTTGGAAGCGTACCCCACAAAAAGAAAAGAAAAGAGGATATCAACAAAAAGATGGTATGTGTATACTAAAGAAAACTTGAGCAATATAGGGCAATAAGGACATCAAGTATGAATGTTTCCCATGCAAAAGAAAAGGACTACCCACACAGGCATAAAAGATAAGATTCATAATCAAAGAGATACTTGTCATATGTAAAATAATAAAGAAGTGCCACATGCACATATCATGACCAACATCCTGCATACATGTGAGATAAGCATAACACTAGAATATTATAAAATACAATGATGGTCAAGAATCACACATCTTGAACCTGGTGAGACATGGGCCAGGAATCACACATCCTGCCCTGGCATGGGGAATCACACATCCGCCATCCAAAATATTACAATGTTGCCACAAATGATAATGAGACAAAACCAATGTAATTACACTACTCTAGGGTTACTGAATCACATAGCAGGTAAATGTAGATGCAAGTAGAAAAGTACAGTCAACATTAATCAAGATTTGCCATATCACACAATGGACAACATATGAAACCACCGATAAACCTCCACATCACAGTGGGCATATACCATCAACAAGATCATCATGTACCATATCACAAGGTAGGATCCAAAAGAATATCCAAGATCACAATCAAGATAGTTCACATGAACCATGATAACAAGAGATAAGAGTAATGTGTATAGGCTATTGTCCATAGGACCAAGAGAAAGACAAAATATAGGTGAATTTCTCAACATGAAGTAATAGGGGATACAACATACCTCAATATCAAAGTCCTAAACTCTAAAGCACTTCTAGATCCAAACCTAGGTCACCAAAGAGCCTATTAAACACATATACATAATTTATGTCAATTTCATACTTATAAACCAAACCCTAAAAACTACCTTTTTATATATGTGTGAATTAGGTTATGAAAACTATTCCATATTTTAGGTTATGTTATTACGAGTCAAAAACATATTTTATTATATTTTTTTTACTTATATATAATTAGTTATGATTTTTACAAGTTAATTTATCATTAATTAGATCCAAAGAAAACACCTATTATTAATCTTTAGATTCAGTTATCAAATCATATACCATTAGTAAGATCTTTTTTTTTTATTCCAACGAATATTTTTCCATAATTTTATGATCATCCTATAATTAGTTATACATTTTTAATTACTGACCAATCACATAATTAGTTAATGCTATGCAGGCGAGAAAAATCCTCAAAAATAGGCCGGGCCCGCATGACTTGGCCCAATGAACGTTGGCCAAGTCAGCGGGTCAAAGAACATTTGACTCGATCCAAAGCAAGAGACAAAAGGTGAAAAGACTATATTGCCCTCTGTCGTGAAACAAAACAGGAGAGCCGAGAAGGGCACAACGGGGAAAGCACCACAAGCATTGTTCCTTCCTTGTCTCTGCGCGACTGCATGCTTTCCAAAGAGGAACCAGGTGAAGATGAAGGTGATTGAAGCCAAAAAACTCAAAACTGACGTCAGGGTTGGGACCCTGGCATGCTACCGGTCACAACAAGCCCAAACTCGGGCTGGTCGGAGCACAGGGGCTCAAAAAGTGTCGACCGACCAAGCTGTTGAGATCACAGAACGACGAAGGAAAGTGAGGTCCTCAAAGGAAACCATGTAGGGAGCGTCGGCAAGCCCAGACAAAGCCAAACGCAAAGAAAACAAGAACCGAGGTGAATAGAAACACCGAAATTGTCTCGAAGGTAAGAAACTAAAGAAAAAGGGGGAAAACCAAGGTACCTGTCGAACAGATGAATTGAAGGCTCTCGAAGCTTGCCCACACCTTCGCGACTCGAAGAAAACCAGAAACAAACCCCACCGATGACTGGAATCCCCAGACGATCTCGCTGCCACCGCAATAGGTAGTTGGAGTAGGGAGAGATGGAAGTTGGGCAAACCGGTTCAACAGAGATATGGCGCGAGGTTTCTGAGGGTTCAAGGATCGTGGGGAAAGCCCTTTATATAGGGGCGGAGTTCGGGCTCAGTGTGGAACCAACAAAAATCAGAAAACAGAGGAGGGAAGGGAAAGTTCTCGTCGACCCGGGTCTCTGGTGATGGAAACCCTATAAAATTAGGGATCAACCAGATCAGAAAGTTGCGGAGATGGAGGAAAGAAAAACCTGAGGTGTCGAAAAGGAAAGATGGAAGAAGAAAGCGCGGAAGAAAATTCACATTACTGTAGCCGCGAGAAAGAGTACGACTGGAGGTAGGAGACAACTCCTCCTCCGTCAGATTCTCATCAAAGGGTCGCGATACAGTCCGACATAAGTGGGCCGCGTGACATCCCAAGCTTGGGAAAAATCAGGAAAATCAATTGAATTAACCAAAGTGGAATTCAAATAATACATGCATATTCTCTTTCCTCATTTAGGGGTTCTAGAATTATCCAAATTAAACCAAATTTTGCACATAAGTTAAGTTTAATGTGTAGATTCCGAATATCCAATTAGAGTTCACTTTTGGTAACTTTAGATATGTTATTTAATTTATTCTTTGTTTTTCTTTCTAGATGCATTAATGGCACATAAATTATCCAAATTAGGTAAAACTTCATCCATAAGTTAACTTAAGTTTCTTGAATACGAATTTTCCTTTAATTCCCACTTTTGGTGTCATGAGTTATATTTATTTATTAATTACACATTTTAGGCATTTTCTCTCTCCTATATATACCTATTAATCAAACATTATCCAAATTAATTGCAAATTGGCACAAAGGCTTATTTTTATGTTTATATTACGATTTTGGAGTTAGTTTTCCAATTTGAGGGCATTAAATATTTTATTTCACCTTATTAGCTTATTTTCCATTATCTTGTAATTAAAGGCTTTTATATATTTATTTATTATCCAAATTAGATGATACTTGGCCATTAAGTTACTTTTAGATCAAGAAAATGCATTTGCATATCAAATTATATCATGGTTTTCTATTTGTGATTTTGGAACAATATATTCCACATTATCTCCTATTATCCAATATATCCCATATTATCTCCAATTATTACATTTATCATCTCCTTTATATATATTTTGGGATTTATTTTGTTTTTATATTCTAAAAAGTACTAGAAAGTTCTAGGATGCAATATCACGTTATTTTATTACTTAGTGTACAATTTGCACTTCAAGCCCATTATTAAAAAAACCTAACTGAAGTATTTGAGCATATAACCCTATATTAAGAATATATGGGAAATATTTATCCAATTGAGTCCTTTAATTTCTTATTATCATCCAAACGAGTCATTATTAAATATAAAGTATTTTAGGTTCTCTTAATTACAATTATTAGCTTATCCTTGTTTGGCTAAGTCAAAAGGGTAAAGCTATTAGGATAGGATTCTATTTCTAGTATGTTACAGCACACCACCCCTTAAAGGGATTTCGTCCTCGAAATCAATACATCCATAGGAAACTTATTCACCACCACTTAAAAGGGTTCATCTCATTATATCAAATTAAACTTTAGATACAAAGGTTCAACTATGCTTCTTACATCCAACTACATAAGCAACATGCAAAAAGGAAACATAACTTGTAAAAACTAATCTAAAGTACTAAGGGTTAACTTTCTCTTGATCATCATCATTAACTTCTTCACCATCCAAAGAAAAAACTCTTCCATCTCTCCTTTCCACAGGCTTCTTACCATTATTGTTACCATGATTTTGAGGAGGTGCTTGTTGAGGAACATGGCCATGTCCAAAACGAAGAATGGGGCACTGAGGTCTAACGTGTCCAGGTTCATTGCAATGATGGCATACCACTGGACAAGGTTTGTCATGAGAACACTTTCCTAGAGGATGGTAACCATTGCACTTAGAACACTTATCCCTTTTATGTTCATCACCTGAGAACTTCCTCTTCTTGTCAAACTCCCTAGGTTGGAACCCTGGGTAAGACTCCACTGCCAAAGCTTTATCAACCATCTGCTGAAAGGTCAAGGGCAATTGTGGGATTAGAGCATGTCCCACATTGTAATTGAGCCCTTGGAGGGAAAGGTCAGCCCTACGTTCCTCACCCAAACCAACTGCATAATGCTCCAACAGCAGAAACCTTTGCACATAAGCAGAAATGGATAATGAACCTTGCTTCAAACTGTAGAACTCTTTTTCTTTCTTCTTTAGGGCAACAGTGCAGATGTACTTCCCACGAAAGAGAGCCAAAAACTCTATCCAAGTCATAGTGGAGATATCTCTAGTCTTTGCAATTCCATTCCACCAAACTCTAGTTGGTCCATCCAAGACATAGGAAGCAAACCTAACCTTTTGATGTGGAGGGCATGCCATACCATCATTAGATTTGTCGACCATCTCTATCTCACCCTCACCCTTGAAGGAGGGTGGTTGCATCTTCATGAACTCCATGATTGAGAACTCCTTAGGCTTCTCAGGTACAATCGGGTCTTTCATCTTCCCCATCACGAAAGACGCAAAGAGTTGTCGAAACATGGCCAACTCTTGCTCTGGAGTCATAGATCCTCCCGAACCAGCAGAAGCTGAGGTCTCCTGGACAAACCTAGTGTTTTGAGGTGTCTCATAACCGTACTGGTTGTCATATGTTGAGTTATCTCCCGCCATTAGGGTTTTGTCTGCACAAGGCAAGGTACTAGGTATAAGCAACCTAAGACAAAGGTAAACATCCTAAGGGAGACGAGTTTGAAATAGTTAGATAACCGACTGCTAGTAGCTTTGATACCATGCTCTAAAGAAGTGAAACCACTCCTCTACTAGAAAGAAAAGATCGCATCCCATGAACCAAACACCACATAAATTTTTTACCAACGGGATGGAGACCAATTCAATCAACATGTATGTATAATTACACAATGAGTAGCAGTGGAAAATAACATTATCTAACAATTTACAAAGTTTGATTACATGATACAACGATTCACCACACATGGGTGACTAGAACTAAAACTAAACATGTAAGCCAAAGATCAAGCTGAGGGTCATCTAACCACCTCTCCAAGTCTCCCAAAAACTCAGCTACGAGGTTGATGTTGAAATTCTCCAAATCTAACCTGGGGTTGGAAGCATACCCCACAAAAACAAAAGAAAAGAGGATATCAGCAAAAAGCTGGTATGTGTATACTAAAGAAAACTTGAGCAATATAGGGAAATAAGGACATCAAGTATGAATGCTTCCCATGCAAAAGAAAAGGACTACCCACACAGGCATAAAAGATAAGATTCATAATCAAAGAGATACTTGCCATATGTAAAATAATAAAGAAGTGCCACATGCACATATCATGACCCACATCCTGCATACATGTGAGATAGAATAACACTAGAATATTATAAAATACAATGATGGTCAAGAATCACACATCTTGAACCTGGTGAGACATGGGCCAGGAATCACACATCATGCCCTGGCATGGGGAATCACACATCTGTCATCCAAACATATATAACATGGTACAGGAATCACACATCCTGCCCTGGCATGGGGAATCACACATCCACCTTCCAAAATATTACAATGTTGCCACAAATGATAATGAGACAAAACCAATGTAATTACACTACTCTAGGGTTACCGAATCACATAGTAGGTAAATGTAGAGGCAAGTAGAAAAGTACAATCAACATTAATCAAGATTTGCCATATCACACAATGGACAACATATGAAACCACCAATAAACCTCCACATCACAGTGGGCATATACCATCAACAAGATCATCATGTACCATATCCAAAGGTAGGATCCAAAAGAATATCCAAGATCACAATCAAGATAGTTCACATGAACCATGATAACAAGAGATAAGAGTAATGTGTATAGGCTATTGTCCATAGGACCAAGAGAAAGACAAAATATAGGTGAATTTCTTAACATGAAGTAATAGGGGATACAACATACCTCAATATCAAAGTCCAAAAGTCCAAAGCACTTCTAGATCCAAATCTAGGTCACCAAAGAGCCTATTAAACACATATACAAATTTTATGTCAATTTCATACTTATAAACCAAACCCTAAAAACTAACTTTTTATATATGTGTGAATTAGGTTATGAAAACTATTCCATATTTTAGGTTATGTTATTACGAGTCTAAAACATATTTTATTATATTTTTCTGACATATATATAATTAGTTATGATTTTTACAAGTTAATTTATCATTAATTAGATCCAAAGAAAACACCTATTATTAATCTTTAGATTCAGTTATCGAATCATATACCATTAGTTAGATCTTATTTTTCTGATTCCAACGAATATTTTTTCATAATTTTCTGATCATCCGATAATTAGTTATACATTTTTAATTACTGACCAATCAGATAATTAGTTAATGCTATGCAGGCAAGAAAAATCCTCAAAAATAGGTCAGGCCCGCATGACTTGGCCCAATGAACGTCGGCCAAGTCAGTGGGTCAAAGCACATTTGACTCGATCCAAAGCAAGAGACAAAAGGCAAAAAGACTATATTGCCCTCTGTCGTGAAACAAAACAGGGGAGTCGAGAATGGCACAACGGGGAAAGCACAACAAGCATTGTTCCTTCCTTGTCTCTGCGCGACTGCAGGCTTGCCAAAGAGGAACCAGGTGAAGCCGAAGGCGATTGAAGCCACAAAACTCAAAACTAACGTTGGGGTTGGGACCCTGGCATGCTTCCAGTCACAACAAGCCCAAACTCGAGCTGATCGGAGCACAAGGGCTCAAAAAGCGTCGACCGACCAAGTTGCTGAGATCACAGAATGACGAAGGAAAATGAGGTCCTCAAAGGAAACTATGTAGGGAGCGCCGGCAAGCCCAGACAAAGCCAAACACAAAGAAAACAAGCGTCGAGGTGAATAGAAACACCGAAATTGTCTCGAAGGTCAGAAACCAAAGAAAAAGGGGGGAAAACCAAGGTACCTGCCGAACAGATGAATTGAAGGCTCTCGAAGCTTGCCCACACCTTCGCGACTCGAAGAAAACCAGAAATAAGCCCCGCCGACGACTGGAATCCCCAGACGATCTCTCTGCCACCGCAACAGGTAGTTGGAGTAGGGAGAGATGGAAGCAGGGCAAACCGGTTCAACAGAGATATGGCGCGAGGTTTCTCAGGGTTCAAGGATGGTGGGGAAATCCCTTTATATAGGGGCGGAGTTCAGGTTCAGCGAGGAACCAAAAAAAACCAGAAAATAGAGGAGGGAAGGGAAAGTTCTCGTCGACCAAGGTCTCTAGTGATGGAAACCCTATAAAATTAGGGATCAACCAGATCCGAAAGTTGCAGAGATGGAGGAAAGCAAAACCTGAGGTGCCAAAAAGGAAAGACGGAAGAGGAAAGCGCGGAAGAAATTTTGTGTTACTGTAGCCGTGAGAAAGAGTCCAACTGGAGGTAGGAGACAACTCCTCCTCCATCGGATTCTCATCCAAGGGCCATGATACAGTCCGACATAAGTGGGCCACGTGACAGTCCAAGCTTGGGAAAAATTGGGAAAATCAATTGAATTAAGCAAAGTGGAATTCAAATAATACATGCATATTCTCTTTCCTCATTTAGGGGTTCTAGAATTATCCAAATTAAACCAAATTTTGCACATAAGTTAAGTTTAATGTGTAGATTCCGAATATCCAATTAGATTTCACTTTTGGAAACTTTAGATATGTTATTTAATTTATTCTTTGTTTTTCTTTCTAGATGCATTAATGGCACATAAATTATCCAAATTAGGTAAAACTTCATCCATAAGTTAACTTAGTGTCTTGAATATGAATTTGTCTTTATTTCCCACTTTTGGTGTCATGAGTTATATTTATTTATTAATTACACCTTTTAGGCATTTTCTCTCTCCTATATATACCTATTAATTAAACATTATCCAAATTAATTGCAAATTGGCACAAAGGCTTATTTTTATGTTTATATTACAAATTTGGAGTTATTTTTCCAATTTGAGGGCATTAAATATTTTATTTCACTTTATTGGCTTATTTTCCATTATCTTGTAATTAAAGGCTTTTATATATTTATTTATTATCCAAATTAGATGATACTTGGCCATTAAGTTACTTTTAGATCAAGAAAATGCATTTGCATATCAAATTATATCATGTTTTTATATTTGTGATTTTGGAACAATATATTCCACATTATCTCCTATTATCCAATATATCCCATATTATCTCCAATTATTACATTTATCATCTCCTTTATATATATTTTGGGATTTATTTTGTTTTTCATATTCTAAAAAGCACTAGAAAGTTCTAGGATGAAATATCACGTTATTTTATTACTTAGTGTACAATTTGCACTTCAAGCCCATTATTGAAAAAAACTAACTGAAGTTTTTGAGCATATAACCCTATATTAAGAATATATGGGAAATATTTATTCAATTGAGTCCTTTAATTTCTTATTATCATCCAAACGAGTCATTATTAAATATAAAGTATTTTAGATTCTCTTAATTACAAGTATTAGCTTATCCTTGTTTGGCTAAGTCAAAAGGGTAAACGTATTAGGGTAGGATTCTATTTCTGGTATGTTACATTGTGTATGCTCTAGTACTCTATTGTATGTGCATTATATGGAGAAGTGTAGTATTGAGCTTCCTATAACCAAATCATTTTCACATGTTGTGTACATTTTTACTATGTGTTGTGCACTATTTTTCAATAAGTTGTCTACAATTTTTCTATAATTGGGTAGTACTTTTCACTAACTTGTGTACTATTTTCAACACCTTGTGTAGTATTTATCAATAAATAGAGAACTATTTTTTTAAATTGTTTACTATTTTTCAATAACTCGTGTACTAAATTTTAGTAACTTGTATATTATTTTTCAATAAGCAGGTGGTCTAGTTTGACTTTTTTTGCCCTGATTTGGCCTAGATCAGGTGTGAATTCTCCCAATTTGTCCTACATTGACTTGAATAAGGTTGGATTTCATCAAATTCCCTAATTGCAAAATCATATCTAATTTTCATTATATAAATTAGTATTAAACTTGTGTATATTTAGTACACCACTTTATGTGCATTATATGGAAACTTTTTTGGTATTGAGCTACCTAAAACTAAATCAATTTCATAAGTCATTTACTTTTTACTATGTGTTGAATACTATTTTATAGTCAGTTTTTACTATTTTCCTAATACTTGTGTATTATTTTTCAATAATATGTGTATATTTTAGATTTTTTATACCTTGTATACTATTTTTTAGTAATGTGTGTGTATAATTCAATAAATTGTGTATTATTTTAAATAAGTAGAGGATCTAATTTGACTTATTCTCACCTAATTTGGCACAAGTCAGGCCTAAATTCCCCTTACTTGCCTTACATTGACCTACATAAGGTCATATTTCACCAAATTCTCCTAATTGCAAAACCATACGTAATTTCACTACTATGGTTTAGTATATATTTTGTGTATGCTTTTGTTCTCAACTATATGCACATTACATGGAAAAGGTTTTAGTATTGAGATGCCTACAACCAAATCATTTATGTAAGTTGTGTATTTTTTACTACATGTTGAGTACCTTGTGTACTATTTTTCAACAAATTGTGTACTACTTTTCAAGAACTTGTGTACTTTTTTTTAGTAATTTATGTATTGTTTTTCAGTAAGTTTGTACTATTTTCAATACATATTGGATACTATTTTCATTGATAAGCCTATAACTTAATATGTTGGTACAATATGTCAGAGTATTTGATGAATCCATTAACTGGGTCTTCAACTTATGTCATTTTAACCTTTATATACTTCAAGATACTTGAAATTCATATATTGCCTCAATATGTTAAGGTTTATGTCAAACACACTTATAGAATCTTGTTTTCATATTTAATAGTTACTTTGACCACCATTTGATGGAAGGGAGGGATAGAGGTTGATCCCAGGACTTTCTCAATCTTGGATGAGTCTAAAATGAGGCTAAAAGCAAAACCAACCTACCCCAAAACCAACATACCCCAAGTAATCAAAGAATACATAGAAGCAAATAGTTGATTGAATGATTAAGTTCAAGATTCAAGTGCACCACAAAGCTCCAAAATGACTTTGTCACTTCACCACGGCCATGCTACTCAAGCTTAAATTATAGAATATAGGTAAGATATGAATATTCCATTATCATGGCCGTTATAAAAAAAACTTTACCCATGGAGGCCACCAAGAGCATTCCACCCATCATGGTCATGGAAGCCAAGTTCCCCAATGGTCGTCCTCTTCACCTTGAGTGCCCTTCATCTTCCTCATTACAGTTGCGCTAACTTTGTGACACCTACATTCCAAAATTTCCATTTTCTCTAGATATCAACCATCTTACAACAATTGCAGCCACATACAATGACCATTTCCTACTCATTGGTAGATTAGTTGTTCTACCCACCTAAATTTAGTGTTTTTCAGCATTACTTTACCATAAAAACACCACTTGCCCCTAGAAAACCTCGACTATATATATAATCCTTACTGGGGGGATGGGGGTTGAGAGCTAGAACTTTCTCACCTCATTTACTTTCCTTGGATGCCACCCTACCTACTCCCACCTAAAATTTTACCTTCCATCACCAAAAGCTCTAGTTCTTAGGATTTTAATCATTTCCATCCTCACTTCCATGTTTCCCACCTCTGGAGGAGTGAAGGAGGACAACTTTCTTCTACTAGAGAAGGAGAAGAAGTCTTCTACCTTGACCCTCATGGCTTCTTCTATCTCTTTATTATCTCTTTTTGCTTTTTTTTTGCATTATGTGTAGCAAAGTCCCCTTGGTGGGTTGTTTTAGAGAAAATATGTAATAGTGCTACCATGTTGGGGAAATATTTATGCAAAACACTTTATATTCATTTTAATGGGATATGTTCTTACTTATCCTCATTTCCTATCTCTGTATATGTGATTAATGTATGAAAACCCCTAAGGCATGGAGAAAAAGAGGAATATGAGGCTAAGAGAGGAAAAACTCCCAAGTCTAACTAGTGGATCCTTACCTAGTGTCCTCTCTTCTCACCTATCTATCTGTAAAACTAGACCTATGTGGGAGACCAAAGTATCCAAGTATGCTTCTCTGTATGCACTTAGAAAAGAGCATGTTAGATGGTTGGACGAGAGGTAATAGGAGGTGAAATGTCCTTCTCCTACACCACATATTGTTGGTATGTATGCCCATAGAGCAAGTCATGTGATGATTGTAATGGGATACTTTGTAATTGATTTGAATAATCATAAAGGCAATTTTTTATCTATATGTTTTAACTATTTTTTAGATGATAGTGTAACATGATAGATGTCTAAAGAATTGTTTACTTGATGACGTATTCTTTTAGGTTCAGGACATAAACGATGAGATCATACGGATGTTAAGAGTATACATTCCTATTTTGTCCCTAGTTGATTGTTATTGTGGAAATAACCATAGACATCAATAACACTAAAGACTAGATTGTATGTTGGTTGATGATAGAATCTCATTAGTCATGATATAGTGATATCAAACCAAGGACATATGTACTTATAAGAGAACAAGTGTACCGGACAGACCCACCATGAGAGTGACACATGGAACCATGATTTGGTAGTCACAGTCAGCTCTCACAGTGATGGTGGTGAGTGTGATTCTTCGACCTGAAATCACTACACTCAACACATGTCGTTGGGTACACTTTGACATCATCAAACACAGTCCTGAAACATGGGTTGTTATAAAGGTGATGATTGGGTGACTTTGACACATGGGGCTTTTGAGGGGTGAGTGATAGATATGGGATTTGTCCCTCCTAAGGGAGTTTGATGTCCATGGACACTTGATGAGTAGGATTGAGAAAGGCATGCGCAGGCATGTCTGAATCAATATGTGATATTGATGTCACACACATCTCACCCAGTCTGCTCTGAGATCAAGGAAATGGATGAACGTCGAAAGGATGACTGAACCATGCCTTGAGTTCATTCAGGACATTAGTGACAAAGGAATTATACATTCATTGTAACACCATTCACGGATTGTAGGATTGAAAGTTGTTCTCCAACTTTCTATTTCACTTGGGTAGCACTGATGTGTGACTAGGCACCACTCTTTGCTTGTGAAGTCATAAGTGTTATGGACTTTCACTACCAATGTGAAATGGACCTGCAGGGTCACAAACATAGGATTTAACCTGGAAGAGTATTTTATCCACAAATCATGTTTAGATTGATTACTAAAGGAGTTTAGTAGTTCAATTAAACACTCAATTAATTGATAGCTCAAAATCATAGAGTTCAAGGTGTTGGACTAGATGATTGAGAGTATCGGATTGATTGGAACTATAATTGGCTGATTTTGCATAGTTTGTTTCCCTAACTGATTGGCTCATGGGATGAACCGATCAGCTCAACTGGTGAGACGATCGACTCATGTATCAATGAGACGATCAGCTCAATTGTTGAACTGGTCGATTCATGTGACCAACCGAGATTGTCTGGAAAGTCAGCAGACTATTTTGCAAATACAATTTGTTTCACTTGAACAAATTTGATTTGGATAAGGATTAATATTTGATTAATCGTAAACAAATATGAAAGTCAATTTGAGTTGGACCAGGACCATGAACCGATCAGCTTATAAGTGAACCCATCGGCTCAGGGGTCCCAAACAATCGGTTCAGGTGTGAACTGATCGGTTGAGGTCACAACTGACCATTTCAAGGTTGAAACGATCGGTTCAGCTGGCACAATTGGTTGTTTTGTGGAAAATCTCAAACCCTTCTACTCCTGCTTTAATCTCGCATTGCCCGGGGTAGGGAACCCTATCCCATGACCCTCCTATATATAGGGGTATTGGGGCTTTTTAAAGTACAACTCAAAACACCAGTTCCTCTGCAAAGTTGTCGTTCTCTTTAGTTGTGGTAACTGAGAGAGCCCAACCAAGTGCTACCCGATAAGGGAGGCACAGCAAGGGAAAGACAACTATAGAAAGGCAACTAGTTGTAGGAGAGTGTGTCGGTGACTAGTATGTCGACTGGAGGGTGTGAATCCTTTCGATTCCTTGTGGGAAAAGGAGATCGGAGTTCCAGGCAGTCTGTGTGGATGACTGTAGAGGCGGGAGACTTCTGCCACTCGGAGGACATTTGTCAATCCCGACAGTCCCGGTGAGACCAGGAGCTGCACATACACCGTACAAGACCGGAGGTGAAGACCACACAAGCTGTGAGGTAACGTCATCGAGCAAGCCTCGAGACAATGTACGCCTCTACAAACCATCCTTCCTACTATATAGACATTGACGCGATTCCTTTATTCTGGGTTTGGGAGAAGAAATTTTTGTTTCCACTGCCTTCTCTCTCTCCCCTAAAACCCGATAGTGGTATTAGAGCCACATCAACTGCTCTATACTTTAGGATTATCAATGTGATCGATTTTGGTTTGTCACCTTTATTTATTGCATACAATGCGAATAAAATTGGATTTATGCATGTCTAATCCTAAATCCAAAAATCCCAATATAAATATATGATATGTAATATAAATGCACTCGATGCGTGTCTCCCTTAAATGAGTTTTATGGTGGATGTATAGCATGGTTATGGCCAATAAACCCTATGTATGTGTGCTTAGTTGAATTTGGTTGCTTTCATCTCGGTCTGCACACCGATTCCCTATCTCCTATTCCTAATGTAACTCGAGATAACTCGAGATTTCTTTCCTACCTTTACTCCCCCCGAATGTAACTAGAGGTTCCCTTTTCAAATGTAAATAGGATAGATCTTCTATTTCCTGTTATGTCAAAGAATAGCGTACATTTTGACGACCGGTTCAAGGAGCGAGACGAGCGGGTGGCGGCCTGAGGAGACACACGATGACCAGTGAACCGATTAGCTAGAGGTGCCAATCGATTGGCTGGTGGCACCCAACCGACCGATCTAATGGCGAGCCGATCAATCATGGAGAGGAGTTGATCAAACTCAGAAAGGCAAAACACAGAGTTCATCTCGTATAGGTTGCATGTGATGTGTACCTAGATGACAGTGATTCCTCTTAGCTCGAGGAATCACATTAGGATGGCCATAATCATTGCTTTTATCATTTCACATGTTTTTTGTGGGATATAGCATGTATATGATACTTACTATATATTGTGGTGATTGGATATGTATATGTACCTATAAAACCAAATCCCTCATTAAATATTAAAGTTTTAGATGCCTTCCAAATGTGACACACGTGAAAAGCTTGATCGGCCAAGTGTGGGCATGCCCTAGCATGGTGCACCATCTATCTCGTGGAAGCGTGAAGGATGGATATGTGGGTCTGCCCTAGCAGGGTGCATATTCATCATGTTGTCTTTGGTTCAGACTTAATAAGGTGACCTAGATAGGATCTAGCACCTTGAGGCATGGAGGTGATCATGGCAAGGAGTTACGCATGACATCTTTCAAGAGTTGCATATGATGCAATTGGCAAGAGTTGCCTACCTGGAAGATCTGAGTTGTGGGTGACAGCCCTAGCTGGTCCATGACTCAGATGATTTTAGGATCTTGACCCACTAGAAGATTATACGCTGCAATCTTCTGGATTGATGGTGAGGGCTATCAATTTGAATTAAAATAGTGGGAGCGGTAATTAATTAAAGGCCTAATTAACTACTATCAAATTTTATTCAAATCAAATCAAATTAAAAGAAGTTTTGACAAATGCAATTTTCTCATGTAGAATGGCAAACAAATCATATTTTAAAATGGGCAAATGAATTGAGAATAAATTCCATAACTGGTTGGGGATTGTGAGAAGTGTTGTACCAATTGAAATAACAAAACATAATGCTTAAAAGAGATGATAGGGGTAGAATTGTCACGTAGCACCCACCTCCACCCAGACTTAGAATTTTGCTCATCCTGAGCAAAACCCAAACCCAAGATGGAAGGAAGAAGATCACTCTAGTGGTGGTTAATAATGTGGTGCAGGAGTGGAGGAGGCTAGATTGTAGTAGTAATTTCCCCAATATGGGGAGTTGGGGTTAAGGTAAGACTGATGGACCCCATACTCCTCATAAGGTGGTCAAATGAGGGCATAATGGCTCATGTACACATGCCAAGAATCCTAGGAGTGTTGTATGAGGTACATGTGGTTGAGGTGGTGGCCCTAGAACTGCTTCTTAGCTAGATCTCATCAAGTTGATATTGAATCTTGTAAAAGCCATAGGGCTCATCAGGGCCCTCCTCACCACCCGTGCACCTGCTGGTGCGATGTTGAGACGGTTGAGGTGGAGGGTCGGTTGCATCGTTGTGTGCCTCCAACGAGACACTACTCCTGTGGGAAGTGGGCTCGGGGACGTCTTTTGGGTTGGGGTGCTCCCTGTTGGCTAAATGGACATCTATAAAATCCCTTTGTTTTGATTATGACAAACATTTCATTCTTATTTATCTGACGAGCTACTTGAGTGTGCAGGATGACAAAACTATAAGGGAAATTCAACAAGAAGTATTTATATTTTCATGCAAATGTAATCATTGTAAAAACTTGTACAGAAATATAATGTACAAGTACTTAGAATCGCATGTAAATCAAGCATTGGATTTTCCCTAGCTAAACACCTTAGTCATCCATTCAATAGGATCACCTATGCACACTCACACACATAATTAATGCCTAACTTGAAATCTTAAAACAGGATCTATCTCGGTCGACCAACTCCTCGACCGAGACACTCTCGGTCGACAAACTCCTCGACCGAGAAAGATCCAAAGTAGCCGTTAGACACAACTGAAAAGTTAGTTGGCAGTTGAAAATAGACGTTGATCCAGAGAGCCTGTCGGTCGACAAAACTTCGACCGAGTAGGTGTCTCGGTCGACAATTTCTCGACCGAGACGATCTCTGACAGAAACTGCAGAGTAAAGTAATTAGCCGTTGCAAAAGCAACAAACTTGTACCTAACGGATAGTTAAGCACTTAGAAACCCCTAGAAGTTATCTAGAACGTCCTTAAGCATACTTAGGCCATTTCTATAAATAGGACAAGCCATAGGACTCTAGAACTCACTTGATACACTTGCTATACTTGAGAAAATACTTGAGCCCTCTTGTGCAATCTGCTGTGAATTGAGCATTGTGATAAATTGGCCACTTTCCTCTTAGCTCAAGCTCGTCCTATAGGCTAGATTTTCCTAACCCTAGCAATCACAAGTCCATCATCTTGGCTAGGAAAATCCAAACGCTTGATCTAGGAAAATCAAGCCTTGAGCTTCAAGGATAAGTTGTATTTTCTCTTATTTCTTTCTTGTTCCTAGTATTCCTTGTACTCTCCTTGCTACTCCAGGTAGGAGGCTGCGGATTGGAGAGGGTGAAACTCTTCGTGGTGAAGAGGAGGAACTTTGGACTACTTCAGAAGGCTGTCTTGACGGGAAGCTACTTCGGGAGGAAGGCTACTTCAAGGGGGAGCTTGAAGTTACTTCAAGGAAGGCTGCTTCGAGGTTGGCAAGACTACTTCAAGGCGAAGGCTGTCCAAAGGGTGTTTGGAAAGTATTGTAAATTTTATGTAATATCCTTGAGAGGTAATAAAATTTAGTACTTTCAAAATCCCGGTTGGGTAAGCAACCGGGTAGTGGATTGACTCCTTAGTATTTGCTAAGGTGGAACCACTCTAAACACCTGTGTTCCTCTTCTTAATCTTTACTTTGGTTTTTTGAGTTTAAATTACTTTAAAATCTATATAAAACTCTATTCACCCCCCCTCTAGAGGTTTTCACTCCCGAAGGAATCGCTGGATGTGTGTCATTAGGTTGGTCAGATCAAAGAGCCGATTAGCAACTACAAACCTGGCATGCTAAGGGAATATTGAGGATGATGATACTATATTTGAACATCAAGTAGTAGACATCTCTTTCTCCGTAGTGGATGAACTTGTAGTCGTTCACATACGCAAGGTCAATCAGGTGTTGTTTAGGGTCCAATGGTGGGAATTAGATATGAGGATAGCATAGCATATCCCTAGTTGAAAGGCCCATCATGCAGCAGACCCCATAAATGATAGATATTGAGGTGGGTGATTGCACCATGTCTACCTTTCCTACTAAATATAGTGCATGATAATACATAGTGAAGATAGCGCATAATGACATTGTCTATGCTAGAGGCCCTGGGGCCACTTGGTAGCTTCAGTGAAAGTCCCATGATAACTGCCCAAAATTTCTCCATATTGTATTTGTCGGGGTAGGCATTATGGAGGTTCTCCATATAGTGAGAAATCCAGTTGAACTCCCCATCTTCAAGGATGATAGAGGTCAATTGTCTGGCAGAAATCTCTAGTTCTTCATCAAATATCCTGACCTTGCAACTAGAGTTCCCCTGTGAGCAGTGGAAACATTGAAAAGCAGACATGAACTCGAGAGTGAGATTGTTGAACACCAAACATACATGATAGGGAAATGCTAGGATATGGTTGTGTTGGAGAATGTTGTCAACTTTATCCCTTATAATGAGGGTAGTAAGGGTGGTTCTGCAGGCCCATATGGGGAGTGAGACTCCAATACAGGATAAATAATCGAATCTTTTATAATGATCGATGCTGACGAACTAAGAATAGTTTTCTAGAGTTAGAGCTATGTGAGGTGGGTGAGGTATGACGAAGACCAGGTCATGTCACGATGACTGACCCACCTCAATCTTGCAGATGAGATCTTCTACCTCGCCGATGTCATGGAGCACCTCCTTGAGCATTTTAGGTGAAAACTTTCCAAGGTGTTCTTGGTTTTGAATTCTCGGTCCTAAGGTAGAGCATCGGTATGGCTTGCAAGAGGTGGTTAGGAGTTTGTGCTACTTGCCCTTAGAGAATCAACCAAAGAGGCCATGTCAGGATCCTCCCTCAGACATGATGATTAATTGTCGAAGAACTAAAACGGCCATCTGGAGAAGTGAAATGGTCATTTCATCATATGAGATGATTGTTTGAGAATGCAAGATGTTTGGCTGGTAGTCATAACGGATATTGTGGGTGTTGCGATACCCCCAGTTGGGAATACCAAACAATCAGTTCACATGGGGCTTGAGAGGTAAGAAGGAAGGAACGATAATACAGATCGAGACGACTGACTCATTTGTGAAGTGGCCGGCTGTTCCATTAAAGCTGTCGCAGAGGGTGCGAGATGAGAAGTTAGAGTTGATGATTAGGCGGCCGAAAAAGAGTGGGATGGCCAGCCAATGGACATAACCCTCAACTGATAGTAGGGAGTGGTTGGTGGTAGAGGTGAGGAGAGATGCACATCGTCGACTGTGGATTAGTAGTATAGCTGTTAGAGGCTCGACTGGGTGGATGAGGCGGTCAGCTGGGTTGCTGAGTGGTCGGCTAGAGAATGGATCTATTGGAGAAGAAGTTGTGTGCTAGGTCTTGGGGAGGAGGGCTCAAGGATGTGAGTATTGAGCCCCAACTTGGATTATTTTATAGATGAACTTGCGTAATTGAGATGATTGGTTGGTTGGCTCAATCGGTCGGTTGGCAAGTTGTAGGGTGCGTTTAGATGTTCTATCTCTAGAGATGGACATGTAACGAATTGTGCCTTCATGGATCTAAACCAACCATTTGAAAGTATAAAATGGTTGGTTGGTTTGGTGTAAGGGCATTTGAAATTGAAACCAGTTGCTGAGTGAAACGACAATCATGATAGTTTGAAATAGGCATTTTTCTTGTATTAGAACTCTAAGGCAGTGGTTTGGATAGCCAACTATTTTTTTAGAACAAAACTAAACTATATTAAAAGGGAAACAAGGTGAGGGTTAGATGAAAAATGATGAAATTAAAAGAAAAATTGGATTGCCTCCCAACAAGCGCCCAGTTTTATGTCTAAGGCCTGACAAAGGGATATCATGGGGCAAATTCAAGCTCACGATTGGGAGGGGTGGGGGATATTTTAAGTCAAGATCTTCAAGTAATGAGAGTTGATGTGCCTTAGATGGTACAAAATCCTCAACGGTAATATACTATTTTAGTCTATGCTGATTAACTTTGAACTCACCCTATACATTGCCCGAGAGAAGAAAATTTCCATGTGGATAGGTATGCTTAACAAGATAGGGTCCATACTATCCGGATTTAAGTTTTCCAGGGAAGATTCTTAACTTGGAAATGTAAACTAGAACCTGATCACCCTCATGGATATCTTTCCGCCTGATATGTCCATCATGCCATAATTTGGTTTTGTCTTTGTATATCCTAGCATTCTCCTAGGCATTCATTTTTAGCTCATCTAACTCCTATAATTAAATAAAATAGTTTTCTTCAACCGTAGATAAGTTGAAATTTCAATTTCTGATGGCCCAATTAGCCTTATGTTCTAACTCTATGGGTAGATGGCAAGACTTGCCATAAATAAACTTGAAAGGAGTGGTGCCTATAGGTGTTTACTGGGCAGTTCTGTATGCTCACAAGGCATCATTGATTTTCAAAGCCTAATCCTTTCTAGTGTGATTGACTATTTTCTCTAGGATGGACTTAACTTGTCTATTTGAAACTTCAAATTGGACATTGGTCTGAGGGTGGCAAGGAGTGATGACTTCATGGTGGAATCCATATCTTTTTAATAGGGATTCAAAAAAAATCTCAAGAAAATGAGATCCCCCATCGAAATCACAGTGTGAGGTACCCTAAACCTAGGGAAGATGATTTCCTTGAAAACAAATTAGTTGATTTAGAGTCACAATTTTTGATGGGGATGGCTTCTACCCACTTGGAAACATAGTCTACGGCTACCAGGATATATTGGCACCCACAAGAAGAAGGAAAGGATCCCATATATTCCACACCCCAAACATCAAAGATCGCCATCTCTTGCCAAGTGGTCATGGACATTTCATCTCTCTTAGAAACATGCATGTGTGGATTTGACAAGAGTTTCTTCACTGGTAGGATTGAAGAGTGGGGCCTTTACAACGGGACATGCTTCCCTTAAAACTGCATCAGCCAAAGTGGTCAAGCATGAGAAAGTGTGTATTGAGAATCAACATGCCTTCATCCCTTTTGGATTTGATACTTTTGGATTCTTAGCACCGAAAGTTGTGGAGCTTCTGAAGAGGGTCCAAAAAGTTATGAATAGTAATGAAATGAATCCTAAGTGTATAGATGTAGTGTTATAAAGGATTGGTTTTGCCATCCAAAAAGGACTACCGGCGTAGCTTGTTGCCCTCTTGTCTTCTATTTCGATGTATAAAAATTAATTTTTGAAAGTTAGATAAAATCACCGACCAATTCATATGAGTCTCAAAACAAGGTAGGCAAAAAGAAACCACATTGGAGAATTTTTCTAGCCATTTTCTAAGAACTCATGTGCCCTCCAGTGAGTCCAGAGTGACATTGCTCTAGAATGTCATGGGCTTCTTCCTCGGTAACACACCTGCAATAGAGACCATCAGAGCATAACCTAAAAAGATAAGCGTCATCCCAATAATAGTGTTTGACATCATGTAATTTTTTTTTGCTTTAGTGTGTCCTTTGTAATTATGGTGAAGGACACAAACTGTAAGATAATTAACATAGTCAGAAAACCAAGGGTATCTGGATTCTGCCTTGAGCAATTGATCATCAGGTAGGGAATCATTGATAGGAATACCATCATCATCACAAAAGCTTAGGTGGATAAGATAATCGGCAACAACATTCTCACAAACTTTCTTATCAAGGGTTTCTAAATCAAATTCCTATAGTAGAAGGATCCAATGAATGAGACTGGGGTTGGCATTATTTTTGTACATCAAATAATGAATGGCCTCATGGTCCATATAAACAATTACTTTGGACCCAAATAGGTAAGAGTGAAACTTGTCGAAGGCATAGACAATGACTAACATTTCCTTCTCTATGATAGTTTAGTTTCGATGAGCATCATCTACGGTCTTCGATGCATACTAAATAACATGATGTTTCTTATCAACGTGCTGACCAAGAATAGCACCAATGGAAAAATCACTGGCATCACACATAAGCTCAAAGGTAAGGACCAATCAGAAGCACAAATGATGGGGTTAGAAGTGAGGGCATATTTCAAATAAAGAAAATTGGTCATAAATGTTCGGTCAAAGGAAAAGGGAACATCCTTTTAAAGGAGGTTGGTTAGAGGTTTGGTGATTTTTGAAAAATCTCAGTTGAATCACAGATAGAATCCAGTGTGCCCAAGGAAGGCACACATTTCCTTGATAGAATTAGGAGGGGGAATCTTAGTGATCACTTCTATCTTGGCTCTAATTACCTGTTGGAATATATGCCCATAGAGTCATCCCAAGTGATTGCATGGAGTCAGATATTAATTAATCAATTAATGCAATTATTCGATTAATTAATTAATTTCAAAATATTCTAATTAATCCATGAGCATTTTAATTAACGTAGTCTTTCTATTTACCGATGGGTTTAGAAAACCCTAATTCCTTTTGTCTCCTATTTAAAGGGGTCTTGATAGCTGATATCTTAACAAGATATTGAGAGAGGCTTTTCAGTTTGCACTCATGTAACCCTAGCCATCACCGTACTCATGAGAGAAAGGAGATCACCATGACTCTAGCACGTCATCGCACAAAGACTACTGCTTCCTACCATCGGCTTAGGAAGCGCGACGTGGAGTTCCGGTCTATCTGTGTGGATGAAGTAGAGATGCAGACGCTGAGACACCTATGTTTGGAGGATGTCAATGACCGTCTATACGTGCTACGAGCGGTGTACATCACCACACGAAAGGAGTGTTGTCATATTTTCCTATGACACATTCGGAGGATGTGAGAGAAGTATCGTCTGTGTTAGCCAAGAGCATTGCACACCATCATGTAGTGGGACGTCGCCGGACTTGCTCTGTGACAAGGTATATCCTGCGAACACTCTTTTTGAATACATTGTTGACGACGAGTCATGAGATCATGTTACGGGTTGCGTGGAAACATATCTTATTTTTGTTGTTTCCATCACGCATGTTTCCTTCCACAAAACTCAACAGTCATATTAGAGCAGCATCAATCTATGGCATATTTAGATTCATTTCAATATGTTTGAATCATTGTATACTATTTTTTGTGGTTGTATATGATGTGAACTTAAAACTTCTAATGTTCATATCTAAACATAAATCCACATACACCGCAAGCTTCTACTTTTTATGTTTCAGACGAGGTTGACTATGGAAAATATTTATTTTCCTAAGTGCACGAAAGTCAAATTTTATAGACCTTTCAGGGGCGTTGCCCCTGTGTACCCCGTATAGTTTTTGTGGGAGTCAAAAAATTATTTAATGGTAAATGTACCACATTAAAAGGACTATAATTTTAATGTATGTATGTATGTATATGTAGATATACCTATGATATCATATATGACGCATTTTTAATTTGTTTTATGTGGTGAATGCATGTACGGTTATGGTCTAGAATCCCCTTTTGTGAATGTTGTGAATGAATGTGGTTGTCAATGTTGTGGATATGTTTGTTTGTGAATAATATGGATGTATAATGGTTGTAAGTGGGTCCTTTGTATAAAGTATTCAGCTTTCATGTCGAGCCTCATCTCTTATTTCAAAGTGTAATTAATTCTTTCTCTTTATATTTGTACTCATATGATGTAATAGAGATAGTATTAGTTTTAGTCTTTGTAAACATGATGTAAGGAGGACACTTGAAGATCCAACTCCAAGGGGCATCCATGGAGAAGAAACATGAAGATCAAATTCCAAGAAGCAACCTGAAGATCCAACTCCAAGGAGCATCCATGGAGAAACAACTTGAAGTTCCAACCTCACAGAGCATCCATGAAGTTGTTCATTGTAATGTTGATCCTTACAAGTTGATTCATAGGTGTTGTTGCATGAGATGCATAAGACCTTAGGTGGACCGTAATCCTTTGTGGCTCCAAAGTATTACAATAGTATGGCCATGACCGATGTTTTTGTGTTTTTGATTGCATGCCTATCATTTGTGGTTGTGGATATAGTAGTATATGATACGTACTATAAGTATGTGGTGTTTGGATATGTATATGTATTAATAAAACCCCTCAATTAATAATATTAAGTTTTAGTTGCCTTCCATAAAGAAACACACATGAAAACCTTGATCGACTATGTGTGAGCACGCCTCTGCGTGGTACACTGTCTATCTTGTGGAAGTGTGGTGGTGGGTGTGTGGGTCTGCCTCCGCAGGGGCACACTCATCATGTTGGCTTATGTGTTGGACTTTACTAGGGAACCTTGATAGGATCAAGTACCCAGAGGCACACAGATGCATCATGGCAAGGATTTGTGCATGGTCATATATTCAAGAGTTGCATATGATGCAATTAGCAAAAGTTGCCTACCTTAGTATTTGGTCTTTGACGTCGGCGTTGGCTGGGCATTGATCCAATTATTTTGGATATTGGCTCACTAGAAGGTTCTACACTGCAATCTTCTGAGTTGATAGTGAGGGCTATCAGTATGAATAAAATAGTGGGAGTGTAAAGGCCTAATTGATCTCTTTTATCAAATCTTTACAAGTCAAAATGTTTTGGACTAAATACAAACTTTTTCTTTTGTAGCAATCAAATGGCAAACAACACTCACACATTCTCATTGTGATCGGTCCTTGAGAAGGACAAACTTACCAGAATCAACTTTCAGAACTGGTTTAGGACGCTGAGAATTGTACTCATGCAGGAGCGTAAGCTCTATGTCCTTGAAACACCAGAGCCAGTGGAACCCGCCTAAAATGTGCCCTAAGGCTGAAAAAAATGCTTACAAGAAGCACCTTGATGATGTCGTAGATGTCAAGTGTCGGATGTTGTGCTTAATGAACTATGAGTTGCAAGAGTAGCATGAGAACATGAATGTCATGGAGATGGTAACACATCTCAAGAACATGTATCAGCATCATGGTGAAAGAGGGAGACTTAGTTGGTACCCTCATACTCACTTTGATTGGGTACATGGATAGCCTATCCAAGCTGCGATTTCCCCTAGGTCAAGAGTTGGCCACTGATGTAATTCTGCAATCGTTGCCTAAATTATATAGTCATTTTGCCATGAACTACAACATGAACAATCTTGACAAGCCGTTGTCAAAATTGTTGGGCATGTTGAGGATAGTTGAAGCACCGATGAAGAAACACAAGCCCAAGTCTGTGATGATGATCATCAGGACAAAGGGAAAGTCAAAAGCAAAAGGCAAGGCTAAGAAAGGTTATAAATCCAGGCATAATCCAAAGTCATCCACGCTCAAAGCTAAAGGTGGGATCTCCAAAGAAGGCAGTTGTCACCATTGTCACGAAGTTGGACATTGGAAAAGAAACTATCCTCTCTACTTGGAGGAACTAAGGAAGAAGAAGCAGGCGATAGAGATCTCCACTTCAGGTATATACGTTATTGAGATAGAATTAAATACTTCTTCATCATGGGTACTGGATACCGGATGTGGATTTCACATATGTTCAAATATGCAGGATCTGATAAGAAGTAAGCCCTTACGAAAGGGCCAAGTCAATTTGTGGGTCGCTAATGGAGCAAGAGTTGTTGCCATAGCAGTTGGAGTTATTAGTTTATCTTTGCCTACGGGCCTTGTAGTAAAATTAGATAATTGTTATTATGTACTTGCCATTCATAGAAATATTATTTTTGTATCTTGTATGGACAAGAGTGGATTTGAATTTCACATTAAGAATGGAATGATTTCTATTTCTAAAGATGAGATCTTTTATAGCAATTCCCCTATGTCTTATGGTATCTACTTGTTAGAACTAGAGACTAGCATATGCAACGTAAATACTAAAAGGCTAAAACTTGAAAAATCAAACAAAACATACTTATGGCATTGTCATCTTAGACACATAAACGAGAAGCACATATCTAGACTCCATAAGGATGGTTATCTAGACTCTTTTGATTTTGAATAATTAGAGACATGTAAGGCATGTTTATTAGGCAAGATGACCAAGAATCCCTTCACTGGACATAGTGAGAGAGCTAGTCATATACTAGGGCTCATACATACTAACTTATGTGGACCTTTTAGATCAAATGCTGGAGGAGGCTATCTGTAATGACCCGTTTTCAAATTAGTCCTCTAATTAAGGTTTACTTGGATGATTGTATGCTTAACTAAGTTGATCATTGTTTAAAGTTGTATTAATGATGGTAGTTAAGTTTTGTTGTTTTAAATATAATGAGAAGGTTTAATCATACTTTGATCCACATAATTAGGGTTAACATTTGGAAACCCTAATCGGCCCAAATTAGGGTTTTGATGACATATGAATACAGAATTTGATAAGTATAGTGTCTCACTAAATGCTTTTAAGTATTTTATGTGTAACTCTGATTTAATTAAATTTTTTATATGATTTGTATATATCAAATGTGAGCACTATTAAAAAATATCAGAATTTTTGAAGAATTTTCTGACCTATTTTTTGGTCAAGTTTCAAACTCGACCGACCATATTTTTAGATTAATACATAATTGTGGTAATTTAATTTTATCTTTTTATTTATATATCCAATTGATATAAAATTTTAACGGTAGTTGAAAAAATCCATTATAGATATACTATAAAATTGGTGTAATTTTTGGATGACTTTTGATCCCTACAAAGAGGGGTGTCGGTAGAGTTCTGTGAAGGACAAACTCGACCAACCATGTTGTAGATTGCAATATAGCAGTGTAATATTTGATTTTTAGTTATTTATTGGTAAATCTAAATGACATAACATTTCTACTGTTGCTTATAAACTCAATTTCAGATATTTTGTTAAAGTTTCATAATTTGCGGACGATTTTTGTGTTTTGAAAAGTGTAGTGTCGGTCGAGTTTATAACTCAACCGACAAACCAGTCTGAGCAAAATTAAAATGTAATGAAGGGCTTGTTTGCAATTATTCTAAGAACCGCAAATCATCTATATGACTAACCTAAAGCACAAGGATCTCTCATAACTCATCATTCCTATCAAAGAAATGAAATTCTAGAGATATAGTAGAGCTAGGGTTTTGAGAAGAGAAAGTGATGGAGATGTTGACCTAGGGTTTTATATCTAAGATATGATGAAATCTTGTAAGTTTAGCTTCTTTGCAAAGTATTTCATGGTGAATCTTCTCTCACATGTAAATATTTCATCCCTTCTCTGATTTGATTTGAAATCACATCAAATCTCCCTCTTTTCTCACTATTTCTCTTCTAATCCCCATTTCTAGGATTTCCCAATTGAGAGGAGAAAGAATTGGATTCATTTGCTAGCATTCGATTGGGTTTCCAAAACTGCAAAGGTTTACCTATGTTTATAAGGTGCTTGGAACCTAATGTGAGTATATTTCTCCCTCCTGAGCTTTTTATTCTTGTTGAAAGCCAAATTCTATCCGGTTAAAACAATCAGAAACCTTGTTTGTATATGTATGTGATTGGATTTGATTTGGGAAAGATATTGGGGGATCCAATTCCACTAATTTTGATTATTTCTCATTGATTGGAACTTGATTAGTTCCTAATATATTGATTAAGGATCCATGGGTAATCATATGGGTACATGAATATGCTATTTCATGTGAATTTTGCCTAAAAATCAGCCCAATGGCCGATATGCTTGGAATTGAATTGAGATGCATAAAATCATATTTAAATTGTACTAGATTGTATTATGCAAGTGTATTGTGGGATGTTAATGGAATTGAATGACCACATATCCTAATTAGGATTTGTGTTGAGGAACTGAATCAAATGATTCAATTAATCAATGTATACTTAATATTGATGAATGAAATGTGTGAAAATGGAAATAGGGTTTCCATGTTTGTAAATAACCCTAATGAATGCTTGAATCATGATTGGATTACTGAATGATATGATTCTTATGATATGTTGAACTAAGGAATGACTTCTTGAAAACCCTAAAAGGTTATTACTAAGACGATTATGAGTGATAAATCTAGAACTTGTATATGATATTGTAAATGTGATCAAATGGTGAAGTTGAAAGTATTAATACTTCAATTGAATATGATGAGTCTTACTAATATCATCTAAGTCTAATGCATGTGTTTTAGTATAATAAACAATGATCATTGTTGATTATGGGAATGACATTAGAAGTCAATGACATGGTACACTTATCTAAATATAAGAAATGATATGAAGAAAAAAATGTATTGATGGTGATGGCAAGTTAAAGATGAAACTAATGAAGTTGTTATGATGAAGTCTTTAATCCTTTGTTTTAATTACATGTGGTATAAGCCAAATTGAATGAAACATACTAAAACTAGACTTTTATGGACATCAATGAAAAGAGAAGTATTGTATATCAAGTGAATTAAAAATGATTGGTTCTAGTAATTTAACGAACATGACATGAGAGAAGTTGAGATTAATGAATATGAATTGAAGGAAAATGATGAGAATTAGTAGAAAAATTTAAGAAACAAACTCTAACACTAAAATGTTAAGCTAGATGGTGCTAATGAATAATAATCTCAAATGAGGGATTAAGGAATGTACATAATTTTAGTTTAATTCAATTAAAAAATGATGTTCAAGCATTTGAATTGATTTACAAGAATGTGTTCTTGTATTGTGATTGTTTGATAGAATACTTGTACTATGAGAATGAACCATTTTTCTGGAATTCAAATGATAATAAACATGTGTTGATTAGTAACCCCATATTAAGAATGTGAAATAAAAGAAAAATAGAACTAAGTTTGTTATGCATGTATATGCATGAAATTTGTTGGCATCTATTCAGATTGGATGGAACAATCATATGTTGCATGATAAATCTATTCTAAGTATGAGGAATGATACATGATATCTATATGCTTTTACCATTGCTAGTTCTAATGCATCTGCTAATATTTGTTCACAATTGTGATATTCAATGAACATATAAGATTTATGTTGAAATTGAATTTAATATGCACTTCTTACATTGAGAAACCCTAATAAGGGTAAATGTTGCATAATGAGATTATGTCTAGTGTTGAAAGCCCACTGATGATGATAAAACCCTGATGGGGTAAATGATGGATAATAAGAATATGTCTCGGGCTGAAAACCCACTATATATGAATGCTATGAGATGATGTAGAAGATAGAAATAATCATATGTGTTGCAATATATAGATTTATTGTTCTTCTTGCTTTGATCATTGTCCTTATTGATAAAATTAATTAGTTTCATGATATTCTAGTTATGTGAGAACACACATATATGATATATGATGTTTTGAATTCTTTTAAGATGAGTAAAAGAGATTAATAACAAGTAAAATGATGGAACATCTAGTTAGGTACCCTGAACATCGTGAGTTTGCCCCGAGGACCACACTGGGGAAACAAAATGGATCTCCTTATAGTAATTTATGAATTATGAGAAGGATTCCAGAGTGTGGATCAAGACCTAAAAGGTTACACCACCTGGATTTAGGAGTAAGTCATCTGGAGTGGCTCTGGCCCTAAATCCTTACTGTAAAAGTCTATGTCCAGATGGAATTGACTCTGATGAAATGAAAATGTGAAATGTGAAAATATGTGAAATATTGTGATCTGTGATATACTATTTTGTGGGTTCCTATCTCGTGTACCCAAGATGAGGACGTGAGCCTCTTTAGGCAACCCTGAGGTGGCCAGGGTCTGTTGTTGATATCTTAGGGTGGCTGGCTAAACCCTAAGATAGTGACGGTGAATCATTGCCATGAGAATCAAGCATGGCAACTTCTACTTGGTGAGGTACAAGCCAAGTAGTTTCAGGGAAAATGAATAAAAGATGATAAGTCGTGTAGAACATGATTTGAATGATTATTACATTCCTTGTACTACTAGTTGATGATTTTTCATTGTTGATTAAGCTTCATGTTGTAGAAATGTATCATGTTGCTATGTACATTTTCTATTTCATATTATGATATGTCATGCTAAAAGGATATAAATGTTGGGATTTATATCCATTCTGAATATGAGTTGGATTGCTTGCTATTTGATAATATTGTTTGGTAAATATGTATTATGTGTACTTCAACTTCACAACTATAAGATGTGTTCCTAGTCTGGCTGGTGGAGTGTCACAAAGTTAATTTCATTATTATGCATTGATTCAAAATGCTTAGAACTTGACTTATTTCTCATGCAGTAGGGTTCTTAATTTGAACTAAGAAGTATTTGTTGATTTGTTCATAGACATGCTCCAAAGCATTATTTCAAAGTTAAAGTTGGTTTAAGTGATTACCAAATCGGTTGGATTAGATTACCATTGTAAGCTAGATTTGACTCATGATAGAACTATTGGCCTTGATTGTTTATAATTGGATGTTATAACCTCCATCTTGGCATACCAAATGTAACGACCCCGCCTCCCAGTAACCCTCACTTAAAGGAGACCAAGAGGTCAGAGACATTATCCCAATAAATCAGATCCAAGGTTCGAAAAATAATCAGTAATAATTATAAAATTCTACTAACTAAACTGAAATCTGATGTAAAATAAAACTTTGCATACCTTTTAAAAACTTTGGATATCTACTGCTATACACAGCTTGAATCTATTCTATCTAATCCTCCTTGCACTTTATTTCTTATTTTCATAATGTGTCAGTTTACTATTTGTTCTTTTCAGGGTTGTACCTAAAACACCGACAAACAAAACGTCGGTCAGCATAAATAAATATGTCGGTATGTGGGGACAACTAAAATGTCACACATAAGGCTAACAACCTAATTATCACAAGCAAGTTAATTAACAATTTGATTAACAATTTCAATGTGTCAGACTCCACCACTTTTTCCTTAACCCTGGAATACCCCCTCTTAGGGTTTCTCATTGCCATTGACTTAAGGCCACCTTCTCCATCCTACGCTTGGTGCCAGGGGTCACCTCTCAAGATGCCCATTAGTCATGCAATAAAGACCACCTTCTCGATCCTGAGCTTGGTGTCTGGGGTCACCACTTTTGGTGCCCATGGGTCCTCCCTCATAGGCTTGACCTTTTTTTGCATCATCCATCAAGGTGGCATGTAGGTGCGAGAATACACACTTATATCATAATTGTGATAATCATAGTGACTTTATAATTTTGCAAGTATGAACATCCAAACTGATAGGTTGCATCCAATGCGA
Organism: Alisma plantago-aquatica; assembly: GCA_963693085.1. Lineage (NCBI taxonomy): Eukaryota > Viridiplantae > Streptophyta > Magnoliopsida > Alismatales > Alismataceae > Alisma > Alisma plantago-aquatica. The sequence goes on along the minus strand of OY856411.1, from coordinate 784,695,683 downwards.
TTAATCATCTGAGAATCATTCGGAAAACTAAGGTGATTAACCGTAATTAACCACATACCTATTTTGCAGATCTTTGAGATAGAATCAACTAATAAGAAAAGAAATCCAATCCAAGCAATCAAGATTCCAGAAATCTGCGAGCCGCTCGATCGGTGGACCAGTAATCCGCTCCCTGGATCGGACGATCCCTGACGCACGTGCCCAAACTAACTTCTCTCATTCTCGTTCATCTGATCCCCGCTCGGGATCACGATAGCCCGTGATCTGATGGCTTCCCGTCGTCGTCTTCCTCCTACTGTGCGACGAACCACAGTCAACTCACCGGTTGACATTAAGCTCCAGGCCACCAGCAGAAAATATAAGCCACGAAGCTTCTTCTTCATCGTCCAAACTCGATGCACCACTCAATTGCACAATCTAGCATGACCTTCACCATAACAAGTCGCCAGAGCTCCACCATGGCTTGCAGGTTGTAGAGGGGGGTGGGTTAGGTTAGAATCGACAATTGAAAGTGTCGTTCCACTCGTCGTCGCACTCAGCAACAATGGGGATGGTTTTTATGTATGATGGTACCCTCAAGTACCCTCTCTTATATAGGGCTAGGTAATGGGAGTCCTACGATTTGGGAGTTTCTTCCCTCGTCGGAGATAGCCCCCTTACCTTGGGTCTAGATGCTTCGGAATGTTCTCCCAAAGGCGATGGGCTCATTAGTTTTTCATATTATCACTTCCAGTGAGAGGAATTTGGATTCCCAAATCGTCTCCCAGTCCCACTGGAACTCGGGGTAGATGATGCATGGCTGCCCTTGGATCCATGGTCCCCTAGACAACGCGGTCATCCAATGGCCGACATCGCTCCCCTCTATTGCTATTATCTAAAAACGAGTTTAAAAGGGTATTTTAACATGATAACTTGGAAAATTCATTTCTCTCTCCTTGTTTAACATTTTCTTCTCAAATTTTAGGGAAAACTCCATCTTGGTATTATCTAATTGTCTATTAAAATTGAAGGTTAAATTACAATAGTTGAGAGTGTTTCCTTCACATCCAAGTTATTCATCGATTAACCCAATTTTAATTAATATTTCTTTTTCATTTTCCATTATCTAATTATCTCGGGTCCCTTGGTCCTCAAGGAACCCTAAGGGTACAAAATATCCCTTTGGGAAAAATACCTTTGCCTTCTAGAGGTTTCCATCTCTCTCTCTCTTTATTCTCCTTTTCTTTGTTATTTAATTATCATTTATTATTATTGGGGCCAATGGCCAACTAAGACCAATTATAAACAATCAAGGCCATTGCACACGAAATCCTTTTGATTCAAACAATAAAGCAAGCTTATATTCCATTCATTATGAAAAGCAGAATTACATGTTTATTACATAATTAGGAAAAATGGAGGTTATAACATCCTCCCCTCCTTATAGGAATTTTGCCCTCAAAATTCAAGCATCAAACAAACAAGTCAAGGTATGCTTTCTCCATGTCCATCTTCAGCTCCCATGTGACCTCATCCTCTCCATGGTGCTTCCAAAGAACCTTTACCATCTCTATATTCTTACATCTAAATTCTTTCACCTTGGTATCTAGAATCCGCAAAGGTGACTCAGGATATGTCAGCTTCCCTTGAATCTCAATAGGTTCAATAATCAGCACATGGCTCAGATTTTGCACATATCGCTTCAAATTGGACACGTGAAACACATCATGCATCATGCTATACTGAGGGGGTAACACCAAACGATATGCAACTTCACCAATCCGTTCTAATACATCAAACAGACCCACGTATCGGGGACTCAGCTTTCCTCTATTCTTAGCTATAGGTCAGAGCGGTCAGATTTTCAAAAACACATGCTCTCATACAGTGAAATGTACATCGGTCCACTTTTCATCAACATATGACTTCTATCGATCCTAGGCTCTCTTCAGCCTTTTCTTAGCCGTAAACTAAAGAATAGATGTTGATGGCATGATCAATGATAGGAAATTGTATGCATATTTCAGGATCTCTTTGTGTGCTTGCTTGCCTATTGGATTTCTTGCATTGATTGGATTAATTCTATCTCAAATCATCCTGACAGGTATGTGGTTAATTATGGTTAATCGCGCTAGTTTCTCGAAGAGTTTCCCAGATGATTCATCACATTGAATGCAACTTATCAATTTGGATGTTCATACTTGCAAATCATAAACTCACAATGATTATCAAAACAATAATAGAAGTGTGTATTCTCGCACCTACATGCCACCCTGATGGATGATGCCAAAAGGTCAATCCCAGGAGGGAAGACCCATGGGCACCATGAGTGGTGACCCCAGACACCAAGCTCGGGATTAAGAAGGTGGTCTTTATAGAATGACTAATGGGCACTATGAGAGGTGACCCCAGACACCAAGCTCGGGATTGAGAAGGTGGCCTTCAGTCATTGGAAAAAGAAAAACTCTAAGGTGGGTATGATAGGGTTAGGGCAAAAGCGGTGGAGATTGTCACACTAAAAGCACAATTTGGCTTGTTAATTAACTCGTTTGTGATATTTAGATTGTTAGCCATATTTGCAAAATTTTGGTTGTCCCCACATACCGACATATTCATTTATGCTGACCGACATTTTGTTTGTCGGCATTTTAGGTACAAGATTGAAAAGGACAAACAAATGGCATATGTGGAATTAAATAAGAATTAAAGTACAAAAGAGGATTAGTTATAATAGAACCCATATGTGGATAGAATTAGATATCCAAGTTTTTGAAAAAGGTATGCAAAGTTTTATTTTATACCAGATTTCATTTTTGTTTAGTAGAATTCCATAATTATTACTAATTAATTTTTGAACCTTTGATCTTGTTAATTGGGATAACGGCTCTGACCTTTTGGTCTCCCTTAATTGGGGGTTACCGGGAGGCGAGTTTAATGATATGTTATCATTAAACCATCCCCATTGTAAGCTAGATTTGACTCATGATAGGAAATATTGGATGTTATAACCTCCATTTTTCCCTAATTATGTAATAAACATGTAATTCTCCTTTTCATAATGAATGGAATATAAACTTGCTTTATTGTTTGAATCAAAAGGATTTCGTGTGCAATGGCCTTGATTGTTTATAATTGGGCTTAGTTGGCCATTGGGCCCAATAATAATAAAGGATAATTAAATAACAAAGAAAAGGAGAATAAAGAGAGAGAGATGGAAACCTCTAGAAGGCAAAGGGATATTTCATACCCTTAGGGTTCCTTGAGGACCAATGGACCTGATATAATTAGATAATGGCAAATGAAAAACAAATACTAATTAAAATTGGGTTAATTGATGAATAACGTGGATGTGAAGGAAACACTCTCAACCATTGGAATTTAACCTTCAAATTTAATACACGGTTAGATAATTCCAAGATGGAGTGTTCCCTAAATTTTGAGAAGAAAATGTTAAACAAGGAGAGAGAAATGAATTTTCCAAGTTATCATGTTAAAATACCCTTTTTAACTCGTTTTTAGATAATAGCAATAGAGGGGAGCGATGTCGGCCGTTGGATGACCGTGTGATCCAAGTGCAGCCATGCATCGTCTACCCTAAGTTTGAGTGGGACTGGGAGATGATTTGGGAATCCAAATTCCTCTCGCTGGAAATGATAATATGAAAAACGAATGAGCCCATCGCCTTCTGGAGAACGTTCTGAAGCATCTAGACCTAAGGTTCAAGGGCTATCATTGATGAGGGAAGAAACTCCCAAATCGCAGGACTCCCATGAACTAGCCCTATATAAGGGAGGGTACTCGAGGGTACCAGCATACCTGAAAACCATCCCCATCGTTGTGGAGCATGACGACGAGTGGAACAACGCTTTCAATTGGTGATTCTAACCAAACCCACCCCCTCTATAACTTGCAAGCCACGACAAAGCCCCAACAACTCGTTCGCGGTGAATGTCAGGCTAGATTGTGAAATTGAGTAGTGCATAGAGTTTGGATGATGATGACAAAGCTTCATGGCTTCTCGGATTTTCTACTGGTGGCCTGGAGCTCGAAGTCAACCGGCGACTTGACTGCAGTTCGTCGCATAGTCGGAGGAAAACGACGACGGGCAGCCGTCAGATCGAGGACTATTGTGAGCCCGAGAGGGGATCATACGAATGAGAACGAGAGAGGCTAGTTTGGGCGTGTGCGTCAGGGATTGTCCGATCTAGGGAGTGGATCACCAGTCCACCAATCGAGCGGCTCGTGAATTTCCAATAAATTCCCTATCTGCTTAAATAATGTTGAAAAAGGCTTCTTCTTGTAAAAATCCTAGAAATTAGTAGGAAAATTGGATGAATAAACTTTATACTTGCAAGTTGATCATAAAAATATGAGGAATAAGTTTAAAATAGTTTGAAGGCCTAAATCAGTATCATTTTGCAAAAGTATATAATTTTGATGAAAACGGTATTAATTTGTGGTTAGAAACCCTAATTAAGGATAAAGGATAGATTTGATGTTGTAAATAAGTTAATTCAAGCATTGTTAACTTGTTTAATGATAAAGATGAATCTTAACCTATTTTGGATATGAAATTGCATGATTTAGGGTTTTAAACCTAATATCATTGGAAACCCTAAGTAAAGGGAAAAGGGGAATAAAAGATGTAGTTAGTCTGAAAATTAGGGTTTTGTTGTCAAAAGATGATCTTAGGATCTTTATGAAATATAGGACGAGGTAATTAGGGTCTGGTGAATATTTTGATAAAATTAGGGTTAAAGTGGTAAAAAGGGAGTGAAACCCTAATTGTAGTCAAAACCCTAAAAAGATCTAGTAACCCTAGGGAACGACTAGGCTTAACAGACTTGGATGACATGATCAATGATAGGAAATATTGGATGTGTATTTCAAGAATCTTGCTTGCTTGGACTGGATTTCTTTTCTTATTAGTTTATTCTACTTCAAAGATCTACAAAATAGGTATGTGGTTAATTATGGTTAATCGCCTTAGTTTTCTAAAGGATTCCCAGATGATTAATCGCTTTAGATGCAACCTATCAGTTTGGATGTGCATACTTGCAAAATTATAAAGCCACTATGATTATAACAATTATGATATAAGTGTGTATTCTCACACCTACATGCCACCTTGATGGATGATGCAAAAAAAGGTCAAGCCCAGGAGGGAGACCCATGGGCACCAAGAGTGGTGACCCCAGACACCAAGCTCAGGATCAAGAAGGTGGTCTTTATTACATGACTAATGGGCACCATGAGAGGTGACCTCAGGCACCAAGCTCAGGATGGAGAAGGTGGCCTTAAGTCAATGGCAACGAGAAACCCTAAGAGGGGGTATTCTAGGGTTAGGGCAAAAGTGGTGGAGTCTGACACAATTGAAATCGTAAATCGAATTGTTAATTAACTTGATTGTGATAATTAGGTTGTTAGCCTTATGTGTGACATTTTGGTTGTCCCCACATACCGGCATATTCATTTATGCTGACTGACATTTTGTTTTTTGGCTTTTTAGGTACAACCCTGAAAAGAACAAATAGTAAAGTGATACATTGTGAAAATAAGAAATAAAGTGCAAGGAGGATTAGATAGAATAGATTCAAGTTGTGGATAGCAATAGATATCCAAAGTTTTTAAAAGGTATGCAAAGTTTTATTTTACATTAGATTTCAGTTTAGTTTGTAGAATTTTATAATTATTACTGATTATTTGTCAAACCTTTGATCTAGTTTATTGGGATAACGGCTCTGACCTCTTGGTCTCCTTTAAGTGGGGGTTACCAGGAGGTGGGGTCATTACATTTGGTATCAGAGCCTAGGTTCCTCATTTAGTCTTTAATAATTATTAAATTTTACAAATTTCATAGAACCGAGGGAGTTATTAGAGGATTTTCTGAAAGACAGAGGTGTCTAGAAAAGGATCATGTCTGGGGGCTAGCAATATTTTCCTCTACACCGCTAGTCAGAATATGAGGACTCCTAGATTTGTGTGACTGTCTGGCCAATGTCTCAGGATTTGACTCGAAATAAGATACCTTTTAGGACTCTCTCATCTTATTCATCCCTTCTCAACTTCAATGTTGTTATGGATTTCAAGGATTAGGGTTTCCTCTCTCTTCCTCACCCTCTTGAGGTATGGGTATAGTTGATAGGGTTTAAGGAATCATCCACCAAATTAATAAAAGATACGTAATTAAGATGTCATCGACATAAGTATAATTAGTTAAGTATGGACTACATGGTCTATTTTCATGCTTATGTAGATGGCTCGTACAAAGATTGTTGCTATCTCAGTGGAAACCAATGGTGGTGGGCTTCCCCAAAAGGAGAAGGGCTCTTCTGAGAAGAGGAAGATACCTAAAGAAACTACACATGAGGTCCCCAACCCTGACCCGATATCCTTCAACAACTTTGAACAAGAGGAGGGGCAAGGATACAAGGAGAAGCATGTGTACAAGGAAGAAGCCCAGATGGAGGAGGGCCAGTTCGGTGGATTGGAACCAACTATGGTGGTTCACACCACTGATGCGGTATGGATGGAGCAGCAGAAACAACTAACTGAGGTGATCCATGCCCTGGCCCTCAGAGACATAGCAAGAGGCGAGAATGGCGAGCCACTTCCTATTTGTCCTTGATTGGGAGCCACCATCTTGGACTTCGTCATGTTGAACATCAAGAAGTTATGGGGAGAAGATAAGTTTGAAGTGGTCGACAAGGCAGAGGCTTTGTTGCTTGCAGTTGAGAATGGATTTTGCATGCTTGAGGTGCAACCAAACAAGAAGGTTCTTTTTGCTGCTCACCTCCTCGAAGGTGCAACCAAGATATGGTGGGAGAATCATATCATGGGTAGAGACCTAAGTGAAGAACCAATGGCGTGGACTGATTTCAAGACCATCTTCACTATCATATTCATCCCCGACTCAGCCAAGAAGGAGAAGGAAAGGGAATTCACCAACATGACTCAGGGAAGCTCGTTAGTTGTGGACTTTGGTCGCAAGTTCCACATCCTAGAACATTTCGGACACTTGATGGATGAAGAGAGGAGGGTGGACCACTTCATAGAGCATCTGCACCCTGCCATCAAGCCCCATGTGATGGCTAGTAAGCCGAAGATTTTCTCTGAAGCCTACAACACCACCTTGGACATGGAAAGGACAGTGATGCCTGCATAAAATCCCTCCAAAGGATACATGGGTTTCACTGAAGGAGCTCAGGGATAGAAGAATGAGCATAAGAAGGGGTAAGGGTGCAACCACAGTAAAGGCAAGCATGGACACAAAGGCAAACCACGTGGTGAAAATCTCTTCCAGAAGTGTCGTACCTGTGGACGGACACATCCTGGGAAGTGCCACTTTGAGAAGAAGGTCTGTTTCTGATGTCAGCAAGAGGGGCACTTCATCGCCAATTGCCCTCAGCCCGACCTAAGGGGACCTTTGGGGTCACAACCGGTAGCTGCAGCACCCCCAGCAGGAGCACCGACCGGAGCACCCCCTGCTGGAGAGAGGAGGCAAGCTAGAGTGTTCGCCATCGATAATGAAGAAGCTCAGGTGAATGCTAATAGGCTGATCGAGGGTAATAACCCCTAGAGTTTTTCCTTTTTGATCAGTAGGACATGTAATAGCTTTCTGATATGGTATGAACTATGTAGGTTTGCTGGAAGTCACGGGACAACATGTAAAAGCAGTTTTTGATTCTGGTTCTACTAATACTTTTATTTTGATAAATTTGGCAACTATGCTTTGTTTGGATATCAAGGATTTGGGTTATGTTTTATATGTCACAACCCCGAGTGGTCATATTTATACATCTCTTTTGAAAACTCATGTCTTGCCAGTTAAGTACTTGAACCATGAGCTTCCCACTAACTTCATCCTCGTCGATATGAATGATTTTGATGTAATCATCAGTATGGATTGTCTTTCCACCTACAGAGCCCAAATTGAATGTAGGGAAAAGAATATTCTTATTAGAAAAATCGGCCATCCGCACTTCGCAATTTGAGGAAGGAAGGATGTGACGGCCAGCCTTTATGTGTCTGCCTTGAAAGCTAAGAGGATGTTATCCAAGCGTTGTCGGGCCTACCTAGCCATAGTTTCTGAACCTGGGGTTAAGGGGTGATCCTTAGAGGAGATAGAGGTGGTTCGAGACTATGCGTATGTGTTTCTAGATGATCTACCAGGGATTCCCCCTAAGAGGGAGGTAGATTTCTCCATCGAGTTAGCTCCTGGGACTAACCCTATATCTAAGGCACCCTACAGAATGGCCCCTGCTGAGTTGCTTGAGTTGAAAACCCAATTGTAGGAGTTGTTGGATAAAGGCTTAATATGGACCAGTACATCACCTTGGGGAGCACCAGTCTTCTTTGTGAAGAAGAAGGATGGGTCGCTTCGGATGTGCATCGACTATCGGATGATCAACCAGGAAACCATTAAGAACAAGTATCCATTGCCTAGAACAGATGACCTGTTTGACCAACTCAAATCAGCTCGAGTCTTTTCCAAGATCGATTTGAGGTCAGGATACCACCAGGTGAGGGTAAGGAGTGAGGATATACCTAAAACATCTTTTTGAACCTGATATGGCCACTATGTGTTTGTGGTCATGCCGTTTGGATTATCCAATGCACCTAGTGTCTTTATGAACCTCATGAATAGTGTGTTCCAGCCTTACCTTGACTCTTTTGTGATAGTGTTCATGGATGACATCTTGGTGTATTCTAATGACCCAGCCCAACACCGTGACCACCTGGGTAGAGTCATTGATATCCTGAGAAAGCATAATTTTTTTCGGAAAGTTCTCAAAATGTGAGTTTTGGTTAGACCAAGTCATGTTTCTTGGACACATCATCTCAGGAGGAACAATCACCGTAGATCCAGCCAAAGTATCGACAGTTCGAGATTGGACGGCACCAAAGAACCCCTCTGAGATTCGCAGCTTCTTGGGGTTGGCCGGATATTATTGTTGCTTCCTCAAGGATTTCTCAAAGACTGTGTTGCCGCTGACCATGTTAACCTGAAGGGATGTGAAGTTTGTGTGGTCTGACATATGTGAAGCTCGATTCCAGGAGTTGAAGGAGAAGCTGACCACCTCCCCTGTGTTAACTCTACCTTTTGGCAATGAGGGTTTCATGATATTCACTGATGTTTCCAAGATGGGACTTGGTTGTGTGTTGGAACAAAATCGGCATGTGGTTGCATATGCTTCTTGATAGCTCAAGTCTAATGAGGTGAATTACTCGACACATGACCTGGAGTTAGCTGTCATTATCCATGCCTTGAAGATATGGCAGCATTACATGTATGGTGCTACCTTCGAGATCTTCACTGACCATAAGATTTTGAAATACCTGCTGACACAGAGAGACCTGAACCTACGACAATGACGATGGATGGAGTATATGAAGGATTACGACTTCACCATCGCCTATCATCCTGGTAAGGTGACTGTCGTAGTAGATGCTTTGAGTCGGAAACAACTTAAGTGTGTAGCTATTTTGTCCAGTCAGTGGAAGAGGTTGGAAGAGCTGGTAGAGTGGACTCCACAACCGCTAGAAGATCGAGTCTGTTTGGCTAACATCCAGATCAAATCTGAGTTGTTAAGTAAGATCATAGTAGCACAGTTGATCAGTGAGGAGCTAGACAAGATGAAAGGTTTGATGACAAAGCCACATACTCGTCTATCCATGGGAGTTGACGGAGGAATTAGGTTTGAGAATCGCATATGGGTTCCGGTGGATTCATCGATAAAGGAACATATTCTGCAAGACGTTCATGGATCCAAATACACGGTGCACCCAAGAACTACTAAGATGTTTTAAGGACCTACATCGGTTTTTCTGGTGGCCATGATTGAAGAAAGACATTGCGGCATGTGTGGCCAGCTGTCTTACGTGCCAGATGGTGAAGGCTGAACACCAACGAACTGGTGGGCTTTTACAATCGATAGAGATTCCGGAATGGAAATGGGAGCAGATCACCATGGATTTTGTGGTAGGTCTACCCCGGACCAGGAAATGTCATGATGCGATATGGGTCATGGTAGATCGTCTTAACAAGTCAGCACACTTCCTTGCCTTAAAGACCACTACTAAGGTGTCAGACCTAGCTGAGCTATATATCAGAGAGATAGTGTGTTTTCATGGCGTACCGGGGTTGATCATCTCTGATAGAGACCCAAAGTTTACTTCTAAGTTGTGGAAGAAAGTTCAAAATGAACTTGGTACCATGTTGAAGTTTAGTACCACTTATCACCCCTAGATGGATGGTCAGTCACAAAGGACGATCCATACCTTAGAAGATCTGTTGAGAGCTTGTGTGCTCGATTGGGGTGGTTCATTGGAGTAGTATTTACCTTTAGCTGAGTTTGCCTACAATAACATCTACCAAGCCAGTATCGGGATGCATCTGTATGAAGCTTTGTACGGGAGACCGTGTCGATCCCCACTTCACTGGGATGATGTGGGTGAGAGGACCCTGTTGAGGTCAAATGAGCTCCAAGTGTATGCTAATAAAGTAGCTTTGATCAAGCAAAGGCTGAAGAGAGCCCAAGATCGACAGAAGTCATATGTTGATGCAAAGCGGACCGATATGCATTTCACTGTAGGAGAGCATGTGTTTTTGAATATCCAATCGCTCTGAGATATAGCTAAGAATAGAGGAAAGCTGAGTCCCCGATATGTGGGTCCGTTTGAGGTATTAGAATGGATTGGTGAAGCTGCATATCATTTGGCATTACCCCCTCAGTATAGCATGATGCATTATGTGTTTCACGTGTTCAATCTGAAGTGATATGTGCAAGATTCGAGCCATGTGCTGAGTATTGAACATATTGAGCTTCAAGGGAAGCGGACATATCATGAGTCACCTTTGCGGATTCTAGATACCAAGGTGAAACAACTCAGATGAGAATATAGAGATGGTAAAGGTTCTTTGGAAGCACCATGGAGAGGATGAGGCCACATGAGAGCTAAAGACGGACATGGAGAAAGCATACCCTGACTTGTTTGTTTGATGCTTGAATTTTGAGGGAAAAATTCCTATAAGGAGGGGAGGATGTTATAACCTCCATTTTTCCCTAATTATGTAATAAACATGTAATTCTTCTTTTCATAATGAATGGAATATAAGATTGCTTTATTGTTTGAATCAAAAGGATTTTGTGTGCAATGGCCTTGATTGTTTATAATTGGGCTTAGTTGTCCATTGGGCCCAATAACAATAAAGGATAATTAAATAACAAATAAAAGGAGAATAAAGAGAGAGAGAGAGATGGAAACCTCTAGAAGGCAAAGGGATTTTTCCCAAAGGGATATTTTGTACCCTTAGGGTTCTTTGAGGACAAAGGGACCCGAGATAACTAGATAATGGCAAATGAAAAAGAAATACTAATGAAATTTGGGTTAATTGATGAATAACTTGGATGTGAAGGAAACACTCTCAACCGTTGGAATTTAACCTTCAAATTTAATAGACGGTTAGATAATGCCAATATGGAGTTTTCCCTAAAATTTGAGAAGAAAATGCTAAACAAGGAGAGAGAAATGAATTTTCCAAGTTATCATGTTAAAATACCCTATTTAACTCGTTTTTAGATAATAGCAATAGAGGGGTGTGATGTGGCCGTTGGATGACTGTGTGGTCCAGGGGGCCACGGATCCAAGGATAGCAGTGCATCATCTACCCCGAGTTCCATTGGAATTGGGAGACGAATTGGGAATCCAAATTCCTCTCACTGGAAGCGATAATCTGAAAAACTAATGAGCCCATCGCCTTCGACAGAACATTCTGAAGCATCTAGACCCAAGGTTCGGGGGCTATCACCGACGAGGGAAGAAACTCCCAAATCGTAGGACTCCCATGACCTAACCCTATATATGGGAGGGTACTCAAGGGTACCAACATACCTAAAAACTATCCCCATCGATGTGGAGCGTGACGACGAGTGGAACGACACTTTCAATTGCCGATTCTAACCTAACCCACCCCCTCTGCAACCTGCAAGCCACGGCAGAGCCCCGGCGACTCGTTCGCAGTGAAGGTCAGGCTACATTGTGTAATTGATCGGTGCATCGAGTTTGGATGATGACGATGAAGCTTCATGGCTTCTCAGATTTTCTACTTGTGGCCTGGAGCTCGAAGTCAACCGGCGAGTTGACTGTTGTTCGTCGCACAGTCAGAGGAAGACGACGACGGGCACCCATCAGATCGCGGATTATCATGATCCTGAGCAGGGATCAGACGAACGAGAGCGAGAGAGGCTAGTTTGGGCACACGCGTCAGGGATCGTCTGATCCAGGGAGCGGGTCTCCAGTCCACCGATCGAGCGGCTCGTGAATTTCCAGTAAATTCCCTCTCTGCTTAAATAATGTTAAAAAGGCTTTTTCTTGTAAAAATCTTAGAAATTAGTAGGAAACTCAGATGAATAAACTTTACACTTGAAAGTTTATCATAAAAATACAAGGAATAAGTTAAAAATAGATTGAAGGCCTAAATCAGTATCGTTTTGCAAAAGTATATAATTTTGATGAAAAAAGTATTAATTTGTGGTTAGAAACCCTAATTAAAGATAAAGGATAGATTTGATGTTGCAAATAAGTTAATTCGAGCATTGTTAACTTGTTTAATGATAAAGATGAATCTTAACCTATTTTGGAGATGAAATTGCAAGATTTAGGGTTTTAAACCTATTATGTAGAATAATATCCTTTGAAATCCTAAGTAAAGGGAAAAGGGGAAGAAAAGATGTAGTTAATCCGAAAATTACAATTTTGTTGTCAAAAGATGATCTTAGGATCTTTATGAAAGATAGGATGAGATAATTAGGGTCTGGTGAATATTTTGATAAAATTAGGGTTAAAGTGGTAAAAAGGGAGTGAAACCTTAATTGTAGTCTAAACCCTAAAAAGATCTAGTAACCCTAGGGAACGACTAGGCCTAATAGAATTGGATGACATGATCCATGATAAGAAATATTGGATGTGTATTTCAGGAATCTTGCTTGCTTGGATTGGATTTCTTTTCTTATTAGTTGATTCTATCTCAAAGATCTACAAAATAGGTATGTGGTTAATTATGGTTAATCACCTTAGTTTTTTGAAGGATTCCCAGATGATTAATCACATTGGATGCAATCTATCAGTTTGGATGTTCATACTTGCAAAATTATAAAGTCATTATGATTATCACAATTATGATATAAGTGTGTATTCTTGCACCTACATACCACCATGATGGATCATGCAAAAAAAGGTCAAGCCCAGGAGGGAAGACCCATGGGCACCAAGAGTGGTGACCCCAGACACCAAGCTCATGATCGAGAAGGTGGTCTTTATTACATGACTAATGGGCACCATGAGAGGTGACCCCAGGCACCCAACTCAAGATGGAGAAGGTGGCCTTAAGTCAATGGCAATGAGAAACCCTAAGAGGGGATATTCCAGGGTTAGGGCAAAAGCGGTGGAGTCTGACACATTGAAATCGTAAATCGAATTGTTAATTAACATGATTGTGATAATTAGGTCGTTAGTCTTATGTGTGACATTTTGGTTGTCCCGACATACCGGCATATTCAGTTATGCTGACTGACATTTTGTTTGTCGGCATTTTAGGTACAACCCTGAAAAGAACAAACAGAAAAGTGACACATTATGAAAATAAGAAATAAAGTGCAAGGAGAATTAGATATAATAGATTCAAGTTGTGGATAGCAGTAGATATCCAAAGTTTTTAAAAGGTATGCAAAGTTTTATTTTACATCAGATTTTAGTTTAGTTAGTAGAATTTCATAATTATTACTGATTATTTGTCGAACCTTTGATCTGGTTTATTGGGATAACGGCTCTGGCCTCTTGGTCTCCTTTAAGTGGGAGTTACCGGGAAGCGGGGTCATTACAGTCACAAAGTTAATTTTATTGTTATGTATTGATTCAAATTTCTTAGAACTTGACTTATTTCTCATGCAGTAGGGTTCTTAATTTGAACTAAGAAGTATCCATTTATTTGTTCATAGACATGCTCTAAAAAGTTATTTCAAAGTTTAAATTGGTTTAAGTGATTACCGAATATGTTGGATTAGATTACCATTGTAAGCTAGATTTGACTCATGATAGAAATATCTTCTAGACTTTTCAATATCTGTGAGTTTTTGTTAAGTTTATTATACTTAATCTGATGTTGATGCATGTACCTAGCTTGAGTGGGAGGTATCCACTCATTGGGGCTCTATATGAATCTCGTGAGGTTGTTTCAAATGTTTTTAGGTATAATGCTATCCAGCGGAGAGGTCATGACAAAGAAGATATAAATAGCATAATCTAGATAGATTAGAATGTCCATGTACTCTCTCTTTCCCGGGATGGGTTGTAGACTAAGTTTGTTCATCAATGTGCATGTATCTGATGTAAACTGAACCACATATGTGAATAAGATTTGATTCTGGTTTTAATGGAATTGAATATGATTTGTGATATCTAAATGTGATGTCCTTGATGTGACATTGATTTATGAATTTGTGAAGAAAGAAAAAGGAAAAATTTATCTGTGTTTTTCGTATATTATTTAATATCCTTTGTCAATAACTCATTGTTTTATTTCATAATCTGGGTTTAGGTTTTGGGATTATCTCTAATGGTTGGTATTTATGCTGATCAAAAGAGTGGGTTGTGACAATGTGGTATCAAAGCCTAGGTTAGATGAGTCTGTAGGGACAATAGGATCTAGGACTATATGATAATTTGGATGTTGAATATAACCTAAATGATGTGCATACTGAATGAACTCAGTCTCCAGATACTTTGGTCAAGTATTTGGGTATTGAGCTAAGCTAGTATGAAACTGTCGATTGTACTTCTTCTGGATGCCCTGACCAAGTATCTAGATGAACACAATTTGGTAGTGTAATAAGATGCATAAAAAAAAGAATGGTGATAAAATGGTGAAAGAGAAAAGGATTTATAATTAAATATGGAACCTATGTCAAGCATGAAATTTCATATAAGAAAGATGAAAGCTTAATGGATTATGAAGACAATCTCTAATGAGTTTGAATTTGAGTATGAAATATGAAATTGTGAGAAAAACCTATGAACTAAGATGCACAGTAGATGATCTTCTTCATAAAGGAAATTGATGAATGTGGATCATAATATGTGAATGAGTCATAATCTTATCCATGAGATAACTGATTAAAAATTTTAAAAGGATGAGAAATATGATGTGAATTAGATCTTGATAAATGAAGTATTACTAATATTTGTGAAGTAAGTGTTTTTAATACTCAAGGAGAGATATGATGATAACAAGGGATGAAATATCCATTAAATGCAAAAAATGTCATATGAAAGAAAGATAAAATGAAAGTCTTTATAATTTGATGTCTAGAGAGGTGAATGATTAGATGATATGATATTCTTCTATATCTTTTCCTAGATTTTGGGACAAAATCCTAAAAGGTGGGGAGAATTTGTAATGACCCATTTTCAAATTAGTCATCTAATTAAGGTTTACTTGGATTATTATATGCGTAACTAAGTTGATCATTGTTTAAAGTTTTATTAATGATGGTAGTTAATTTTTGATGTTTTTAATATAGTGAGAAGGTTTAATCATACTTTGGTCCACATAATTAGGGTTAACATTTGGAAACCCTAATCGGCCCAAATTAGGGTTTTGATGACATATGAATATAGAATTTGATAAGTATAGTGTCTCACTAAATGTTTTTTAGTATTTAATGTGTAACTATGATTTAATTCAAATTTATGATTTGGATATATCAAATGTGAGAACTATTGAAAAATATCAAAATTTTTGAAGAATTTTCTTACATGTTTGTCAGTCGAGTTTCAAACTCGACCGACCATATTTTTAGATTGATACAGAAGTGTGGTAATTTAATTTTATCATTTTATTGGTATATCCTATTGATCTCAAATTTTAATTTTAGTTGTTAAACTCCATTATAGATACAATATTAAATTGGAATAATTTTTGGATGATTTTTTATCTCTATAGAGAGGGGTGTCGGTCGAGTTTTGTGAAGGATAAACTCGACCGACCATGTTGTAGACTGCAATATAGCAATGTAGTATTTGATTTTTAGTTATTTGTTGGTAACTCAAAATGATCTAAAATATCTACTGTTTCTTATAAACTCTATTTTAGACATTATTTTAAAGTTTCACAATTTTTGGATGATTTTTGAGTTCTGAAAAGTGTGGTTTCATCGAGTTTATAACTTAGCCGACCAACCAGTCTGAGCAAAATAAAAATATAATGAAGGGCTTGTTTGCAATTATTCTAAGCACCTCAATTCATCTATATGACTAAAAAACACACAAGGAGCACTTATAAATCGTCATTCCTATCAAAGAAATGAAATTCTAGAGAGAGAGGAGAGCTAGAGTTCTGAGAAGAGAAAGTGGTGGAGATGTTGACCTAGGGTTTCTCTATCTAAGATATGATGAAATCAAGTAAGTTTAGCTTCTTTGCATAGCATTTAAAGGTGAATCTTCTATCACATGTCAATATTCCATTCCTTCTTAGATTTTATTCGATATCACATCAAATCTCCCCCTTTTCTCATGGTTTCTCTTCTAATCCCCGTTTCTAGGATTTCCAAGTTGAGAGGAGAAAGAATTGGATTCATTAGCTAGAGTTTGATTGGGTCTCCAAAACTTCAGAGGTTGACCTACATTTTTAAGGTGCTTGGCATATGAGGTGAGTGTTTTTCTCCCTCCTAATCTTTGTATACATGTTGAAAGCCTAATTCCATCTGTTTAAAACAATCAGAAACCTTGTTTGTATATATATGTGATTGGATTTTATTTGAGAAAGATATTGGGGGATCCAATTCTACTAATTTTGATTATTTCTCATTGATTGGAACTTGATTAGTTCCTAATATATTGATTAAGGATCCATGGGTAATTTTATGGGTAGATGACTATGCTATTTCATGTGAACTTTGCCTAAAAATCAGCCCAATGGTCGATATGCTTGGAATCGAATTGACATACATAAAATCATATTTAAATTGTACTAGATTGTATTATGCAAGTGTTTTGTGGAATGTTAATGGTATTGAATGACCACATATCCTGATTAGGATTTGTTTTGGGGAATTGAATCAAATGAGTCAATTAATCAATGTATACTTACGATTGATGAATGAAATGTATGGAAATGGAAACAAGGGTTTCCATGTTTATGAATAACCCTAATGAACCCTTGAATCATGATTGGATTACTAAATGATATGATTCTTATGATATGTTGAACAAAGGAATGACTTCTTGAAAACCCTAAAAGTTTATTACTAAGATGATTATGAGTGATAAAGCTATAACTTGTATATGATGTTGTAAATGTGATCAAATGTTGAAGTTGAAAGTATTAATACTTCAATAATATATGATGAGTCTTACTAATGTCATCTAAGTCTAATGCATTTGTTTTAGTATAATAAATAATGATCATTGTTGATTATGGGAATGACATTAGAAGTCAATGACATGGTACACTTATCTAAATATAAGAAATGATATGAAGAAAAAATGTATTGATGGTGATGGCAAGTTAAAGATGAACTAATGAAGTTATTATGATGAAGTCTTTAATCCTTTGTTTTAATTACATCTGGCTTAAGACAAATTGAATGAAACATACTAAAACTTGAGTTTGATGGATATCAATGAAAAGAGAAGTATTGTATATCAATTGAGTTAAAAATGATTGGTTGTAGTAATTTAATGAACATGACATGAGAGAAGTTGAGATTAATGAATATGAATTGAAGGAAAAAGATGAATATTAGTAGACGAATTAAAAAACCAAACTCTAACCCTAAAATGTTGAGCTAGATGGTGCTAATGAATAACAATCTCAAATGAGGGATTAAGGAATGTACATAATTGTAGTTTAATTCAATTAAAAGATGATGTTCAAGCATTTGAATTGATTTACAAGAATGTGTTCTTGTATTGTGATTGTTTGATAAAATACTTGTACTATGAGAATGAACTATTTTGATGGAATTCAAATGATAATAAATATGTGTTGATTAGTAACCCCATATGAAGAATGTGAAATAAAAGAAGAAGAGAACTAATTCTGTTATGCATGTATATGCATGATATTGGCATCTATTCAGATTGGATGGAACAAGCATATGTTGTATGATAAATCTATTCTAGGTATGGGGAATGATACATAATATCTTTATGCTTTTACTATTTCTAGTTCTAATGCCTCTGCTAATATTTGTTCAGAAATGTGATATACAATGAACTGATAAGATTTATGTTGAAATTGAATTTAATATGCACTCCTTACATTGAGAAACCCTAATAAGGGTAAATGTTGCATAATGAGATTATGTCTAGGGTTGAAAGTCCATTGATGATGAAAAAACCCTAATGTTGTAAATGATGGACAATAAAATTATGTCTCGGGCTGGAAGCCCACTGTTGATGAATGCTATGAGATGATGTAGAAGATAGAAATAATCATATATGTTGTAATATATATATTTATTGTTCTTCTTTCTTTGATCATTGTCCTTATTGATAAACTTAATTTGTTTCATGTTATTCTAGTTATGCAAGAACACTCAGATATGATATATGATGTTTTGAATTCTTTTAAGATGAGTAAAAGAGATTAATAACAATTGAAATGAAGAAACATCTAGTTAGGTTCCCTAAACGCCATTAGTTTCCCATGAGGACCACACTGGGGAAACAAAATGGATATCCTTGTAGTAATCGATGAATTATGAGAAGGATTTCCAGAGTATGGATCGAGACCTTAAAGGTTAGACCACTAGGATTTAGGAGTGAGTCATCTGGAGTGGCTCTGGCTCTAAATCCTTACTGTGAATGTTTATGTCGAGATGGAATAGACTCTAATGAAATGAAATATGTGAAATTTGAAAATATGTGAAATATTGTGATATGTGATATACTATTGTATTGGTTCCTATCTCGTGTACCCGATATGAGGATGTGAGCCTCTTTAGGCAACCCTGAGGTGTCCAGGGTTTGTTTTTGATATCTTAGGGTGGTCGGCTAAACCCTAAGATAGTGACGGTGATGCGTTGACACAAGAATCAGGTGTGGCAACTTCTACTTGGTGAGGTACAAGCCAAGTAGTTTCAGGGCAAATGAATAAAAGATGATAAGCCAAGTAGTTTTAGGGAAAATGAATAAAATATGATAAGCCATGTAGAACATGATTTGAATGATTATTACAATCCTTGTACTACTAGTTGATGATTTGTCATTATTGATTAAGCTTCATGTTGTGGAAAGTAATCATGTTGCTATGGACATTTTCTATTTCATATTATGATATGTTGTGCTGACAAGTTATAAATTTTGGGATTTATATCCATTCTGAATATGAGTTGGATTGCTTGATATTTGATAGTATTATTTGGTAGATATGTATTATGCGTACTTCAGCTTCAGGACTACAAGATGTGTTCTTGGTCCGGCTGGTGGAGTGTCACAAAGTTAATGTTATTGTTATGTATTGATTCAAAATGCTTAGAACTTGATTTATTTCTCATGCAATAGGGTTCTTAGTTTGAACTAATAAGTATCTATTGATTAGTTTATAGGCATGCTCTACAAAGTTATTTCAAAGTTAAAATTGGTTTAAGTGATTACTGTATCTGTTGGATTAGATTACCATTGTAAGCTAGATTTGACTCATGATAGAACTATCTTCTAGACTTTTCAATATTTGCATGTTTTTGTTAAGTTTATTATACTTAATCTGATGATGATTCTTGTACCTAGCTTGAGTGAGAGGTATCCACTCACTGGGTCTCTATATGAGTCTCATGAGGTTGTTTCAAATGTTTTTAGGAATAATTCTATCCAGCGAAGAGGTTGTGAAAAAGAAGATATAAATAGCATAATCTAGATAGATTAGAATGTCCCTGTACTCTCTGTTTCCTAGGATGGGTTGTAGACTAAGTTTGTTCATCAATGAACATGTAGCTGATGTAAACTGAACCACATATGAGAACAAGATTTGATTCTATTTTTAATGGGGTTGAATAAGATTTGTGATATCTAAATGTGATGTCCTTGATGTGACATTGATTTATGAATTTGTGAAGAAAGAAAAAGGAAAATTTTATCTCTATTTTTCGTATATTGTTTAATCTCCTTTGTCGAGAATTCATTATTTTTTTTAATAATTTGGGTTTAGGTTTTGGGATTATCTCTAATAGTTGGTATTTATGCTGATCAAAAGAGTGGGTCACGACAATGTGGTATTAGAGCCTAGGTTAGATGAGTCTGTAGGGACAATAGGATCTAGGACTATATGATAACGTGGATATTGAATTAACCTAAATGATGTGCATACTGACTGAACTCAGTATCCAGATACTCTGGTCAAGTATTTGGGTATTGAGCTAAGCTAGTATGGAACTGCCGACTGTACTTCTTCTGGATGCCCTGACCAAGTATACATATGAACACAGTTTGGTAGTATAATAAGTTGCATAAAAAAAGAATGGTGATAAAATGTTGAAAGAGAAAAGGATTTTATAATTCAATATGGAACCTATGGCAAGCATGAAATTTCATATAAGAAAGATGAAAGCTTAATGGATTATGAAGACAATCTCTAATGAGTTTGAATTTGAGTATGAAATCTAAAATTGTGAGAAAAAACTAAGAACTAAGATGCACAATAGATGATCTTCTTCATAAAGGAAATTGATGAATGTGGATGATAATATGTGAATGAGTGATAATCTTATACATGAGATAACCAATCAAAATTTTAAAAGGATGAGAAATATGATGTGAATCAGATCTTGATAAATGAAGTATTACTAATATTTTTAAAGTAAGTGATTGTAATACTCAAGGAGAGATATGATGATGACAATGGATGAAATATCCATTAAATGCAAAAAAAAAATGTCATATGAAAGAAAGATAAAATGAAAGTCTTTATAATTTGATGTCTAGAGAGGTGAACGATTAGATGATATGATATTCTTATATATATTTTCTTGGATTTTGGGATGAAATCCTAAAAGGAGTGGAGAATTTGTAATGACCCATTTTCAAATTATTCATCTAATTAAGGTTTACTAGGATGATTGTATGCTTTACTAATGTTGATCATTGTTTAAAGTTTTATTAATGATGGTAGTTAATTTTTTATTTTTAAATATAATGATAAGGTTTAATCATACTTTGATCCACATAATTAGGTTAACATTTGGAAACCCTAATCGGTCCAAATTTGGGTTTTGATGACATATGAATACATAATTTGATAAGTATAGTGTCTCACTAAATGATTTTTAGTATTTTATTTATAACTATGATTTCAATAAAATTTGTATATGATTTGTATATATAAAATGCAGGAACTATTGAAAAATATCAAAATTTTTGAAGAATTTTCTGACTTGTTTGTTGGTCGAGTTTCAAACTCGACCGACCATATTTTCATATTGATAGAGTAGTGTTGTAATTTAATTGTATCTTTTAATTGGTATATCCAATTGATCTCAAATTTTAACTGTAGTTGATAAACTCCATTATAAATATATTATTAAATTGGAATAATTTTTGGATGATTTTTTATCTCTAAAGCGAGGGGTGAAGGTCGAGTTCTGTGAAGGACAAACACGACCGACCATGATGCAGACTGCAATATAGCAATGTAGTATTTGATTTTTATTTATTTATTGGTAACTCCAAATGATCTAAAATTTCTATTGATGCTTAAAAACTAAATTTTAGACATTGTTTTAAATTTTTATAATGTTTGGACGATTTTGAGTTCTGAAAAGTGTGGTGTCGGTCGAGTTTATAACTCAACTGACCAACCAGTCTGAGCAAAATAAAAATATAATGAAGGGATTGTTTGCAATTATTCTAAGCACCTCAATTCATCTATATGACTAACCTAACACACAAGGAGATCTCATAACACGTCATTCCTGTCAAAGAAACGAAATTCTAGAGAGAGAGGAGAGCTAGGGTTTTGAGAAGAGAAAGTGGTGGAGATGTTGACCTAGGGTTTCTCTATCTCAGATATGATGAAACCAAGTAAGTTTAGCTTCTTTGCATAGTATTTCATGGTGAATCTTCTCTCACATGTCAATATCCCATACCTTATCTAATTTTATTTGAAATCACATCAAATCACCCCCTTTTCTCATTGTTTCTCTTCGAATCCCCATTTCTAGGGTTTCCAAGTTGAGAGGAGAAAGCATTGGATTCATTTGCTAGAGTTTGATTGGGTTTCCAAAACGTTTGAGGTTGACCTACATTTTTAAGGTGCTTGGCACCTAAGTGAGTGTTTTTCCCCCTCTTAAGCTTTGTATTAATGTTGAAAGCCTAATTCTATCTGATTAAAACAATCAGAAACCTTATTTGTATATGTATGTGATTGGATTTGATTTGGGAAAGATATTGGGGGATCCAATTCTACTGATTTTGATTATTTCTCATTGATTGGAACTTAATTAGTTCCTGATATATTGATTGAGGATCTATGGGTAATCTTATGGGTAGATGACTATGATATTTCATGTGAATTTTGCCTAAAAATCAGCCCAATGGCCGATATGCTTGGAATTGAATTGACATGCATAAAATCATATTTAAATTGTACTAGATTGTATTATGCAAGTGTATTATGGAATGTTAATGGAATTGAATGACAACATATCATAATTAGGATTTGTGTTGAGGAAGTGAATCAAATGATTCAGTTAATCAATGTATACATATGATTGATTAATGAAATGTGTGAAAATGGAAACTAGGGTTTCCATGTTTGTGAATCACCCTAATGAACCCTTAAATCATGATTGGATTACTGAATGATATGATTATTATGATATGTTGAACTAAGGAATGACTTTTGGAAAACCCTATAAGTTTACTACTAAGACGATTATGAGTGATAAAGCTAGAACTTGTATATGATGTTGTAAATGTGATCAAATGCTGAAGTTGAAAGTATTAATACTTCAATTGAAAATGATAAGTCTTGCTAATATCATCTAAGTCCAATGCATTTGTTTTAGTATAATAAAGAATGATCATTTTTTATTATGGGAATGACATTAGAATTCAATGACATGGTACACTTATCTAAATATAAGAAATGATATGAAGAAAAAAAATGTATTGATGGTGATGGCAAGTTAAAGATGAAACTAATGAAGTTATTATGATGAATTCATTAATCCTTTGTTTTAATGACACGTGGATTAAGACAAATTGAATGAAACATACTAAAACTAGACTTTTATGGATATCAATGAAAAGAGAAGTAATGTATATCAAGTTAGTTAAAAATGATTGGTTCTAGTAATTTAATGAACATGACATGAGAGAAGTTGAGATTAATGAATATGAATTGAAGGAAAAAGATGAGAATTAGTAGAGGAATTTAAGAAACAAACTATAACCCTAAAATGTTGAGATAGATGGTGCTAATGAATAACAATCTCAAATGAGGGATTAAGGAATGTACATAAGTGTAGTTTAATTAAATTAAAAGATGATGTTCAAGCATTTGAATTGATTTACAAGAATGTGTTCTTGTATTGTGATTGTTTGATAGAATACTTGTACTATGAGAATGAACTATTTTGATGGAATTTAAATGATAATAAACATGTGTTGATTAGTAACCCCATATGAATAATGTGAAATAAAAGGAGAAGAGAATTAAGTCTGTTATGCATGTATATGCATGAAATTTATTGGCATCTATTCAGATTGGATGGAACAAGCATATGTTGTATGATAAATCTATTCTAAGTATGAGGAATGATACATGATATCTATATGCTTTTACTATTGCTAGTTCTAATGCCTCTACAAATATTTTTTCAAAACTATGATATACAATGAACTAATAAGATTTATGTTGAAATTGAATTTAATATGCACTCCTTACATTGAGAAACCCTAATAAGGGTAAATGTTGCATAATGAGATTATGTCTAGGGTTGAAAGCCCATTAATGATGATAAAACCCTAAAGGGGTAATGATGGAGAATAAGATTATGTCTCGGGCTGAAAGCCCACTGTTGATGAATGCTATGAGATGATGTAGAAGATAGAAATAATCATATGCATTGCAATATGCAGATTTATTGTTCTTCTTGCTTTGATCATTATCATTATTGATAAACTTAATCTGTTTCATGTTATTCTAGTTACGTGAGAACACACAAATATGACATATGCTGTTTTGAATTCTTTTAAGATGAGTAAAAGAGATTAATAACAAGTGAAATGATGGAAAATATAGTTAGATGCCCTGAACACCGTGAGTTTCCCCCGAGGACCACACTGGGGAAACAAAATGGATCTCCTTGTAGTAATCGATGAATTATGAGAAGGATTTCCAGAGTGTGGATCAAGACCTCAAAGGTTAGACCACCTGGATTTATGAGCGAGTCATTTGGAGTGACTCTAGCCCTAAATCCTTGTTATGAAAGTCTATGTCGAGTTGGAATAGACTCTGATGAAATGAAATATGTGAAATGTGAAAATATGTGGAACATTATGATATGTGATATACTATTTTGTTGGTTCCTATCTCATGTACCTGAGATGAGGACGTGAGCCTCTTTAGGCAACCCTGAGGTGGCCAGGGTCTGTTGTTGATATCTTAGGGTGGTCGGCTAAACCCTAAGATAGTGATGGTGAGTCATTGACACAAGAATTAGGCGTGGTGACTTCTACTTGGTGAGGTACAAGACAAGTAGTTTCAGGGCAAATGAATAAAAGATGATAAGCCATGTAGAACATGATTTGAATTGTTATTACATTTCTTGTATTACTAGTTGATGATTTTTCATTGTTGAATAAGCTTCATGTTGTGGAAAGTAATCATGTTGTTATGGACATTTTCTATTTCATATTATGATATGTCATGCTGACAAGTTATAAATGTTGGGATTGATATCCATTCTAAATATGAGTTGGATTGCTTGCTATTTGATAGTATTGTTTGGTAGATATGTATTATGTGTACTTCAGCTTCAGGACAGTAGGATGTGTTCCTGGTCCGGCTAGTGGAGTGTCACAAAGTTAATGTTATTGTTATGTATTGATTCAAAATTCTTAGAACTTGACTTATTTCTCATGCAGTAGGGTTCTTAATTTGAACTAAGAAGTATATGTTGATTTGTTCATAGACATGCTCTAAAAAGTTATTTCAAAGTTAAAATTGGTTTAAGTGATTACTGTATCTGTTGGTTAGATTACCATTGTAAGCTAGATTTGACTCATGATAGAACTATATGCTAGACTTTTCAATATCTGTGAGTTTTTGTTAAGTTTATTATACTTAATCTGATGTTGATGCATGTACCTAGCTTGAGTGGGAGGTATCCACTCACTGGGGCTCTATATGAGTCTCATGAGGTTGTTTCAAATGTTTTTAGGTATAATGCTATCCAGTGGAAGGTTGTGATAAAGAAGATATAAATAGCATAATCTAGATAGATTAGAATGTCCTTGTGCTCTCTCTTTCCCAGGATGGGTTGTAGACTAAGTTTGGTCATCAATGTACATGTATCTGATGTAAACTGAACTGCATATGAGAACAAGATTTGATTCTAGTTTTAATGGAGTTGAATAAGATTTGTGACATCTAAATGTGATGTGCTTGATGTGACATTGATTTATGAATTTGTGAAGAAAGAAAAAGGAAAAATTTATCTGTGTTTTTCATATATTGTTTAGTCACCTTTGTCAAGAATTCATTATTTTATTTCATAATCTGGGTTTAGGTTTTGGGATTATCTCTAATGGTTGGTATTTATGCTGATTAAAAGTGTGGGTCTCGACATTGTCAATACTTCATTACCTTCATTGGTGACCTTAGTAAGTATGGCTATGTATATCTTATGAAACACAAGTTAGAAACTCTTGAAATGTTCAAGACTTTCGTGTATGAAGTAGAGAAGCAACTTGGTAAGAGTATTAAAGAACTCCATTCAGATCAAGGTGGTGAATACTTAAGCCAAGAGTTTGAGGACCTTCTAAGAGACCGTGGTATTGTGTCACAATGGAATCCACCTGGTAAACCACAACATAATGGTGTGTTAGAAAGAAGGAATCATACATTATTAGACATGGTACGATCAATGATGAGTTTAGCCAAACTTTCAATATCGTTATGGGGATATGCTCTTGAAACCACATTGTTTACACTTAACCATGTACCTTCCAAATCGGTTTAAAAGACACCATATGAGATATGGAATGGGAATCGTCCCAATTTTTCTATTTTAAAGATTTGGGGATGTGAAGCTTATGTTAGGAAACAATTTCCTAAAAAAATGGACCCAAATCTAAAAAATGCTATTTTGTTGGATACCCCAAGGAAACTTGGGGATACTACTTCTACACACCAACTGACAACAAAGTGTTTGTTGCTAGGATTGTTATATTTCTTGAAAAGGAATTTATTTCCAAAGAAATCAGTGGCCTGAATGCAGAGATCAAAGAAGTTTGAGATCAATAAGAAAGTAGAGAACCTAAGGAGATACATAAGGAACATGAAGACTCACAAACTGTTGTGGAATTTCAAGTTCTAAATGTAACACAGGAACCTTGTAGGTCTAGTAGGACACGACTTGGGCCTGAGAGATTTGGATTTCTTGTGACTCAAGATAGTGACAAATTGGGCATAGAAGATGAACTAACTTCCTATCTAGAAGCTACTAAGGGACCATAATCTGAGAAATGGCTCAAAGCCATGAGATCTGAAATGGAATCCATGTATACCAACAAGGTATGGACCTTGGTGGATCCACCAGAAGGGGTAAAACCCATAGGGTGCAAGTGGCTCTTCAAGAAGAAGACTGGTGTGGATGGAAGTGTTCAAACCTATAAAGGTAGATTAGATGCAAAAGGATTCCATCAAATTCAAGGTGCTGATTATGATGAGACCTTCTCACCAATTGTCATGGTTAAATCCATCAGGATCATGCTTGCCATTGCATCTTATCATGACTATGAGATTTGGCAGATGGATGTTAAAACAACATTCCTTAATGGGAATTTACTCGAGGATGTGTGCATGACACAACCTGAGGGTTTTATCATTCTAAAGGAAGCCAATAAAGTTTTTAAGATACAAAGGACAATCTATGGATTGAAGCAAGTATCTCAGAGCTAGAATCTATTTTGACAAGGTAGTCAAAAAGTTTGGCTTTAGTCAAAATGATGATGAATGTAATGTCCGGGCCCATTGCCCAGGGCTCTAGAAGGGTTTCAGGAATGATTACTGGCCCCACAGACCACCACTATCCTTAACTATGCACTTTTTCATCACTCACGTGCAAGACAGTATCAACTTCCCAACTAGTCACCCATCCTAGTACTACTCCAAGCTGAGCACACTTAACTATGGAGTTCTTTAGTGATGGGCTCCCGGAAAAAGAGTTGCACCTTGGTGATATCAGTGGTCCAATCATTCCTTTTAAGATCATGTTCTCTGAGGCTTCAAAACCTGGGACGTTACAATCTCCCCCTCTTAGACTCTTGGCGTCCTCGTCAAGGCTCAATTATATGGCCTCATAGTATTGCCTCATTTCAGTGAAGACTCAGAATGGCCCGTGGACACCCAACTCTCGATCACAGAATACCAGTGCAAGGGTGGCTATGTCACCATGGACAGCCCTTTCCAACTTGCCAAGACCGCACAACTCAAGACTAGCATGCCACATGCCCATGTGGGCCCCACCTACTGGAGAGGTTTTGGCTCTGATACCATTTATAACACCCGAGCCCACTGCCCAAGGCTCTAGAAGGGTTTCAGGAATGATAACTGGCCCCACAGACCACCACTAGCCTTAACTGTGCACTTTTTCATCACTCACACGCAAGCCAGGATCAACTTCCCGATTGGTCACCCATCCTAGTACTACTCCAAGGTGAGCACGCTTAACTATGGAGTTCTTTAGTGATGGGCTTCCAAAAAAGGAGGTGCACCTTGGTGATATGGGTGGTCCAATCATTCCTTTTTAGATCATGTTCTCTGAGGCCTCAAATCCTGAGACGTTACAATGAACCTTGTGTTTAAAAAAAGGTTAGTGGAGCACAATCGTATTTCTCACATTGTATTCGGATGACATACTATTGATGGGAAATGACATCTCTACTCTTCAAATAGTAAAAGGCTGGCTAGGGAAGACCTTCTCTATGAAGGATTTAGGAAAAGCATCATATATACTAGGAATTAAGATCTATACAGATAGATCTAGAAGGCTTCTAGGCCTAAGCCAGAGCACATACATTGACAAGGTGCTAAAGAAGTTTAGCATGGAGGGTTCTAAGAGAGGTAACTTGTGCATGTCCAATGGGGTTACAATCTCTAAAGACCAATGTCCTAGTTCATGTGATGAATGGGCGCGCATGAGTAAGATCCCATATCCATCAGCATTTGGATCTATCATGTACACGATGTTATGTACTCGTCATGATGTGTCGTGTGCTTTGAGCATGATGAGTCGGTATCAGTTAGATCCAGGTGAATGTCATTAGACAGCCATAAAGAACATCCTAAAGTAATTGAGAATGACTAAGGATCAATTCTTGGTATACAGAGGTGAGGAAGAGCTCATGGTAAAGAGTTACAGCGATGCTAACTTCCAAACTGACAAAGATGACTACAGATCGCAATCTGGATTTGTGTTTTACCTAAACAATGTAGTTGTGAGTTGGAAGAGTTCCAAGCAAGATACGGTTGTAGATTCTACAACAGAGGCCGAATATATTGCCGCATCTAATACTGCAAAGGAAGTTGTGTGGATTAAGAAGTTCATTTCTAAACTTGGAGTGGTTCCAAGCGCTAGTAATGCAATTGAGTTGTTTTGCGACAACAATGGAGAAATTATACAGGCTAAAGAACCAAGATCACACCAACGTTCCAAACATATTATATGGTGGTTCCATCTCATACGAGAGATCATACAATGAGGAGATGTGAAGATTTGTAGTGTACCTACAGAAAGCAATATGGTTGACCCACTTACAAAAGCACTTTCATAGCGGAAACATGATGGACATGTTTGATCACTTGGATTGAGATTCATGAGTGATTGGGTATAAGTGCAAGTGGGAATCTATTGGTATGTATACCCATAGAGAGTATCATTTGATGATTATAATGGGATATTATGTAAATGATTTGTAATACTATATTGATCATATCAATAAAGGCAAGTTTCCAATCTATATGTTTGTGTTTTATATTTGAGATGACCACAAAACTTATAGATGTCTGCATAATAATATACTGAATGACATATGTCTTCAGGTTGATGACCTGAAGAATGAGATCATATGTATGCTAAGAGTATTTATTCTTGTTTTGTCCTTAATCGGTTGTTATGGTGGAAATATCCATATACATCAATAACACATAAGATTAAAATGTATGTTGGTCGATGGAAAAATTTCATTATCCATGATATGGAGATATCAAACCAAATACATAGATACTTGTTAGAGAACAGTGTATCGAACAAACCCACCTTGAGAATGACACATGGATACCATGATTGGTAGTTAGAGTCACATCTCATAGTGATGGTGGTGATTGTGGTTCTTAGACCTGAAGTTACTACACTTATCACATGTAATTCGGTGTACCTTGACATCATCCATCAGGGTCCAAAATAAGGATTGCCATAAAGATGGTGCTTGGGTACATTGTGACACGTGGGGATGTCTATGAGTGATGTAGATGGAATGTATCCTTCCTACGGGACTTTGATATTTTGGCCACTTGATTAGAGAGACTGAGAAATGCATGGCCATGCTTATGTGAGTCAATATGTGATATTGAGCTTACATATATGTCAGACAATCTGCTCTAGTTCAAGGAACATGGATTAAACGTTGAAGAGGATAACAGTTCAATGACTCGAGTTCAATCCAAATATTAGCGACAAAGGAACTATACAATCACTGTAACACCAGTCATGAATGATAGGTTAAGTTGTTCTCTGACTTCTCCAATTACTTGGGTGGTAATGAAGTCTTGCTAGATACCAATCATTTCTTGAGAAATCATAATATGATTATGGATATCACTACCAATGTAATTTGGAGCCTACAAGGTGACACACATAGGATGTGTTGAAATAGGAGTATAATTGTGAATTTGATTGGAATTGTTCTGGATCACATTGATTTCTAAAATGCTTATGTAATCCATTAGAATTATATTGGAATATATTAAAATGTTTGAGCCAATTAATTAGAGTGACTGGCTCTAAGTGCAAGTGGGAATCTGTTGGTATATATGCCCATAGAGCCATCCCGAGTGATTGTATGGAGTCGTATATTAACTAATCAATTAATATGATTATTTAGTTAATTAATTAATTCTAGAATATTCTAATTAATCCACGAGTGTTTTAATTAGCGTAGTCTTTCTATTTATCGATGGGTTTAGGAAACCTTGCTTCCTTTCGTATCCTATTTAAAGGGGCTTGACGGCCGATATCTTAACAAGCTTTTGAGAGAGGCTTTTCAATTTACGCTCACGTACATAAACCCTATCCATCACCATCCTCAGGAGAGAAAGGAGAGGACTATGACACTAGCACATCATCTCACAAAGACTACTCCTTCATGTCGACTTAGGAAGCACAATATGGAGTTCCAGTCCATCCATGTGGATGAAGTAGAGACACAGACACTGAGATGCCTACGTTCGGAAGACGTCAATGACCGTCCATACGCACTATGAGTGGTGTACATCATCGCACGAAAGGAGTGCCACTGGATCTTCCTGCACACGTTCGGAGTATGGGAGAGAAGTACCATCTGTGTAAGCTAGGAGTGTTACACACCATCATGCGGTGGGACATCGTCAGACTTGCTCCGCTACAAGGTATATCCCACAGACACACTTTCTGAATATGTTGTTGTCGATGATATCCTGTTGCGAGTTGCGTGGAAACATATTTTATTTTTGTTTCTTCCACCGTGCATGTTTCCTTCCACAAAACTCAAAACTACCTCTATGCCACAGTTGCTAACCTGGTGTCCCAAAACAATACCTTATGTCCATGACAGTTTCAGTCAACCCAGTAAAAATAGTGGACATTCACCACTGCAATGTGGTTGGGGAATTGCACAACCTGAAAGGCATTCTCCTGAATGCACAAGTGCCAAACGGGAAGATGAAGGTTTTCTTTTCCTGGTCGTCAGGATGGATGGGAATCTATTAGAAACTTGAATAAACATCAAGATAGTAGAAATATTGTTGATGGGTAAGGCATTCTAGTACTTGATCTAGAAAGGGAAGAGAGAGTGATCTTTCCTGGTAGCCTCATTTAGTTTTCTATAGTCAATGCACATCCTCCATCCTGTAGCAGTGTGAGTGGGGATGAGATCATCTTTATCGTTGTTCACAACAGCAGTTCCCCCTTTTATGGGGACTACTTGGACAGGACTGACCCAAGGGGAGTCAGAGATGGGGAAGATGATTCCTCAAGTCAAGAGCTTGATAGCCTCCAATTGGACAACCTCTTTCATGTTCATATTCAATTTCCTTTGAGGGTCTGAGGTGGTTTGTATTCTTCTACCATAGGAATTTTATGCATGCAAATAGGTTGGTTGATCCCTATTAAATCATCCAGTTTATATCCTAGGGCAGCTCTCCTTTTCCTAAGCTCACTCATGAGCTTGGTTTCCTGGTCATGAGTAAGACAAGAATTAATGATAACTAGCATATTTGTTGCTCATCAAGAAAAACATATTTAAGACCTGTAGGAAGCAATTTCATTTATGAGGCCTTAGAGGTTTGGGCTTTTCTTCTAGAATAGAGACCATCTTAAGGTCCTCAAATTCCTCATCAAAAACTTCTTCAAAGCTATCTAAGTGGACCCTTCATTGATCCAATTTCTCATCTTCATACCACAATCCGAAGGGGTCATGAGGGTAGTATGGAGGGGATCCTCAAGTAACTCCCATTCCTATCTTAATTGGGAAAGATTATCAACACAATTCAGAAGGTAGACCTCTTCTTTGAGGCATGGACCTCTCATGCTTTCAAACACCCTAAACTCTAGGGTTTGTCTTCCAAGGCATAGGAGAATAGTTCTGGCCTCAACATCAATCAAGGATCACATAGTGGCCAAGAAGGGGAGGCCAAAGATGAGGGCATAGCATAAATATTCCTTTATTGTCATGATCACAAATTCACACATAAGATAGGTGTCTTTCCCAACCCTTATAGCTATATCTTCAATAATACCCATAGGATTCATCATGGATACATCTTCCAACTGGATTATCATGTCAGTGGGAAACATGTCAACAAATATTAACCTCTCACAAAGACTATAACACATGATAAAGATATCAAAACCTAAATTTGCAAGGCCTTTTTGTTGGTATGTATGCCCTGAGAGCCAATCATCGGAATTGCCTTTTACAAGGCAGGTAAATAGATGAGGAGACCATCGAAAGGTGGTACCCTGGTTCCAAAGATTACATGACATGGGAGACAGGCACAAGACTAGCGATCCATCCGTACCCAACGGCTCCAAACAAAAAGCCAAACCTTACACTCAGGAAGTATCATCGGGGGCCCTCACAGGGATAGACCCCTAGCTAACCCGAGGAACAGAAAGGCCCACGCAGGGGTCAGTTTACAAAGGTAGAACCCACGCAGGGGTCATCTAAATAAACATGGGAGAAGGGAGCAACCTATTTTCACCACTTGTTGCCACGACAAGCTGGAACTGACAGGCTGCACCCACTTGGCTGAGGGGCCCAAGTAGCAGTAGGAGCCTCAACCGACGCGTCAAGGGATGACCACCAGAAGGTCGCAGGACCAAGGAGGGGGGAGGAGGGGGGTCCACTGTCCCAAAGGCAAGGGCACCCAGAGGCGCACACCAGCACTGACTGCCCCAAGCTCCCCCCAAACCACCGGGGTGCCACAAACCCGAGCAGAGAAACCATGTAGGTCAAGAGATCTACAGCCCAGGCAGGGTGACTAGTCCCACCCAAACCACACCATGGCCGTACCAAGGCCACAGTTTCGAACACCACAACCTGCCCCTGGAGGGAGCCCCAAAAGGGTTGAGGTACCTATAAAAGGAAGTAGGTATTGCAACGAACAACAAAGAATGAGTGCACTACTACAGAAACAGCCATTGGCGTCAGTTGTTTAACCCCCTTTGGCGTCGGTTTCTGAGCGACGCCTATGTGGGCGCCGCTAAAGGTCGAACACTTCGGCATCAGTTTTTTAACCGACGCCTATTTAACATATAGGCGTCGGTCTTTTAGTAGATAACCGACGCCAAAAGGGTTCACGCCACAGAAAATGGCGTCATCTAGGACACATTCTGTGTCGGTTATCTACTAAAAGACCGACGCCTATATGGACTATAGCGTCGGTGTTTACTTGGTAACCGACGCAGAAAGAGTCCTAGATGACGCTGTTTTCTGTGGCACGAACCCTTTTGGCGTCGGTTTTCTATAAAAAACCGACGCCATACTTCAAGACGACACGGCCGTGCTTCCCTCCACGGCCGTGTTTAGTACTATAGGCGTCAGTTTTATATGAATAACCGACGCCTTTTCCACCACGGTCGTGCTTTCCTGCACGGTCGGGTTGTTTATACTATTAGGCGTCGATTTTTATCCAATAACTGACGCTGTAGGTCTTTGCTGACGGTTTTCTGTAAATAACTGAAGCCTATATCTTTTTTTTTCATATCAGTTTGCAGGCCTGCTGTGACTGGTCAGCAGGATGAGAACCTACCGTTCAGTTTTCTGAACTACAGGTTTACGAAATCCATTGATATCAGCCTACAAACAGGCCACAAACCTACAAAAGTCCCAAGGAAAATTTCACACAAGTAGATACATTCAGACATCAATTCAATTCTCACATTCACACATATAGAAACATTCAAATACATGTATTAACATTCAGAAATATTCATTTACAAAGTATCATTCATTATCGCTATCAACATCCCAATTATATCTTACAGTTGCCACTGCTTGTATGGCTTTTGCCCATTCTTCTCTTATTTCATTTAATGCTTCCATCGTATATGGAGCATGTATATTTTTTAAGCGTTTACCTATAGTGTTGTCAGTTTTAAACACCTGCAAAGAGAATGATGTATATATATAAGTAATAATATAAAAATAAGATTGATATATTTCATACTAACTAATGAGACTATATATAATACCTCATGTATGGTATCGATGTCCAATGTGGCATGTTTGATGATCATCTGCATAAATCTCATCACATAGTATGTGCATGCCCAGCCATTGTCTTGTGTAGCGCACTATAAATTGAAACATACAAAATAATACAACTAAGCACAATTCACATCAATAATATATACATTGGAGTCAGGAACTTACTTGTACGTTCTCCCAATTTATTGGCTGGTTCTTTTTCCTTAGGACCGTTCCTCCAGCCTTTTTGAATGCATCTAAACCCCTACATGTTAATATAACACAGTAAATTACATAAGTAAATAGTAATGTAATAACAGATGTTAACAGATACAAAAATGAAATATTTCTCACCAGAATAATGGCAGTCTCATTACGTGTCCAATTTTAGTGTTTAATGTACTTCCCGCGGGATCTAGATAATAAACAGTGAACGTCCCGGGGACAATAACTAGTAACTCCCAATGTTTACAGCTAGAGGTAAAAAGTTAACAATTAATAACTCAAAATGCACAATAAAAATGGAATTTTCTTAAGTCCAAATTATAAATAAAGTAAACTTACTTGACATTGAATGGAGCTATTATTATCGTCTTCTTTTGCTGACCAAAAATTGTAAAAGCATCTATACAGTATTGTTGAACATTATCAGGGTCTTTAGCTACCATACTAATCAATGATGGAATCAAAAATCCCACATGATCAAATGCAAATTGATTGCAATGATCTTCGACTAAGTAGCTGCAAAACATGTATTACGTATGCATTAATATATAAGAAACCAGATCACCAGATCTTACACAAGGTATATGGATGTATAAACAAGATCTCACCTTATCCATGTCTCTATCATTGATGTATTCAGCCAATCATACATAAACAACTCAATAATATCTTGTATAAATAAAGAGCTATCGTATGATTGACCTGCATAATCTGCATCTAAAGAAACAATTATCGGGCAATGTATATTATGTGCCCATAGCCAACATGCCATTCCCCTACAAGAAGGACCTAACGGGTATGTTAGGTCAGTTGGAACCCAAGTTGGTAATGCGGGAAGTGGAGGTGGAGGCCTAGGTTCTCCTGGTGTCTTCTTTTTAACCTGTATATATAATTTCAGATCAGTTGACATCATATATACACATTAACAGTCTAAATCAATGTAAATTTATCTTACAATTTCAGTAGTGTAGACGACATCTGCTTTGGGCCACAATATGACCCCGCCTTCTGCCTCAGCAAGTGTATCAATATCCGGGTGGGGATATGGCAATGTAGCTTCCCTCCAATCGGGTAACACACGTAATGGGCCCACACGAACGTAGCCATGTGGAATTGGAGTCCCGTGAAACCTTTCCCCAGGAAGGGACGGGTAAGCCTGCGCCTCTGCAACAACATAGTCTTGTATTCTTAAGCGACATGGCTTCAATGCCTACAAATTTACGTAAAGAATGTTATACATATATACAAATCATCTTGAAAACATATCATCTTGAAAAGACTAGCTACAATGTCATAAACAATACTTACAGCAGACGTGTTAGGCGATGGGTCTCCAGGATTACTCACAGTCTGTGCATCAGGAGAAGAGTGGGTCGCCATAGGCTGATTGGAAGCCTGAGATGCCTGCCACCGCATCAATTCTTCCTTGACCTTCTCAGCAACTACATCGT
The DNA here is from genome assembly GCA_963693085.1 of Alisma plantago-aquatica. Taxonomy (NCBI): domain Eukaryota; kingdom Viridiplantae; phylum Streptophyta; class Magnoliopsida; order Alismatales; family Alismataceae; genus Alisma; species Alisma plantago-aquatica. The sequence continues at coordinate 784,659,798 of OY856411.1, read as the reverse complement.
TGACCTTCTTAGCAACTATATCCTCGACTCTCTTATTCTCCTATACATGGATAAAAGAAACATTATCTTCTTATTATTGAATTTCCTTTTGCAGTAACATTCTAAAAAAGAATAGGTTACCTCTTCTTGAGAAAGTCCCGCTCTGGGTTTGCGCTGGGATGACCCAAAGAATGCTTTGATGCCCACACCAGCGCCTGCACCCCTAACACGTCCAGGATGCTCTGGGTTACCCAGAGCAACTGTCAATTCATCCCTTGTGCCCTGAGGGATGAACGTGCCTTGTTTCCGCTGCTCGTGCAGCTCCCGCTAATCACCATCAACAGAAATTGGTAAGTTAACACCACAAATAATCAATATTCAAACGATTGCTCTAAGAGTTGTATTTTACCATTTTCGCAGCCGCCTCAGTAGTTACGGGCTTCTTTATTTCACCCTTCTTATTTTGCCTCCCAGCTATCCAGATATCATGGCAAGGCATGGGTGTGGCAGACTCCTGAGTAGGAGCAGACTCCTGAGTAGGAGCAGACTCCTGAGTAGCCGCAGACTCCGCATGTAGTCTTTGGCGAACGCTTGGATAGCCTTTTGGACCCATAGTGTGGTCATGCACATTCAGTGCACGCCTTGCTTTTTGTGCGTCACTGAGGGCCTAGTTAGTATGCACATTAATGATTTGGTTAGTATCACTAAATGTTAATCTTGAATAGGTGAATACAATGTATATTAATTAAATTGGGAGTGACACCTAATACCTTGAATTCTTCAGATTTTCTTGAAGCAACAAAATTGTCCCAATCTTCTTTGTCCAAGAAGTTCCATTGTTCAAGGGTTGACTTCTTTTTCTTATCACCCTCTTTTATGTATTCTCTGTTTAGATTTGTCCTATAATTCTTAAGCATCTTTCCAGCGCGTTGCATCACACTTTTACGATGCAACTTCTCATCCAATGCAAACAGATTCTGTAAAATAGAAATGTTATTAACTAGTATCCAAAATAGAATTGCAAATAATAGAATTTGTAATCTACAAAATAGAATTGCAAATAATAATAACTCACGCATAAATCCTTCCATATCAAGTCTTTTTTCCCATGAGGAACTTTATGCCAATTATCATACTTAACACCACAATGGCTCTGAGTGGTACACCCAAGATAGTTTACAAAATTATTGCGGTTCACTCCAATTGCATTTCCTCCATTATCAAACTCCACAACCAATTTGGATCCACTGCCACTAAGCGCTATTAACTTCTTCAACAGAGTGATGCCCCTTTTCTTGTTAAGTGTTTGGTGCTGCGCATCAAGTTGCTGCAGTGCTTCAGTGGGTACATGTGCATCATCAACCTAAAATTTGACAAAAATAAACACACTGAATTAGCCCAATATAGAAATATAAGATATATGACATAACTAGAAGATAATGAATTTTATAGAAATACAGGATATGTTTTTAGAACTTACATTGGTATCCTCGCCATGCTCGTCATGGACAGCATGCTCATCATGGACTTCATGCTCATCATGGACATCATGCTAATCATGGACATCATGCTCATCATGGTCAGCCATTTGAAAATGTCATTAAAAAGGCAAACATTTAGCATTTGTATTAACTAGAAAAAGGCAAACATTTAGCATTTGTATTAACTAGAAAAAGGCAAACATTTAGCATTTGTATAAACATACATGTCTCTAAAATTGTGATCTTTTATCAATTAACAATACTTCATTGTGATCTCCGCGCACATATAAGTCATCATTAGCTTCAATATTCTGTGGAGTTGGCAACCCAACTGAGAATGGACTGGAGTCATCATACTTATCATAGTACTCTTCTTCATCTATAGGATCTTCAATGAACTGTCTTTTACCATGAAGAACAACCGACCATTTATCATTTGCAGGATCATTGATATAGAATGTTTGTTTCGCCTGTGATGCCAATATGAATGGTTCACCCTTCTCGCCAATCTTTTCAAAGTTCACCAAAGTGAAACCCAATTCATCCACTATAACTCCTTTGGTGTTATCAACCCAATTACATTTAAAGAGCGGAATTTTGAAATCTATGTAGTCAAACTCCCAAATGTCTTCAATGACACCGTAATATGACATTTTAGCTTCATGTGGACTCTTATCCTTTGCACTTGCAAAGTACATAGTCGACGCTTGAAGAGTGACCCCACTATTTTGGACGACACTCTTATCATCTTGGCGCTTTGTGTAATATGTGAATCCATTAATGTCAAACCCTTCATAAGACATAACATTCGGTTTTGGTTTAAAGGAGAGGCATTTGATAGTTTCTGTAATATCATTTGGTGTTTGAGATAGTTGATGTAAGACTTTATCTTCAAACCACTTAGTAAAAGTCTTATTATGCTCTCTAGCAAGCCATATTGAACTTGCTCGAGGATGTTGTCTCTTTATGAAATTGGTATGTTCCTCGATATAAACACTCACTTCGTCCATATTGTGTAAAATATACAAGTGAGCTTGTTCAAGAACAGTCCCAAACCGGGGACTATCCAAGATTTACTCCTAATGAGTCAATCTTGGATGGGTTTCTAGGCCAACAAACACAAAAATAGATATCTACAATGAAGCCGGACTCCATACAAACAGTATATAATTTAGTGATTGTTCATTCTAATTTATACCAATGTACAAGTAATATAAAGAACAATGATTGTTCACTTTCTAGGCCAACAAACACATGTGATGTCATTCTTATATATAATAAATGTGTACCACCTATCCCATCCTTGAACACCTAATCTCACTAGTAAGTGTATAATGTGTATTGGGTTTTCAAGAAAATTTCGGCAGCATTTCCCCGCTGTTCTCTAAGTACATATGTACTTAGAGAACAAACGGGGAAATGCTACCGAAATTTTCTCGAAAACCCAATACACATTATACACTTACATCCTAAGTGAGATTAGGTGTTCAAGAACAGTCCCAAACCGGGTACTATCCAAGATTTACTCCTAATGAGTCAATCTTGGATGGGTTTCTAGGCCAACAAACACAATAATAGATATCTATAATGAAGCTGGACTCCATACAAACAGTATATAATTTAGTGATTGTTCATTCTAATTTATACCAATGTACAAGTAATATAAAGAACAATGATTGTTCACTTTCTAGGCCAACAAACACATGTGATGTCATTCTTATATATAATAAATGTGTACCACCTATCCCATCCTTGAACACCTAATCTCACTAGTAAGTATATAATGTGTATTGGGTTTTCGAGAAAATTTCGGCAGCATTTCCCCGCTGTTCTCTAAGTACATATGTACTTAGAGAACAAACGGGGAAATGCTGCCGAAATTTTCTCAAAAACCCAATACGCATTATACACTTACATCCTAAGTGAGATTAGGTGTTCAAGAACAGTCCCAAATCGGGGACTATCCAAGATTTACTCCTAATGAGTCAATCTTAGATGGGTTTCTAGGCCAACAAACACAATAATAGATATGTACATGTTAGGCTTTCATCACAATTGATGTTAGGGTTTCATCAATGTTAGTGTTTAATCAAATCAAATTAGGATGCTAGAATGGACAAGTTTAAATCAAATTAGGGTTTAAATCAAATCAAACACGGTCGTGGCTGTGTTGGCCTACCATGGTCGTGCTGGGCAGCACGGCCGTGCTGCCCAGCACGGCCGTGGTAGGCCATTCTTCTCAGTTCTCAGTGAAAGAAGTAGAACAGCAAGCAGAGCAGAGCAGAGCAGCAAGCAGAGCAGAGCAGCGGGCGACAAGGAAGAAGGTGCTACGGCTAATACCTTATGAGCAGCGGAGGCAAGCAAGAAGACAACGCCGCAGTAGGGCGTGAGTAGGGAGGAAGGAGCGGGCGGCGGCGGCGCAAGGAGGAAGGCGGCGGGTGGCGGCGGCGACACAGAGCAGCAGCAGGGATCGTCGGTGGCGAGCGAGAAGCAGCAGGCACCAGGCGGCGATTTTGGGAGAGGGGTGACGAGCAGCGCACATGTAGGAGAATCGATGAAACAGGAAGAAAGGGGGAAGAGTCGGGTGATCGGGCCTCTATTACGTTGGTCAATGGCGTCGGTTATCTAGGACAACCGACGCCTATTATCTTCAGCGTCGGTTGATCGTAATAACCGACGTCCAATTAGACAATCTTTACCCCAAATTAATTGGCGGGAACTATTATCAGCGTCGGTTATCCAAGGATAACCGACACCGAAAGTGGAACTTTTCGCGTAAAATTTCATTTCACATAGGCGTCGGTGAATTGTTAAACAACTGACGCTATATGTGACCCAGATTTGTTTTGCTCGAAAATTGGATTTCGCGGGCGCCTTTAGGCGTCGGTTGGTTACACTCAGCCGACGCTGAATACAAAGTGGTACCCGTGTCTGGCTGGTCTTCGAATATAGACGTCGGTTTGTATAAATAACTGATGTAGAATATTATAGGCATCGGTTGTCTGAAATAACCGACGCCTAGAAAAGCGACACTGAACGCTATTTCTGTAGTAGTGGTGGAAACCCCTCTGAAGAGACCACTCCATCGAAAACCAAGGAGGGCATCATGTACAAACACGGATCAGCCAGTCCTACCCACCCAACCCCGTTGTGGTACAAAGCCATCAGGCTCAACAACTCGACATACCCAAACAGCCCAGCCAGGCAAGGTACAAATGTGTAGACGGACCGCACAACACTCAGGCCCCAGCGTCAAAGGCCACCATGCACCTAGGGGCAGGCGAAACGAGAAGGGGGGTGAGGTGGGTAAGGTCAACGATGCACGGGGAAAACCCCCAAAACCCCAGCGAGGAACACACGGGCCTAGAGCAATAGGAAAAACCACCCCCAGTCGTAAGGCTCGAGCTCGGACCAGGCACCCACACTGCAAAGGGAAGCGGGGCCCTCCAGCCAGCCACCAGTGAGGTGGAGAACACTGCAACTAGAGGGTGCACAAGGCACCCACCTGACGAGCGTGAAAATCTATAAGGGTGGCCCAATCACCGGTCATAAGATGGGGAACACACAGGGTGGAACAACACCCCTCGCCGAGCATGGAGGGGGACCCTGTCATCAGCCACCAGCATGACTGGGCAAACCCGAACGGCAAACAAAGGGGGCACGAAGCCAACCCACCATGACGAAGGCCTCATGAGGAGGCATGCCCAGACTTGCACAGGGTTACACCTCGACCCCTCACCAAACGTGAGGGGGAGACCTGTCTTCAGTCACACATGACTGGGAAAACCACCAGGCATCAGGGGAGGCACGAAGGCTGACCCGCCACAAAGAAGCCCGCAAACACACAGAGTTACCATCGACCCCTCACCACAAGTGAGGGGGAGACCCTACCACAGAAACCACCACGCATGACGCACAGGGGATGCACAAAGGCCAACCCCACCACAAGGGAAGCCTAGAGGGAAGGGAAGTACAAGGCTGAGGCCCGAGACCCACGCAGGGGCGAGGACCCAAGGGTCAGGGGAAGGTCGAGGCCCGAGATCCACGCAGGGCATCGTGGGGACCCGGCACAAGGCCGAGCCACTATACCCACGTAGGGGTCATGAAAAGGGCCAAAGGCCCACAACAGGTTCACACATAAAACACAACATGGCCCAAAGGCACACACAAAAACATTAGCAAAAAGGGGGGCCACACGAACCGGCCCACCCAGCAGCACAGGTCCTCGCACGCGACCCCACCAGGAACACGAGTGGCCCACGTGCCCACCAGAAGATGCCCTAACCCTAGCCGGTTTGCACCAGCGCGGGTGCAGCCACCGAAGCAACCCAGCAGGTGGGGACCCACCAGGCGAACAGACGCCGAGGCAGCCATGGGCGAACGACAGGCGACGACACGGCGGAGGAGCAGCCACATCACTGCCGGAAGCAGCAATGATGACGGACGCCGCACAGCCGCCGAGACGTCGGGTCGGGGAAGATGACCTCGTGGGAAAGGGACCTGCAACAGGAAGAAAAGGAAGATCGCCACCGTGAGCAACCAACCAAGCCGCAACACCCACAGACAAAGCATGCCACAGCGCACGTTGAGGAGAACACGGTCATACGGAGAGATAGGCCCCGAACCACCGTCTAGGGCCAACGGAGCCACCGAGGTGGCTCAGGGCACCACCGCAGGAGAGGCATCGCTGAGCGGGAATAGGACACGCTAAGGCGAAGCCAGTAGAAACCATCGGGAAGGACCACATGCGTCGGAAGTGGTCAAGATGAGCACCGACAACAGCAGGTGAGGAGACAGGCCCCAGACCACCGTCCAGGGCCGAGCGCGGTCCCCCTGCAGCAGGAAGGCACACAGGAAGGCACCACCAGAGAAGGGCAATGCATGCCACCTCGTGCCAAGGAAGGGTCCACTGGGAGGGCCAAGGGCACCAAGGGGCCTAGTGTGGCTAGGCCCCAGACCACCGGCACGGGGGGGGCTCAGAGAAGCACGAACAGCCACCAAGCGGGGTCGAGGAGTCATGGGATGATTGGCAGGATACATTAAGATTGATTTGATAAACATCAAAGGCAAGCTTCCAATTCTTTCTGGTTCATTCATATGAGATAATGATAGAACAAATTGAATGTCTAGAGAATGATAGTACTCAATGACGTATGCTTTCAGGTTAAGGACCAGAACGATGAGATCATACGGATGCTAAGAGTTTGTACATTCATATTATGTCCCTAGTCGGATGTCATTTTGGAAGGTAGATAGACAACAATGACACACAAGACTAGATTGTGGTGTTGGTTGATGATAGAATCTTATTAGTCATGATATGGAGATATCAAACCAAACACATAGGTACTTGTTAGAGAAAAAGTGTACCAGACAGACCCACCATGAGTTTGACACATGGAACCATGACATGGTAGTCACAATCAATTCTCACAGTGATGGTGGTGAGTGTGATTCTTTGACCTGAAATCACTACACTCAACACATGTTGTTGGGTACACTTTGACATCATCAAACGTAGTCCTGAAACAGGGGTTGTTATAAAGGTGATGATTGGGTGAGTTTGACACAAGGGGCTTTTGAGGGGTGAGTGATAGATATGGGATTTGTCTCTCCCGAGGGAGTTTGATATCCATGGCCACTTAATGAGTATGATTGAGATAGGCATGTGCACGCATGTGTGAATCAGTATGCGATATTGATGTCATACATATCTCCTCTAATCTACTCTGAGATCAAGAAAGTGAATGAACATTGATAGGATGACTGTTCCATGCCTTGAGTTCATTCGGGATACCAGTGACAAAGGAATTATACATTCACTATAACACTATTCAAGAATTGTAGGATTGAAAGTTGTTCTCCAACTTTCCTTTTCACTTGGGTAGCACTGATGGGTGACTGGGCACCGCTCTTTGCTTGTGAAGTCATAAGTGTTATGGACTTTCACTGCCAATGTGAAATGGGCCTGTAGGGTCACACACATAGGATTTAACATGGAAGAGGAGTTTATCCACAAACGATGTTTAGATTGATTACTAAAGGAGTTTAGTAGTTCAATTAAACACTCAATCAATTGATAGATAAGTATCATAGTGTTCAAGGTGTTGGACCAATTGATTAGAATATTGAATTGATTGAAACTACAATTGACTAATTTTTGCACAGTCTGCACTCCCAACCGATCGACTCATATGTTGAACCGATCGGCTCATCTTGGTGAACCGATTGGCTCATGTGATGAACCGATCGGCTCAGGATAGGTTGAGATGACCGGTTCAAGGGTTGAATCGATCGGCTCAACAGGTCCAAACGAGCAAGTTGGGAAAGTCAGGTTGGTGAGAAATTTCTTTTCGTTTCACTTGTCCAATTTGATTGGAACAAGGATTGGTATTTGGATCAATTCGAAACAAAAGAGGAAAAGTCAATCGGGAACTGACCAGGGTAGTGAACCGATCGGCTCAGAAGTGAACCGATCGGCTCAGGTGCCCCAACTGATCGGTTCAGGTGTGAACCGATCAGCTCAGGTCCCCAACCGATCAGTTCATGCATGAAACGATCGGTTCAGCTGGCGCAGTTGGTTGTTTTTGTGGAAAATATCGAACCCTTCTACTCCTGCTTTAATCCCGCATTTCCCTGGGTAGAGAACCCTATCCCATGACCCTCCTATATATAGGGGTGTTGGGGGGATTCTCAAGGTACAAATAAGAACACCAGTTGCTCTACAAAGTTGTCATTCTCTCTAGTTGTGGTAACCGAGAGAGCCCGAGCAAGTGCTACCCGATAAGGGAGGCATAGCAAGGGAAAGACAACTATAGAAAGGCAACTGGTTATAGGAGAGTGTGTCGGTGACTAGTATGCTGATAGGAGGGTGCGACTCCTTCTGATTCCTTGTGGGACAAGGAGATCGTAGTTCCAGGTGGTCAGTGTGGAGTACTACAGAGGTGGGAGATTTATGTCGCTTGGAGGACAGTTGTCAATCCCGATAGTCCCGATGAGACCAGGAGTTGCACAGACATTGTCCAAGACCGGAGGTGAAGACCGTGCAAGCTGCGAGGTAACGTCGCCGAGAAAGCCTCAGGATAAGGTATGTCTCTACAAACCATCCTTCCTATTGTATAGATGTTGACGTGATTCCTTTATATTGGGTTTTGGGAGAAAAAAAAATTCGCTGCCATCTCTGCCTCCTCTACTACCAACAGTGGTATCAGAGCCACATCAACTGCTCTATACTTTAGGATTATCTATGTGATCGATTTTGGTTTGTCGCCTTTATTTATTGCATACGATGCGAATAAAATTGGCTTTATGCATGCCCAATCCTAAATCCACAAATCCCAATATACATATATGATATGTAATATAAATGCACTCAATATATGTCGCCCTTAAATGAGTTTTGTGGTGGATGTATAGTGTGGTTATGGCCAATAAACCCTATGTCTGTGTGTTTGGTTAAATGTAGTTTCTTGCATCTCAGTCTGCGCACCGATTCCCTATCTCTTATTCCTGATGTAACTTGAGATAACTCGAGATTTCTTTCCTACCCCTACTCCCCTCGAATGTAACTCGGGGTTTGCCTTTTTACAATGTAAATAGGACAAATTTTATTTCCTGTTATGTCAAAGAACGGCAGACAACCTGACGACAACTGAGACGATCAGTTCACGGCGTGAACCGATCGGTTGGCGTTCTAGACGACCGGTTCGAGGAGGAAGACGAGCGGGTGGTGACCTAAGGAGATGCACGACGACCAGTGAACTGATTGACTGGAGGCGCCAATTGATTGGTTGGTGGCATCCAACTAACCGGCCTGATGGTGAGCCGATCAATCATGTAGATGAGTTGATCAAACCCAGAATGGCAAAGCACAGAGTTCATCTTGTACAGGTTGCATGTGATGTGGACCTAGATGACTGTGATTACTCTTGGCTTGAGGAATCACATTAGGATGGCCATAATCATCGCTTTTATCATTTCACATGTTTTCTGTGGGATATAGCATGTATATGATACATACTATATATTGTGGTGATTGGATATGTATATGTACCTATAAAACCTAATCCATCATCTAAACATTAAGTCTTTTACGCCTTCCATTAGCGGCACACATGAAAAACTTGATCGACCAAGCATAGGTTAAGCCAAAGCGTGGTGCACTGTCTATCTCGTGGAAATGTGAAGGGTAAACATGTAGGTTCTGCCAAAGTAGGGTGCATGTTTACCGTGTCGGCTTTTGGGTTAGACTTAACTGGTGATTCTTAGAGCATCTTAGCCCAGATGCACGGAATGAATGGCAAGGATTTGTGCATGTCATCTATCTAAGAGTTGCATATGATGCAATTGGCATTATGGCCTACCTAAATAGTCAAGTTGTGGGTGATCAGCCAAAGTTGACTGATGACTTGATGAAATATGGATCTTGACCCACTAGAAGATTATACGTTGCAATCTTCTGAATTGATGGTGGGGGCTATCAATTTCAACAAAAATAGTGGGAGAGATAATTAATAAAAGTCCTAATTATATCGTTAACTTTTCAAATCAATCAAATAAGTCAAAACTGAATTTTGGACTAAATTGCATATATTTCCTTTTGTAGTACAAATGACAACAAACAACAATCACTTTTCATTGTGATCGGTCCTTGAAAAGGACAAGCTGAATGGGACTAACTTCCATGATTGGTTTAGGACATTGAGAATTGTTCTCACTCAAGAGCGAAAGCTCTATGTCCTGGATACTCCATTTGTAGAGGGACCTGCTCCTACCGCACCAAAGGCAGAAAGGGATGCTTATAAGAAGCATTCTAAAGATTCCATTGATGCAAAGTGCTTGATGTTGTGCTCCATGAACCACGAGTTGCAGATACAACATGAGAAAATGGGTGTCATTGAGATGATTTAGCATCTCAAGAACATGTATGAAGATCAAGCACGGAAAGAGAGATATGATGTCCCCAGGGCATTGTTCAAGTGTGTCATGACAGAAGGAGATCCAGTTAGTCCTCACACGATAAACATGATTGGGTATGTGGAGAACCTAACAGGATTGGGATTTCCCCTGAGCTAAGAGTTGGTTACTGACATGATACTGCAATCATTGTCAGAATCCTACAGTCAGTTTGTGATGAACTACAACATGAACAACTTTGACAGGTCATTGATAGAGTTGTTGGGCATGTTGAGGATAGTTGAGGCACAAATGAAGAAGGATAAGCCTAAATCTATGATGATGATCAGCAATAAGAAAGGCAAGTCCAAGCGTAAGGGCAAGGGCAAAGCTAAGAAAGGTTTTGATGCTAGCCAGTAGCCCAAGTCATCTTCAACTCTCAAGGCCAAGGGAGGCATGACCAAGAGAGGCAATTGCCACCATTGTCAAAAGCCAGGACATTGGAAAAGGAATTGTCCACTCTATCTGGAAGAACTAAAGAAGAAGGAGGCGATAGACGTCTCCACCTGAAGGTGTCATGAAATAAACTTATAACACTTTTGAGGTATATGATACCAAGATATAAAGTATAAAGCACCCAATACATGGGGCAAGTGTTTCCGCCATAAATAGGAGTACTTTAGTTTATTTTCAGCCTTGAAGGCATGTAATAGAGTTATGAACTGCTATTTCATATTTTCCAATGGATAGAAACATGTTATTTTTGCATATTTTATGACAATGATAGCAATGAATAAAGTTGATGTTTCAATTTCAAGAGATATGATCTTTATGGCAATGCCTTGTTTATCTTGTGGTACTTGGTATGCATAAGATAAATTGATACCTAAAAGTTATTGATAACTCAAACAATCAAATTAGCATAAATCATGAGAAACTCATTTTTAGTTTCCATATGATGGATAAATCTAGACTCTTTTGGTTAGAGAACCAGTAAGAGACACGAATCTCTTAGACATGATCAATCAATCTTCACTAGTAGTAGTGGGAGAATGGTTGTCCTATTAGGTATAATACATGTGATGTATTTACATACCTATTAGAGTTAATGCTAGTACTTTTTTTGGTCAGTAAAAAACTCTGTTGCTAAAAAGATGGTGCCAAAACTTTGGGTACAAAAGAACTTGCGCCCCCATTACAACTGGATGAAAGAACATCCAAAGGACCAAGAAGAAACAAAGCTAAACTTTAAACTAAGCTACTTACAGTAGCCATCAATCTAGATAAAAGAGGAAAAAGACCAACCATGCTAAACCAAAAAATAGAAGATAACCGAAGAGACAGATCAAAGCTACACAGGCCGACACTGGCATTTAACTCAATCTCTGAAAGTGTGGCGACATGCGCAGTCGACAGGTAGCTTCAGCAATCTAGGTATCTCAAGAGCAGCATAGCTAGAATCAGATCACTAACTGTCATCCAGATCCTAGAGCATCCAGCAGACAAAAGAAAACACTAGAGGGACCTTCAAAATTGGATCCATTAGATCATATTGCCTCAGCTAACCAATCATTCACACACTGGCATTATCCCCATTCTTTGAAATTGTGTGGAACAACCAGCCCACAGGAAGCAAACATGGTCCTTTGAATCCAATGTCTAGAGCCCCAGAGGTCAAATCCTTATGCAAACCAGAGACCAAACAACAAGAAGCGAAGAAAGGAAGTAGATGAACTCAACCCCCTTCCCTTCTCATCCTTGCTTCTTTTTTCCCGAAGCCCTATTTGCACAGCGGCATTTCATTGAACACGTTGAGAGTGTTCCTTCACACAGCAGCAGGGGACAGCAGGCAGCCACCTGGACAGCACCACATCTCTACTGTGTCAGAGTCTGAAGCCCAGGGCAGGGGACTGGACCCGAGCACAGCAACTGGAGAAGGGGGATGACATCAGGACGGACATGGAGGAGCACTCGAGTCCCAGCTTGAGGCGAGCCACCCTTCCGCGTCGAGGTCGAGGGAAAGAACCTACGGCAGGATGACGCATGAGCAAGCCTAGACATCCTTCGAGGAGCCGAACACCCCCTTGGACACCTGAGCAGAACCAGAAGCAGGCGGCGGCACAGCGAGCCACCCTTCCGTCGTGGTCGAGGGAGAGACCCTACAGCAGGACGACGTAGGAACGAGTCCAGACATCCGTCGAGGAACCCCCCCTCCACCATGGACACCTAAGCAGAACCAGATGCATGTGGTGCCACCGTGAACTTGGGTAACCAGGTCGTATCTCGGGGGGAAGGTGGCACAGGTGCCAGGGTCGGGGAGCAGCAAACATGAAGACGACAGGGGAAGGCTCTTCTCCTCTCGTCACACTTGAACAAGAAGGAGTCGATTAAATCGAAGGTGCCGACCTCGTCAAGCCGTGGCTCACGCAGCGCAACCCATCCCGCATCTTCCATAACTGAGAGGGGCATCAGTCGGGGCAACTGGACTGCAGCTCGATTAAATCGAAGGTGCTAGTACTTCACACAATGTTTATAGAAATACCAATATGAATATCTTGAAATGTTCAAGAATATCATAGATGAAGTATGGATTTGGTAAAGTGTTAATTCTTGATGAGATCAATGGATGAAATACTTAGACCAAATGTTTGAGAACCTTGTGAATGATTATGATAGTGTATCATAGTGAGCTCGTGATTAAGGCATGGTGATTTCTAAATCAACAAGGAGTCATACTCTAAGGAGTTAGAGGATGATTATCAAATAACTAATTTCTTCTTAAATAAAGAATACCCCACACTAATAAAGGACATAAAGAATCACAAAGGGTTGTGAGTTCTTATATCCTTGACAAATACATCTCGATTATCTATGTGATGAGTTGGTCATGTGATGAGTCAACTAACTAGATGAATATGAAGAACTAGATTTTGAGTTTTGGGTTATGACCATTACATCCTAAATGACTTCCATGTGAACCATAAGGTATGACCTTGATGGTAGCACCCATTGGGATGAAATTCATTAGTGTGAATGAGTCTTAAGCGTTAAGACACATAGATGACATTTTGAGAAGGATGATGCTTGTTGATTGCAACTTAATGACTAAGAGATTTGGCATACAGATACTAAAACGGCATTCCTATGAGGAATAAAACAAGGATGTGTACGTGACACAACCTATAAGGTTTATGAATCCATTAATGCAAATAAAGTCTATAAGTTATAATGGACTAATCAATGTGATTGATTGAGTACAAGCAACTCAGAGCTGGGATCTTTACTTTGATAATATAGTCAAAGGGTTTGACTGATATGACAAAGATAAAGAAGGGATATGTGATTTAGTGGGAGCGTATTTGAATTCCACATGTTGATGAGGAATGAGATGTTCTAGAATGGAATCCTCTGTGTAAATTATCTTTAGGAAAGATAGAGATGCTTCCTATGTAATAGGAATAGATATATATATATATATATATATGGTTCTCGAAAACCTCTTGACCTGAAAAAGAGAGCATACATTGGCAATCTATACGGAAGGGTTCAGTGTGCACAGATTTAGTGGGAGAAAACGTGTCCATGTTAATGGAGTTAGTATCCCAAGGCCAAGTGTCCAATTCTTATGAAGAATGGGAACACTAAGAATAGATATGGATCTATCATGTATGTGATCATCCCATTATCTTGCATGTATAGGACATAGCAAGAATAAAATGCATTCATCATCTTGTATGTAGGACATGACAATATTATGTGCTCATCCTGATAACTCATATGTGGGACATGACGAGTGGATGTCTGTCTATTTCCAGTAAGGGTTACTGGAATAACATAACAACTTGATAAGTACTTGAGAAGTACTAGTTCTATGGAAATAAGGAAGGGTTCACTGTAAAGAGTTACACTGATGCGAACTTCCGAAAAGGACAGAAAATTAATAGCAAAATATATATAAGATATATAAAAGTGAATGTTTGTTGATAAATGGAAACGTTCCAATAAAGCCATTTAAAAGGAAAAGTTGAGTATTCGTATGTTAGAGAACATTAGTGGATACTATATGGATATGGAAGTTCATGAGATGAACTTATAGATATTCCGGTCATTGATGACAAATAAGGAGTACTTGGTCATACAGTGTGGCTAAAGGTTAGCAAAGGAATACTAAATCGCATATTACGGCAACTCCATCCCATACGTGTGATGTACAGTGAAGAGATGAGAGACATGTAGTTAATACCGACTTTGGCAAGGTGTTGCCATAACTCACTATGTTAGCACTAGAGCACAGTAACATGTGGGACATGTTTGAAGATCACTATGAATATGATTCAATGGTGATTGGCTCGCAGTGCAAGAGGGAGTCTGCTAGTATGTATGCCCTGAGAGCCAATCATGGGATGATTGGCGGGATACATTAAGATTGATTTGATAAACATCAAAGCCAAGCTTCCAATTCTTTCTGGTTCAGCCATATGAGATAATGATAGAACAGATTGAATGTCTAGAGAATGACAATACTCAATGACGTATGCTTTCAGATTAAGGATCTGAACGATGAGATCATACGGATGCTAAGAGTTTTTATATTCTTATTATGTCCCTAGTCGGATGTCATTGTCGAAGGTAGATAGACAACCATGACACACAAGACTAGATTGTGGTGTTGGTTGATGATAGAATCTTGTTAGTCAAGATATGCAGATATCAAACCAAACACATAGGTACTTGTTAGAGAACAAGTGTACCGGACAGACCCACCGTGAGTTTGACACATGGAACCATGACATGGCAGTCATAGTCAATTGTCACAGTGATGGTGGTGAGTGTGATTCTTTGACCTAAAATCACTACACTCAACACATGTTGTTGGGTACACTTTGACATCATCAAACGCAATCCTAAAACATGGGTTGTTATAAAGGTGATGATTGAGTGACTTTGACACATGGGGCTTTTGATGGGTGAGTGATAGATATGGGATTTGTCTCTCCCGAGGGAGTTTGATATCCATGGCCACTTGATGAGTAGGATTGAGATAGGCGTGCGCACGCATGTGTGAATCAGTATGCGATATTGATGTCATACATATCTCCTCCAATCTACTCTGAGATCAAGAAAGTGAATGAACATTGATAGGATGACTGTTCCATGCCTTGAGTTCATTCGGGATACCAGTGACAAAGGAATTATACATTCACTGTAACACCATTCACGGATTATAGGATTGAAAGTTGTTCTCCAACTTTCCTTTTCACTTGGGTCGCACTGATGTGCGACTAGGCACCTCTCTTTGCTTGTGAAGTCATAAGTGTTATGGACTTTCACTACCAACGTGAAATGGGCCTGCAGGGACACACACATAGGATTTAACCTGGAAGAGGAGTTTATCCACAAACAATGTTTAGATTGATTACTAAAGGAGTCTAGTAGTTCAATTAAACACTCAATCAATTGATAGCTAAGTATCATAATGTTCAAGGTGTTGGACCAATTAATTAGAATATTAGATTGATTGAAACTACAATTGACTAATTTTTGCACAGTCTACACTCCCAACCGATCAGCTCATATGATGAACCAATCTGCTCAGCTTGGTGAAACGATCAGCTCATGTGATGAATCAATCGGCTCAGGATAGGTTGAAATAATCAGTTCAAGGGTTGAACCGATCGGCTCAACAGGTCCAAACAAGCAAGTTGGGAAAGTCAGGTTGGTAAGAAATTTCTTTTCATTTCACTTGTCTAATTTGATTGGAACAAGGATTGGTATTTGGATCAATTCAAAACAAAAGAGGAAAAGTCAATCGGGAATTGACCAGGGCAGTGAACTGATCATTTCAGAAGTGAACTGATCGGCTCGGGTGCCCCAACCGATCGGTTCAGGTGTGAACCGGTTAGCCCAGGTCCCCAACTGATCGGTTCATGCATGAAACGATCGGTTCAGCTGGCGCAGTTGGTTTTTTTTGTGGCAAATCTCGAACCCTTCTACTCTTGCTTTAATCCCGCATTGCCCAGGGTAGAGAACCATGTCCCATGACCCTCCTATATATAGGGGTATTGGGGGGCTTCTCAAGGTACAACTCAAAACACTAGTTGCTCTGCAAAGTTGTCGTTCTCTCTGGTTGTGGTAATTGAGAGAGCCTGAGCAAGTGCTACCCGGTAACGAAGGCATGGCAAGGGAAAGACAACTACATAAAGGCAACTAGTTGTAGGAGAGTGTTTTGGTGACTAGTACGCCAATAGGAGGGTGTGACTCCTTCTTATTCCTTGTGGGATAAGGAGATCGGAGTTCCAGGTGGTCCGTGTGGACTACTATAGAGGCAGGATATTTTTGCCACTTGGAGGACAGCTGTCAATCTTGAAATTCCTGGTTAGACCAAGAGCTGCACAGACACCGTCCAAGACCGGAGGTGAAGACCACGTAAGACATGAGGTAACGTCACCGAGCAAGCCTCGGGACAAGGTATGTCTCTACAAACTATCCTTCCTATTGTATAGACGTTGACGTGATTCCTTTATACTGGGTTTGGGGAGAAAAAAATTCACTGCCATCTCTGCCTCCTCTACTACCCAACACTTTTCTCCAAGCATTACCACCTAAGTAACACCCAATCCTAAAAGAACCAGGGTCTTTTTGGTTTTTAGGCATTTTTCTCTAAATGATATATGAGGTGGTTCTAGCAAGTTTTACTGTCTCACACTCATTTGTGGCATAATTCCTAGTCAATCGAGTTTTCATATACTTGGACTAGGCAGGCATGTCAGCACGAGCATCTAAGAAAGGGATATCCACATGTAACTTTTTCATGGCCTCCCTAAATTTCATGAAATGGGTATTAAACCTAGTTTGCTTCAGACATGCTTCGTATGGTGGATGAGGCTTGTAGTCATGGATTTCAGGCTCGTCAAATTTCACTCATGGGACCTCATGAGTAGGAATGATGGATTCTAGTAGAGGTGGAGTTTTAATGACCACAATTTCTTCATCTTAAAAATCCAAGGGTGCAATAGGGGTTTTCTCTACTGGAGGGGGAGGGGCATGTGCCTTCCCCTAATGGGTGGATACAACCTTGAGTTGTTCAGAGTGCTTTGGGTTACTTTCCAGTTGATCGGAAAAGGTGTCGGCTGGGGGTGTTTGTTGGGCAAAGAATTGGGCCAACTGAGCATCAGTTGCCTTTTGATGAGCCTGCTGGGAAAGGAGCATTTGATTTGTAGAAAAGATGCATTTATTTAAGAGAATCTATCTTGTCATTGTCGGAAAGAAGAGCGGGGGTGTTTTGTTGAGGTTGAGTTGGTGTTTGGTTCAAATTTTGGTATTGTTGCCCTTGTTAGGATCCACAATTTTGGAAATTACCCCTATAATTTCCTTGATTCCCAAAGTTCCTCTAATTGTTGTTGTATGGAAAGCTTGGTGGAGTATGATTGTTGGCTTGAGGATGAGGGGGCCTTTGTTGAGCAGTAAGTTATGGAGCATTCTCAGCACCAAATGGGTTTCCATATTGGAATCTAGGGTTGTTTCTAGTTTGGTTTGGGCTATAGTATGCTTGACCTAGAATACTATGAATGGAGTTGAGGTCCTCCATTTGTTGTTCGACTTCTAGCTGCATGGTGGCATTATAGAAATATTAACATTTTAGGGTAGATTGATCATACTCTTAGAAAATCATGTAGAGAGAATCTACAACTTTTACTTGATGAGGTTTCTCTCTCCTTTCATAGGCATTAAAATAGGATTCTAGGTGATCTTGTTTCAAGGTAATGAGTTTAAGGCTTTCTGCAATATTTTTGATGTCAATATTCTCCTCATCCTTAGCAACCTTGACGACCCCACTTGTTCCTCTTCGTGCTTGGGTTTCTGAAGCACATTTAACAACCTCCCAAGCACTATCTAGGGTTTGAAACATGAAATTTCCTAAAGACAAGGAGTCTGAAAAAGACTTGGTGTCATTTTCAACATCATGATGAAATATTTCAATCCATTAAGATTGGGATTGGAAAATGCCATGGTGTTTACATCTAAGGAGGAGGTATTTAAACATCTCCCAAGCTTCTCCTAGGGTCTCACCTGGGACCATAGAGAACATAGTGATTTTCCCCCAATTTCATAGGTGAGAGAAGGGGGATAGTATTTCTCTAGAAATTTGGATTGAAGTGCCTCCCAAGAAGTGATGTGTTTGCTTCCTTACAAGGCATTGTACCAACTACTGGCCTGGACAACAAGGGAATACTTGAACAATTAAACTCAGATGGTGTCCTCAGAAACATCATGGATCTTATGTAGAGAACACAAATCTAAGAAACCTTGAAGATGGTCTTGGAAACTTTCTCCTTTGTTGCCAAAAAAGGGATTTGCTTGAAGCATGGTGATCCAATTTGTTCAGATCTCAAATTGAGGGGTCGTGATATCAGGTGGCACAATGAGATGTTGCACATAGGCTGCTCTTGGGATAGATAATTCCTTTAATTGTTTTTGTCATTCTTCTTCACAAAGTGTGGCATCTCTGGCTGCTTATTCAGCCATAAAGGCCTCTCGTTGAGCAGCAAGGGCATGTACGACAATATAATTTACCTCTTCCTGGTCCATCATAAGATGGTTTGTTTGATTAAGGCAGTGAAAGGTTCTTTCTATTTTTGGGTCAAAACTAGTAACACAAAATCATCATTCGTTGAGTGTTACATGCACAGTTATATAGACAAAAATAAGCGATTACAGAAAAACATACTGCTAGAATGGAAACTCAACAGAAAGAGGAGTAGCACTTCCAGAATCGTACTTGAAAGGTAGAAAAAAGTTTTTGTTCAAAAACTAGAAAATTGTTCCCGATAATGATGCCATTTTAAATCAAATATTAGCCTCCAAGCAATCTTTGAACTGACCATTTGGAACATGGGATGGTCATTTGGCATTTGAGTGTGCAAAAACAAGGGAGAAACCCTAATATGTAGTGGTAGTGCCTTTCTTAAAGGTGACTTGGTCATGAAGTAGATTGAATCGGTCACTTGAGTATCATTAAACGCCTATCTAACTTATCCAAGCGTCTGGGACAAGTGGAAAGCTCATTTGAGGCTCCGATGTGTGGCTTCTTGGTGATTGAACTGACCGTTCGGCAGTGTGAACCGATCCATTCATATGCAGGAAGGGCCAGGGTCTTGTATTTGAAGGTGATATATGTGAAATGTGAAGGAAAAGAATAAGAATTTGCACATAGGTTTAAATGTGGGCAAATTGCATTTAGTTCTAGGTATTAGCAAAAAGGTGAATTGAATCCTAAGAAAAGTTCATGAAAAGTGTAGCTGAAAGTGGATGAATATACATTCATCAGAGAACATGAGAACATGGATATTATTGAGATGGTAACACATCTTAAGAACATGTACCAAAATCAGGCAAGACAAGAGAGATATGATGTCTCAAATATTTTGTTCAAGTGAAACATGGTAGAATGAGATTCAGAAGGTCCCCATACACTCAAGTTGATTGGGTATGTGGAGAACCTTGCTAAATTGAGATTTTCCTGGGATCAAAAGTTGGCCACATATGTGATTCTCCAGTCATTGCCAGAATCATATAGCCAGTTTGCCATGCATTTAACATGAACAATTTTGACAAATTGTTGTCAAAATTACTTCGCATGATGAGGATAACTGAAGAACAGATGAAGGACAACCCCAAATCCATGATGATGACCAGAAGATGCAATGGGAAGTCCAAGGGTAAAGGAAAAGCTAAGAAGAGTTCTAAAGCTAGTTAGAAACCAAAGTCTTATGCACTGAAAGCTAAGGGAGGAGTGAATAAGGCAATAAAGTGCCACCACTTTTGCCAACATGGACACTGGCAAAGGAAATGTCCTCTTTATATAGAGGAACTCAGGAAGAAGAAGAACATAGAGATCTCCACTTCAGGACCCGAGAAGAAGTAATATTGTGCAGAGTAAGAGTTGCTGCCAGTATAATTGGAATATGCCATTCAGCCTAATGGGCATGTAGCATAATTAGTGAATTGCTATTATGTACTTTCCATTGATGAAAACATCATGTATCTTTTATGGAAAAGAATATTATGAATCAATTGATAATTCATTTTAAAAGATAAGATCTTATATGACAGTGCCCTATGTCTCATAGTCTATACTTGATAGTTGTAAATACAAATATGTATATCACATATATTGAATGACTCGATGACTCAAACAATGAATGCATATATCATTGTCATATATAAATGAGAAATGCATTTCTATAATCCATAAAGATGGTTTTCTAGACTCTTTCGGTTATTGAACCAATAAAGACATGCATGTCTTAATTATTGGGAAATATGACAAACACATCTTTCACTAGATGTACTGGGAGATCGAGTATTCTATTAGGACTCATGCATATTAATGAATATAGTCCTTTTAGAATAAATGTTAGAGGTGGTTACACATACCTCATTGTATTTACTAATAATATCACTAGATAAGGTAGATTGTATTTAATGGAATACAAGTCTAAATCTCTTGAAGTGTTCAAGGAGATTATGAATGAAATATGTAACAACCTTGGTAAAAGTATTAAAATATTTCAATATGATCGATATTGAAAATACTTCAAACCAAGAGTTTAAGGACTTTTTGGGAGATAGTTATAGTGCATCACAATCAACTCCACCTAAAACATAATGATGTATCAGAAAGAAGGAATCACACCATGTTAAGTCATGGTGTGATTATCAATAAATATAGCTAATCTGACAATTTCCTTTTTGGCACATGTTTTACACTATAACAGTGCATCGTCTAAAATAGTTTAAAAGACATCATATGAAATATGGCACGAGAAGTGTCTCGGTATGTGTATAAGGATTAGGAATGTAAGATAATATAAGAAAATAGTTTCTTTAAAAGCTTTGTATGCAAATCACATAAATGTTATTTTATTGAATACTATTTTTATAATCCAATCCAAAAGCAAACGTGTTTTTTTTAGGATGGATGAATTCCTAAAAGGGGAATTTAATTCCAAAGGAAGTAGTGGGAGAAAAGTAGAACTTGAAAAGTTTGAGTCCAATAAGAAAACATTGAAACTAAAGAGGTACAATAGGAACAAGGAGAATCACAAATTGTTGTGGAATCTCAAGTTCCTTATGTAACACAAAGCCTCATAGATCTAGTAGAACACGACTTGAGTTTGAAAGATTAGGATATCTTATAACTCAAAAAGGAGGTGGGTTGGGCATAGATGATGAGCAAACAACCTACTTAGAAGCTAGTGAGGGACCAGAGTCTGATAAATGGATTGAGGCCATGAGATCCAAGATGGACTCCATGTACACCAACAAGTTATGACCTTGATGGATCCACTTGAAGGGGTAAAAACCATAGGATTCAATTGGGTCTTGAAAAGGAGATCGACATGGATGGTAGCGTACAAACCTATAAGGGCATATTGATTGAAATGAACTTCAAATAAGTGCAAATTGTTGAACATGATGAAATCCTTGCACCAATTTCCATGATTAAATATATCATGATCATGATTGTCGTTGCAACTTAGTACGACTATGAGATTTGGCAAATGGATGTTAAAATTGCATTCCTTAACAAAAATATTATAGTGGATGTGTGATTGACACAGGCTAAAAGATTTTATGAATCCAATTATTGCAAATGAAGTCTATGGATTGAAATAAACATCTCAAAGATGGAATCTTTGATTTGACAAGATAGTCAAAGAGTTTGACTTTAGTCGAAATGAAGAAGAAATATGTGATTACAAAAGTCTAGTGGGAGCACATTTATATTCCACATAATGATGAGGAATAACATCCTTATACTACAAATATTAAAACCTTGACAGTAAATTACCTTCTCTATATGATTCACCTGGAAAAGGAATTTTCTCATGAGTATGGTTTAATGATGCATGGGTTTTGAGTCACTTTTATAGGCTTATTTTATATATGTTTTATGCATGTATTTGTCATTTTCTTGATTATATTTGCATAATTTACTATAGTTGGCCTTTAAACTCTTTTTGCATCAAATTATACTTCTTTTATCATATTTATATGATTTTATATAATCCCCGGACTTATACACATGTTTTGGCACTTTTTCAGGCACTTTTGCATTGTCCAGAGTCGATACTATCGAACCTGGTGTCGATAGTATCGACATTTCATCAGAAAGCAACCCCAAAACGTGATTTTGGAAGGAAAAACCTGTATCATGGTCGATACCATCAACCTGGGGTCAATACTATCGACATCTTCGGGATCTGGCGATTTTCAGCACTAAAACGGAGCGTTTTAATCCGACGGTTGAGCTTTTTCGGAGCCGTAAAGTGGTCCTATGACCTAAGAAGAGCACGGACGGCCCAAGGGGGATCTCATATTGTGTTGCACAACATCCAAGAAGGAGAGGGAGAGAGAGGAGATGAGAGATGAAGGCCGTCAACCGAGCGATCCGGGCACCTCCGACGGGCGATTTTGCTGCCAGAAGACTGCAAAACGCACATTTCTTGAGGAGGATCTCCAGGAACACCTTTGTATCAGGGGTTACACGAGTTTGCTCCATGTTTCCCATGTTTTTCTTCTCTACTCCTATGTATTTTCTATTGTCAACCATGCGGGGCTAATCCCCCTAATCTTTAGGACCGGGAGAAGCCCGGGGAAGCATTGTATGACATTTTTATCATAGTAATTCACAATTTGTCTCCTAAATCTATGGTATGATTTCGTTTTCTCAATTATATTGTTATGCTTAATCACCATAATGATAATCTAATGCCTTTAATTACTTTGAAAGAACAATTAACGATTGAAAAGAGACGAAATTCACATTAATTAACAAATCCCTTGAACAAGGTGATGTACGGTTAATGGTGGAAACCCAGAGGTCGATTCTAATGCACCTAGTTTAGGGTATAGGTTACTATGATGGTGGAACTGACCTAGACTTAGGTAGTGAATTGTACCACAATAGTGGAAAATTCTGACTACAGACCACTACCTGGGTTGAGAGATGAACTTGAGTAGCTATATGGAAATTCATACAATGAAAACCCACAGTGAAACCGCAATCCTAAAGATCTCCATTTGAATTGATTAAACTAAACATTTAATCGATTGCTTTATTTTATTTTATTTTCTTTTATTTTACAACAACTCTCAAACTCTTTTAATCGGTTTAGCTGATCGCAACCAGTTAGTAGTAGTCTACTAAAATTCACGTTTCCCTTAGTTCGACTCGGGCCTCACAAGGCCTATATTACATTGATATGTATACTTGTGTTTTCACGCATGGTTTACGCGTGTCATTTAACTTGATTAATAAATTGTTTAGGTATTCAATTTAAACAACAATGGCTAACAATTGTCTGATAGGACTGTGAACTGGCCGATTCCAGTGTTAAACCGATTGATTCAAGTGTCATGTCAATTTAAAAAATGTTGGCTGAGATGGAAGATGAATCGACTGGTTCAAAAATGAATCACCTAGTTCAAATATGTGAAACAGCTGGTTCAGGTTGTGAACCAACCTGTTGGGATATCAGTAAGAATGGATCAAGGATTGATGTTGATGTCATGTTGTTCATTAATCATCACATTAAAGCCAATATGTTCATGAAAATGAAACATAGTGAACCGACTAGTTCAAGTGTTGAACCGACCACATGAGAATCGATTGTTTTTTCATTCACAGCTTCTAAAAAATTCATGAAATTATGTGTCTTCGACTCCCAATTGATATGTAAACCCTGACCCTAGCCCTCTAATAGATAGAGGGGTAGTTAAGGCTTTTAGGAGACACAAAAATAATCCATGACAATTTTTGTCCTCTCACACTTGTGATAACGTGAGAGCATGAGCAAGTCTTACCCAAAAAAGGGAGAGATATTAAGGAAGAGACAAAAAGGGAGAGCAAGTCAACACTAGCACATTGATGTTTGAAGGGACAACTCCTTCCCGTTGGGTCTGCTAGCACAATGTGGAATTCCTTGTGGTCCACGTAGGCTACATAGAAGTGTGGAGGTTGTTTCTGCTATACTAGGAGGATAACAACCACCTCCATCTATGGTGATGCACCAGGAGGCCATCACCGCCAGTTGTTCATGTGCATCTTGTGAAGAGTGCACATCACCATGCTAGATTTGTCACTGGACTTGCTCCAGGACCATGTATATATCCTATTACCTTCTTTCCTAGATACATCATTGTTGATAGTGATTCCTTGATCAAAGAATAGGGAACAAAATTGTTTTTGCTACCTTCTCTAGTCCCCATTCCCCACCAAGTTGGTCAGTCCTTGTGGAACCAAAAATGCATAATAAGCTAGACCAATTTGACTCTCCGCATGAATACCCAGTATTAGAGGAGGAGTCAATTTAATCAGCCACTCCCATTAGGTGCTGAAACCAGATGTTGCAAGGTCCATTGTAGACATGATAGCTAGAGATTTTATACTTAGAATCCCAAGCATTCTTCTAAGTCTTGTACAATAGGTATCTTGTTATGGATCTTTCACATGCATTAGTACACCTCATGTGGGTCTAGCGCATATAATAAATGGACTAAAGAACCAAATGGATATTTAGTTATTTACTCTGATCAGTCAATACTCATGTTTTTTAATGATATGATAGTTTTCAATCATTTGTACAACCTTCTTGTATCCTAAATAGTAAATATCTCCAACTAATTTATCATGGTTACCTATTGATTTTATACGAACTAAGCCAGTATCTCATAAACCTACTAGAACATTTTTTTCAAGTAAAGGACCAACTCCTTCAGAAGAGATAGAAGCCATCTTTTATCAAGTGTATAGAAGGGTCTTATGAAGTGAGATTAGTTAGTCAGACACTTATCCTTCCTCTACATCTTGGGAATGAGGTTGAGGTGAGATACGAGAGAAGACTTGTAATATGTGGCTCAAGTTGTGTTTATAGAGTAACTCTTTCTTTTATGTAAAATTCAAACTCTATCGTAACCTTTTGTGTAATATTTAAACAAGATTTTATCTTTTTGTTATCATAATGTTTCATTAGTTCTATCAAGTTAAAGAAAAGAAAACAAATTAAGGCTAATTTTCAGTTAGTAGTTAAAAGTGGATGGTTAGTTTAATCCCTCCTTGATGGGCCTAAACCCTAGTTACTGAGTTTGAGTCACGTCAACTTTTTGGTATCACAGACAAGGTTTGAACTCAGCTATTTAGATTAAGTTTGGGATATAGGTGATAAGATAATAATATGTTACGATGTTTCCCTCTTTAAGATGAAATTTTCTAACATATGTGTTCTATTTTGGATTATGCATATGGTAGGAAGAGGATGTGGTCTTGGTGATCAACAAGGTAAGAGCCATTATGGCCCTGACCCTCGAGCAATGGCTCAAAGAGGAGAAGATAGGGATATGGATTCAAGTATGTGACTTCATCTTCTACAAAGGATCTGAGATCCTATGAGCTAGTAGTGAAGCTTGGTGGAACTAAGTATTATGAATCTATAGCCCCGGCTATGATAGACGTGTGGCTCTGACAATTGAAGAAGTTTTTTGGTTTAATGGAGTTAATAGAAAACAAGCACATCAACCATGCAATCTATCTTCTTAAAAGAGATGTTGAGTTATGGTGACGTGGATATGAAGATAAGAGGAAAAATAAAGTGATGACGTAGAAAGATTTTTTGGATGAATAGTTAAGTATTTGTCACAAAATCATTATTACTCCAACCTCAATCCCACTGCCAAGACAATGGCAAGGGGATTGAATCACCCATCCCTGATTGGCCTAATAAATTTCACACTATAATATGCATAAAAAATAACATCTCTTATTATAGAAAAAGAACCACAAAAGTTTTTACATGGCCAATGGGAAACAATATAGAAACTTAAAAGTGGAAAAGACTAACTAGGACAAAGCATATAATTTCTAAAACCCAATTAAATATTTTTCTCCCATGTTTGCAGATTTATTGGTGTAGCTTCAATTCTTCTACCAGACTTCAACAGTTAAAGGGACATGACTAGAATAGTCATTATTTACCTAAATCAAAAATCATGACCCAGTGTCAATGCAACAACATTGACTTTGGTTAATAAAAAATGAATTTATATGTGTATCTCAAAAGGAAATAACCACTTGGCATGTTTATGAGAAATAAGATTAAACATAAACAAGTTCAAGTGCTCAATAAGTAAATTTACCAAAATAGATCATAAGATACTTCAAACAATAGTCAATCACCTCACATACATGAGAGTGGGTAGAAATACAAATGAGGTGCCACTTAACCCTAAGGGAAAGTCCAAAGTGACACTTAACCCTAAGGGAAATACAAGGATTTCCATTTGACCTAAAAACAAAGATAAGGAAGGCTTAAATAATCAACAATAAGGAAACAAGGGGAGTATATTGCAAATCCAGATATCAAATAAAAGAATGAACAATCGACATACACAAATTTGAAACACTAGTCTGTAGGGAATGTGGTATCTCATGGTAGTAATATATTTGAGTATTCTAGTCATACATATGTACATATACATTACATCACATAAATCATTGTCAAGACAATATAGTGCAGTTTCAAGAATATCTTAATTCAAAAATTCTTATACAAAGAGATCAGGAAGTAGGGAAAGACTTAGTCAAAGGATCATGGTTAGGATTTGATGTACAGAAATTTTGGTATCCCAAATAATATGATGTAGAGCACTTGTTCCACATGACCATGACAAGAATAATTAATCTTCCAAATGAAAAAATAGCAAGATCTCACAACTTATCAACAAAATAGAATATTGAGATTACAATTCTAAGAATAGATCTAATACTAATTCCTCAAGGTTTCTTGAAAATATGGTCCAAGATTAGATAAAGTTATAATCTTGTATTTGAAAGTCACCATTAAAGTAAAGTAACATTTAGAAAAGGGTCAGTAACTAGATGACGAAAGTATTTCCATCACGTCTGACTCACTTTTGCAGTCACAACACACTACAACTTCAACATCTTTTTAGATAGTATGAAGAAGTTATGATCAAAATAAAATTTCTAGAGAGGGGGGGAGAGAGAGCTAGACCTGCAAAGAAGAAGGTAGGGGCCTCTACTATAGCGCACCACATCTATTAGGAGCAGGAGATCTGGGGGAAACAACAAGAGGGAGTGAGATCATAATCAAAGGGCCTGCTTGTGGGGGGGCAAGGCAAAGTGAGAGACAAGGTTTATATAGGTGGTAGATCTAGGGTTGGAGTGGATTTTGAAGTTTCAAGAGCTTCATTGTAGAACTAGTTTGGTTCTTCTCAAGTCTTTAAGAAACCACCATATTCAAAATGGGCAAAACATGCAGATCTTAAAATGGGGAAGCTTGGAATTGAACTGGAGTAAAAAGGGGACTGATTGGGCGGTATCTGGCTCAGGTTTCCAGCCACCCAACTACTACTTCCCCCACCCTAGATAGGGGTTGACTCCCCCTACTCAGTTGGGCCAATGCACCTATAGATAGGGCCCAAAAGGGCATATCTTGGCCCAAAATCCTAAATAAGGGGGAAAGGTGTTTTGGGGTGAATTTTTAGAAATTTCACAAATATTTTTAGGAACGTCCGATTGACCTCAAACTTGGACCAGAGCTCCATGAGAGAGTGTAGAACAATTTGAAAATTTGCAATCAAAGAGTATGTATGATCAATATATTAATCAAAACACTAGGGAGTCTATGTAAGCTAGGGTTTCATGCAAAAAGGTACCATTAAATTATTCAAAATGTGTATTTTTGCTATTGTGGACATCATTGAGTCATGAAACCATGGGAATCACTATGAGTGATAAATTTAAGTCAATCAAGGGGTAATTGAGTAATTTGATCATAGTTGCACCAGAATTCATGGTGTTACATCCTCCCCCCCCAAGAGGAATTTTGTCTCAAAATTTAAAAACATCCTCAAAGATTGGGAGTATATAATCCATGTCATATCCTCAAAAATTATAATTTCATTGCAATCAGGAGTTACAAAATTGTTGGTTGATTAAATGATGATAAAGTGAAGTCTACTTTCAAGAATAAAGGAATTTGAATATAAAATATTTGAAAAATTAAATGTTACACCCCGATCTCACAATTTCCACTAATCATGAGATTAGGGCATAAATTGAGGATTTAACGTAATACAATGATCACCCTTAACTTTTTCTTCTCTTTCAAAACTCTTCATTTTCTCGCATTGAACCACAGAAACCAACTTTACAAGGGAATCTAAACATTGAATTCTCTAATCTGATTTCAACAGTAAAAATGCATGTATGAACATTCATTATGTTCCTCATACTTTTAAGCACATAAGACTTGCTGATTCGCACATATTGCTAAAAGAGGAATAATGTTATACATCATCATTTATAACTCTCTCTTATTTCTTTACAAAGACCTAGAGTGACAAGGACTGACTGAACTTAACTATACTCAGACTTAACTCTTGTGGCAGATCTACTCTGATGCAATGATATCTTCTTCAAGTCCATGTGATTTCCCTAAAAATTGTGAGTAGAGGGGTGAGCCTACTCGCTCAGTGAATGAGTACTTCAAAGAAACAGTCTAAAGCACTGATATAATTATAGATATACTTTTGAGAAATTGATATCAATTATAATAGCAGTAAGCTTTAAAGAGTCTAATAACTGATAATCATAAATATGGCAGGATACTATAAATATCTATAAGAGTGAATCAATATATGAAATGATTGATTGATCATAAAGAGAACTAATAATTCATAATCATACAAAGAATAATTGAATAACTGTACACACGTGTTTGACCTCTCATTCATTTTATTATGCCCTGATCATATGCAGTGTACTCTACATATGAAGACTTGTAGTGCACTATGATCACACCGTACAAGACTTAGTGGACACACCCAAGAAATGCTAAGTCTGACTACTCTCCTGGTCTGCAATAGGGAAATGGCTCTCTAGCCTAAACTGGACTCCTCCTCTAATCTGAGCACACAGGTGGAGAGTCAAGCCACCTCTTGGTTTTTCTGTACTCTAGTGCCACCTGGACTTCTGGTTGATGTTGGACACTGCAAACTATAATTTAAGGAGACTTCCACTAGGGCTTCGTCCCCTGTTCCACCTGATAGCACGTTCTGACCCCCATATACTAGACGTTGCCAGGGTTTGGTCATTTCACCCCTAAGGTGCAGACCTCACATAGGGGTTCTACGGTGTTCAGGACTCCTAAGTCTATTATTTTATTATTCCTAGAAAGCTCTTTTCTACATTGTACCCTTCTCTTACTTATACTTGACTCTAGTATCTCTATGGTGTCGCATCTACTTATTTGAAGTTATAATACAATATGTATATCATTCTAAACTTGGCAGAACAGTATATTCAAAACACTATAATATACTGAGTAATCAACATACTATACATGCAGGAAGACTAAAATTCTTAAATAGACAGATTACATGTCCACTTGGCACATACACACTAGAATTGTGCAATATATCATCCTATTACACTGATAAGAGTTAATTACTTGACATATGAGTAATCATCAATAGCACTTGCAACTTATCTGTAATTTCTCAAAGAACGTGCATATCAACCCAAATCTTGAGTTTTGCATCTCATAAATCAATTAAGAGTTAATTACTTATCATGACAAGAATTATTAATAATAACTAAGAAGATTGATATCACAATACTTGATTCATTGAACACCCTACCCTTAGGGTTTCATTTAATCACAACAAATGCTACAAAGAAAGGTGTAATACATCTATCACATACTTTTCAAATATTTACAACACATGATACCTGGGATCTCAATCCTTTATCACATTACTAGGAATTCTCATCCCTTCACATCATTATCATAATTACTAGATCTGGATATTCAAACCCTTAGATCATCACATAGCATTGTTACCTCTGTAACAGGTAACCATTACCTCTAGGTCCTTAGACCAAGGTATTCATTTCACTGGTTGTACAAGTATTCTCATGGCTCACAAGGCCATCACACATCTTGTCACCTCTCACTAGGATACAACTTATTCCCATGGCTCCCATAAAGATTTAATGCGACATAAACATTCACTGAATAAAGACTACTATCAACAAATCATATAAAATCAACATATGTATGAAACCTTGGAACTGAGCAGAATTTGGGTTTCCATGCCATTCATTGGGATATCATTCATCAATAATAACATTGAATAAATAAAGTCTATCATGTCAAGAAAATCCCTTCAAATGGATTTCACGATATATATTCGCAAATATCCAACTTTGCTCGCATCTAGGGTTTCACCCTGTTCACTAAGATACCAAACAAACAATACTCACTTTAAATGAAATCCAAGATAGTATCTAACATATATGTACTATGAATTTAGATAAACAATCATTCAAAACCAATGGGATCTAGATAAGCAACTTTCTCTATTTACTTATACAGCAAATTTCAGTCATAGACAAATTCCCTATATTTCAGTTTACTCTTATAACCTCTGTGAATCTTACAGAATTCTCATTAGAATGCATTTTATACATTTATAATATGATTTTATCATCTGAAATTCATTCAAACAAAGTAACAATCCATTTCATATCATTTTGCAACAACTTAGAACAAATAGACAATTCAAAGTTTGTAATCGCATACTAAGCAATTAAAGATTATGGTTGATTTAACCGATTTTCGTGCAATATATTGTTTAAAGGAAGTTCCCACTCACCCTAAGGTATGAAAACACCTTCAAAATGTATCCCATATCTGAAAATCTCGAATCTATATCAAATCCCTAGCAATTCACCCAATTCTTCTTCCTTTCAACTCGGAAACCCTAAAAATGAGGGATTATGAACAAAGAGTGAGAAAAGGGGAAGTTTTGATACCATTTTGGATCAAATCAGAGGAGGGATAGAATTTTGACATGTGAGAGAAGATTCACCATGAAACTATATCCAAAGAAGCTAAACTTACATGATTTCATCATTCCTCAGACCGTAAAACCCTAGGTCAGCATCTCCATCAATTTCTCCTCTCAAACCCTAACTCTCTCTCTCTAGGATCTCGTTTCTCTAGATTGAATCATGAATTATGAGAGCTCCTTGTGTGTTAGGTTGATCATATAGATAAATTGAGCTTCTTGGGTTAATTGCACATTGACCCCTCACTAAACTTTTTCTTATTTCAACAGATTTTTCTATCATAAAAAGGTTTCTGTGAATTCGTGTATTTTAAAGATCAAACCTTATCCAAAAATTATAATAATTTAGCATGTAGTGTATAATTGACAAAGCTTCAGTTAAAATTTCAGATCATTCCAAGAGTAAATTAAATAATTCAAAATCGAATAATGCACTGCTATGGAGAATTCTACAGAAATGTTAGTTATTGTAATTCATCTACTGATAAGGTATAAACGCATCCAAAAATTATGAAAATTTTACATGTTTTTTATGATTGAGTTTCAGATATCTAGTTAAAATTTTAGATCATTTGGAGTTA
Organism: Alisma plantago-aquatica; assembly: GCA_963693085.1. Classification (NCBI taxonomy): domain Eukaryota; kingdom Viridiplantae; phylum Streptophyta; class Magnoliopsida; order Alismatales; family Alismataceae; genus Alisma; species Alisma plantago-aquatica. Next base: position 784,627,925 of record OY856411.1, on the reverse strand, counting down.
CCAATAAATAAATAAAATAAAACACTACACTGTTGAAAAGCACTCTGTCAGCATTTTGGTCGAAGTATAGTTCGACTGAGAACCACATTCAAAGAACACTCAAATATTATGAAATTTTTCTAAAAAATGTATGATTGAGTTATCCACATGATATCCAAAATTCAATTAAATAAAAAAATTAGAAAATATGAAAAATCATTTACCACACTGCTATCCTAATCAAATTCCATACTCATGTACCATCAAAACCCTAATTTCAGCCAACTAGGGTTTATATTTCTCAAACCCTAATTTCTCAAACAATAGAACACTTAACATTCTTATTAGGTTTAAAACATCATAATTAAATTATCATCATTAATTAGATTTAAGCAATGATCAATCCAATTAAACATATAATCATCCAGGTAAACCCTAGTTTACCAATTAAGCTCAGATGTGGTCATAACATTAAATCTCACTTTATCACCTCCCCCTTAAGGGAAATTTTGTCCCTAAATTTAAAACCATCCTTCAATCACGATTGATACCTTCTCAATAATAATCATCTTGGCATTCCTTCATTATCAACACATTATCAGAATCCGACGATCGGGTCTCCTAGTTAACACATGGTCACATGGATCAATAAATGCATACGATCATCACATAAATCACCATTTTTGGAGGGACCATTATATGGATCACAAATTTTAAGAGATCTGATTTTAGTTCAAATTAATAGAATTTTTGGCTCATGAGTACAATATGACTTTCAATCTAAACATTTTAGGGTCCTAGATTTTGCATGTCTTAGGTGGGTTTATACATACATGATAGATATTTTGTATTTCAACAATTCAAGCCAAATATCATATTCCAATATCGTGATTTCATGCTCAAAATAAATGGAAGGTCCCACCCTAGCCCACTTGAGAGTTACACCCTAATTCATAAATAGAGTGAATCCACATAGTTATGTTTTCATACATTTTGAGATTTGGAATGTGAAAATCACTATCCATATATCGAGGGTGATCTTTAAATCCACACATGGTGATTATAGAAGTCACACGATCCAGATCCATAATCATGAGTCAAGATTTTGTATATCGATATCAAGAGTCAAAATTTGGACATCAAGGTCAGAGGTCCAAACATTTCAAATCTAAGGTTTAGGTTCCTATTTAGACCTTAGGGTAGATCATTCATCCATATTAAACAATCGAGCAACATCTTGTAATATCAATCACCAGATTTTATTACCATGATATCGAGGTTTGATGAATGATGTCGATCTAGGTTTTTCTAGGAATATAGCCACATGTTATAGCCAATATTGTATTTAAATTGAGATTCAAGATTAAGTATTAGTATTTTCATATACATGGCCTATTGAAGACTTAGGTCGAGTAATCAAATTTTGGTGGAAGAGGTTAGCTTTCCAAACTCTAAATAATCAACAAGATGACAATTTAGAGGCAGTCATAAATAGGAATGTGACCAAGGTTAGGGGAGTCACAAATCAAGTACCAACCCAATCTAGAACATCAGTCATAGCCATTAAACATTGATCATAGAAAAATGGGGGTATTAATTATCAAACTAAACTTCATAATGTCATGGGATCAATGATCAATGTCATAATAGGGAAACCACATTTCAAGATTTTGCAAACTTGGGACTATAAAATAACTCCCTTCCTTTCATAGATCTAAGAAAGGGATGTCTTTTGAGAATAGAGAAGTCAAATTGAGAACCCAAGACTTTAAGCATAACATGTGTGGTCAAGACTTCATATGATTCATATTATTCAAAAATCGAGTCTTATAAAGAGGCATGATAGTCAATAGGGAAGTTGCCTCTTATAATAAGTCTTCACATCATGATCTAGGGGTCCAAATACATAGTCATATCAAGGTATGACACGCGATACATATCAGTAGAGAAAGATTTGCTTTATCATGTTTGAGGTTTGATCAAAAATAGGGGCAACATAGGTTCAATCAATAGGGACCTCATGAACCATAAGGTGTAAAACATGAGTTCCATCTTATTTCATCATATCAAAAATTCACCTCAAACTTAAAAGCATTTATATCCAATTTGGTGATATTTGGTAAAAACTTTACACATGAGTACATCACTTTCAAGAGTACTTTCATATACCAATTAGGGATTTCAATTTAAGATCAGATAATGGCATGATATCGATGCATATTTTTCAAATTCTATCTCATATTTAGTTATTACCCATGCTACCCAATAATAGAGAGACTACATGTCGAGTCAAGACACTCTATTAGAGTATGAGGAAAGAAGAAGTCATCCTACTACTTTCTAATAGGTGCCTAGAGGTAGTCCTTCAAGAAAATGTGAGGAATAAGATTACTCTTAGGGTTCAAGAAAATCCTTTCTGGAATGACTTTAGCCATGTAGAGTATGGAACCTTAGACATTGTTGTGAGACGGATAGGAGGTGACTATTAGCTAAAACCCCGACCATAGACACCTTAGTCTTACTATTTTGGGATTTTCATGGTTTCATTGGTTCAATAGATTGGAGAAGTCATCTAAATTAAATGCATGTAGAAGTGTGTAGGATCTGATACCAAATGTCATATAATTGTAACTACCTTAGTCCCAGTCGCACTAGAAAGACAATGGCAAAGGGATTGAAGCACCCATCCCTGATTGGCCTAATTAATTACATACTATCATATGATTAAAATAAAATAACATCTCTTGTTATGCAAAAATAATCATAAAAGTTTTTACATGGACCATGAGCAACAAGACGGAAATTTAAAAGGATAGAAACACTAACTACAACAAAGCATATAAATTCTAAAACATGATAACATATTTTCTCCCATGTTTGTAGATTTATCGATGTAGCTTCCACTCTTCTAGCAGAGTGTAGAAGATAAAGGGACATAAGTAGAGTATTCATTATCTACCTAAATCAAAATCACGACCCATCGTCAATGCAAAAACATAGAGTACCATCATGTTAATCATGACATAATATGTGTTTATCCAAAATGAAATAACCACTTGCCATGTTTATGAGAAACAATATTAATAATAAAATAATTTCAAATGCTCAACATACTTTGAACTATAGTCAATCACCTCACATACATGAGACTGCATAGAAAGACTAACAAGGTGCCACTTAACCCTAAAGGGAAGGCCAAAGTGCCACTTAACCCTAAGGAAAAGGCAAGGATCGCCACCTGACCCCTAACAACGATAAGTGGAAAGGCTTAAACAATCAATAGCAATGAAACAAGGGGAGCATATTGTAGATCCAGTTGTGGAATTTAAAAACAAACAATCTGCATGTATAAATTTGAAACATTAGTCTATAGTGAATGTGGTAGCTCATGCAAGAAATATATCCAAGTGCACTAGTCATACATATGTACACATGCATCACATCACATCAATCCTAGTCGAGTATATAGTACATATACCTGTCAAGAATTTCGTAATTCAAAAACTACAACAAAAAAGAGATCAAGGAGTAGGATGAAGACCTGGTCAAAGGATCATAGTAATTTAATTCTTAGGAATTGTGGTATCCAAAATAAAAAGATGTAGAGTACTTGTTCCACATGACCATAGTAAGAATAATTAGCAAGATCTCAAAACTTGTAAAAAAGATCAAATATCCTACATAATCATGTGGCTAAATGATCAAATAGGTCATTGGAGCATCAAGAGACCCATAATCTATATCACACTCCAACTCTATAGTATAAATTTTGTGATTATGATCCTAACAATAGATATATTACTAATTCCACAAGGTTTCCTAATAATATGGTCAAGATTAGATAAATTTACCTTTGATTTGAAAGTCACCATTAAAGTCCATTAGTAATTTAGAAAAGGATGAGGAATTATATGATGATAATATTTCCATCGCGCTCATTTCACACTGGTAGTTGAAACAGACTATAGGTTCGACCATTTTCGAGATACTATGAAGAAGTTATCATCAAAATACAATTTCTAGAGAGAGAGGAGGACATAGCTAGAGAGAGAGGGTGAGACCTACAAAGAAGAAGGTAGGGACAACTACTGTAGCATGTCATGGCTGCTAGAGGTGGAGTATTTGGGGAAAATCACAAACCATAAGAGGGAGAGAGATCACGATCAATGGGTTTGCTTTTGTGAGTGGGGGCAAGGCAAAGTTAGAGGCATGGTTTATATAGGTGATAGATCTTGGGTTGGGGTGGATTTTGAAGATTCAAGAGCTTCATTGTGGCACTAGGATGGTGTCTGTGAAAGCATCAAGAAACAATTAGATATGGGTGTGCAAACATGGGCAAACATGTTGACCTTGAAACGGGGAAGCTTGGAATTGAAATAGAGTCAAAAAGGGGGCTTGACTGAGGGGATCCAACTGGGGTTTCTAACTTCCCAATTGTTTCTTCCCCCACCTAAGGTAGGGGATGACTCCCCCTACCTGGGTGGGCTGGCACGCCTACTGATCGGGCCTAAAAGAGGCAGATATTAGCCAACAAGCTTATAGAAGGGGGAAAAGATGTTTTGGGGTGGATTCTACAAAATTTCATAAGTATATGTATGAAAGTCCAATTGATCTTGAATTTGGAGTAGAGATTCGTCATAGTGTTTAGAAAAGTGTGTGGAATATGAAATAAAAACAAGTAAGTAAGATCAAGAATCATTGAAATCTGAAGGTCTTTTCCAACCACAGTGTCTTGGTCACCATTAAAAACAATATTGACAACAACATATTAGATGTCACTAGAGCTATTTCTTATCTAAGACATGGTCACACTATCCTCAAACCTAATATACTTTCACCCTCTTAGATCCTTTACTCTATTCTCGAATGTACATAAGTCAACCATCTTTTTGGACAAGTCATGACTATTCCCTGTGGGGAGAGCTTTGTTCAGGCCGCCCTCCCCAAATGGTCAGTCGGACAAGGAGCATCTCTTGTTGGATATGGTAGGTCGGATTAGGTCTCCATAATTGACCTTCGTCTACATCTTTAGGAAGTTGATATCTTCCAAGCCATTTCACACACTATTGGAGCCACCCTCCAATTTTTCAACCCTGACACCCTTCAACTGAGCAATTATATCAAAACTTTTTGTGTTTTCTTAGTTAAAAATCCTATAGAGTTACCAACCTCTTTCAAGGCTAGGTTTAATGATACTATTTACAACATCAAACTCATCGTAGAAAATCCATCTCCCTATACTACCACTTTCTCTGATCTCTTATGTTACCCCCTATCCTATTATTAACGAAACAACAAACAGAAACCCACCAATGGCACATTGAAGAAAACCACTGATAGAACCACAGTGTGGGAAAGAAAAGAACTAAATAACTACCCTCACTTTCCCAACAAACAACAAATACCTCTGAACCACAAGAGACCTCACACCAATTCCTCCCTCCCATAAAAACTCCTACCCTCTCTTCATAGATAAGATTAAACCATTCCCATTCAAAAACAATCTAGAAAACAACAGTTCTCCTAGTTTGGACAATGCCACTATCGACAGACTCAATATTGACATCATAGAGAGCTCAGATCTTCACAGATCCTAAATAGATGAAGATATCCAAGCTACAAATAGCCATCCCATCATTCAGCTCCCTCATATCCACACATGAACAAAAGAAGAAAAACTATTTCTTCATGAACGATGTAGGTACAATATCCACAAAATCATCTTCATCTTCCCATCAAATAAATAATATTGCATATTTAGCCTCTTGTCTAGATATATGCACATTTTCTACTTTTGCTTCAAAATAGGAATTCAATTTGATGATGACACACAAACCAACTCAAATATGTTAGATATGGAAAATTTTATGGGATGGAACAACACTAGATCAGTTTACCTAGCTACTGAATAGATAGGTACTCTTAGAATCCTATAGACTTTTTAATATACTTTAAGACCAATTCTAGAGTATTTTGTCAGTGTCCACATGAATATATCTACATGGAATGTTTGTGGGGCTTCAGACACAAATAAACAAAAAGTTAATAGAAGATTTATCTACACATAATATTAACATCATCACCGTCCAAGAGACAAAAACACAACTATCTCCACACTCTCTCAAGACCATTGTAGAAAAACACATTCACAAATAAATACAAGTGCCATCAGATAGTTATAAGGGAGGCATCATTTTAGGAATTAACAACAATTCTTCTAAATCACAATCCAAACAATGAAAAACTACATCATCATCATTAAAATTCTTAACCATCATGGCCGGTTTGTTGGTCCATTACTTGGGTCTATGGAGAATTGAGCCATAACAAATAAAAATTCCTTGTTGAACTTTCATGTTTAGTGAACATATACTCAAACGTTCCATGGCTCATTAGAGGTTATTTTAACTTTATCATATGTCTTCTCCATAGACATAACACCAACCACCCATCCACATCGTACCTCAATCGGTTTGACAAACTCCTTTGCTAGATCACCATTGACCATATACTCACGACATCCCTACTTCCAACTCCTTATTCTCATGGAAATCCGGCACATCATGGGCCATGTTAGATTGTTTTATTTGGACACAATCTTAGGAGGATAAATACCCTCACATGTTTTCCTTCACATCCTCTGAACCCATATCAGACCAGTCTCCCATTATCATTAATATAGAACATACCCAACGAGGACAAAGCTACTCCACTTGGAGAGAATTTGGATGAACACTCAGATTTCAATAACATCATCCAGCAACATTGGCATATCCCTAGCAAAACCATAGATACTTGTTTTTAGCTTCATTAAAAAAAATAAAAAAGGACCTAAAACATGGAATAAAAAGAATTTTGGTAATATTCATGAGAGGTTGAGAGAAAAAGAAAACCTTTTTTATGCTAGATAGCAATCCACAAACCAAACTTGTACACACATCAACGATCAAAATAGAATAGGAAAAACAAATACACCAAAATGATATCCTTTGGAAACAAAGGTCCAAAATTAAATGGATGAAAGAGGGAGAAAATTGCAAAAAAATCTTCAACAAATGTTGCAACAACACTTTGAGTATTAACTCTAAACATTGTCTTGGGATTCATGGTTCTCACACCACAAATAGACATATTATCACATCACACATAGTCAAACACTTCCAATCCCTTTTCAACAATAAACACAACTCATCACCACATATTAAGATCATATATGGGACATGATTTTCCCCAACATATTACATCACCATTTAGATTCATTGTATCATTCACAGAAGCTGAACTCAAGTAGGCTGTCTTCAATTTTGGGGTCGACAAATCTCTAGAACTTATGGTGTTAATACCAAATTTTTTCAATACCGATGGTAACACCTCAAACTTGATTTCATTCATCTTCTACAACACATTTATTCCCACAATGACATTAGATCCCAAATTGGGGTCCTTAACCGCACACATATCGCTTTGATTAAAAAGGTTGAGTAGTCAGACACACTTCATCAATTGAGACCTATTAGTTTGATCAACTCATCCTATAAAATTATAACAAAAACTCACATTACTAGGATGAAACTTACATTAAATAGCATCATAGGTCATCGATAATGTGCTTTCTTGAATAATAGAAATATACAAGATGCATTACATCATGGTGAGTGAAACCATCCACTCATTCCATAGATCTTACTAACCACTCCTCGTGCTTAAACTTGCTTTTTAAAAATCTTTCAAAAACAATAACTAGCATTGTCTCATTCAATGTAAGCAAGGTTATGGTTTTCCTAAATTATTCATGCAATGGATACATGAAGGTATACTCTATGTGCTAGTTTTCTAGAATCATTAACAGATCACCATTTGGGTACTTTCAGAGTATCAATGGCCTTAGACAAGGAGACCCTCTATCTCCATATCTCTTCATCCTCATGACCTCTATCCTCGCCAAAATGATATATATGAGCACACAATAGATCGATTGAAACACCTACAGAGTGCACTAAAAACATCATACAATATGTGGATGACACCATCATATTTATCAAACATGATGACATATGTGTCATAAATACTATCTATGTCTTGGGCATATTCTCTTAAAGCACAAGACTTAAAATTGATCTCCATAATGGCTATCATTAGAAACCATATGGACCAAAACAAAACACTTAGATACCCATCTCTTATTAACAGAAAAGTGGAGTCTTTCCCATTTACCTACCTTGGTCTGCTTGTCTCTCCATATCCTTTGGGGAAAACATATGGAAACCTATCATCAAAAAACTAAACAATCGACACACTTCATGGAATATACTCAATATTTCTCTCACCACAATCACAACATACATCCTTAGTTGTATACCATTACCTACTAGAATACTTCATACAATTGACAAAATAAAAAGGAGTTTTGTCACGGAACTGTTCTTACCCCAATCCCAATCCAACTGCCTAGACAGTAGAAAAAGGATTGAAGCGCCCGTCCCTGAGTGGCCCAATAGGATCATTCACACTGGCATATACAATAAGAAATAAATAACTCAAAAACTGGATAATTAAAAACAAACTAACCCAATATGGAGATTTACCCGATTTATCTTTGTTATCAGAGTGTATGAGTGTGGAAACGATCTTATTCAATATCCCATTTGTATTTCCTAAAATCAAGAAAATCAAGACACAATCATGCAATTTCACGGTACGCTATCAAAATCAAGTAAAAGAGTTTATAAGAGAAATATGTATACTTGGCACGACTTATATTTCAAAGAATAATAAGCAATTTGCAAATCCAACATTTATTCGACAAGTTTTTCAAGCAATTCGAATTTTATTATGAGTTCCCATTATGCTGTAATTCGAGAAGCATGCTTATATAATTTGTGTGACTCTATTACCCCAACGCGATGGGGAAGGTCTCTAGGCTCCTTCTCACCATAGGAACATAGGAGGCCAATGTACAAGTCCCACCTCCAAATGAGGGGGTTGTTGCACTCAATATCAACATTATCAACATTATCAATATCATCATCATTATCAATATACGGGCAGTCATAATGGGCATGCAATTTATGTTTTCATGTTTTTCAAAATATAGTATAGAAAAATAGAAGACTAATCATAGAGAACAGTAGCTCATCCAAGTAAATAGCCAAGTATCTGATCAAGAGATACATAAAAGTATCTTCAAAACAATCAAGGAGTAGTTCTATAATAGCGTACCTTTCACCGAGATTTCGAGTATAGATCAGTAATAGGTCGACCCTTCAAGTTAGATCCTAAAACACAATGTTTGGATCAAGGTCAAGATCAAGAAATTTGGATATCGTGTTTCAATGTTTGATATTAGGGTTACACTTTTCCTATGTCAACCTTAGGATTCGGTCATTCACTTATATTCAATATTTCAATATGTCCAACATTATTTCAATTGTACAATATATTCGAGTGTGAATGACTTATCTAGGTTTTCTAGGATCATATGTGTTAACCCTAACTTCATGATCATTTTCAGTCATCTCACCACTCACCCAAAACATGAAAAATATCTATCCATAACACCCTACTAGCTGCCATCATTTGGACGATATGGATAGAGAGAAATAAGAGAAAACACAAAAACCAAAAATATAACATACATATATTTATTCAATAGGTTAAAGATACATATGACTTGTTTCTTCAATGCACGGCCTCAGGCCAACATAGAGATGAGCTAGGAGCATGAAGTACCAACCATTGTTTTTTGAGGAGAAGGTAATGGATACAATACTTTCACCATGGAGGATATTTTAGCAAACACTAGTGACTTCTAGTTTTCTTTTTCTCTTGTTATTTTCATCAATTGAGGCCCATTTTCTAAGGGGTGACTCCCCCATTATCCTCAAACATTGCTTCATCTATGATTTTTGTTGGTTCCATATACATACGGTACCCCTGTTACTATCTACAATACGCTAAGAGCATCTTGTACTGCTATATTAGTACGATTTTTATGCTAATATTTGATCTATGAATTTGAAACCGTTCATTAAAAAAATCAATCTAAACACAAGGGAGTCTATGTAAGCTAGAGTTCATGCAAAAAAGGTGCAATTAAATGATTCGAAATGTGGATTTTTGCTAGAGTGGCCATCAAATCATGGGAATCACTAGGAGTGAAATATTTAAGTTAGTTGAGGGGTAATTGAGTACTTGATCATAGTTACACTAGAATCCACTTTGCCACATCCTTCCCCCTTAAGAGGAATTTTGTCCCTAAAATACAAAAACATCTACAAACATTGGTACTATCTAATCAATGGCATATCCTCAAAATTATAATTTCGTTGTAATCAAGAGTCAAAAAATTGACAATTTAGTTTATGATGAAGTAATGAAGTCTATAGTCAAGTATAAAGGGATTTGAATATAAAAGATTTGAGAAATGAAAACTCACTCTATCACATCCTCTCCTCCTTAAGGGGAATTTTCCCCCAAAATGAAAACAATCCTTCAATCATGATTTGTACCTTCTCAATCACGATCATCTTAGCATTCCTTCATTATCAGCATTGTATCAGAGTCGGGAAATCGTGTCTCGTAGTTATCACGTCACATAGATTGATAAATAAAAATATCACCAAATAAATCAACATACTTGGATGGAACAATATATGGATCACTAATTTGAATATGTAGGTCAAACGAATAGAACTCTTCGCTTAGAAGTACAATATGACTTTTAATCTCAACATTTTAGGGTTCTAGCGTCTACATGGATTTGATGGGGTTATACATCCATGATAGAGATTTTATATTTTAACAGATCAAAACAAACATCATATTTCAATATCGTGATTTCATGCTCAAAACCAATGGAAGGTTGCACCCTAGTCCACATGAGAGTTACACCATAGTTCATAAAATTGAGTGGAATCCACATAGTCATATTTTCAAACATTTTGAGATTTGGGAATGTGAAAGTCACTAGACATATATCAAGGGTGATCTTAAGACCCACATATGGTGATTATAGAAGTCACACCAATATCAAGATCCTTATCATGAGTTAAGATTTCATACATCAATATCAAAAGTCGAAGTTTGGACATCAAGGTCATAGATTCAAACATTTCAAAACTAGGGTTTAGGTTCCTATTTAGACCTGAGTGGAGATCATTCATGCATATTAAACAATTGTGCAACAATTGAGCTACATTTTGTGATATCAATCACCAATTTTTATTACCATTATATCGAGGTTTGATGAATTATCTATACCTAGGTATTTCTAGGAATTTATACACAAGCTATAGTCAACATTATATTTAAATTGAGACTCAAGATCGAGTATTAATACTATCATAGACCTGACATGTTGGAGACTTAGGTCAAGGAATAAAAATCTGGTAGAAGGGGTTACCTTTCGAAACTCTAGACAATCAACAAGATGACTATTTAGAGGAAGTCATAAATAGTTATGCAGCCAAGGTTAGGAAAGTCATAAGTCAAATACACCCTAATATATCACATTAGTACTTGTAGTCATTAAAATTTGACCCTATAAAAATAGGGGGCATCAATTATTAAATTGTACTTGATAAGGTTATGGGATCAACACTCAAGGTCATATTAGGGCAACCATATTTCAAGATTTTGCAATCTTGGAACTATAATATAGTTATGTTCCTTTCATAGTTCAAGGAAAGGGATATTTTTGGAAATAGAGAAGTCAATTTGAGAATTAAAGAATTTAAGAATAGTCGTGTGTCTTCAAGACTTCATATGATTCATACTACACAAAAATCTAGTCTTACAAAGATGCATAATAGTCAATAGGGAAGTTCTCTCTTGCACATGATCTAGGGGTCCAAATACATAGTGATATCAAGGTATGGGGCATGAGACATATCAATAGAGAAATATTTGCTTAATCATGTTGATCAAAAATATGGATAGCGTATGTTCAACCAATAGGGACCTCATCAACCATGAGGTGTAAAACGAGAGTTCCACCTTATTTCACCATATCACAAATTCACCTCAATGTTTAAAGCACTTATATCTGATTTGGTAATATTGAGTTTGCAAAAACTTTATACATGAGTACATCTATTTCAAGAGTACTTTCATATATCAATTAGGGATTTCAATTTAAGATCAGATCATAGCATGATATTGGTTCGTATTTTTCAAATTTTGTCTAAAATTTTAGTTGTTTCCCCATGCTACCCAATTGTAGGGAGAGTACATGTTTGAGTCAAGACACTATATGATAGATAAGGAGATGAGATGTAAGTGTACTACTTTCTAGTAGGTGTCTAGAGGTAGTCCATAAAGAAAAGATGAGGAATGATATGACTCTCTAGGGTTCAAGAAAATCCTTTCTGGATCAATTTTGTCTAGGTATAGTGGGGAACCTCAGCCACCGTTGTGAGACAGATATGAGGTGATTATTAGCTAAAACCTTGAGCCTAGATGCCTCAGTCTCACAATGGGAGAAGTCATTTAAATAAATGCATATGGAAGTGTGTAGTCTTTGATACCAAATGTCAAGAAACCATTATTACTCCAATCCCAATCCCATTGCCAAGACAATGGTAAATCAATTAGAGTGCCAATCTATAATTGGCCTAGTTAATCTCACACTATCATTTTTTATCAGTAAGCGTGCTTCCTCCCTTTACTATTCAAAATCTCACATTATCATATGCATAAAATAAAACAACATATCTTATTATAGAAATAGAACTACAATTTTTGTTACATGGACAGTAGGCAACAAGATGGAAACTTAAAGGATGATAAAGACTAACTACAATAAAGCATATAATTACTACAACCCAATTAAATATTTCTCTCCCATGTTTGCATATTTACTGGTGTACCTTTAATTCTTCTAGAAGAGTTTAGAGGATAAAGGGACATGACTTGAGTCTTCACTATTTACCTAAACCAAAAATCATGACCCAATGTCAATGATTTTGAAAAACATGAAACAATTTATTTATATTCAATAGGAAATAACCACTTGGCATGTTTATGAGAAACAAAATTAAGAATAAAATAGTTTCAAGTGATCAACAAGTAAAGTTTTCAAAATAGTTCATAATATACTATGAACAATAGTCAATTACCTCACACACATGAGAGTGAGTAGAAAAACTAATGAGGTGCCACACTGCCACCAAATCCTAAACGAAAGTCTAAGGTACCACTTAACCCTAAGGTAAAGGCAAGGATCATCACTTGATCTCTAACAATGATAAGAGGAAAGGCTTAAACAGTCAACATCAAGGAAATAGGGGGAGTATATTGCAAATCCAGTTATCAAATAAAAGAATGAACAATCTACATATTTAAATTCGAAACACTAGTCTATAGGGAATGTGGTAGCTCATGCAAATAATATAGTCAAGTGTTCTAGTAATACACATGTACATATACATTACATCACATCGACCATGGTCAAGAGGATATAGTACACACAACATTCAAAAATATCTTAATTTGCAAAATCCAAGATGAAAGAGATCAGGGAATAGGGTCAAGACCTAGTCAAAGGAACATGATCATGAGTTGATGTTTGAGAATTTTGGTATCCAAAAAGAATAAAATATAGATTACTTTTTCCACATGACCATAATAAGAATTATTCATCTTCAAAACAAATAGTTGGAAAAATCTCACAACTTGTCAACAAGATCAAATATACATCATACTCATGTGGCTAAATGATCACATCCGTCATTTGAATGTCAAGAGATCCATAATATATATAAGTTTCAAATATAAATTATAAATTTTGAGATTACAATTCTAGCAACAGAACTGATACTAATTCCATAAGGTTTCCTAATAATATGGTCAAAATTAGACAAGTGTATAATATGTAATTCAAAAGTCATCATTAAAGTCCATTAGTAAAGAACAAGTATAAAAGGATCAAAAATTAGATGATGAAAGTATATCCATCATATCTGGTTCACTCTTGCAGTCAAAATATACTATAGGCACAACCATTTTTGAGATAGTATGAAGAAGTCATGATCAAATTATGGTTTTTTAGAGAGAGTCAGAGAGAGGGTGAGGCCTACAAAGAAGAACACATGGTCTGCTATGGTGGCATTGTGTGGCTGCTCAGGGTGGTGGATTTGGGGGAAACTGCAAGAGGGAGCAAGATCATAATCAAAGGGTCTGTTTGTGGGGGGGGCAGCACAAAGCTGGAGGTGGGGTTTATATCGGTGGTATATCTAAGGTTGGGATGGATTTTGAAGCTTCAGGAGTTCAATTGGGATGTCGGGTTAGTTCCTCTCGAAGCTTCAAGAAACCACAAGATTCAAGTGTGCAAACATGGGCAAAACATGCATATCTTGAAACGGGGAAGCTTGGAATCAAAAAGGTGGCTTGCGTGGGCAAGATCCAACTAGGGTTTTTGATCACTTGATTGTTGCTTCCCCCGCCCGAGGTACGGAATGACTCACTCTGCCCAAGTGGGCTGGCGTACTTCCATATCGGGCCCAAAAGGGCAGAACATGGCCCAACAAGCCTAAACAAGGGGAAGAAATGTGTTTTTGGGGTGAATTCCTAGAAATTTCAATTGACCTCAAATTTGGATTTGAGACTCATGATAGAGTGTAGAATGATTGTGGAAAATATGAAATTAAAAAAAGTATGTATGATCAATATATCAATCAAAACACTAGGGAGTCTATGTAAGCTAGGGTTTCATGCAAAAGGTGCAACTAAATGATTCAAAATGTGGATTTCACTATAGTGGCCATCATTGAGTCATGAAATCATGAGAATCACTAGGAACGAAAAATTAAAGTCAACAAGGGGTAAATGAGTAATTTGATCATAGTTTCACCATAATTCACTTTGTCACTTCCTCCTACCCTTTTGAGTGATAAGATTAAGCAGCTAGAGAATACCATAATAGGCAACATGACAATTCAAGAATATAAGGCATACTTCACAAGATTATCTAATATATGTCTGCAATTTATACTGGATGACATGGAAAAGTACACAAGATCACAACAAGGATTATGACTAGAAATCAAGCACAAAATATCATCAGTTGGCCAAAGGGACAGAGAAATCTTTGGGGAGCTTGTGGAGGTTGCAAGACATATTGAAGAGTCAATAAATTTTGATAAGTAGTCCAAACTTAGGAAATGGTCTAAATATTTTAGTAGAGGAGGACAGAGCAGTGGTGGATACATAGGAGGTGGTGGTCTCTTTTCCAAGGTATGATGAGGTCTTAGTTTTTTTTGGAAGACTAGAATCTAGTTCTTCACATTATAGAGAAGGTCTAGTTCTAGTAGATGGAGTACACAACATAGGTGGACACTTTCATCAAGGCCTTTAGGGTCATCAACATCATTGACATGTCCACAGAGACCGGATAAATCTATGTGTGACAATTGTGGTAACATTCTGGCTAATGTTGGGGATTTAATATTCGAGTTATCTTAAGTAGGTATCTTCATAACCAAAACACCTACAACAATATCCAACAAATAAAGAGCAACCGCCTCCAAAATATGTATGAGAAAATGTAGCAAGTAGAGATAAATACACCAAGACATTGAAAAGCATGTGGATGAAACCCTAAAGGCATCATATATGATCAAAGACAAACCATCCAATGAAATTCCAACAAGCGAAGAGCACCGTAGATAATTTCAAACATAGTAAAATCTAACATCTATTGACACCATCACATAATCAATACATTGAAGGAAGTTATATTCATTTAAGCCTCAAAACATAGAAACAAAAGACAAACTAGCTTATATCATTGCAACAAATGGAAAATTTGGTTTCAAACAAAGTCTATGTGTCACCCATCAACCTAGCATCAACAGAATAGATGAAAAGAATAATATATATACAAAAGAAATCCAAGTAAAGAGATGATATGGTAAATGAAATGTAAGCCCCAGTCGCTACATACTTCATAAGTATGGTGGACATAAACAAGCATCTTCAAAAAATATGTATGTATCCTAATATACTATGTCTTAAACCCAAGTGGGTCAAAGAGCATACAATAAGAAAATTGCTTGACCATGCTAAACTAAATTCAAAATAAAACCAGGCCGAGACCAAATGTAAGAGATTAGGGCAAGGTAGCACATCACTTGACAAGTCCTTCATGCTATCATTAAGATATATGATGATTTATGCAACCAAAGGTATGGACCGACTATAAGTCTATCTAGCAAGAATAGAAACTCCACACCTTATCAGATAATATGATGTACAATCTTATACAATTATAAATAGTTTCATGCAACAAACTAGGGATGCTATAGTAAAATTAACTTGTGATTAGAATAATGGTTTGTGTGCCATATAAATAGAAAAATAACCTATTAATATTGGGAAAATCATTTGGAAATGTTAAATATAAATTAAATGAAGTTTACAAACATTTATGACGTCCTTTATTTATTTTATTTTGAAGAGTTGCAATATGTTTTTTTTACTAAGTGTTCATCTGCAAATTATCTCTTCAATCTGAATTGATGCTTTCTTCTACTTTCCTTTATTCATACCAATATTCTTAGACTTGTTTTTCCACCATATCTCTTTTTGTTAGTATTCATCTCCTTCCAAGACTTCTTGCGTCAAGAAATGAGATCTTCCAACACATTTAGATGAAGCAAGATCATATATTGCAATAGAACAATTCTTTGTATTTTTATGAAAATGATGACAAGGACTTTGGATTTTCAAATTAAATACATACTATGATCATGTACAAGAAAATCAGGTTAAACAAACATAACTCATGGCTAAATCCACAACATATTTGCATGATATAGAATTTGTAATTGTTACATATGAATCCAAATTTTGATTCAATAAATTGAGTGCAATAATGTTTCACTTGACATTATCTTCATGTCAAATATCTCTCTACAAATATTATACAAATTTTGAATTCAATGTGTTGGCTTGTCACCAATATCCTCCAAATTTTGTTTAATGAATAATTCAGCCGCATATCCATCCTCCAACGTCTAAGATATATTGCATGGGATTATGATCTGATCTTATATTTCTAATGAAGACCAACTTAACACATGACAACAAACAATTCCACTATATTCAAAATAATGGCAACTACACGTTACATTATTATGAGTATAATCCTGGTCAAGGAGTGTACTTTTTGTCATATTTTGTTTAATCTTTTTTTCAATTTTGTATACTTTACAAATTCAACTGTTATGGACTAAAAAAATCTTATAACACATCAACTACCTCTAACAATCATATTTTTAGTGTAGTTTTTCCCCATATTTTGTATAAAAATTATACATTGTTTGTGTACTTTTTCCACATTTTGTGTTTTTTGTGAATACTTTTCTACTGTACAAATTAATAATACATACATATATATGAGCTAATACATTGATTGTTACACAATGATATTCCCTAATTTGTCATATTTACATTCTATATTATACATTCTCATGTACTTCGTGTCAAATTTGGTGTAGTATTTCTCATTTTTTTGTACTTTTAATTTGTATATTTTTTGGATGTAAAGGTATGTTCACAATGGGTGTTTCCTATAGGGGCACACACATATAAAAACACACCTTGGAAAAAACCCTCTTAATGGTCTCCAACAATCATTTCTTATACTTCTTGTCATATATTATGAACTAAATGACATGTTCTTGTATATGTTATCCTCCTCCCCTGAGTCTTGCTTATCTAGTTGTCACTTTCTGGCATCCTCTTTGCCTTAAAATGCTTGAAACCCATCTCCCACAACTCACAATGCTAAGGAAACCTTCTGTAAAGAGGAGAGCTCACCCCTTTACTAAAATTTGAAGAATAAAACATACATTCCAAACACACTCAAAGGCATGATGGAATAGGTGAACATTTTTCAAATCTTTAATAATGGTATTTAAAACAACCAAAGTGTAGCAGTGAAGTAAAAATAATGACTATCATCAATTTTGTAAAAGAACATCATCATTTCTCTTAAAGGGTTTACATGAATATTTCATCAAAAGGATCTAGTAAAGGGAAATCTAAACTACACCAGTTCTGTCTCCAAGAAACATCTTCATGAGTTAGGTTCATGTTAGAAGCAATGTATTTCCCATCCTGGCCTAGGTTGGATCTCCATACTCCTATTGTGCACTCTGATCATAGACCTGGGTGGCTGGGGTCACCCAGTAAGAGAAGGAAACAAAGTATGGGTCAAATGGGGAGCGAGAACAAGTAATGTATAGCAAAAGGCAAATAGATTTAACTATGATAAAAGAGGGTCAAAAGTATGAGGCACATAAAAGAGAATTCTTTCCATAATGTCACATATTAAAAATAAAGAATGCATGATAAAAGTATGACTATCTGATTGCTTGTTTACTTATTGTCTATGGTAGAACCCTGATTATGATTAGGAATTAAGATTTAATGACTCATGTTCAAGAAGGGGCAACCCATTATGATTTAAGAGGGAGAAATCCCATCACGGCATTAAGAGGGAGTAATCCCATCATGTTCAAGATTAATATTAAGAATAGTTAATGTGTCAGTAATGAGATAAGTTAATGATGAAAATTAAGGAATTGGCTAAGTTTTTATGTGTGCCTCATTTATGGACCTTAAAGGGTCGTTATGGGCTTTCCTAGCAATCATGGGCTCCTATGGGGCATTAAGAGAGGTGGCATATATCTACTTTTCCAATTCATCATTTTAAATGTTCAAATATCATGTTAATGATAATGTTAAGATATATGGAATTAAAATAGGTTTAAATGATCTTGAACCATGGACCTCAAGGGGTCGTCAAGTGATTTCCTAGGATTGAGGGTTTTCCTAGAAATAATGTGCTCCTAAGGGGGCATTATAAAGGGATGCCTATACTTACTGTTCAATTCTTCATGTCATTAATGAATCATGAATGCATTCAATTTTTAATGTCATTAATGAATCATGAATGCTTAAGGAAATATATGTCCAAGTCTATGTCTAGTTATGTCATGTCAATTTTATCATGACAATTTATATTTACTCTTATGTCATGCAAAGTGCCAAATACCACTTACTGACGAGATGTTTGTTTTGCATGGCTGAGGACGAGATGTTCGTAGGATTTGGAGCAAGTGAAGGACAAAAAGGGAAAATTAGGACTAGGAGACCTTCAAGCTTTGCCTGGTGGGCTGCCATTTACCAAGACGATCTAGCGAATTAGAGGTCATGTATACCATGTTTAGCCATGTCACTGAGTAAACTAGATTTCATATATGAACATTACGTAGTCAAGAACTATGTATGAATCAATTTTAAATCAATGCAAGTGTTTCATTTACTTTAATTTCATGATTAGCATATTTTGACACCCAAATTGAGTAAAATGCTTCCTCTCATGTGATATGGAAAATAGGGTGTTACATTATGGTATCAGAGCCATTTTAGAAAATGACCACTAGGAAAACATGATTCTTATAGTCACCATTAGGGTTTATCAATGGATTCCAAAGGCAGGATACCATGACCTAGGATGATTAGAGTTTTCACCTAAGAAAAGATAGAGATGTTAGAAATTGATGATTACCTAGTTTAGATCTGAAGTATTACCTAACCCCGGATAATGAGATACCCTCTCCGGTCTCAATGGTTATGTCTAGCCAACTGAGAGTTGAAGAGGAATGTCATGAGCATGAGACCTTATGTGCATTTATCCTTTCTTACTAGTGCATGTGGTATGGGACATGTGTATTAGTAGGTTAGTGAGAAGTAACATGTTAGGATCCCACATATCTAGGTATGTGATTTATCACCACATATCTAAGAATGTAGGAAATACCTAAAAGACCTAAGGGTAAGTAATCACTTGTACCTAATGTTAGATCTCTAAATAAAGGTTGAGGCACCTACCAACCTCAACCAAAACAAATAGGTGAGGAGAGTGGCCACATTCCTGAACACCTACAAAATATATATATGAAAGTGAGGAGAGTGGTCACATTCCCCAGGGCTCATGCCCAAACTATGGGTGGATAGTATAGTGGTACACTACTTTAGCTAATAAGTCATTAAAATATCATGTTCAACAAATAATATGGTAATATTAAACAACAAATTAATAGTGACATGGCAGGGTGTACAAAACCCAAACAAGTAGTGAAATAAATGTGCCAAAAGAGCAAAAATAGAGATCAAGGTATAAGTCCATGCCTCATTGGGAATTTAGGGTTTGATTGAAATGCCCAACTGAAGGGTGAGGATGCATATATATAAATAGGGATTGCACATACCTCACTTTAGAGTCATGGTAAACACTTTCCGCCAACTAGGTTGTTTCTAAGACCACTTTAACCTAATTGTAAATTTTATCACATGTATTAGGATTTTATAAGTCAAATTTAGGGTTCCTAATAAAACATAAGAATTTTAATGCAAATCATAGCTCAAAAACCTTAAAATCAGATTCTACTAAAAAATTCCTTGCCAATGACTATTTATTCATAATTTTTTGATAAAGCATCGATTTACTATGACTTTATGAAAAATAGACCAATGAAAATGCAAAGAAAAGCCATGTGTGACAAATCCAGATCCAGTGGCTCAACCTCCAGATGGGCCGGTGCTGAGTTGGACCAACCAATGTCATCCAACTAGCGAGGAGACTCACTGTTGTGGATCTACAGTCAAAGAAGATAGGGTGGGTAAAATGTCTTAATTGCCCTTGAACTATTAATGGTGTAATTAAATGTGCAAGGCCACAATAGTCATTGACAGATCTGGCTTGCACTTCCTTTGGCCATGGGTGAGGCACACATCTAGGGCTCACTCCTTAGATAGACAAACCGTGACAATGAGACTAACAATCAAAAGAAACCTATGGAACAGAATCGCAAGGAGTCATGGGTCCTAACACAACAATCTTGATCGTGAAAGGACCATCATGTCCCCAAAGTAAGTCATCTGAGAGTTAAGAACAAAGGAGTAGGTCAGATGTTTGGAAACCAAAACAAAAGCCTAACACATGACCAACTGATGATAGGAGAGTGTTCCTTGAGATCATTCGGAGTCAAGGGTACAAACTCCTTGGTTGGAGAGCCTCAGTAGTGTCTAGGGTGACTAGTGCCGATGGGCACCAAAGGCAAGCTATAGGACTCAACTTTTTGCAAAAACACGGGGCAAATCAGAAAAAAGAAAAGAATTTAGGAGTCCAGGGATTGTTACATGTCTCCCAATTGCACTAGAGGCTCTGGGAATGGTTGGGAGAAGCTGACTTTGTCAGAGGAGAACACCGAGTAGGTATAGGCATCCCGGGGTTTTGGAGGTGAAATTGGTTGAGGAGGATCCAAGTGTGAGGGGTGTCGGTGCTTTACAGGGCCTTAAATAGGGAGGGGAGATACTACAGTGGCATCTGCAACCACCAACAGAGAGAGGTAGTGAGCCCTATTTGGGCATTTCGTCAATATAGCGAAATGCACAACGAGTTATAGCTCGTTCGATTTAGAGCAACAAAATAGACTCAATAGAGAAGAAAGCTCGCAAAAAGATGAAGACTTGAGAGAGATTGAGACTGGAGAAGGAAACCATCATCTGTGTTTGGTTTTGCAAAATAAATGGAGGAAGAGGACGATGGAACGGTCGTTGGATCGGGAAGACTGTTAGATCTCAGGTGATTGAATGCAGGTCGTTGGATGGCACGCATAAGAGAGAAAAGTGTGTAAATGTAACGTGTGACATACATTAAATCACATACTATAGCTTTAATGCATTACATTAATGAAATTGAGATTAAAACCTTAGTTACACTATATTCAAACTTATTTAATTCATTTAGAGGGTCAAATAAAGTCATAGTGACTTGAGATTTGAGCCATAGGCTACGTTTAAGGTCTAAAATATTCCTATAGATTCCAGTTTTGCATATGCTTTGGTCCCTAACCACTATATTGGCCATTAATGTATATATTAATGTATAAAAAGGGTGAGTTAGTATGGAACAACTTTTCTAATTAAATCTTTGGGTGAAAATTTAGGATAGACAATATATATTAATTTTAAGAGTATATCTCACTACAATATTCTCTTTTCATGTTTTATTGCCACATAGGAGGAGAGAGAAAGAAAGGCGGACCATTACTACTCATTACTAATTCAATATCACATTATTTTCATTCCTTGTTCTAAAAGGCCATAGAAAATTCTAGATCATTATATTTTAATCACTATCTCACTTAAGTGATCATTTTATATGTTAGGCTCTGATTAAAATACTTACTAAGGTAGTTGTGCACAAACCCATATGTTGGCATAAATATGAATCAAATTTATTCATAACCACTAAAATTCCACAATTTTAGCATTAAGGAGAAAAGGATAGGAAAGATAGGAAAAACTTAGGGAAAGGGCTAAACTGAGATTATACCCATGTTTTGGTTTGTTACACCTTCCTTTTGGTCTAAGGTTTTATTTCCCCATTTCATTCTTCAACAACAACACTACCTAATTTTTCCTTTTTTGGTCTAGTTTGCTTCATGTCATCATTATCTACCCGGTCAAAGTCTCTTTTTCAACTTCTCTTGTGTCATCATTACTAGAAAACATTTTCTATTCTCATTTCTTATTTAAACCATCATTCATTATTGTTTCCTTTTCTAAAAATCTCCTACCAACAATCTTGTATTATTGTTTTATACAACCAATATTTACCAAGCTCCTTTACAATACGCTTCTTAGAATCAAACATTCTGATTGTTTTCCCCTCTCCAATAAAAAATTTGTTGACCGGGTCCAAGGGGTTGGTGAGCCTATATATATATATATATATATATATATATATATATATATATATATATATATATATATAGAGAGAGAGAGAGAGAGAGAGAGAGAGAGAGTCAGGCTAGAATACACTCGAGTGTATCTGGAGCAGAATACACTCAAGTAGTTTTTCATGATGCAATATTTTTTTTGAAAATATAATATGTTGATCTTCTTAAACATCTCGTGAACAACTCATACACAAAATTTGAGCACATTTGGATATGTATAGCTCATATTATGAACACCGCAAAATTATGCATTTCAAATTAGTTTCGCACGTTGATTTTGTTGCCCTTGGATGAGTGACTTACACTCATCCAAATGGGCTCAAAATTTGTATGTAGCCTACTTATAGTATGGCGGTGAAGATCAACAGTTTACATTTTGCAAAAAATAGTCTTGATATGCAAACACACTTGAGTGTATTCGTGCGATCCGTACACTCGAGTGTATTCTAGCTTGACTCTCTCTCTCTCTCTCTCTCTCTCTCTCTCTCTATATATATATATATATATATATATATATATATATAACGGAAGTGGAAAAGGAAACAATCATAAAGGAAGCCGATAACTTGGACTAAAACGGAATTATAAGGAAAAAAGGAAACATAATGAATAAAAAACAAAGCAACAAGAAAAAAAGATAAATATAAAAGGGAAACAAAAGATCATGTGGTAGTTTATAAAGAATCAAAAAATGTCATTGTGCTAATTTTTTCCCCTTCCTCTCCATTGAAAATGTCACCCCTATCATCCCTCATGTGTGCATCAATTTCTACATGTAGTGGGGGTATTTTTCCTTTTCCACCTTAACTACTCAATCACATCATAATTGGAGTGTGTAGGGGGAGGGAAATAGAGGGGAGAGAGAGTATGAAGAGGGGGAGAAAGAATGCATGAGGAAAAAGTATATGAGAGATACTATATGTGTCACTCCATGATATTTTGCTTTTGTGGACCTTCTTATTCAGCACATCCATCTTCTGATGTATTTGTGGTGCTTCTTTTTCACTAGGCATCATGCTTCCAGTGCATTATTGGTGTATCTCTATTTAATGACATTGTGCTTCTAGTGCCACAATTGTGTATCACTTTCCAATGACATTGTGCTTCTTCCTATTCTTGTCATGACATGTATGTGGGCTTCCTATCTGTTCTTATTCCACTCTACACCAGTTCATGCAACATTGAAGGATATCAAATGCAACATTAACACCAAGCTTTTCATGTTCATGTCACATTATGTATGTTGGGATAGATTTTGATGTGCTTATTACAACCTCTTGTTCCGATAGGTATTAATGATGTTTCAGTTTATCATTCTCCCAACATTCTCATTAGATGGATGGTTGCTTCTTCACATTGGACTTCTTAGAAGTTCATCAATTTCCAATCTGTAGATTGTATGTCTACAAGGTTGATGGTTTTAACCATATTTTATTTCACCAAGCTACTTTAGTTATGTCTTCTTTGAGTTTCATCTATTGGCATGGCTATTCCATTGATCTACTTGGGTTTCTCCTTGATGGTGCTCTTCATTCCTATCAAGCCTTCAAAATTCATGTGATACATTTATGGAACCCGTATGATAGTCATCAATACCTCATTCAACTTGTGTTTGTCACATTATGCATGTCTATGGTCTTATATGCTAATTCTAGTTGATTACACTTCTCAGACAATTTGAAGATGCCTATACTGCTACATTGACATTGTGTCTCCACATTCATGCATTGTTATGCATGTGGGATGTATTGTTGCCACTCGCACAAGGCTCTCTAAGTAAGATGGTGTAATCATGTATATTTTGATCATCTGCTACATATTGATGGTGACGAGTTTTTGCTATGGCATTTGGATTTCATATATCAGGTGTTCTTCATTCCAGATGCACTTTGAAAGACATTGTTCAAAGCTCAAGTATTTCCTGTAAGTATAACATATTTCGAAAAGAGTATCATCAATTTTATTTGTTGGATAATCATGTAAAGGGAAGTGAAAAAATCTTGAATGGAGAGTTACTTTATTTTCTATTGACATGTCTCTAATTGAGTCTTGGAAGTCCAATTTGGCTATGTATTTCATACATAATCCAACTTGAGGGGAAGTATTAGAATTATTGTTATTTATTTTACTATGTCATTTGGGTCTAATTGTCTTGGCCCATTAGCAATAAGTTTGTTTCCCTTGTAC
Organism: Alisma plantago-aquatica; assembly: GCA_963693085.1. Taxonomy (NCBI): domain Eukaryota; kingdom Viridiplantae; phylum Streptophyta; class Magnoliopsida; order Alismatales; family Alismataceae; genus Alisma; species Alisma plantago-aquatica. The sequence continues at coordinate 784,602,948 of OY856411.1, read as the reverse complement.
TTGCCTCCTTTCCTATATATAGGAGATAAGTGTGCCTTCTATCAATAAGAAAGTATCCCATTAGTCTATCATCTTATTTTCTATATTTGTTGTTCAACATTTTTATGTAGTGATATTAAGTATCCCTAAAAATAACCAGATGGACAAATAACTATCTGGAATGATAATATTTTTGTACATTTGTGCCATATTTTGTGTACAAAATTGTAAATTCTTGTCTACTTTCTAAAATATTTTTGTAGTTTTAGTTTCTTAATGTTTGCAGGTGTAAAATGGGTGTACAATGGATTTTGTGTAATATTTTCATGTAGTGATACACATACACAGAAACATTCCCTAATCCAAACCCTATTAATAGTCTCTAGTGATCATATGTGGCATTCTTTTTACCATATATGCACCAATTTGTAAATTCATGTATACATTTTACTATAATTTGTGTACTTATTATCAAATTTGTGTACTTATAAAAAGAATGAAGCAGAAATAGATTAGAATCAAATTTCTATTTACCTTACAAAAGAAACTTTACGCATCCCTAGGGCCATCTCCATTCACCCACCCAGACTTCTAGATGAGAAAAGTAGGTGTCCAACAAAAAAATGAAGGAGTCTCTCCAACTATGTCATTCTAGGAGAGAGAAATATGCCCCTAATATTTGGGCGTCAATGCCTATGAATGTTGTATTTTTTACATAAAAGAGGAGGGAATTAGGAAAATAAGGAGAGAGTAGAAAAAAGAGGAGGGAGTAGAACAATAGAAGATGGAAATAGAAATAAAAATGAGGGAAGTAGATAAAAAGGAGAGAAGTAAACATTCATCCAATAATAAAAAAGCTTTGGTATAGTATAAAAAGGATGAAAGAAGTAGAAAAAGAGAGGAAACGAGTAGACAAGAAAGATCGAAGAATTAAATATTAGTATAATACTAAAATTATTGGTACACTATGAAAAAAGGAGGGAAGTAGAAAAAGAAAGTAGGTAGTGGGTCTGTTTTGAACAGAGATACAAATCTCGATGAGTGTGCATACGATCTAGGATAGGAGCAGGTGTGTCTAGAAGGACTCCTTACAATTGTGGGTAATTTATGTAAAGGTACATAGAGACGTAAAAGGTGTTATGAAGACATCATTGAGTTAGTTTGGCTAATTGTGCTTACTTGGCTCCTATTGTGCTTAGAAACCAGTAAACGAGGCACATTAGTTTCTCGTCTTCCTAGTTAGATACAAGATTTTCCCCCTTGTGAGACTTTCTCCCAAAGCAACCAAGCAACTTGTATACTTTCAGACCACCTAATCGCTACACACCCATGACACAGGGCAAACTCCAAGCTGTAATGGTCCCTCTACCAACTAGGCATATCAACCCCATGCTCAAGCTATCAAAGATCCTCCATTCAAGGGGTTCCACATAACCTTCGTCCTCACCAAGTAAACATCCCACTGCCTTATCCGTGCAGGTAGAGATGACCTCCTATAGCACAGAACCAAGTTCTCCATCCATTTAAGAAACCTCCTTTGCATGCTCCATGTCCAGAAGAACACCGGCCTAACCTGTTGTATGCATCATTTTCGGGTTCAGTATCTTTAATGCACATATTTATTTGCATATAGGAGCCACCTTATTAACAGCTATCTATATTTCCATGAATGAAGTTTGCATAAGGGCTTACATGCAGCGACCACCCATTCTTGTGCATCATCCACTTCTGCGAGAGGAGAACAAATGAAGCTGGCCGTTATTGGTGTAGCTTCCTATTGACCATTGTTGGATTGTGGTTGTTGGCCTAGTGCAGTCACAGGTGTAGAAGTAGGTACACCTCATGTTTTCATGTGTAAAATAGATAAAGGGAATCATATTTGTTAAAGTACAGGGTATAGTATAACCTTCTTGTGGACTAGGTATAAAATATTTATTAATTATATGTAATGTAACAAGTGATATTCGGGCCTGAAAAGTACAAAAACATTAATGGATAATGCTCATAAGTACTCAAATAATTATAACACCAATATATATGTAGAAAATCTCATAATGTGTGAGGTAAAACTCATGAGACTAAAAACCTCATAATGTGTGAGGTAAACTCACATCATTTAAATCCACTAATCATAAAGATAACATGGTTCATCTCAAGTTTTGACCCTAAACTTGAGGGTTACAGTTTAATAGGAAGAGGTATAGATATTGTCAATTTATACATCATCACACTTAAAGGCATCATGAAAAAACACTTCCTTGTGGAAAATACTATGGGTGCAACAAGAATGGTGTCCAGTTGAGAAAGCATCATAGAGAACCAAAGAAGAAAGACTCCTTCCTTTCTTTCCTTTGTTCTTTCCTTTCTTATTACTTTTACCTTTCTTCCCAACATCAGTGGAAACATCCAAATAGCAAATTGATTCCTTCTAATCTCTCCCATCTATGCAAAGATAGTGGCCACTTTTCTATCTTGCCTGAGTGATAGTCTTGAGTGAACATGGTATTGAACCCCTTAATTGGTTGATATTATGTTTCCCTAATGGGTCCCGCCCTAGTGAGCTGGAGATCGGTCGTGGGCCCAACAACCATCCCCTCTTTCCCATCAAAAAGACTATCCTCATGACTCTTAGTTGGAGTCCAACCTAGCAAGTAACTCAGCAACAACAAGCTTCTTATTATGAACTATCTTTGTCAACATGTCAAAAAGATTATTGTTGTGTGGTCCTTCTTTCTCTTTAAACTTTACTAATTACTTCACACAGCTAAAGGAATCTCAAATCAACATAGTTTTGTCATAGAGTGATAAGAAGAACTCTTATCATGTCCATGGCACTCTTATTGTAATAGAAAATATCATACTCATCCTATGTAAAACCTAGTTCTTGCAAGAAACTTTTTAGCCAAATCATCCCATTCCCTACCTCACAAGTTACTATATACTCTACCTCAGTAGTAGATAAGGCAACACACTTTTACATATTAGACTGTGAAATAATGGCTCTCCATGCAAAAGTGTACAGAAAATGTTAGTTATATTCCTATATTCAAGATCACCTACTAAATCTTCATCCATTATACCTATCAAAACTGATGATGTGGTGTCAAAACATAAATAAGTAATTGATATACCTCTCTAATATATGAGAATCTATTTCACTATATTCTAATGTTCCTTTCCAAGGTTAATAAAAAGTATGCTAGTCACACCAATTACATGTACAATATTAGATCGAGTGCACACCATAGCATACAACAAACTTTCTATTATAGAAGAGTAGGGTATGAGAGACTTCCTCTTGTAGAATAATAGAGTATGTGAGCCATTTCTTGCACTTCCTACTTAACATAAGGAGATTGTTTTTTACTTAGTCTAAAGTGATTGGCCAAAGGGGTATCAATTGGCTTCACTCCCTTTGTGTTGAACCTATCAAGTATTCACTTAACATATTTCTCCTATGACAACTAAAGTTTTTTTTGGTTTCTTGTCACGCCCGATGTCCACCCTAAGAATCTATTTTACTGGTCCCAAGTCTATCATATCAAAAGACTTAAACAAGTCTATTCTTCAGTTTGGCAATCATTTGGGCGTCTTTGCTAACAATCAACATGTCATCAGTACAAAGCAAGAGAATGATGAAATTGTTGTCTAAAAAATCACTTGAAGTAAACACAATGATTTCCCTCTATCATTTGGTAACATTATTTCACATAAATGAACCAAACTTTGGCTACCACTATTTGGGTGCTTATTTCATCCTGTAAAGACTTTTCTTCAACCTGCAAACCATGTGGTTTTTGCCTCACTACACATCCTTCAGGTTACTACATGTAGATATCTTCCTCTAACTCACCATGGTAGAGGGTTTTTTTCAAATCAAACTATTCAATATCAAGGTCTAAGCTAATCTTCAAGCCCAAAATAGTGCAGGTAGAAGTCATTTTTACCACTAGAGAAAATATCTCTTCAAAGTCAATTCCCTACTTTTGCCCAAAGATTTTAACTATTATATATTTTTATATGACAATGTCATCATTTCCATGTTTCTTTACCTTGAAGACCCACTTGTTATTTAAGGATTTCTTCCTTTAGGAAGCTTGCACAATTCATATGTAGCATTTTTCTATAATGAGATCATCTCATCTTACATTTCCTATAACGAAGTTTATTTCTTTTTTGAGACTTTTCTTCCTTGTAGCTTTTCGGCTCCCATTCTTATGCGATGAATGAAAATTCTGAATTATAATATCTACTAGATGCCCTTTTCTCTATGGTAAACCTCCTAAACCATGGCTCTATTGGATTTTCCTATTAAGGTTGCCCCCCCTAAATAGGAGCCTTTTGGTCATGGACGTAATCTGCATTTGCATCATCTTCAGCCATATCATTATGAGGAATCTCATCATCCTCAACCTGCTCTACATCAAAATTCTACTAGACTGAAGAAGGAACTGGTGAATCAATCACAATATCATTAGCAACATGCTCAGGTTCCATCTTTATTGTATCAAAATACACCTGGTCTTCATAGAAGATCACATCTATACATCTAATCATTTTCTTCTTTTCTAGGTGCCATAACTTGTAGCCAAACTATTCATCACCATTTCTATGAAAAACATAAGGAGTAGACCTCTCACAAGTGTTTGCCTCTACTCCTTATGTAACAACCTCACTTTTCAGCAACCTCCAATTTCTAGATTATCTTTGTTTACACATTGTCTTTAAGTATTCCAAAAGTCTGACCTAATTATCTTTATTTTATGCCTCAAACATGTATTGCAAGACATGATTAGATAATTACTCTTTTAATTATCCAAATCACAATTTAATTTAAAAACTTTGGAAACTTGTGTATTATTTAATATTCTGATTATCTAACAATTTCAAAAGCTAATATCTTTTATTTGTGCACAAAATCTCTCGTTTCTTAAATGTGTACTACAAGGACCTATTTGCAAACCAAATCATCTCATGGGCCTGACCTGGCTCATGGGTTGCACCCATGCCTCAAAGATAACTTTATTATTATATGAATAATGAAGATAGGGAATTTATTTTTTAATCCAAGCATTATATTTATATAATTCAAATTCACAAAATTTGAGGATATAATATTTACCCCTCCTTGATAGGAATTTTTCCCCCAAAATTCAAGCCGATTTAGATTACGGTGAATGATAATGCTTATTAGTTTTAGACCTAATGGTTAACAACCTTCCTTGGATATGTTTATCTAGATTATTTTTAACAACTTCTACCAATATGCAAAAATCTCACATTACTAAGGTTTGTTTCCAAATTCAATTTTAGGGTATAACCATGACCTCATTCATTACATCATTTTATCACTCAATGATTACTTTATGATTAAAATTCCACTTTGGGATTACATTTTCATTTAATTTCAATTTCACTTGGTGACTACCTTTTCACCAAGGTTTCTCAATCATCATTTATGAGGGGTGGGGTAACACCTCTAACCCTAGACTATGCCATTAAATTTCAACTTAGGTATTCATCTTCATGTATCTCTTTTTTTAAATCACAACATGTGTCTATCTAATATCTAACACTCATAAAAAAGATGAAATGAATATTTGGTTGCAGTCCAAATACAAAGATCATCCCATTCCAGGAGTAGAGATGGTGTACCCACACATTATCTTTTAATTTCTAAATTTTGTTTGAGTCACTTTCAATAATGACTCGATATCATGAATGCATTTTAGTTCCACAATTTTTTTTCTATTTGATGCATTCACATGGAAAGTGGTTTTCCTCATAATTTTTTAGTCTATGCACAACTCCTTTTAAGATTCTTATTAAACCATCATCACCTGACTTCTTGTATTCATTTCATCTACATCTCATATCTCATTATCCTCATTAGTCATTCCTTTAAGATCTCTAGGGGCATAGTACCCTTGAAGTGATCTCCTCTTGACCCCCAAGGGCCTTATGCACCTATGGAGTGCCTTTCTCACTGTCTCCTTGGGCCTCATGAACTCATGAAGGTGGCCAATCTCTTGACCCCATGGGCCTTGGGTACACATGGATGGCTATCTCCTGATATCATGGTCTTATGTACTCAGTACATGATCATCTCCCAACCTTATAATTCTTATGTACCTTTAATCATCCTACTTGATCTTAAGATAGACTTTGTCTCTACCCTTCCCAAGGTCTACATTGAGATGTCATAACTTTATTTTATGTCATCACACATTTTGCATGAGGTTTCTCTGATAACATACCCAGCACATTAACCTTTATAATTCTTCCACCCATATTTCCTTCATCTCTTAGGACACACATAATTTACTTTACATCCCTTCATTGGGCTCATGGTGACCTTCCTCTACGGGCTTGGTCCCACACTATCGGCCACTCCCATAGTGACTTTTCCACATTTCCTTTAGAGATGGCATCCCCGGGTCCAAATAATTATACTCAACATATGTTCTTTCTTCATGTACTTAATCTTTCAATCCTTAAGTGATATTTAAGGTTACCTCAACTCTTAAATTGATTTATGAATTCACCCTTCTAGGGGAAGTGCTATCCCATAACAAGATAAAAGTAACATTTAATAGTAACAAATGATAATAGAGACATACTTGAACCAAGATTTATATTACCAAAGGGAACATGTCTGTTAGGCATATTTTCCATTATATCATCCATGAATTTACTACCTAAGGATTATATCATTAATTCATTATACAATGTGATCTACTACCCAAGAGTTGGATCACTATCAAGTACTTTACTACCAACAATTTAGATACAAAGTAACCAATATGTCATGTTTCATGTATTCACGACTATACATATAGGAATCCAGCCAGATATCATACATGAACCATTTATCTCATCATGCATCATATGCCAAGAATTTTATACCCTCATAATACAATCCATTCTATATAGTAGGCCAATAAGAGGTAAAATGTACCTTGAAGAAGACAATTTCATTACCACATATTCCTCATGTCAACTACAACTGCATTCTTAGACATTATCTTAGTTCACTTTCTCATATTAGGTTGCAATCTTTATTAGAGTTTCATCTCAAGGATAGCTAATTACTTCGCATTATCATATCTCATGCATATAGCCAATCAATTATAGACATGGGATTTTTAACCCTTTTCGAAGTCTTCCATCATATCATACCCCTAGATCACATTTCAAGGTGATAACAGTTTCTTACATATATTATGTAATGGTTGTGCTAAAAAAACTCACGTCAGTGGCTTGTCAAATGTATATCAAAAGTCCAATTGAGGTTCCCCGAACCAATTACCTAAGGAAGGTGTCGTGCTCAAACTCTATGAGCTCACTCAACTCTAGTATTATATGCACTAGCTCTATCTTCCATCCTAAGTCTGGGGTCCTCAGGTCTACTTCATTAGTATCAATCATCAATTTCACAAGGTCCATCCACTCAGGCAAAAACCAAAACCAAACATAATATGGCATTCTCTTCACGGAGCTCTATTCATAAGATATTCTTACCCAACATCCTCTTTATCAATAACCACTAGATTCCTAAACAAGGAACTACCAAATCAAGCACAAGGCTTCACAACATACTATCATTCCTTACCTCTTTAGGATCTTGAGGCTCTCTCTCTCTCCCCCTCACCTGGATGGTAAGTACTCATATCACACATACATATATGTAGGTAGCCTCTTTATCTATATAGAAATTTTTGGTCTTTTCAAGGACATCTTGTTGGGTTATAGGGGAGACAGAGAAGGCAGCAGAAACACAAATTTTCTTCTCCCAAACCCAGAATAAAGGAATCGCGTCAACGTCTATACAATAGGAAGGATGGTTTATAGAGGTGTACCTTGTCCCGAGGCTTGCTCGGCGACGATACCTCACAGATTGCGCAGTCTTCACCTCCGGTCTTGGATGGTGTCTGTGCAGCTCCTGGTTTCACCGGGACTGTCGGGATTGACAGTTGTCCTCCGAGCGGCAGAAGTCTCCCGCATCTGAAGTAGTCCACACAGACCACCTGGAACTCCGATCTCCTTGTCCCACAAGGAATCAGAAGGAGTCGCACCCTCCTGTCAGCGTACTAGTCACCGATACACTCTCCTGCCACCAGTCACTTTCTGTAGTTGTCTTTCCCTTGATGTGCCTCCCTTATCGGGTAGCACTTGCTCGAGCTCTCTCTCGGTTACCAAAACCAGAGAGAACGACAACTTTACAGAGCAACTGGTGCACATAGTTGTTGTCCTGAGAAGCCCCCATTACCCCTATATATATAGGAGGGTCATGGGATAGGGTTCTCTATCCCAGACAATGAGGGATTAATGCAGGAGTAGAAGGGTTCAAAAATTTTCCACAAAACAACCAACTGCACCACCTGAACTGATCGTTTCAAGCATGAAACGGTCAGTTTGGGAGTTGAGCCGATCGGTTCACACTTCAACTGATCGGTTGGGGTACCTGAGCCGATTGGTTCACTTCTGAGCCGATCGGTTCATGGTCCTGATCCAACTCAAATTGACTTTTAAATTTGTTTCTGATTAATCAAATATTAATCCTTGTCCAAATCAAATTTGTACAAGTGAAACAAATTGTATTTGCAAAATAGTCTTCTGACTTTCCAAACGATCTCAGTTAGACCAGTTGAGTTGATTGGTTCAACCCTTGAACCAGTCATCTCAGCCTGTCTTGAGCTGATCGGTTCATCACATGAGCCGATTGGTTCACCAACCTGAGCCAATCGGTTCAACTCTTGAGCCGATCGGTTGGGGCAGAAGACTTGTGCAAATCAGTCAATTGCAGTTTCAATCAATCTGATAATCTAATCAATCGATCCAACACCTTGAATACCATGATTTTGAGCTATCAATTGATTGAGTGTTTAATTGAACTACTAAACTCCTTTAGTAATCAATCTAAACATCATTTGTGGATAAACTCCTCTTCCAGGTTAAATCCTATGTGTGTGACCCTACAGGTCCATTTCACGTTGGCAGTGAAAGTCCATAATGCTTATGACTTCACAAGCAAAGAGAGGTGTCTAGTCACACATCAGTGCTACCCAAGTGAAATAGAAAGTTGGAGAACAACTTTCAATCCTACAATCTGTGAATGGTGTTACAAAGAATGTATAATTCCTTTTTCACTGATATCTCGAATGAACTCAAGGCATGGAACAGTCATCCTATCAACGTTCATTCACTTTCTTGATATCAGAGTAGATTGGAGGAGATATGTATGACATCAATATCGCATATTGATTCACACATGCGTGCGCATGCCTATCTCAATCCTACTCATTAAGTGGCCATGGATATCAAACTCCCTCAGGAGGGACAAATCCCATATCTATCACTCACCCCTCAAAAGCCCCATGTGTCAAAGCCACCCAATCATCACCTTTATAACAACCCATGTTTCAGGACTGCGTTTTATGATGTCAAAGTGTAGCCAACGATATGTGTTGAGTGTAGTGATTTCAGGTCAAAGAATCACACTCACCACCATCACTATGAGAACTGACTTTGACTACCATGTCATGGTTCCATGTGTCAAACTCACGGTGGGTCTGTCCGGTAAACTTGTTCTCTAACAAGTACCTATGTGTTTGGTTTGATATCTCCATATCATGACTAATGAAATTCTTTCATCAACCAACACCACAATCTAGTCTTGTGTGTCATTGTTGTCTATCTACCTTCCATAATGACATATGACTAGGGACATAATAAGATTGTACAAACTCTTAGCATCAGTATGATCTCATCGTTCAGGTCCTTAACCTGAAAGCATACGTCATTGAGTACTGTCATTCTCTAGACATTCAATTTGTTCTATCATTATCTCATATGACTGAACCAGAAAGAATTGGAAGCTTGCCTTTGATGTTTATCAAATCAATATTAATGTATCCCACCAATCATCCCATGATTGGCTCTCAGGGCATACATACCAACAGACTCCCACTTGCACTGTGAGCCAATCACCCTTGAATCATATTCTTAGTGATCTTCAAACATGTCACACATGTTACTGTGCTCTAGTGCTAATATAGTGAGTTATGGCAACACCTTGCCAAAGTCGGTATTAACTGCATGTCTCTCATCTCTTCGATGTACGTCACACGCATGAGATGGAGTTATCGTAATATACGATCTAGTATTCCTTTTCTAACCTTTAGCCACATTGCATGACCAAGTACTCCTTACTTGTCATCAATGACTGGAATAACTGTATGTTCATCTCTATGAACTCCCAGATCCATATAGTATCCACTGCTGTTCTCTAACACACGGATACTCGTAATTTCCTTTTAAAACGGCTTTAATGGAACGTTTCCATTTACAAACGTTCACTTTTATATATATATTGAGATTATTTTTCTGTCCTTTTTGGAAGTTTGTATCAGTGTAACTCTTTACAGTGAACCCTTCCTTATTTCCATAGAACTAGTACTTCTCAAGTACTTATCAAGTTCTTATGGTATTCCAGTAACCCTTACCGGAACTAGACAGTCATCCACTCGTCATGTCCCACATACGAGTTATCAAGATGAGCATATCATATTGTCATGTCCTACATACAAGATGATAAATGTGTTTTGTTCTTTCTATGTCCATACATGTAATATAATGGGATGATTACATACATGATAGATCCATATCTATTCTTAGTGTTCCCATTCTTCATAATAATTGGACACTTGGCCTTGGGATACTAGCTCCATGTAACATGGACAAGTTCTCTACCACTGAATCTGTACATACTAAACCCTTCAGTATAGATTGCCAATGTATGCTCTCTCTTTTTAGGTCAAGAGGTTTTCGAGAACTATCTCTATAGATCTCTATTCCTATCACATAGGAAACATCTCTATCTTCCTTAAAGATAATTTCCACTTTGGATTTCCATTCTAGAACATTTCCATTTCACATCAACATGCGGAATGTGAATACACTCCCACTAAATCACATATCCCTTCTTTATCTTTGACATATTAGTCAAACCCTTTAACTATATTATCAAAGTAAAGATCATAGTTCTGAGTTGCTTGTACTCAATCATTCACATTGATTAGTCCATTGTAACTTATAGACTTTATTTGCATTAATGGATTCAAAAACCTTATAGGTTGTGTCACGTACACATCCTTTGCTTTATTCCTCATAGGAATGCGGTTTTAGTATCCGTATGCCAAATGTTTTAGTCATTAAGTTGCAATCAACAAGCATCATCCTTCTCAAAATGTCATCCATGTGTCTTAACATTTAAGACCCATTTGCACTTATGGATTTTATCCCAATGGGCGCTACCATCAAGGTCATACCTTATGGCTCACATGGAAGTCATTTTAGGATGTAATGGTTATAAACCATAACTCAAAATCCGGTTCCTCATATTCATCTAGATAGTTGACTCATCACATGACCAACTCATCACATAGATAATCGAGGTGTCTCTGTCAAGGATATAAGAACTCACAACTCCTTGTGATTCTTAATGTCCTTTATTAGTGTGGGGTATTTTTTATTTAAGAAGAATTTAGTTATTTGATAATCATCCTCTAACTCCTTAGAGTATGACTCCTTGTTGATTTAGACATCACCATGCCTTAATCATGAGTTTATTATGATACACTATCATAATCACTCATAAGGTTCTCAAACATTTAGTTCAAGTATTTCATTCATTGATCTCATCAAGAATTAACACTTTACCAAATTCATACTTCATCTATGATATTCTTGAACACTTCACGATATTCATATTGGTATTTCTCTAAACACCATTTGAAGTACTGGCATTAACTCCAATAGGTATGTAAATACATCACATGTATTATACCTAATAGGATAATCATTCTCCCCCTACCACTAGTGAAGATTGATTAATCATGTCTAAGATATTCATGTCTCTTACTGGTTCTCTAACCAAAAGAGTCTAGCTTATCCATCATATGGAAACTATAAATGAATTTCTCATGTTTTATGTTAATTTGATTGTTTGAGTTATCAATAACTTTTAGGTATCATTTTATCTTATGCATACCAAGTACCACAAGATAAACAAGGCATTGCCACAAAGATTGAAACATCAACTTTATTAATTGCCATTATTGTCATACAATATGAAAAATTAAAGTGTTTCTATCCATTGGAAAATATGAAATAGCAATTCATAACTCTATTACATGCCTTCAAGGCTGAAAATAAACTAAAGTACTCCTATCTATGGTGGCAACACTTGCCCCCATTTATTGAGTGCTTTACATTTTATATCTTGATATCATATACCTAAAAAATGTTACAAGTTTATTTCATGACACCTTCAGATGGATACGTCTGTCGCCTCCTTCTTTAGTTCTTCCAGATAGAATGGAAAATTCCTTTTCCAATGTCCTAGCTTTTGACAATGGTGGCAATTGCCTCTCTTGGTCACGCCTCCCTTGGCCTTGAGAGTTGAAGATGACTTGGGCTACTGGCTAGCATCAGAACCTTTTTTAGCTTTGCCCTTTCACTTGTGCTTGGACTTGCCTTTCTTGTCGTTGATCACCATCACAGACTTAGGCATGTCCTTCTTCATTTGTGTCTTGACTGTCCTCAACATGCCCAACAACTCTGTCAATAGCTTGTTAAAGTTGTTCATGTTGTAGTTCATCACAAACTGACTGTAGGATTCTGGCAACGATTGTAGTATCACGTCAGTAGCCAACTCTTGGCTCAGGGAAAATCCCAGTCTTGTCAGGTTCTCCACATACCCAATCATCTTGAGCGTGTGAGGACCAACTAGATCTCCTTCTGTCATGACACACTTGAACAATGCCCTAGAGACATCATATCTCTCTTTCCATGCTTGATCTTCATACATGTTCTTGAGATGCTGAATCATCTCAATGACACCCATGTTCTCATGTTGTCTCTGCAACTTGTGGTTCATGGAGCACAACATCAAGCACTTTGCATCAATGGAATCATCAGAATGCTTCTTATAAGCATCCCTTTCTGCCTTTGGTGCAGTAGGAGTAGGTTCCTCTGGAACTGGAGTATCCAGGACATAGAGCTTTCGCTCTTGAGTGAGAACAATTCTCAATGTCCTAAACCAGTCATGGAAGTTATCCCCATTCAACTTGTCCTTGTCAAGGACCGGTCGCAACGAAAAGTGATTGTTCTACAAAAGGAAATATATGTAATTTAGTCCAAAACTCAATTTTGACTTATTTGATTGATTTGAAAAGTTGATGATATAATTAGGACTTTAATTAATTATCGCTCCCACTATTTTTGTTCAAATTGATAGCCCTCACCATCAATTCGGAAGATTGCAGCGTACAATCTTCTAGTGGGTCAAGATCCTAAAATCCTCTAAGTCATGGACCAGCTAGGGCTGTCACCCACAACTTAGATCTTCCAGGTAGGCAACTTTTGCCAATTCCATCATATGCAACTCTTGAAAGATGTCATATGCAACTCCTTGCCATGATCACCTCCATGCCTCAAGGTGCTAGATCCTATCTAGGTCACCTTGTTAAGTCCGACCCAAAGGCAACATGATGAATATGCACCCTGCTAGGACAGACCCACATATCCATCCTTCATGCTTCCAAGAGATAGACGGTGTACCACGCTAGGGCGTGCCCACACTTGTTCGATCAAGATTTTCACATGTGTCACATTTGGAAGGCATCTAAAACTTTAATATTTAATGAGAGATTTGGTTTTATAGGTACATATACATATCCAATCACCACAATATATAGTATGTATCATATACATGCTATATCCCACAGAAAACATGTGAAATGATAAAAGTGATGATTATGGCCATCCTAGTATGATTCCTCGAGCCAAGAGGAATCACGGTCATCTAGGTCTACATCACATGGAACATGTCCATGATGAAGTGCTATAGCCGTCTGAGTTGATCAACTCATCACATGAATTATCTGCTTACTTGGGCCGGTCGTCTGGGTGCCACCAGCCGATCAGTTGGCTCCTCCAACCGATCGGTTCGCCTAGTCATCGTACATCTCCTCATGGCCGCCACCCGATCATGTCGCTCCTCGAACCAGTCGTCTGGATCGCCAACCGATCAGTTCACGCCTTGAACCGATCTTCTCAGTCGTCGTCAGATGTCCTATGTTCTTTGACATAACAGGAAATAAAATCTATCCTATTTACATTTGAATTGGTAAACCCTGAGTTACATTCAGGGGGAGCAAATGTAGGAAAGAAATCTCGAGTTATCTCAAGTTACATCAGGAATAAGGAGGTAGGGAATTGGTGTGCAGACCGAGATGCAAGCAACCACATACAACCAAGCACACAAACATAGGGTTTATAGGCCATAACCACACTATACATCTACCATAAAACTCATTTAAGGGTGACGCGTATCGAGTGCATTCATATTACATATCATATATGTATATTGGGATTTATGGATTTAGGATTGGACATGCACAAAGCCAACTGTATTCACATTGTATGCAATAAATAAAGGCGACAAACCAAAATCGATCATATCGATAATCCTAAAGTATAGAGTAGTTGACATGGCTCTAATACCACTGTTGGGTTATAGGAGAGACAGAGAAGGCAGCAGAAACAAAAAATTTCTTCTCCCAAACCCAAAATAAAGGAATCGCGTCAACGTCTATACTATAGGAAGGATAGTTTGTAGAGGCGTACCTTGTCCCGAGGCTTGCTCGGCGATGATACCTCGCGGCTTGCACAGTCTTCACCTCTGGTCTTGGATGGTGTATGTGTAGCTCCTGGTCTCACCGGGACTGTCGGGGTTGACAGTTGTCCTCCGAGTGGCAGAAGTCTCTCACCTCTAAAGTAGTCTACACGGACCACCTGGAACTCCGATCTCCTTGTCCCACAAGGAATCGAAAGGAGTCACACCCTCCTATTAGTGTACTAGTCACCGACACACTCTCCTGCCACCAGTCACTTTCTGTAGTTGTCTTTCCCTTACTGTGCCTCCCTTATCGGGTAGCACTTGCTCGGGCTTTCTCTCGGTTACCAAAACTAGAGAGAACGACAACTTTATAGAGCAATTGGTGCACTGAGTTGTTGTCCTGAGAAGCCCCCACTACCCCTATATATAGGAGGGTCATGGGATAGTGTTCTCTATCCCGAGCAATGTGGGATTAATGCAGGAGTAGAAGGGTTCAAAAAATTTCCACAAAACAACCAACTGCGCCACCTGAACCAATCATTTCAAACATGAAACGGTCAGTTGGGGAGTTGAGCCAATCGGTTAACACCTCAACCGATCAGTTGGGGTACCTGAGCCGATCGGTTCACTTATGAGCCGATTGGTTCGTGGTCCTGATCTAACTCAATTTGACTTTCAAATTTGTTTCCGATTAATCAAATATTAATCCTTGTCCAAATTGAATTTGCGCAAGTGAAACAAATTGTATTTGCAAAATAGTCTTCTGACTTTCCAAACGATCTCGGTTAGACCAGTTGAGCCGATCGGTTCAACCCTTGAACCAGTCATCTCAGCCTGTCTTGAGTCGATCGGTTCATCACATGAGCTGATCGGTTCACCAACCTGAGCCAATCGGTTCAACTCTTGAGCCGATCGGTTGGGGCAGAAGACTTGTACAAATCAGTCAATTGCAGTTTCAATCAATCGATCCAACACCTTGAATACCATGATTTTGAGCTATCAATTGATTGAGTGTTTAATTGAATTACTAAACTCCTTTAGTAATCAATCTAAACATCATTTGTGGATAAACTCCTCTTCCAGGTTAAATCCTATGTGTGTGACACTGCATGTCCATTTCACGTTGGTAGTGAAAGTCCATAACGCTTATGACTTCAAAAGCAAAGAGCGGTGCCTAGTCGCACATCAGTGTTACCCAAGTGAAATAGAAAGTTGGAGAACAACTTTCAATCCTACAATTTGTGAATGGTGTTACAATGAATGTATAATTCCTTTGTCACTGATATCTCGAATGAACTCAAGGCATGGAACAATCATCCTATCAACGTTCATTCACTTTCTTGATCTCAGAGTAGATTGGAGGAGATATGTATGACATCAATGCCGCATACTTATTCACACATTCATGCACATGCCTATCTCAATCCTACTCATCAAGTGGCCATGGATATCAAACTCCCTCAGGAGGGACAAATCCCATATCTGTCACTCACCCTTCAAAAGCCCCATGTGTCAAAGCCACCCAATCATCACCTTTATAACAACCCATGTTTCAGGACTGCGTTTGATGATGTCAAAGTGTACCCAACGACATGTGTTGAGTGTAGTGATTTCAGGTCAAAGAATCACACTCACCACCATCACTGTGAGAACTGATTGTGACTACCATGTCATGGTTCCATGTGTCAAACTCACGGTGGGTCTGTCTGGTAAACTTGTTCTCTGACAAGTACATATGTGTTTGGTTTGATATCTCCATATCATGACTAATGAGATTCTGTCATCAACCAACACCACAATCTAGTCTTGTGTGTCATTGTTGTCTATCTACCTTCCACAATGACATCTGACTAGGGACATAATAAGAATGCACAAACTCTTAGCATCCTTATGATCTCATCATTCAGGTCCTTAACCTGAAAGCAAACGTCATTGAGTATTGTCATTCTCTAGACATTCAATCTGCTTTATCATTATCTCATATGACTGAACCAGAATGAATTGGAAGCTTGCCTTTGATGTTTATCAAATCAATCTTAATGTATCCCACCAATCATCCCATTATTGGCTCTCAGGGCATACATACCAACACATCTAGGGTACAACAAGACTCTAGGAATGAGGCATGAATCAACTCAACTCATTCACTCAGGGGTAGTCCAGTTTAGGACATATCACAACAAACATTTCTCAGAATTTTTCATATCTTGGAGTTTAGGTTCGTGAATCCCTATGGGTCCCACTCTCTCATGGAGTTAACCATATACTAGGGTCCCCCTTTGTAGAAGAAATTGAGGCTCTTGTTGATTCACATTTTATCTTCTCTTAGTTTATCTTATATTGGAGGAGCGCACACACTTGTATCATCAAAACTTATGTCAAAACATCAAAACTAAAGTCAAAACCTCAAATCCAACTGAGGTCATTATGACCCATAAATCTCATCATATAAAACTTAGATCATATCACACAAACTTGTACCACGTATTCTAGTAAGACTTTAGGTAATTGGTCTATGTCCAATTCCTCTTCTAGCATGTTGTCACCCACTTTTATTTATGTGCATGACTACCTTCTAATTGTACATGTGTGGAGACATACTTCCTGTTAGGGTGCCTTGTAGAAGGAGTTACATTTTCTAGATACAACATGACCTCACAAGTTAGGGTTTTATCTTCCTTGTAGATCTTTTCCTCATTCTTGAGTTGACTCACTCCCGGACAAGATACCAACCCTAAAAATCACACTAGGGTTTCCATATTTTCCTTGTTATGTAACCACTGATTACTTATGTTTCACATATATATTCAAATCCTTCACATCTATCATGGATGACTTACTCCACGTACTTGCGTGCATGGATGAACTAGGACATCCAAATTCATTGTATTTTCTCTTTCCTCTTTCAATTGCTTAGGGTTTATATGGGTAGGGTTGTAACTTTTATCATAATTCTCTCATAACCCAAGATTAAGGTTAGGGTTAAGGTTATGGACTACACCATGCATCTTAAGGGTTTTGATATCCCTTTACCTACTTAGGGGTTTCCCTAAACTAACCCTTTCTTCATCTAAGCTTTACCCTTAAAGAGAATAAGATATGAAACCAATTTCCTTTACTTTATCACTATTCCCACATTACATGTACATTAATCGGTAGAGGATGTGTGAAATACTGAATTTTGTCTTAATTTCGAGGATGAAATTTCTTTTAAGGTGTGTAGGATGTGATGGAGTGAACTTTTGATGTTCTTAAATACCCAACTTGAATCATGATCCAGAGATTGGAATTATAAACATGTGTTAATATGTAATGTGACAGTGATGATGATGTATATATATTTGATGTTAACATTATAATTAATGACCCTAATTCTGCACCACCTTGGATTAAGTTGTTGATTGGTCAATTAATGATAACTTGGCACCAAATGGAAGAGAATTTAGCTTGTGTTATTATAAATATATAATTAAAATTTCATAGAGTTTGAATGATCCTAGACTTTGTTATCGAGGTTTGAATATAGTGAGACCGTTGATTTATTAATGTACAAGAGTATAAAATCATTAGCCTAAGTTTTTAGTATATACCCATGTCATGCAACCTTTGCGAAGAGGGAGCCACGGATCGGTCAACTAATGCAGCGTTCCTAGCCCCTAGATATCATCTGACGGTAGTGAAATAATCTGGTACATACCTCCAACTGAACCAGCAACGTGGGAGGTCCTTCCGGTACCCATGTTACCATGATCCACGATCGTGGTATAGGACATGAAACGGATGCACCCAACATCTACCTAATGAAATAGTGATTCAACGAAACCAGTAGACTGACAACTCGTAGGAGGCGACATAGACCTTTTCACTTCACCGCACAGAAGCAAGGGAAGAGATGGAACAGAAGAAGAGCGAGAGTAGAGAACCCAAGTGGCTCGCCGGAGACCTTTCCTGAGCGGAGACGCCCTGAGCGAACCATGGCCGGCGGCAAGCCCGCAAAGATGGAGATCAGGAGGCGTCGAGCTTCCTTGCAGCATTCGAAGCGGGCGAGGAGGAGGCGATCGAACAGGGTGAGGCCCTTATCTATTGATCTAGGGTGCAACGGTGGCCATGAAACCGAGTCACCACCGCAACATCAGTCGTGAGCGGCAAGCCCCACTGCAGCAAGGAGATCTTTTGCTCGCTAGAGTTTCGTTGGGTGCATACTGCTGATGAATGAAGGTAGAGGAGAACAGAGGATGAGACACTTCGAGGAATCTTATCTGTGGACGAGGAGTAGAAATCGGCAGTCGATCAAACACTAGAGAGGAGGCCAGCGGCGGTGGTGCTATAAACAGCAAGCAGGTTACCTGAAGCTGACAGCATGATGCCAACTTGGAGAAGGCTACTGACCGTAGGAGGTTATGTGAGCGGGTAGAAGAATCTTCATAGGAGTCGGAGGATCGTGCCCTGTGGATCAGCCGCTAGACTTGGGTTCCAAGGCGGAAGCTTTCACGAATGAGGGAACTATGGCCACAACGGCAGTGCGATCGGGAGAAAGAAAGAATAGGAAAAGAAGCACGTGGCGAGACACGAGTGGCTGAAAAAGGTAAAAATATCAGAATATTGTCCGATCTTCAATAATTCATAGAAAATAGCTCGAGCATCAGAAAAATAAGTATAATATACCAAAATGTTCAGAAAAATGCGTAGAACACAATAGAACCATCATATCAGTCTTTTGATGCACTAATATTAGCAATATCATGTAAGATGTTATACAGTTGTTTCATGGATAATAAATAGTAAACAATGGCCTAAAATTATGAGAATATGTCACTAAAGCTGTAATCGCGTTTAGAATTCATATGATGTAAGATATGGCCATGTTGATGTATGAAATCATTTAATTTTCTTAGAATGTCTAATTAGGGCTAATAACCCTAAAGAAAATGTAATAAATACATGCATGCTCAATAAATGGTGAAATTTATAGAGTAGGTTTATATCAGTAATCTGAAGCTAAGATGTAAATCAGATATCAATTAGATGCATATAATTCATGTTATATGAAGTTGACCTTTAATACATGGTTTAAACCCTAATCTTGGTTAATGGCATAACCTAGGGTTATTTAATGTGCACAAAAATGCTATGGAAGATAATGTTCAGATAATGAATCATAATCTGGAAAATGACATCAGTATGATAGGTCTAAGACAAAATTGCAAGTAATGATGCACATATCCAAATGAGTAAGCAAACCCTAATATGGACATAACTAGGGTTAAGATGATGAGAACCTGATGATAGTATATGGTCTTGTCTTGATCAGGTTTAACAAAGATATAGTTGACTTGAGGAATATGTGATGATTAGGAATATCTCTTTGGAAGGTACGCCATTACCTCTTACTTGGCTTATTATACAATATGCTTGTGTTATATGTGTAGTAAAATATTTGGCATATGATATTGGATGAAATGATTGTTCTTATATGATATCTTGCTTGATTTTCCATAATTATTTCTATGAACACATCAAACATAATATATCTGTTCCATTATATCAAAGCACTAATTCTCTTTGGTAGCATAGTGCTTGAAAGTGATCATTCTCGTTGGTAGCAGATCACATTGTACAATGATCTAACTCTTTGGTAGTAGATCATAAGGCCTTACATCTCATTCTCTTTGGTAGCAGAGATGATGCATTATTCCCTCATGTGGAAAATGCATGGATATATAATGGAAAATATGCTTAAAATATGTGTTCTGTTTTGCTAATGAATATCTTTATGCAAGCATACGCTTTTCTTATATTCTTCTGTTACTGCCAAGTATTAGTTTTATCTTATTGCCAAGATATGATGAGAGGTATCTAAAAGACACGTAGGTGTACTCAGTATAATATTCTTGAATATTGTGCTGACGTGTACCGCATGTAATCTTTTGTTTAGGTTGTGGTTATGTTCTTGAAGATCCGAGATAGTTGAGAGTTGTGTAGCGAGCTGATGTACAGGTGGACCTGTTTTCTTAAGATCATGTAGTTTAGTGGTAGTACATGTATATGTATAGTTTGTTGTTCAATATGTAATATCAAGTGATGTAACAATTCATGTTGTAACTATATGTTGAATGGTGAATATGTGTGTATGGTTTTATTATTGTTCATGTACATGTGCTACCGTTTGTTTTCCTCTGAATCCCTTGATTTTTTTTCTTAGCCTAATGTGTGGTGCTTAAATTGGGATTCTCACTGAGGTGAGGGTTTTGATTTGGACGTCACACATCAGATTAAGTTTTAGAAAATCTGGGGATGTCACAGGTGGTATCAGATCATGAACAATAGCAAAGCCTGACATTTTCTCATTATGCAACTCAAAACTAAAGAACCTTAAACTTAATAATTCTTAGGGTTAGATTAGTCGTCTTTAGAGACTAGATCTGACCTAGCCTCTAGGATAGCACCTAGATGTCTGAGAACTAGGTCTAGACTAGTTCTTATTGTATAGCAAGTCCTTAGACGTCGTTCTTTCCTTATAGTGCAGTGGTATGGGACGTTGCATTATTTGGAAATGACGTACATCACGGGAAGAGAAACCCTAGACATATTGCACATGTTGTCTAGAGTAGCTACACTAGTCTACCCCTTGTTCTCACCCTTTTCATTAGTTTTCATGACACTGGACTCTCTACTATGTGTGGGACACTCATTTTCTGGATTTGGTTTTGGATTCCAATTGGATCGAACCTTGATAGTTTTCTCTGACGCATGTTTTATCGGAGAAAAACTATATAATATTTTATTATATATATGTATTACAAAAATGTGTCCCCACACATGTATGAGTAGGAGGTGGTCATGCAACCTAAGTGAAAGTGAATGACATCAGTCTAGAAGAGAGAGTAGTTCTAGATTAGATGTCTAGATCCCTGTTGGTATATATATGATAGATGAAATAGATGATATAAGTTTTGATGATACAATGTAGATCTTATATAGAAGACATAAGATGTTTATGATGATATATGTTTGTCTTTGAGTACTTAAGTTCAATTTGAGGTTTTGAGATAAGCCTTGATGATGCAAGTAACTAGGCTTTTATGAGATAAGATGTCTTAAGTCAAGACTAGGTTGTGAGTCAGCACGAGCCTCACTCTCTTTTATGAAGGAGGACCTCTAGTGTTAGGACCAGTTTTGGGGTTAACTCCAGAGAGAGTGAGACCCCATAGGGAGAAGGTCAGAGTGCCTAAACTCCAAGATATGAGAATTATGAGATATGTGATATGATATGTCCTAAATTAGACTACTCCTGAGTGATTGAGTTGAGTTGCTTTATGTATGATTCCTATAGTCCTTCTTGAATCCTAGATGTCCTTTTGGGGACCAAACCCTAGATTCAGAGAGAGGCAAGTTATATATGTGCATGTGAACACGAATATGAGTGCCTACCATCTGGGTGAGGGAGAGAGACCAAGACCCTGGAGGAGGTAGCTATGTTAGTTTTTGTACAGCCTCATGCTTGGGTTGGTGGTTCCCATATAGGAATCTAGTGGTGTGTATATAAGAGAAAGAGAGTTGAGAAATAGTTTTCTTGGGTATAGAGCTGATAAGAGTATGTCATAACATGTTTTGATTTGTGCTAATGTGGCTAGAGCTTGTAAAGCTCCCACTAGTGCCAATGAGGTAATCCGAGAACCCTAGACCGAGAGGAAAGATAAAGCTTTATGCATATGATACTCATAGAGTTGAGTTAGCTCAGAGAGACTAAGCATGGTATGACCCTCATGATACGGGTCAGGAGAACCTCATTTGGACTATATAAAGTTTTGATATATGTTTCACTAGCCACTTGTATAAGTTTGTTAACACAACCGTAATATAATACATGTACGGATGTGATCTAATCTCGAGATGTGATATGTAGACATGATATGATGGAAACCTAGAGATGGTTTAATAGATAATGATGCATAAATGGTTAGTCATATACATGAATAATGATACTAACGTGAAATTGTTGGTTAATCTTGTGATGAAATCATTAGTAAATGTTGCAATTTATTATGAGTAATGAAATAACGTCATATGAATGAAATATGCTACATGAGGTGTTAATATTAGTGCTTAATAAAGATGAAAAATATAGTTTGACAGTTAACACAACATAATGATTATAGCACCTTAAAAGGCATATGATCTAGATGGATAATGCGGGTTAATTATAGTTAACTCCCTCTTAAAAGGCATATGTCAATGATGAACATGTTCTAACAATGAACTAAATAAAATGATTATGACACCTTGATATAATGGGTTAACTCCTTTGGAACATGATAATATGATGTGGAAATCGTAATGCATGGGTTAAGATAAGGATGCAACCCTAGCATATGAGATATGTAATGACATAACCTAAGTTTCTAAACCCTGAGTTTAACCTTGAATGGAGTGTTGGTGCACCAAGATGGTTGTAAAACCCCCTAATAGTGCTTTGGATACATGGTTCTAGGTAATCTTGCGGATATGTTACACATAGAATAGTGCCTACATGTGGATGAAGGCATGGTAGTTTTCCTTGGAGTGCGAGTATGGTTTACTTTCGAGGATGAAAGTTCTTTTAAGATGTATATGATGTGAAAGACTGAATTTTGTCTTAATTTCGAGGACGAAATTTCTTTTAAGGTGTGTGGGATGTGATGGAGTGAACTTTTGATGTTCTTAAATACCCAACTTGAATCATGAGCCAGAGATTGGAATTATAAACATGTGTTAATATGTAATGTGACAGTGATGATGATGTATATATATTTGATGTTAATATTATAATTAATGACCCTAATTATGCACCACCTTGGATTAAGTTGTTGATTGGTCAATTAATGATAACTTGGCACCAAATGGAAGAGAATTTAGCTTGTGTTATTATAAATATATAATTAAAATTTCATAGAGTTTGAATGATCCTAGACTTTGTTACCAAGGTTTGAATATAGTGAGACCGTTGATTTATTAATGTACAAGAGTATAAAATCGTTAGCCTAAGTTTTTAGTATATACCCATGTCATGCAACCTTTGTGAAGAGGGAGCCACGTATCAGTCAACTAATGCAGCGTTCCTAGCCCCTAGATGTCATCTGACGGTAGTGAACATAATCTGGTATATACCTCCAACTGAACCAACAACATGGGAGGTCCTTCCAGTACCCATGTTATCATGATCCACGATCGTGATACATGACATGAAACGGATGCACCCAACATCTACCTAATGAAATAGTGATTCAATGAAACCAGTAGACTGACAACTTGTAGGAGGCGACATAGACCTTTTCACTCCACCGCACAGAAGCAAGGGAAGAGATGGAACAGAAGAAGAGCGAGAGTAGAGAACCCAAGTGGCTCTCCGGAGACCTTTCCTGAGCGGACTGCGGCCGGCGGCAAGCCCGCAAAGATGGAGATCAGGAGGCGTCGAGCTTCCTTGCAGTGTTCGAATCGGGTGAGGAGGAAGCGATCAACCAGGGTGAGGCCCTTCTATGTTGATCTAGGGTGCAGCGGTGGCCATGAAACCGAGTCACCGCCGCAGCATCAGTCATGAGCGGCAAGCCCCACTGCAGCAAGGAGATCTTTTGCTCGTTGGAGTTTTCGTTGGGTGCATACTGCTGATGAATGAAGGTAGAGGAGAACGGAGGATGAGACACTTCGAGGAGTCTTATCTGTGGACGAGGAGTAGAAATCGGTAGCCGATCAAACACTGGAGAGGAGGCCAATGGCGTAGGTGCTATAAACGGCAAGTAGGTAACCTGAAGCTGACAGCATGATGCGGACTCGGAGAAGGCTACTGACTGTAGGAGGTTATGTGAGCAGGTAGAAGAATCTTCATAGGAGTCGGAGGATCGTGCCCTGTGGATCAGCCGCTGGACCTGGGCTCCAAGGCGGCAGCTTTCACGAATGAGGAAACTATGGCCACAACGGCAGTGCGATCGGGAGAAAGAAAGAATAGGAAAAGAAGCACGTGGCGAGACACGAGTGGCTGAAAAAGGTAAAAATCTCAGAATATTGTCTGATCTTCAATAATTCATAGAAAATGGCTCGAGCATTAGAAAAATAAGTATAATATACCAAAACGTTCATAAAAATGCGTAGAACACAATAGAACCATCATATCAGTCTTTTGATGCACTAATTTTAGCAATATCATGTAAGATGTTATACAGTTGTTTCATGGATAATAAATAGTAAACAATGGCCTAAAATTATGAGAATATGTCACTAAAGTTGTAATCACGTTTAGAATTCATATGATGTCAGATATTGCCATGTTGATGTACAAAATCATTTAATTTTCTTAGAATGTCTAATTAGGGCTAATAACCCTAAAGAAAATGTAATAAATACATGCATGCTCAATAAATGGTGAAATTTACAGAGTAGGGTTATATCAGTAATCTAAAGCTAAGAAATAAATCAGATATCAGTTAGATGCATATAATTCATGTTATATGAAGTTGCCCTTTAATACATGGTTTAAAACCCTCATCTTGGTTAATGGAGTAACCTAGGGTTATTTAATGTGCACAAAAATGCTATGGAAGATAATGTTCAGATAATGAATCATAATCTGGAAAATGACATCAGTATGATAGTTCTAAGACAAAATTGCAAGTAATGATGCACATATCCAAATGAGTAAGCAAACCCTAAAATGGACATAACTAGGGTTAAGATGATGAGAACCTGATGATAGTATATGGTCTTGTCTTGATCAGGTTTAACAAAGATATAATTGACCTGAGGAATATGTGATGATTAGGAATATCTCTTTGGAAGATATGCCATTACCTCTTACTTGGCTTATTATACAATATGCTTGTGTTATATGTGTAGTAAAATACTTGGCATATGATATTGGATGAAATGATTGTTCTTATATGATATATTGCTTGACTTTCCATAATTATTGCTATGAACACATCAAACATAATATATCTGTTCCATTATATGAAAGCAATAATTCTCTTTGGTAGCATAGTGCTTGAAAGTGATCATTCTCGTTGGTAGTAGATCACATTGTACAATGATCTAACTCTTTGGTAGTAGATCATAAGGCCTTACATCTCATTCTCTTTGGTAGCAGAGATGATGCATTATTCCCTCAGGTGGAAATTGCATGGATATATAATGGAAAATGTGCTTAAAATATGTGTTCTGTTTTGCTAATGAATATCTTTGTGCAAGTATATGCTTTTCTTATATTCTTCTGTTACTGCCAAGTATTAGTTTTATCTTATTGCCAAGATATGATGAGAGGTATATAAAAGACACGTAGGCGTACTCAGTACAATATTCTTGAATATTGTGCTGACGTGTACCACATGTAATCTTTTGTTTAGGTTGTGGATATGCTCTTGAAGATCCAGGATAGTTGAGAGTTGTGTAGCAAGTTGATGTACAGGTGGACCTATTGTCTTAAGATCCTGTAGTTTAGTGGTAGTACATGTATATGTATAGTTTGCTGTTCAATATGTAATATCAAGTGATGTAACAATTCATGTTGTAACTATATGTTGAATGGTGAATATGTGTGTATGGTTTTATTATTGTTCATGTACACGTGCTACTGGTTGTTTTCCTTTGACTCCCTTGATTTTCTTTTTCTTAGCCTAATGTGTGGTGCTTAAATTGGGATTCTCACTGAGGTGAGGGTTTTGATTTGGACGTCACACATCAGATTAAATTTTAGAAAATCTGGGGATGTCACAGGATGCCTTAATCCTACTTCTTCTCAAACCCTAACTTGAGATGAGGAGGGACGTATCTTTTTGGGTTTATTAAGGAAGAGGATGGGAATTGGATGAGCTTTTAGATGAGAAGACTTAGAGGAAACATTACTTCAGGAAAATCCTAGGTTTTGGCCAGGCATGTATCATTGTGGTTAAGGGAGTCCTCGTAAAGCAACTTAACAGTGTCGAGGAAAATATTGCCAACCCCCAAATCCATGACCCCTTCTAGACACCATTACCATCTGATTACTCCTTGATAATTATCATTGTATAATTAAGAATTACTTGAAATTATAAATAATTAATATTATTTAAAAAATATGAGGCTCTGATATCAAATGTAATGACCTCACTTTTTAGCATCCCCCAGTTTCTAGAATTATCTCTTCTTACCCATGTCTTCAAGTATTCTAAAAGTCAGGTTGAATTATCTTTATTTGATTCCTCAAACATGTATTGCAAGCCATAATTAGATAATTACTCTTTTATTTATCTAAACCACAATTTACTTTAAAATCTTTTTGGAAACTTGTGTATTATTTCATATTTTGATTATCTAACAATTTCAAAAGCCAATATCATTTATTTGTACACAAAATATCTCATTACTTAAACTTGTACCACAAGGACCTATTTGCAAAGCAAATCGTCACATGGGCCTTACTTGGGCCATGGGTTGCACCCATGCCTCAAAGTTAACTTTATTATTATATGAATAATGAAGTTAGGGAATTTATTTATCAATTCAAGCATTATATTTATATAATTCAAATTCACCAAATTTGAGGTTATAACACCTTAGGAACATGTGTGAATGCCTTGCATCCAAACACTAAGGTGACAATAAAAAGTTGGCATCCCTACCCATGCACTCTCTAGAGTATCAAAGTCCAAAGAAATTAATGATGACCTATTAATAAAGTAGCAAGAAATATTCACAACCTTTTCTTAGAACTCCCTAGGTAATTTTGCATTCTTTCATCATTCATCCCACCCTTTCCGTAATGGTTCTATCCATTCTTTCTAAAAGACCATTGTAATGTCGAGTACTTGGAACAATCTTCTCATGTTGAATAGTTGATCCTTCCATGTAAGATATGAACTTCCTAGAAGTATACTCACTCCATTGTTAGAATGAAGATACTTTAGATTTTTACTTGTCTCCCTTTCAATAATGGCATGGAACTTCTTGAAAGTACCAAAGACCTGATATTTTCTATACAAAATAGTAGAGCCAATTTTCCTAGATGCATCATCAATAAAAGTCACAAGAATCTATTTCCACCCAAGGAGTTGACTTGGATAGGATGACCATACACATTGGACTAAATATTGTCTAAGACATTAGACTTTTTGTCACATTGAGCGTTTAATTGGAGCTTTTTTTGCATCCCAAGCAAACAACTTCCACAATAACTAATAATTGTTTGTTCCACATAAGGGATCAGTTCTTTCCTTGCAATCACTTGTAGTCCTTTCTCCATCATGTGCACAAGTTGTTTGTGCCATAAATTAGGAGAACTAGAATTATCCACAACATTGACATTATTATAAGTGTATCAAACAATGCCTCTTCCATAACTAAATGTCCTTTGGTGACTAATAGCTTTCATGTCACCAAAGTCATAGTGATAGCCCTATAGCTCTAAAGCATATCTTAATATG
The DNA here is from genome assembly GCA_963693085.1 of Alisma plantago-aquatica. Lineage (NCBI taxonomy): Eukaryota > Viridiplantae > Streptophyta > Magnoliopsida > Alismatales > Alismataceae > Alisma > Alisma plantago-aquatica. The sequence goes on along the minus strand of OY856411.1, from coordinate 784,574,859 downwards.
ATGTTATAATCAACATTAGTAATATCTTTAACATTCTTCAACAACATAATGCATCACAACTCTGTCTCTACGCACACATCACTATTTCTATGTATTCTTTCATAGACTTTACTAACCGTTTTTCTCATCTAAAAGTCACCGGACTTGTCAGAGCGGGAGAAGTGTATGTTGGGAGTGATGTTGTATGAATCACCAATGCCTAACACCCAATTGATTCTATCATTGATATGTAGACAAAGACCCATTAGAACTCAACATGTGAGTATCCTCATTCTCTATCATATTTGGATGGAGAGAAATAAACACATTTTTGAGTCAAAAGAAACCAACAATCAAAGTTTTCAAAGAATGATTGTGTATGGTTTGAGAATGCTTGTATAGATAGTGCATACTTTACCTTGATGTTCTTTTTCTTCTTTATCTCTCACCCTCCACTATTGTGCATTCAATTTTTACCTCAAAATATAGACATGAAGAGGCCCCACACATTTTCAACCAAAAAAAACTCCACATGCAAGTACCCCCGTGACATCTGTAACAACTATGGTTGTGTTGCTATCATCATTAGTCACTTTCAATTTTCATTCTACAATCTTTCATTTTTGATGTCTGTAGAATTTCTTTACTTGACCTGGTTTGTTGTACTGATGAAACCACTCCACTCTTGGACTTTGACCTCTGCCTTGACTTTCCTCTATCACCCCATGGTAGCAACTTTGAATCATCACCCTATCCTCAGTAATAACAACAAGTAAAGTAGAAGTCTCTACTAAGGTGTATCATATGTTATATTCATTTAATAGGTTATTGGACACCAAGTCTAATGTCTCCGTCTAGAGTAGAGTTACTAAAGAAATGACTTTGTCAGTTGAAGAACAAAGAAGTGGAAGCACCAGCAAGTCATAGTCAAGTGACAAAGACATTCGTGGCAAGATGATTTACCATATTTTTAAAATCATTCATGTGCATAAAATTATTAGTGCCTTTTTGAACTTGAGACACACAAGATTTTTAATCAAAAACGTTTTGTTCCATGTAGTCTTCCTCTAAAAAATGACACTATTTTTGTTAAAATGGATGGGCACTGGTCCCATGGATAATTTGTTGAAAGAATGACTTGATAACCCAAGATGGACGAGTCCGAAGTATTTTTTTGTTCATCTTTGTCCAACCACCTTGTTTCATGTATGTGGACTTATACATATCATTACAATAAGAAGATCCTCCATGTTAATCTTCTATGTCAGCCCATTAGACATATCAACTTAACTATATTATTTGTAACCTCCAACTAGGGATGAGCATCAGGTCGGGTCAGCCCGATCCGACCTGTGAGCCAGCCCGTATAACCTGATCCAGACCTTAATCAAATTTACAATATAGACAAATTGAGCCTAAAATTTAAATCCATATTTTATTAGGGCCGAATACGGGTTGAGGTGAATCCAGGTCTGAAAATCTGAATGCCCATATTAGATTTTATGTACATTGTATACGTATACATCTATGTTTATCCTGAAAGAAAATATATGAATTTCTTGATGCAATATGTAGTACTTATCCAACCAATGGAAACATAGATAATCATAATCAATCAATACAATTAGTGAATTGACACTAGTAAGAACCATCTTTGACATGGATAGACGTACTTGATTTCCTTGTTTTGATCTCTCTGTGTCATTCAAACAGAACCTTTTGTTTTTTACCTATATATATTTTAACAATTGAATAAAATATGGCATCCATATTTTGATTTGTAATATATATAAGACTCAGAAAAATCATGTCATTAGCTCATTAAAGAAAAATAAACAAGCAACTAGCTCAGTGCCCATTAGATTCTTCTCATTTTTTATATGCCCACATATAGGAGACAACTGATCATTACCCTTCCAATACGCATTTCATTGTATATACATATAAGATGAGAAGTAAAAAGCCACAACATCATAGATTCTATTTATTTTTTTAATCTCATCATTCACATGTATGAGAAAATGATTTGTTGCTCTTTCATTATCCATTTCATTGCTATAGGGGATTACACAACTAAGGTATACATATTTCCGTTGCATAGATCGTACAATATATATATATATATATATATATAGAGAGAGAGAGAGAGAGAGAGTCAGGCTAGAATACACTCGAGTGTACAGATCACATCGTACACCCCAATGGTGTTTGCCTATCTAGACCATGTTTTTCTTAAATCTAATACATTGATCTTCATGGTTACAATAATAATAGGTCACATACAAAATTTGAACTCATTTGGATGAGTGTAAGTCACTCATCCAAGGACAACAAAAGCAACGCACAAAACTAATTTGAAATACATGATTTTTGCCTCCTTTAGATGCACGACCTATAAGTGTCCAAATGAGCTAAAATTTATTATATAGTATGTTATTATAATAATTAAAAAGATCAATGTCTTAGATTTTTCAAAAAATTATTGCATCTTCAAAAATGACTGAGGTGTACGGTGCCTCCAGTACACTCGAGTGTACACTAGCCTCTCTCTCTCTCTCTCTCTCTCTATATATATATATATATATATATAGTCAGGCTAGAGTACACTCAAGTGTGTTTGCATATCAAGACTATTTTTTTACAAAATAACCATTGATATTCACTGTCATACTATAATTAGGCTACATACAAATTCTGAGCCCATTTGGATGAGTGTAAGTCACTCATCCAAGGACAACAAAATCCACACGTGAAACTAATTTGAAATGCATAATTTTTGCGGTCTTTATAACATGACCTAGAAATGTCCAAATGTGCTCAAATTTTGTATATGAGCTATTCACAAGATGTTTAAAAAGATCAATGGATTAAATTTTTGAAAAACATATTGCATCATGAAAAACTACTTGAATGTATTCTATCTCGAATACACTCGAGTATATTCTAGCCTGACTCTCTCTCTCTCTCTCTCTTTATCTCTCTCTCTCTATATATATATATATATATATATATATATATATATATATAAGTCGATCACAAAGTATATATCAAACTAATTTAATTCCCATGTTAGCAAGTTTGATGTAGTAAATTTTAATCTGCTCATTTGATGTTATATGAGCAAACCCGAACCGGCCCAAAACCCAGCCAGGTACAAGCTGACATTTTTTCAATTTTCGCTATGCCCAAACGCGACCCATGACCCGCTTTAAAATGTAGGTTTGAGTTTGGGACAGGAAAAATCTGATATAGCCCGGGCAGATGCTCATCTCTACCTCCAACTAATCCCCATAATCCAACTTTATTTTGATACCACTTGAAAGGGATCATATATCACGATATGCATATCATTCATACTCAAAATATAGTGGATCCTCCTCCACGTGTAGCCTGACGTGATATTGTAGCACAAAGAACGATATATTTACAAGTACAAAAAATATCAACAACTAATACAGCCAAACAATCACATAAGAAGAAAACTAACTTTTTACGTGAAATCTTCCATAATGTGTGAGAAAAATCAGATGTCAAAACCCAGCGTCAAAACAACAAACTATTTCATCTACGAAAAAGACAACTTTCCTTTCCACATGTTTCTTACCGAAGAAGCCTATTTGTTGTCACACTAGCATTTGCCAAGTCTTGGAGTGCTAGTGAGAGAAAGCTCCACCTTCTCTCTAGAAACACCGGTTGACCCTAACAATCTGCTCGGAGCTAGACTCATCAGCTAAGGTGATCCTGCTACAATCACCCACACCATCACTCTTCGCTGCCTCCTAAACTTGGATTCAAGATACAAGGTAAAATCTTACATCAAAGGTACAAACTTTGTTCTGGTTTTTCAACTTCTCTATTATCTCCGCCCCATCCTCCTGTCTAGATTTCACCATTATCATCATCTTCACAGTGGAAACAGACAATCAAAGGAATAGAAAACATCCATACTTGTCTTCACGCTCACACTCTTTAATCAGTGATTGCATGCACTTAAATTCCACCACCTGTTGATCTTCCCCATACCGCGGTGGTTGAGATAGTCTCTGGGGTTTATCTATCTATCCCGATTGCCATTTATTACACGCACCAATCTACGATGACACCCGAATCTCCTTTACTCCTTGATGTGATTCCAGTTTGTACGCCAGATTCTCATCGACCTGCATCCTCTCTGGGGTCCGAGCTCTCCTTACCCCTACTCCCATCACCCGCCATCTCAACTATCATATCAATGAGAACTAGGGGTGCTCTATCTTTAGCTTTAAGCTTCAAAAAAAGGACTTGGGGGCTTCTAGGCAATCCTTTACTTCTCAAGCAAGCGATCCACCACAAAAAACCATCAACAAAACTTGTCTCAGCTCTTTCCACTCTGCTTTTAGCAGAGATGAACTCTAGATTCACCTTCATGGACTACCAGCTTTCCAACCCAACTTTCCTCACCAGTATCCCCCTACCTAGGGCCTAGAAATACCACCCCTAAGACATCTCCCCGGGGCAAAATAATGTCTGCTTGGGCAATCGATCCTTCCTGGTGACCATTGAATGGTCCAAGAAAGGAGACCAAAGTTGGGGCAGTAAAACACCGACCCTGAAAATCACTGAAGGATGGGAATCTATGATATCGGCCCTGAATCTCTAGAGGGAATGGACTATCTTCATAAAACCATCTAACCACAGAACCCTCACTGCATGGGTGTGTGATTTCAACAACTAAACCCCCCGGGAGCTGTACCCTATCTTCTTCAGTCAGAGGGAGCGATCCATCTCATCTTCCTCAACCTCGGCGGACCATCTTTTTGTTAGAGATGAACACCAACTCCCACTGGGGACATAAAAATTGGCCTATCTCCTTATCATTAACTTTGGAGGAAGAAGATATAGAGGACACAACAACATCAACAACCCACCAAGACTTAATCACGACCAGGTATTCCCCTCCCCTAAAGAAAGCCACTCACTCCACAGAAACTCACCAGATCTCAGTTGTGGACATGTTATCCCCATCCCAAAAGGGTTCCACCCTTTTCCATATCACCCCTCCCTATCAAGTTTCCAATGATGATATCATTCCTAGAGATATAGTGAAATTAAATCTTAATTTTCCCCCTCTAAGGCAACTTTCATCACTCTCTTTGATCAACAAGTGTCTCAGAAAAAACCATCCCTCCCGAGCTTGGGTGCATGTCCCTCCAAAATGCCCCTTTCGGGCATTGTTCTGCACCACCTGCAACAGCAGAACCCACTCTTTTTCCAGATGCCCCAAGCATATCACATTCTTTAGGTGCCAACAAAAAGGCCACACCAAAAGGTTTTGCTCTGCCCGCCCAAACCCTGCTCGCCCTAGCTCTATCCTGAGAAAAGAAAGACATTTCCCTAGAGTAAACCAAGATTACACCACCACCTTTCAAAAATCTCACCACTTACCAAGGAAGGACAAATCAAATCATCTGAGAAAACCAAATCATTATCTCCTACTCTCAAAAAACCCTTTTGCATGCCTTGAAAATCCACCTCTCCCGCCTGACCATGCATATGTCCCTCACTGCAACCACCCACAACAAAAATTTTCATCACATTCTTCTTCAAAACATGCTCACTACAACCATCCACATCTACTTAACCCCCCTCCGAACACCACTGCTGAACAAACCATTACCCACCCCACCCACTGTGCTACTAACACCTGAACCCCCAGCTCTTCCTCTTCTATGGAGGCTCCTGCCCATCTCAAATACGCCATTCCCCTCGACCTCCCAGCTAACTCCATGAGGCTGCTGAAGGTCTTCTCACTTCAAAGTGTCATAGCAACCATCGAAAACAACATAGACAATGACAAGGTCAACATCCTGGATGTAACAAGGGCTATTGCCCTTCTGATTCCGGGACATACAGTCTAAAAACCAAAAATTCTCTCTCCAACCCAGCTCCTCTACTCAGTTCCTGAAGGAACAAAGATAGACCGTCTTTTCAGTCAAGTCTTAACCATTCCTTGTGGTTCTAGCTTCGTTCAAGCCAACCTTACAAAATGGTCTGCTGATCTGAGTGCTTTTGAGGCTCCTGCAGGGGGTCAGACTGGATCGCCATCTCAAACCTTCCTCCACACCTTTGGGAAGTTGAGATCTTCCATGCTATAGCACACACTATAGGAGCCACCCTACAATACATCATCCCTGAAATGCTCTACCCTACACAATACATAAAAGCCTTCTGTCTCCTCTCTGTCAAACAAGCTATTTCACTCCCCACCGCCATCAACATTAGACTTGGTGAATCGATTTATAACATAAAACTTATAGTTGAACACCCCTCTGCTACCAAGATTGCCTTCTCGGACCTTACAACCCATCCACCTTCATGATACTATCCATCAAAAAGCCAAAAACCCCTGAATACAAACCGCAAACCTGGTGACAGGCACTTGGTCTGGGAAAGAAAAGCAAACCTGACAACATCTTTAGGAAACTCAAACAAATCTCAAAGCCTCAAAAGACAAAGAACTTATTCTCCACCCAAAGACCATTCCACATCCTCTCCCATCAACCCTAGCAACACCTTCCCCTCTCAAACAAAAGGAGGCAACCCATCCATCAATATTAGCTCAAATACTATGAATAAGCTTAAATCTATTATCATTGATGAAATTAGGTCTTTGCAGAGTCCGAAGCAGAAAAGCAAAGGAAAAGGAGACAACATCATCAAGTCTATTCAACCAATGTTGACTAGCCCATAAGGAATTAAGACAAGACACATCTTCAAAAGCTCAGAAACATGTATTTTCGAACCCAGATCAATAACTTCCAATACCTCAGATAAATAAAAAAACAATGCCTTTTCTTCTCCTACTTATTCATTGTTAGACTATGATTTGGACAAAAATCGAAGATATAGCATCTTGGTCAAATATAGCTAGTTTCACATCCTCTGCAGACAAAATAGGAATCAAATTTGAGCAAGAACCAGAAGCCCACAAAGCCCTCGACAATATTGAAAATTTCTTGGGATGGTCCAACCAAAGGAAAATAGAAGAAACTTATAAAAATCTCAACCACTTGAATTTCCTATAAGACCTCTATAGGGTTCATTTTAACAAACATCATTGAAATGAAAATCACATCTTGGAATGTTTGTGGGGCCACCAGCCTCAAGAGACGAAAAGAAATTAGATACCACATCTATAAAAACAACATTGACCTAATAACTATACAAGAAACCAAAACAAACCTCTCTCCTTTTGCTCTCAAAACTATTGGTGGAAACAAGATATTAGATTGGATTCAAATTCCTCTATCTGGCTTCAAAGGTGGCCTTCTAGTAGGGTACAACAACAAGATTCTCACTATTACAAAAAAGGAAAGTTTAAACTTTTCCATTTCCCTCACTTTTAAAAACATCTCCGACAACTTCACTTGGATCTTTACGGGTGTGTATGGTGAACCTGGCTACAACAAAGAAACTTTCCTATCAGAATTGTCTTCCATTATGGATGCTCTTCACCATCTACCCTGGCTCCTTGGAGGGGATTTTAACCTTATAACCCAACCCTCTGACAGATATAACTCATAAAACTCCACATCTTCCCTTTCTCCTATTGACAGACCCTTTACTCATCTTCTATCTACTCACAACATGATAGACATCCAACCCTCCAATGCGGCCTTCACCTGGTCCAGAAACCAATCCTTTGCCAGACTGGACCACTTCATCTGCTCTTCTAGTTGGGAGGATCAATACCCTCTTGCAAATGTTCACATTGCAAATAGAGCTATATCTGATCATTTCCCCATTATCATTGACACCTCTTCTGCTTCTTGGGGTTCCAGACCCTTCCGCTTTGAAAACTTCTGGATCACCCTCCCAAACTTCAGAAAAACCTTCTTAGAAAATTGGAATCTTGCTGAACCTCACACCACAAATCTTGGTCTCCACATCCTTCAAAACACGAAACACATCAAAAAGTTCATAAAAATCTGGAAACACAATTAAAGACCTTGAACAACAATTCTTCTATGTGGACCAGGACCCTTCTGCGGACCCTACTCTTGTTCTCTCTATCAAAGCTGAACTTGATCACATTAAAAAATTTCTACTTGATATGGAGACAGAGAGCAAAAATCTCTTGGGCTAAGGATGGAGACAAAAACACAAGATTTTTCCACAAGATCTGCAACAACAATCACAAGAAGAACACTATAGCTTACCTCAAAATCAATGGAACCATAACTATGAACAAACTCATGAGCACACCTCACATTGTTAAACACTTCACAAACATCTTCAATACAAAACATCAACCTATCTATCTCAACGCTCTTGACTGAGATGTTCTCTGCCCTAAAAAAATCTTACAACCTCAATCCCTCACTCTTCCTTTTTGCTCTGAAGAACTTGACCTCACTATCAAATCCCTGGGACTAAACAAATCTCCTGGGCTTGATGGCCTAAATGTTGAGTTCTACCTTGCAAATTGGACTCACTACAAAAAATACTTTCTCACCATGCTTCAGGATCTTCAAAATAGCAACAATGCTCACTGCATTCTTAACCACCTGAACAAAACCTTCATCGCTCTCATCAAGAAATCTGACCAGCCTGATCTTATAACGCAATACAGACCTATAAACCTCATCAACACCTCTTACAAAATCATAGCAAAAACCCTGGCCAACAAAATTAAACCCCATATAAATCACATCATCCCTTTAAACCAAAATGCCTTTCTCAAAGGGCGTAGCATTAAAGATGCTTACCTCATGGTAAATGAAACTATCCATCTCTGCCACACCAACAAAACCAAAATTCTTGCCATCAAATTGGATTTTGAAAAAGCTTTCGACTTCATTAACTGGAACTGCCTCATCAAAACCCTGGTGGGCCTTGGCTTCCCTGACAAATGGATAAATTGGATACATGCATGTATCTCCACAAATCACTTCTCCACCATCATAAATGGAGCTCCTTTTAGATACTTCAAAAATACAAATGGCCTCAGATAAGGGGACCCGCTCTCACCATATCTCTTCATCATAGTTACCTCCATCCTCACTAGAATGATCAAATTAGGGGTTCACGGAGGCCTGATAGCCACACCACCTGAGTGCACGCATGCATGGAGAACATCATTCAATTTGTGGACGACACTATAATCCTTATCACACCTAAAGACAATTCAGTTATAAACACCATCAGTATCTTAGGCATCTTCTCCTACATCTCAGGGCTAAGAATCAACCTTAAAAAATCCTCCATCTTCGGTGTTCACATAGACCAAAATACAATGAACAAATACAAAACCTTGCTTAGATGCAAGATTGAAAATTTTCCTATCAGCTATTTAGGTCTCCCCATCACTCCACTTAGAATCTCCCATACAACTTGGAACCCAATAATTGAAAAAAATACAAAACAGACTATCCTCTTGGTCAAACAATTTCCTAAACCTTGATGGCCGTCTCACTCTCCTAAATAGTGCTATCACACCGATTACTACTCACTACCTCAGTTGCAACCCTCTCCCTTCAAAGACCAGAAACACCATTGACAAACTTAGAAGAAACTTCCTATGGAACAACCACCATAATACCAATACAGCAGGAAAGCACATCCACTTGGTGAACTGGAAAACCATCACAATTCCCATCAACCAAGGTGGATGGGGCATCATCAATATAGAAAACAAAGCTTTCTGCTTGATTACTAAAATCATAAATAGCCTAGCAAACAACAAGATTTTTGTTTGGAAAAACCTGATCATGGGAAAATACTACCAGGATCCCCACCCCATGGCGTAAAACTAAGAAAAATAAATCTTCGCCACTTTGGAAGTACATCAACAAATATATCACCCTTATCAAGCAAATCATTTGTACCCCCCACACTCTCACAAAGTTATATCTTTTTGGGACGACCCATGGTTCAAAAATAACACCATCAAGAACATGAACATCGAGTGGATTATCCCAAAGAAACTTGAAAGAATCACCACGGCCAAATCTCTTGGCCTCCTAACTAGCAATAGACCAAATGCTCTCAAACGTTAGATCCTTCCTTATATAAACCAAGTAGAACTCCAAAACATCATCTATGAATTATAATACAACACCTCAAATGACATTACATGGATGTGGGGTGCAAGTTATACACCAAAAGAGGCATACTCTTTCCTTTCTTTTAAAGGCATCTCCCCACCAAGTGCAAACAGCTGGAAACATAGATGGCCACCAAAATTTAAAACCTTTCTTTGGCTTCTTCTCAATAACAAACTCCTCACAGACCAAAATTTAAGCAAACGAGGTTACATAGGTCTATGTAGATGCATCCTTTGTACAAATGATGTGGACAATGTGGAGCACATCTTCAACCACTACAATTTTTCATCAAACATTATTAAACACTTTTTAAGAATTGAATACCACAATCAAAACCTCATGAAATTTCCATCAACCCTCAAGCCACTTAGGAACATCCACCAGCTTCTTGTTGATGATTTCCTGGTTACCATCTTCTAGAATTTATGGCAAGAAAGGAACAAGAGAAGATTCAATAATAATAAGAAACCCAAGAATATCATCATACTTTCAATAGAATCAGACTTAAATGTTATCCATCTTTACAGGACAACTAACAGCTGAAGAAATAGTGGAATCAAATGCACGCCAATCGGAAGCGGAATATCTATGCCAGCTTAAGGAGATGCTCAATGAAGAAACTGGATCTGGTCTCGTTCAAGACGCAGCCATGATTTTACCATAAACTTCCCTCTAAATCTTGTATGTTTGGGGCTTGTTAAGGGGTGGCTCCCCCATAGACTCCTTTATGCAGACCTATATATTTTTTCTTCTTCTAGTTGCATCAGTAGTGAAAAACTGGACAATTGCAGGTTAAAGCTTGCTAAGAACTTTTCGGTCGAAATGGAAATTGACCTTTATCAAAAAAAAAAATCTACGAAAAAGACGGCGACCGATTTTTTGTCCTGCGTGAGCGGCTATCTTGAGGGAATAGGGTATTTAACCTGATTGGCTGCTACTGCGTTGCCCTAATGGGCCTCGCCCAAGTAGATTGGAAACAGACTGTAGGTCCAACAATAGAGGCCGGGGAAAATCGGCACCGAATCACCGATAAGTTGTGGGTTTATCAGCGTTTCTTGGAGCCATAGCTAGAGAGTCGACGGGGTTAAACCAAGATGGTCATGACTTGCCCGATACAGGGGGATGATTCTCTATGTAGATATGTGCACGGGGCTGTTGCTGCGGCATGAGCATCTCTTGCGTTGAGAGCGACTCCTATCCTATGAATGAGCTGTTCCAGTCAAAAGGGGAGAACCCGTGGAAGATTAAGAAGAGATGGCGGCATCTCAAGAAGTTGTTTGCACAGTATGGGACTGAGATGAGCTTCTTCCCTAGAGTGGCCAGATCTATAGCCCGCTGGGGAAGCACACACAGAGAGATCTTCGTCAGTCAAGGTCTTAGTGGCTTGCCGGCTGAGATCGTGGGGTCATGTGCGCGGGACCAGGGAGGGTTTGCATACCTCCACAGGGAGAAGGAGAGACTCGATGTATAAGTGTATAGTTGGGGTTTTTCTTCAGCTGCAGATACCCCTGTCAAACGAAATTATTCTAAGAGAGCATTCCAAGGTAACCTCTTCGTCCATACCGAGCCATTAAACAATAGCTGGTACTGAACACTTAGCATAATGTTGATTTTTCCTTTTTAGTAAATTCTGTTTGTCCAACTCCCTAGATATGCCGAGCACACTGCTTCTTGAAACTGATTTCGTTCAGTGCGAAGACTCTCATGACGCATTTAAAGATTAACCAACAACTCGTCTGTTTTATGTATATCCGCCAGGTTGTCTCGGCCCTTGCCATCGATCACTCTGGCTCAGGGTCCTCTCTGGCAGTTATGATTACACGGCTCGGATGTATGATTTCCAAGGAATGTCTTCCAAGCTGCAGTCCTTCAGGCAGCTGGAGCTTTTCGAAGGGCATCAAGTCCGGAGCTTGAGTTGGAGCCCAGTGTCAAACAGGTTCTTCTGCGTAGCTGGTTCGTACAGCCCAAGGTGATGCTATTTTCTGATATTGTTCTTTGATTATAGGGGAATATTCTATCCATGTCTCTATCCTAATTTTAAAATATTTTGATCAAGATAAATTGACATTAGGCGAGTTTATAAAAGGTGACATGTATATTCGTGATTTCAAGAATGCTAAGGTCATATCACTGCCTTGACTAGTGGACAGTGGAGTCCCAAGGATAAAAAAGTATCCGAACTTTCTCACAGGATGGATCATTCACTGCATATCTGGGATGTGTTTAACTTGAACTGTCAGCAGCAGCAGGTTTCTACTTTGTTTATCAACCCACATTTCAATTTTCAAAACCTGGAAGTTTTTGTGATGTAGGGGTCAGATTGGTATTGCAATTAACACTTGACAAAACACATGTGTTTGGTAACGACTTCATGACATAGATTCTGTAGATTTATCCTAAAAATGTAAGTTGGCAGCTAATTAAGGCAAAACTTCAAAGACCACATAGAACTCTAGTTACTTCACGTGCCTGGGATCATGAAGGAAAGCGCATAGTTGGTGGTATTGGAGATAGGTTCATACATGTAGTTGATAAATATAAACCATAGTTGGCAAACATCCAACTATGCAACAGACATCAAGTTGATTAGTCCCTATATATAGAAAAAAGACTAGATGCAGAAGTAGAGCAGTTGTAGATCCCAACTTCATTGGTTGTGGGGTTCTTTGGTATTCTTATGCTCTGAATATAGAATCTAAAGCCAGGTTGGGGAAGCCGACCAGATTTACATGTCGAGAAAGCTCGTTCAGATGATATTACTGGATTGCAGTTCTCTATAGATGGGCAGCTTCTTTTGGCAAGAAGCACTGATAGTACTTTAAAGATGCGAGCTTCCCTGGTCCCTGTTCATTTTTTCTTCTAACTTTCCGAGTTTGTGCTAATACATGATATTATGTTTGGGATTCTTAGACAAATGAAGATTCCCGTAAAGGTGCTTGACGAGTTACCAAACAACAATGCACAGACAAATGCTGCATTTAGTCCTGATAAACAACTGATCTTTAATGGCACTTCAATCGAAAGAGAACGTGCCACTGCCAGTTTATTGTGCTTCTTTGATAGGAATAAACTAGAGCCTGTCTCGAGGGTGGTGTCATTTGTTGAATGTATCCAAACTTGAACCAGGTCTGTTTTCCAGCTTTGGTTTCCCCGATTTTCGTTTCCAGCTAATTGTTTTGTTAAATGTTTAGTATTTTTGTGTCATTTTACTATTATATTGTGTGTCACACTCTCGTGTTTTATCCCATATTGCTTGGTCCTAGAATTGTCCTCTTTGCTTATCCTATACAAGGAGAGTCCTATCAGTACAATATGTTTTGTGTTCTACATGGTATCAGAGCCTTATGATCCCCTTAAGCCTCTTCTAACCCTAATGCTTTCCCTAAGCTAACCCCCTCCTACCAGTCGTCTTCACCAACCCCTCTCCTCTCTCTGCCTGCCGCCCATCCTCTCTCCCTTCCCTTTCCTTCCTGCTTGTCTTGTTTCCTCGTCTCCCTTGCCCTGCCACCCCGCCTCCTCCTCTCCCTTGTCCAACCACCCCGCCTCTGACCCTCCCCTACTTGCCCCACCCTCTCCCAGCCCCGCGCGCCGCCGCCACCCACCCCAACCACCACCTACCAAAACCTGCCTAACCTGCCAGCCCACCTATCTTTCGTCGTCTGCCGCCACCCAAAACTTCATGCCCTAGCCTACTCCCCAGTCTTCCCCAGCCCTCAACCTCCCTCCCCTCTCCTTGCCCTTGCCTACTCCCCTACCTTCCCAACTGTTGGTTTGTTACACTAACGAGTTTCAATCATAAGAATGATCTTTTACTCAACTAGCTATTTCCCGCAAGTATACGAGAGTAGTTGTAGTCGAGGTCGAACACAAGGAGCGTTGGTTAGCTAGGCGCAAGAGTTATGATTTTCAATAATCTAGATCGTTGTACACAAGATGATTGGATTAGAACAACTAAATTATAGATTTAAAGAAAAACAGTAAATTATCACTTAAGAAAGGTTAAGATTCAGATTTAGGAGGATCCTAGACTTGGGATTTCACTATCACATCATAGTTTATATTAAAATACAAATTTAAACATGTTAATTAACTTGCAAGGGAGGTTTGTAGTCATCACTGACCTCCCGGTGAAGTGATGACAATTCTAACTCCATACATCACTATCGTGTATGTATTTCATTTCGAATCACAAACCTTGCTCCTCAACTTAATGCCAGCCACTCTCGCGGTCAAGGATAAGTTGCCAAAAGAGTAACTCCATACTTTCAAACACATCTTCTCAGATTATGAAAGAAAGCATAAAATATGCAAATATGATGGCCAATCACACAAACAAGCATTTCAGATCTGAAACAACTCTTGGAACATGCAAACAACTAACATTTAGTACGAAATTCATATGTTTATACACTCCCATGTCCAAGATTTGGATTCTACTCATCCATGGCTAGAAAAAAGAAGGTACAAGTAGCAGAAAACATAAAAGGACATAGTAAAAGAGTAGAAAGAACTAGTATGTCCGTGAGAAGTAGTAGAACGAAGAAGAACTCTAGCTAGAAGTCAAGCTCCGTCCTTGCTTGCTGCACTTTCTCCAGATTTCTTCACTCCCAAGCGGATAGAAGAGGAAGAAGAAGATCCTTGCTACAAATAGTGAAGAATAAGGAAGAAGAAGAGGGTTCTCTCTCGAGTAAAGAAGAAGAGGGTTCTCTCTCGAGTAACCACCTCCTATCTCCCTTGGTCTCCTCCAACTTCTCCTGGACTCCCTCCAGTTGAGTTGCCCTCCAAAAGGTCCATCCAAAGCCGTCATAACTGTCTCAATACGAGTTGGGGTTGTATTTATAAGTGTGAGACAGTTACATTCACATTTGGGCAAAATCTGCAGGTCACGCGACGTGTCTTTTATAAGACACGACGTGTCTTATGCAATAAATGAAGTTTGGATCGAGTTCTGGGAGGTTACACGACGTGTCTTTAATAAGACACAACATGTCTTTAATAAAACACGACGTGTTGCTGCAAATCTAGAGTTCTGCATTCAATTTCTGGGCCGAGACACAGGGTGTCTTTAATATGACACGTCGTGTCTTTTTAAGACACATCGTGTCAATAAGTGACACGGCGTGTCAATGGCTGTTCTGGACTGCTGTGTATTCTGCTCATCACTTATGTCGTGTAGGTCAGTTTTACATGCCGTAAAAAGTGATATTTGCGCAGTTTCGAACCCCAAAACATGTATATACTTGAGGAGTGATCCAATAAGTGATAATATGATATATTCCTCATCATTTCATTGCAAAATATAGTACCTACAATCCAAACCATGAGACAAGTAAGAATAGCTAAAAATATAGAATCTAGCATGAATGAGAGTGATAATTGAGTCAAAACAACATGGATATGCTACCAAACATGATCCAAAAGATGATATAAAATACGCACATCACCAACCCTCGCCCCTGCTCGCCACGTCGCCTACTAGCAACCCAACTAGCTACTCATCGACACCCGCCCAACCCCCAATCGTTGTTCCCTCTCTTCTGCCACCCTGCCCACCAAGCTCTCCCACCAGCGAGCACCACCAACACTTGATAAGGATCTGGTCCTCTCTCTCACGCTATTCCTTTTTTGAAAACACCTCTCTTGTTTCTCTGGTTAGTTTCTACCTTTTAGTAAGGGACCCGTTCCCTCCATTCTGCTTGCGTCACATGTCTGTCTAAATTAACACTGTGATAGAGGTTCCTTATGGTCCACACTGCCTATGAGTTGGATTTGCCTACCTGCTGCTATTGCTAGGGGTGATGCATCACACCCTTTCTTGTTGATCTGTTGCTTCTTCTGCTTCACGTGCTTTACCATGCTCTGCTATTTGCTACTGTTATTTGTGTGATCAAGCATGCTCTTATATGTCTACTCTCTTGGCATCTATGATGCCTTCAAGATATTGTGTGTGATAACTGTCAAGTTGGACGGTTCAAACTATCATACCTGATGTACATCCTTTTGAGTTGTTTGTTATGGCTCAAGGACTCTACTCTCATCTTATTACTACTTCCCTACCTGCCCCCACCGATACAACTGATAAGAAGACCAAGCAAGCTTAAGAACTTTGTGTTAAGACTTGGGGGTCATGATTTAGATGGTGCATAGTGTTGGGCCTAAAACGAGTCAATCTCTTTTTTGCCTTCGGACTGCCAATGGAATGTTGGACCAACTTTCTCATGTCTATTCTCATCAACAAAATCCCCTAGAAAGTGTTTGAGGTTTTAAAAAATCCGGCCAAAAAGGAGTTCTCTACTATTTGATTTAGTGAGGATTATTATAACCAATGTTGTGCACTCTCTAATGAGTTTGAGGTCCACCATCCCCTTGTCGTTGACATCGGTGAAGTCTAATGACAACGCTATGAACTATATCTAGTACAATTTCTTGTTTGGCTTCTTGCTTCATTTTATGGAGTTGTTGTTCAAATCCCATCCAGTGGCCCCTTACCTAAACTTCATGATGTTATAAAGAGGGTCTAGGTGCCTCCCGTCAATATCTTCTTTACCCACCGCCTCCTTTGATGCATTAACATTACGATTCGTGTAGAAGACTATGGTCGTTTTTGAGATCGTTGTCATAGTCGAGGGCGTGGTCGCTCTACTGGGGTTCCTGGACTTGGTCGTGCTCATCCACCTCCTAGACCTAGACGCGGTCAATCTCCTGGATCAAGACATTGTAACTCATGTGGGTCGCAACAACCATATTGAAGATTGTTGTTGGGTTAAACATGGAGAACCCACATGGGTTAATCAGGCCTATACTAACGGCATCGAGGCTAATCCTATACCACATCTGTTCTCTACTTTATCCACGGACTGGATCCAATCTATGTTCAAGAAACTACTAAACGAATGACTCTGTGCTTAGACCACTGTTGCCCAACCAGATGGTGATTTTGCATTCCTTGCTCCTAGTGACATATGGTAAAAACATATGGGTTACCAACTCTGGTGCTTCTACTCATAATTCTAGAAATTATGCCCTTTATTCTGATATGGCTACGATATCTATCAACAGCTCCCCCTGTCATAGTGCTTACAGAGTTCAATCCCTAATGCCAGTGGTGAAGCCAGGATTTTTAATCAGGGTTGGCACCATAGCAATCATTTATTGAGAAGTAAATGTCTAACTATTGGGACTGGTCAGTAGATTCTTTTGATTGTAGTTCAAACACACCAACCTGTATTTAGGTATTCATATGTTTGGAAAAAAATACAACAATAAGGAAGTTATAGAAAGAGGCACTGTAACAAATTTCATGATGATGTGAAAATGTGATATATAGATTATCAGTTTCACCACTATGATTTAAGTAAATACCTTATTATTTAAGTGAAGTTTAGCTATGCACAAACTTGATCGCCTAAGGATGCTATCCTTTTCTTATGAACGCTCCCGTTTATAGTTATTAGAGTCAGATCACATGTATATGGTATTTACAGTGTGAAACTCCTTGTGGCCATTACAAGGTATTCTGACGTCTACCTTCTCCATTGTGATGTTCATAACTACAATTAAATTTGTGTAGCACCAAGTCGACAGTCAACACACTGCCTGTAGTCTTCAACGATCATATTGCAAAGGAGAGGAACTTTGATATCCGTAGTTAGTTCTGCTTCGTGAACAAAAATGATTCTGGATGGAAATATTCTTGATCTTCTAACAACGATGAATATGATGCAGCAACACAGAAGCAATGGGAATCTATTGAGCAGAAGTAGGTAGGGCGTGGTTAAAGGTTTCAACATATTCTTGTAATGCTGAAATTATTTTAGAACAAACAATTCACGAATTTGGAGATGGTATTGGAACTTGGCTGAGGGTAGCAAAACATACTCTATCTAGTTGTAAACATCCGCAAGGCATGATCTTATTGAATGAATGGGGCGCAATTGTTGAGAGCTTTCTGAAGCGATATTAGTGGAAGCCACAAGGCATGATCTTATTGACTGGGTGGGCATGGTTGTAGTTTTGGCAGCAACATGTTGATTGCAGTCAATAGGTTTGTAACTTTCGTGGGCACCGGGTAACGACACGTGCCTACCCGTGTCGTTACCCGGTGTCATGATGTGGCTCCGCCACTTTATAATGCATGGTGTTGGAAATATTCAAACACCCTATAATGTACTCAAATTTGCCCTCTATGTTTGGAGATCCCTCTAAATATGCTTTCTATTAGCACAATTATGGAACATCCTCAGTGCTCTATTACTTTTGACCCCGATGGTTGTGCCTGTTAAGATCTCTGCATGAATGAAGATGAGGATTGGTTCGGATCATGAGGGACCAGAATACTTATATTATCTTGAATTGCCTCGGGCTGCTACCATCGCACTGCTATCTTCGTCTGTGTCAGGATTTCAGAGGCACTATAGACTTGGACATCCATTTGCTTCAAAGATCAAAAGTTTAATTCCAAGCGTATGTGAGCCTGCGTTTCACTCTAAAGCGTGCTAACTTACTAGATCTGTTTTTCCTAGAAAAAAAGACTGATACTTCCAAATATGTGTTTGATATTGTGCATGCTGCTATTTGAGGACTAGATTCTATGACTAGTATGTCATGATTTATATATTTATGACTTTCATTAATGATTTTTCTTGGTCCACTTAGTTGTTTTTACTTAAAGATCGGACACCCGTTTTGGACTATTATTGCTTTCTTTGTTGAAATATAAACTCAATTTGATAAGCCAATCAAAATCTATAGGACGGCAATGCTCTTGAATTTATGCAACATTATGTAAGTGAATTTTATTAAAATTTTGAGCACCATTCTTCAAACTATGTTCTTACACACCACTTTAGAATGGTTTTGTTGAAAGAAAAAATTGTCATCTTGTTAAGGTCACTCGAATGATTCTTTTATCATTACCATGTCCCTCTGATTTTTCAACTGATTCTGTTTCTACTGCTTGTTTTTTGATAAAATGGATGCTCTCCTCGGTGTTCAACAACCAAGTACCGTACAATATTATGTACCCGGATGCACCTTTGTTTTGTGTTCATCCCAGAATTTTTGGTAGTACCTACTTTGTTCGAAACCTTTGGCCTGGATTGAAAAAACTTGACCCACTCTCTACAAAATGAGTCTTCTTGGTTTACTCCAGAAATTAGAAAGGGTACAAATGCTATGACCCATATGATAAAATGTGGTTTGTGACTACAGATGTAGTCTTTTTTGATACTTCTCTGAAATGGGTTCGACTCTATCTAAGGAGTTGCTGGTTGATACCCATGTTCCTGTTTCCATTGAGTTGGATTCACATGACCATCCTTTTGTTCATTCTCCACCACTCTAGGTATATCGGTGATGCTAAAAAATTGCATCTCCCTCCATGACCCCACAATCTTCTAATCCTCTCTACCTTCATTGATAGATCAAGACACCACTCATGTAACTTCTGAATTGGATTTTCTAATTGGTTTGCGGGAAGGAGTGCAGTCTTGTACTTTACATCCTATCAAAACTTTTTGTTCTAATGTTAAACTTGGCATTAGCTTTACCCACTTTTCCTCTGCACTCTCTCTACATCCTTTCTCCATAAAACTGCTATTGAGGCTCTGCAGCATCGTGCCTGGCACCACACTTGGAAGTTGAAATGAGCGCTCTTAAAACTCAACATGCTTGGAATTTGGTTGAGTTCCCTGCCGATCTCTCCTTTGAGATTCCGATGGATTTTCACTGTCAAATATCATCCAGATGGCACAGTCGAGCGCCTCAAAGCTAGCTTGGTTGCAAAAGGATATTCACAGACCTATGGAATAGACTTCTTCGAAACTTTTCTTTAATTGCCTGGTTTAATACAGTTCGTGTGCTTATTTCTGTTGTTGTCAATAATAACTGGCCCCTATTTGAATTATATGTGAAAATGTTTTCTTGTATAGTGATTTGCATAGGGAAGTTTATATGCAACAACCTCCTTGTTTTGTTGCCTAGGAGTATTCTAAGGTTTGCCAGCTAAGTAATTTATGTTCTGAAACAAATCCACGAGCATGGTTTGATAATGTGACAGAACCAGACCCTCCGAGTGGGCCAAGCCTGACTCCATCGTACAATGTATTATCAAAGACAAAATGCGGAAGTGTGAAATGCTTAGCATACATGAACAATTAACTAGATACATACACTAACAACTCTCAACATTCAACGAGTATTATAAATAACAACATTGTTTATTACATAGTTTCAGTTACACATTTAAGAGCAAATTAACCGTACATGTACATTAAACTAGGACCTTATAAAAGGTACAACTTGAACACCTGCTCACAAAGCTTCTTCTCCCAAGCTAAATTTGAACCTAAAACATACCAGAAACAAGCATATCAACACACAAGTTGTTGGTACATGGGCATAAATATATATATATATATATATTTAAGTAAGATTTTCATAATTTAAAAAATTTGTAGAATTAAAGAATTAATCACTTAACTAGGCAAAACCCCCTATTTTAATCATTTTAATTTATTATACCAAGTGAATCATATATTTTAAGGCCTTCGACTAACTTCCCGTTGCAAGGGGTCGGTGAGGGAGCTCAAGGCAATAAGTCAAGAGCTAATCCTATTTCTACATGAGGGGCCTCAAATGACCGGAGTCTTACCGAACCTTATTTCAAAGTTTGTATAATGGAGATCTCTATTATGTGTTCAAGTGCTAAAAGCATCGAGACAAAACATCGACTACAATACAACAATACTACATGCCAATATTTGCAAGTAAGATAGCATGCATACATATCAAATATTCAATCAAGAAGCATAATCTATAATTATTAAAAGCATAGGTTCTTAATCTATCCTTGACCATCTAGATCAAAAGTAACCACTTGATTAAGAACATAACCATCATTAAGCAAGGTTCGACATGCTACTTATTTATTACGTCCATGATTAGGGTCTTGGTCAATTTAGGTTCAAAGTTGATTAATTACATATTTGATGATCTTTTCTTGATTTCAGGTCCGTCATGAAGGTACGGTTCAAGTTTCAAGTCATTGTGAGGTTCCATTTGTTCTGTATGATTATTACGAGGTTTATATGACTTATGTACATTTCAAGGTCAAGAGACTCATAATAGGGCAAACAAGGTTCATAATTTGCAAGGTTATTGGATTCAAGCATGGAAGATGATTAAGATCAACAAGATAAGGACATGGGGATCAATATCACAAAGTGTGGATGATCCCCTAGGTCTAGATTCAAAGATCCAACATTGATATCAACATTCAACACACATGTACTTGTTTACTTATGCCATTAGGGTTCAACATATGACTTAGGTGAACATCCACATCAAAGGGTGTCACAAAAAGATTAAAGTAAACTCTGATTTGAAAGGAGAAGACACGAGAGTTGGTTGTTCATAGTGATTTAGGCACAATAGTACAAAACAACTCATTTTTAGACTTATAAGGTGATTAAGGGTGACATTAGTGTCACAAACACCATCATAGAATAAGAGGGATAAACCTTATGCATTTAGGTCACAAAACGTCCAAGACTAGTGATTTCAAGGATGTAAAAGAATTTGATGCATTTGATATGTCAAAGCCAACATTTGACTAAGGTAAATCATTCATTATCATAGACGGGTCACATACAAGAATTAGGTGTGACATGGGTTAAACATAGCAAAAAGGGGATTAAGGATGATATTTTAGCTATAGAGGGGCACATGATGTTGATTTCAAGTTAGTAAGGGCTTGAGATCATTTTGAAGCAAGATTCACCCATAAAGGTCAAGATTTATCATTGAAGTCCGAAGCATTTCACATAAGTGCATTAGGGACATCAAAATTGCATGAAAGGTGATTAGGACCTTCATTAAGTTCAAAAGAAGTTTCAAGTTACTGATTAGATGATTTAAAGATTGGTCGAACATGAATGATCCAAGATTTATCATAATCATGGATTTACTGTATTGAATACAATCAAAATTACTAACTGTAGGGGAAATAGGGGATAACGATGGAATTAGGGTCTGTAAATTGGTCCATGGTCTATATAGAGAGCAATACTGTTTATTTGATGTGTCTAAACAATTATAAGGCACTCTTTTATAGGACAAGATAGTATGTGTAAAACAAAATTAGTAGATATGGGATAAAAGAACATGCTAAAGACCCATACAAGTCTAAAACATATAGTAAATATAAAGCATAAATCATATATATCAATACTCCTCAAGCTGGAGCATATATGTCAAACATGCCCAGCTTGTCCACTAGAGTAGTACAGTGAGGCTTTGGAAGCAATTTTGTGAAGATGTCAGCAACCTAATTTTTTGTACGAATATAAGGAGTGGAAATGCAACCTGACATAACAGATTCACGGACAAAATGACAATTCACTTCTATATGCTTGGTGCGCTCATTAAAAGTAGGATTGCTGGCTATAAAAATGGAGGCTTTATTTTCACAGTACATAGGAATAAGATCTAGATCACATATATCAAATTCCTTAAGGAGTCGTGGACCCACATCAGCTCACAAGTAGGATGATCCATGGCTCTATACTCCGCTTTAGCGCTAGATCGAGTAACCATAGTCTGTTTTTTACTTCACCATGTGATCATATTTCCTCCAACAGAATTATAGTAGCCAGAGTTGGATTTTCTATCACATCTACTTTCAGCATAGTTAGAGTCAAAATAACCACTAAGTTTGCAATTTCCATGTCGCTGGTATAACAATCCCTTTCCTGGAGAATTCTTCAGATATTTAAGAATACGACAAACACTATCCTAGGAACATTGTCGAGGCTTATCCAAATACCTACTGACAAGTTCAACAACAAAAGTAATGTCAACTCTAGTGGAAGTAAGATAAAAAGCTTACCAACCAATCTTTGTATTGGTGGTTATTAGGATGTGGTGGAGAAGACTCATTCCAATTTGTATTGGGATCAGAGGGGTGCTAGTAGGTTTAGTTCCAAGCATGCCTATTTCTTTGAGTAAATCTAGAACATTTTTGCGTTGTGAAAGACAGATGCCCAAAAAAGCATTTAGAAGATCTAGTTCTAAGCATGCATGTATTCTATCCCTAAGAAGTGTCTGAGTTTTCCTAGATCCTTTGCAACAAAATGTTGTTCAAGATATCTTTTAGTAGCTTGAACACCTTCTTTATCGCTACCAGATAGAATTATGTCCTCCACATACGCAATAAGAATCAAAAGCCCATAAGTGATTTTTCTTATGAACATCGAGTGATCAAAATGTGAGATTTGAAAATTGAATCTAAGAAGCATCTGCCTTAATTTGTCAAACCACGCTCTTGGGCTTTATTTTAGGCCATAAATCGCTTTTCAGAGTTTGCATACTTTGGAACACTCCTCTTGAGCAACAAACCCAGGTGGTTGCTCCATGTAGACTTCCTCATGGAAGTCTCCATACAAAAACATATTTTAAACTCAAATTAAAAAGAGGTCAATCATTATTCATAGCAACAGATATAAGCACCCGAACAGAATTAAGCCTAGCAATAGATCTGAGTATAACCTTTCGCAACTAGGTGTGCTTTCAGCAGTTCAATCTTACCATCATGCCGATATTATAATAGTGAATATCGAACGACATACAACTATAGAGAAATCTTGAGGATGATCAACGAGATCCCAAATGTGTCGATTGCAGAGAGAAACCATCTCAGCTTCTACAACTTGATGTCAGGCATGATGTTGTAATGTTTGAGTAGCATTCTTTGGTATAGAGACAATACAGATAGCAATAGTAAAGAAGGCAAAGCTAGCACCAAGATTAGTAGTAGAGCATATATTACTAATAGAATGTGGAGTACAAGAACAAACACCTTTTCTTCGACTTATGGGAAGGTGTTGGTTAGAAGGTACCTTGGAGGTGTTGTGATTTGTTGACGAAGGAGAGTCTGGTTGTTGAGGGGCCATGGAGGGAATTGTAGCATGGGTCTTCGCTTGTGTACTTTAAGGGATGGAGAAAAAAATCTCAGTTTCTTCATTAGGAACATCTTTTATAACCTGAGGAAGTGGGTTAGTTATCAAGGTGTCTGCCTAGGCGCACCTAGACTCTAGGCAAGGCGCCTCAAACTAGGCGTCCATCCTATTAAGTGCATTGAGTGGGCATCTAAGGCCTTTAGGCCCAAATTAAGCCATTTAAAGGCTAAATTAGCATGAATCGAGTCTAGATTTGGTCAAATTGGATCACCTTTGGTCATTTATGGTTGAAATAGGTCTGATTTAGTCGAAATCAGGTCAAATTTTGGCAAATTAGGTCTGATCTAGGGGAAAACATGTATAATTTGGGGAAATCATGTCTGATCTGGGGGAAAACAAGTCTGTTTGGGGATTTTGGGTCTGATTTGCACTAAATTGGTAAGTCCTCATAGTGTTGTTTGTTAAAAGAATTTCTACTTCCTCATATGTCTGTTGTTCTTGCTTCCTTTTCTTTTCTTTTGTTATCCTTTCTCCAACATCTTATTCCTAAATCCTGTTGCTGTTGCATTTTTTTGTAACTTATTCCTCCTATATCCCCTCCTAGTACAATGTGAATATGTGCATATTTCTTATTTCAGTTTTTTGTCCTATATCTCCTGCTCCCAAATCTACTACTACTATTTGCGTATATTTGTTCTATTTCTGATTTCTTCTTCCTAAATCTCCTCTCACAGCTACTGTTGTTTGCACGTTTCCATTTACTTTTACTGACCTATTCTTCATTCCTCTATATTTTCTATTCCAGGACATGCTACTGCTATTTTTTATTTTGTTTTGTTGAATTCCTCCTCTTTCAATCTCCTTTTACTGCCATTGTGTTTGTCTTATTCTGACTTCATGCACAATCTTACCAATTGCATGTTTCTTTTTATTGTTTTCTCTTCAATTCTTGCTTATCTTCCTCTTATTGTTGTTTCTCTTTCTTCTGGTTAATTTTCTTGCCCCTGATTTTGCTATAGTTATATCAATTCAAATTAGACTTATAATAACATTTAATGAATAAACAATATATTATCACATATACTTCATGCGTACAAACATTTAAATATGTATCTGAAAAAAGAAGAAAAAAAGGCCCAGAAAAGTCTAGGCACCCCTTGCCTGAACCCATTGCCTAGATGCCTCGACATATGGGGAGTGGAGTGGGATCCAGCAAATCACTAGATAAAGCATACACTTTTTCAAAGCCGTATGACGTGTTCAAAAAATATTACATTAGCAATGACAAACCACTGTCGCCTGGAAGGATCAAAATATCAATATCCTTTTTGAGTTCTCGAATACCCCAGAAAAACACACTTAGTGGAGTAGCGGTCAAGTTTAGTCAACATAGGGTGGGGATTCTTAACAAAATAGGTGCTGCCAAAGATGCGTGGAAGTACTGAAAAAAAGGCAAATCTGGGTAGCGTGTAGCCTATAGGGGACTTGATTTTTCAAAACTGACGAGGGCATTCAGTTAATCAAATAGCATGAAATAGAGACAACTTCGGGCCAGGAAATTTTGTGGACATGATAGTGAAGAAAAATGATACGTGCCCTTTTAAGAAGATGGTGATTTTTCCTCTCCACCACACCATTTTTTTGTGGTGTATAGGGGCAGGAAGTCTGATAGATAGTGCCTTTAGCAGTACAAAATGGGCCAATATATTCTTGCATAAATTCTTAGGCATTGTTAGTTTAAATTTTTATGATAGGTTTTCGAACTAAGTTTGAATATCAACATAGAAAGTGGCAATACTGTCCAAAATGTTAATGCGATCTTTCAATAAAAGTTAGTCGAGTTTCCCGAGAGTGATAATTATTAAAAGTCATAAAATAGAAAAATCCAGGGAGGCTAGCAACAGAATGAGGTCCCCATATATCAGCATGTACTAAATAAAACAAAATTTTAGAACTAATATCTTTTTTCTTATGACACACATCCCTAGTTTTCTTGCAAAACTGACAAGCTTCACAGTGAAAACCTTCTCTGGTATCTTAGGAAACCAACACTTCAGATTAGCAATGGATGAATACTCGAGATGATAGTTCCATTAGTCATTGAGGATGAAATTAGAGTAGTAGCAAAGTGTGGTACATGTAGGTAGTACAACCCATTTGGTCCCTCATAACCTTAACGGATCCTCATCTTCGTGTGGAGATCCTGAAATACACAACCCTTTGGATCAAAAGTGATAGAGCACTGAAGGCTCGTAACAATTTTGTTGACAGATAACAGATTTAGAGGAAATCTTGAAACATAAAAAATAGATTTTATGGGTAAATTATGAGAGAGAAATAGTTCCAATTCCATGCACGAGGATTGCGTTCCATCAACCACTAAAACTAGTACAACACTAGTTGTTTTAGTTGGGGAAGAAAAGAGTTCAAAACAACCAAATATATGAGAAAATGCACCCAAGTCAAGGCCCCATTTATTTGTGCCATAAGTTGCAGGAGAAGCAAGTAAAGTAGACGAACGCCCATCCGTTGCGTAGGCAGGCGAGTCTGAAGGAGTTCCTCAAAATCCATGCGGATCTACTCAACAATGGACAGGGTAGAATGAGGCAGCAATAGCTGAATCTTTAGAAGCATCAGATGTAACTTGGTTAGCCCATACAGGTTCACCATATTTCGCCCACCAACGATATTCAATGTGGTTTTTTCGACCTAAAAAGTTGCAGAATTGACTTCCATTAGGAGGTTGTCCACGTCTAGATCCAGACGAAGGACCTCGTTCAGGGTTTCTAGAAGAACGACCTCAGTCTAGACAACATCCTCATCCCCGGCCTCGACCAGAGTCATTAGAGCGCACCACAAGGGCATAATTATTAGAGGAAGTATAAAGTGGGAATGACATGGATGGAACACGTTGGACACGCTTGAGTACATCCTTGAGGGTAGGTAGAGATCATTAGATAAGATGTACTCGACAACACCAGAAAAAGAGTGAGGGACTCCATCCAAGAGCCGAACTAACTGTAATTCACTACATTGGCATTGAACTTCTTTGATATCAAAAGATAGAGGATACACTTCGTATTCATCCTAGAGGGCCGGGCACTGGTTGTAATAAACTTCCACAGATGCATCATTTGAGTATTCTTTCTTCTCCAGGTTCTTGAAGATGAAAGACCTTCTTCAGGTTCTATTAGTGAGAGTCCTCATGGGAAAGTTGATCCCGCATGGCTTTATCATTCTGAAGGCACATGAGAGACTAACTGATCTTTGGTTTGACGTTGTTAAGCATCCACGCCATCACACCCGAATCATCTGTAGTCCACTGAGCATGAACTTATTTGGCATTTTCATCGCTCGAGGCATTCAGGGGGGCTGTAGTAGCAGAAGAGATATGGGAAATACTGACCCTGGGCTTCAACATATAGCTCAAACGAAGCCGACCAAAGATGGTAATTGGAACCGGTCGTCTAGTTTGACAGTGATAACACAGAGCAACCAGGGAGGATCCACAAATGCCATGAGTTACGGGGTGGTTATTTCACATATGAAGATGTAGTGTGATACACACTAAGCAGCAACAACAACAGACCATCCAGACAAGGAATGAGGTTTCGCCGGTATTGGCGGTATTTTGACCGAAATACCGATACCGACGGGTACCGACACGGAAACATGCGTGCGTACCGATAGGATCGCAAATACCGATAATACCGACATGTATACCGCCAATACCGCCATGTTTCGATGGTTTCGGTGCAAAATGCATTACTAACTTCACTGTACCGACCGAAACCGGCGGTATACCGACGGGTATATCGTTTTTTGCGAGAATGACTGTTGTTACTTATTGGGAGGAGAACAAAATGTACATTTGGATGATTTTTGTCGATTGGAGCTAATACCAACCCAAATCAAGGTAATTCTAACTAACCTCTTTCATTTCTACCATTAGCAACCTCTCCATCTCTTTTTCCTACTTTTTTCTTCCACTTTCGCCTAAAAAAGTCTTTTTTACCGCCAAAGCCTAGTATTACTCCAATTTTTATATGTTTACGCAAACTATACATACATCTATAAGTATATTATGTAGATATGCAATATTATCACTAGATCTACCTACTCACAACACTATTAATTACTATTATCATATATCTAAGCATATTACAATTAGTATTGATATAATTAGTTATTTATGTTTAGTGGAAGATGTCTTACTGAAGAGCAATGTGAATATAATACAAAGGAGTAATATACACTTATACAGTATTGCACATGAATGAGCAACACGGAACTTCATACAATTTTCCAATAATGATGTGTATGAGGAGCATGTGACTACATACAACCACCTTTATAGGATGCACATGTCATGGCCGCAATATCTCAGTAATATCAACTTATTTCTGTATGGAGAACCAGCGCGCCACTCAACATACCGCTGATGTGAGTTGTAAGTAAATGTGTTATACGTATGTGGTAAATTGTATACTATTGCATAAATGTGTGTATTTAAGTTTGTGGTTTGTGCTAGTAAAAATTCATATCTTAATTCCTACATTTTGTCATCGAAATCCCACCGAAATAGGACAGATTCCTTACCTCCCACATGATGGACCCCCCCCCACACCCAATATAGAATTTTATTGCATAAAACATTGCATTTTGGTGTAGAGATTACACCTGTAAAGTTTCATGAATTAATTCATTCATTTTGGCGTCGAAACGACCAGGATTGCATCTGTCGGTATTTCCATCGGTATACTGGTAAATACCTATTTCCAAGCTTTCGAAACGACGTCGGTATCGGTCACCTTGTTCCTTGCATCCAGATCACAGGACCATAGAAACCTAGATAGGGGCGGCAGAGATAAGCCAGGAGAACCTACACCATGGCGTGAGTTTTACTCCATCATGGGGCTTAGGCAGAGAAGAGGGGGCACCCTTAACACGCCAATAAGCTATTTTGGAAAGTGCTTTCAGAAGAAAGAGTGGAAGATGAAGCGAGAAAGAGAGAGGGAGGAAGAAAGAAAAGGGTGGATGCAAGTGGCAGTAGGGAGGCGGGGATGGAGGAGGGGGTGGCTGTAGCTGAAGGGGGGGAGAGGTAGGTTGGATGGAGGTGGGGGAGGGCTAGGTGGCGGTGGACTGGATTGGAGGGGGTTGACATAATGGATGAAGGTTGGCGATGGCATTAGATGGAGGTGATAGAGGGTTGGGCGGGTGGAGGAAGGGTGAAGGAAGGCAACTAGGGGTGAGGGAGGGAGCGGTAGCCGGAGGAAAGGAGGGGCAGCAGTGGCATGGGTGAGGGAGGGGCGAGGAGAATGAGGGATGGGGGGCTGGGGTTTGAAGAGGGGCAACAATAGAAAGGGAAGGGAGAGGGGTTGCAGCAGCAACGACAGCTGTGGGTGGCGGTGGGCGGTAGGTGGAGAGAGGGAAGCGTAGGGTTAGAGATGGGTGAGTGAAGTGTTAGGGTTTAACTGGGCAGATATTTCATTACTAAAGACTTAGGCAAATTTACTATTTTTTGGGAATTGAAGTATCACATTCTTCCTTTGGTGTTTGTCCCTAACACAAGTATGTTCTTGATCTCTTACAAGAAATTGGCTTGTTGGGAGCCAAGGCAGTCAACACTCCTCTTGATCCTAACACAAACTAGGGCAATGACTCTTCTTGACCATATGATAACAAGTAGTATAGAAGACTAGTTGGTAAACTCATAAATTTGACTGTTAGGAGAGTTGATATCACATATGCAGTTGGACTTGTCAGTAGGTATCTAGACAAACTTTGACATTGTCGTTTGGATGTTGTCTGGCATATTTTCAAATACTTAAAAGGCTATCCTGGATAAGGACTTCTATATCTACAAAACATGCATGACACGATTATTGGCTAAGTCTGACTATGATGG
Organism: Alisma plantago-aquatica; assembly: GCA_963693085.1. NCBI lineage: Eukaryota > Viridiplantae > Streptophyta > Magnoliopsida > Alismatales > Alismataceae > Alisma > Alisma plantago-aquatica. Next base: position 784,544,932 of record OY856411.1, on the reverse strand, counting down.
CAGCAAATCTAATCGCAAATCTACTTCTAGTTATTTCACTTTTGTAGGAGGATTTCTTGTTACTTGGCGCAGTAAAAAACAAACTGCTGTTACACGGTCTAGCTCTAAGCCGAGTATCGAGCCATGGCTCATCAACTTGCGAATTGATGTGGGTTCAATGTCTTCTAAAAGAATTTGGTACATGTGATTCTAATCCTATCCTAATGTACTGTGATAAAAAAATCTTCCATCTTCATTGCAAGGGATCCTACATTTCATGGTCATACAAAACACATTGAGGTGGATTGTCACTTTTTAAGAGTGTCTATTATGTCCAGATGCATATCCAATTTGTAAGGGCGTCTATTATTGCCACAAAGATCACAAATGATTGCTATTTGCAGTTGCACTCTATCATTTGGATGTGATTTATATGTTTCCTTTGCTAGAATTTTTATATATTGTAATATATATATATATATATATATATATATATATATATAATGTCATGTTGATGTCACCTGTTGAATTGATTTGCATAGGTGGTTATTGGATTATAGGTTTTTTCTCCTTTCTTCTCACAACTGCGGCTCTGATAATTGCTTGTCTCCAAAATTTTTCTGCCTGCTACCATCTTCTTTCCTTTGACGTTCACCACCATAGTTCTTTTCCTAAATCCTACCATCCACACATTAGCATACCACATTTAGAAGTCGATTCCACATTATTGCATAGAGCCCTCCTCCACAACGGCGATCACAGACCACCACATGCAAGTTCCATTCCATCATCGCCTATGCACCAAATCCATCATCGCTGCCTCCCGCTTCACTCATTGCTGAAGCTAGCAACATCACCCCATTAGTGGAATGGACCAGCCATAGATGCTATCCCATCATGCATCTGCCAGCCACACGGTCCCATTCTTGGCTGAGACCTGGACCCAAAATCAGTTGGTCAGCAAACCTCCCTCTTGCACTGCTAGTGACACCTAGCAACCACAATATTCAATACAAATAAAGGTGGTAGCAACCTTCCTTCTCATCAACCTATACAGTAGTAGACATGACATTCACTTCTGATAAGGTATTCAATGCCACCACAAGTGAGCAATCCTTCGTAGTTCTCACTTCCAGTACGGTATCCCAGGCCAACACCAGTAGCCAGGCATTGGTCATTCTCTTCTGGCAATTGAGACAAATGAGGACGCCTAAGGGAGTTCAGGAGCTCCGCTTAAGATTTGAAATATTGTAAAAATCCCAGAATGTGCCAGGTGCACTTCATAAGTGTCACTATAATTTTGTGCTATATCTGTTGGGTTTTAGGGGAGGCAGAGAAGGCAGCAGAAATAAAAATTTTCTCCTCCCCAAACCCATAACAAGGAAACACGTCAACGTCTATACAATAGGAAAGGATGGTTTGTGGAATCATACCTTGTCCCGAGGCTTGCTCGGCGACAATACCTCGCGGCTTGCGCGGTCTTCACCTCCGGTCTTGGACGGTGTCTGTGCAGCTCCTGGTCGCACCGGGACTGACGACTCCTGGTCTCACCGGGACTGTCGATATTTGACAACTGTCCTCCGAGCGACAGAAATCTCCCACCTCTGAAGTAGTCCACACGGACCACCTGGAACTCCAATCTCCTTGTCCCACAAGGAATTGGAAGGAGTCGCACCCTCCTGTCGGCGTACTAGTCACCGACACACTCTCCTGCCACCAATCGCTTTCTGCAGTTGTCTTTCCCTTGCTGTGTCTCCCTTATTGGGTAGCACTTGCTCGGGCTCTCTCGGTTACCAAAATCAGAGAGAACGACGATTTTATAGAGCAATTGGTTGCACTAAGTTGTTCTTTGAGAAGCCCCCAATACCCCTATATATATAGGAGGGTCATGGGACAATGTTCTCTATCCCGGGCAATGCGGGACTAAGCAGGAGTAGAAGGGTTCGAGATTTTCCACAAAAAACAACCAACTCGCAACCTGAACCGATCGTTTCATTTCTGAAACGGTCGGTTGGGGACCTGAGCCGGTAGGTTGATACCTCAACCGATCAGTTGAGACCCATGAAACGGTCAGTTCATTCCTGAACTGGTCGGTTCGTGGTCATGGTCAGTTCCCGATTGACTTTTCTTCTTTTGTTTCTAATTGGTATCAAATACCAATCCTTGTTCCAATCAAATTGGGCAAGTGAAACGAAAAGAAATTTCTCACCAATCCTACTTTCCCAACTTGCTCGGTTGCATCAGTTGAACCGATCGTTTCAACACTTGAAGCAATCATTTCACCCTGTCCATGAGCCGATCGACTCACCACCTGAGCTGATCGGTTCACCAAGCTGAGCCGATCGGTTCATCACATGAGCCGATCGGTTGGGAGTGCAGATTGTGTAGAAACAGTCAATTGCAGTTTCAATCAATTCGATACTCTAATCAATCAGTCCAACACCTTGAACATTATGATACTGAGCTATCAATTGATTGGGTGTTTAATTGAACTACTAAACTCCTTTAGTAATCAATCTAAACATTATTTGTGGACAAAACTCCTCTTCCAGGTTAAATCCTATGTGTGTGACCCTGCAGGTCCATTTCACGTTGGCAGTGAAAGTCCATAACACTTATGACTTCACAAGCAAAGAGCGGTGCCTAGTCACACATCAGTGCTACCCAAGTGAAATAGAAAGTTGGAGAACAACTTTCAATCCTACAATCCGTGAATGGTGTTACAGTGAATGTATAATTCCTTCGTCACTGATATCCCGAATGAACTCGAGGCATGGAACAGTCATCCTGTCAACGTTCATTCACTTTCTTGATCTCAGAGTAGATTGGAAGAGATATGTTATGACATTAATATCACATTCTGATCCACACATGCGTGCACGCCTTTCTCAATCCTACTCATCAAGTGGCCATGGATATCATACTCCTTCAGGAGGGACAAATCCCATAACTATCACTCACCCCTCAAAAGCCCCATGTGTCAAAGCCACCCAATCATCACCTTTATAACAACCCATGTTTCAGGACTGCGTTTGATGATGTCAAAGTGTGCCCAACGACATGTGTTGAGTGTAGTAATTTTAGGTCAAAGAATCACACTCACCACCATCACTGTGAGTACTGACTGTGACTATCATGTCATGGTTCCATGTGTCAAACTCACGGTGGGTCTGTCCGGTACACTTGTTCTCTAACAAGTACCTATGTGTTTGGTTTGATATCTCTATATCATGACTAATGAGATTCTGTCATCAACCAACACCACAATCTAGTCTTGTGTGTCATTGTTGTCTATCTACCTTCCACAATAACATCTGACTAGGGACATAACAAGAATGTACAAACTCTTAGCATCCGTATAATCTCATCGTTCAGGTCCTCAACCTGAAAGCATACGTCATTGAGTACTGTCATTCTCTAGACATTCAATCTGTTCTATCACTATCTCATATGACTGAACCAGAAAGAATTGGAAGCTTGCCTTTGATATTTATCAAATCAATCTTAATGTATCCCACCAATCATCCCATGATTGGCTCTCAGGGCATACATACCAACAACATCCTCTATATGGTCATGTGTTCACCAGCTTGGGAATTTCAAGCCCAAAATTTCACAAATGAAGAGGGGGCTCAGCTTGCTTTACTTAGTGGCAAATTGCATCTTATTTAGGGGGCATAATTCATTTTGGTTCGGTTTACAACTAAAACTCCAAAATGAACCATACATATTTGTTTGTCTATTTTTCATATTAAACCAAATTGTTAAACAAAAAAATCAAACTTAAGTGGACTGCTATGTTGTAGTTTGGTTCAGTTACAAACTATATCTAAGAAAATGTTTATTTTTTGTCAGACATTTAATAGACAATTAACCATCTGTCATCATTGTTATCAATTGACTTAACACAACTGTTGACTTCAAATAACTTAACCCAACAATCATCTTCCCAACCTCCATGGCCATCTACTCTCTTATATTTCCTTAAGAATTATGTTATCTACTCTCTCAACAATATTGATTTCTTGATGTAATGGCTTCGTTGTGTTTGATAAACATTGTCTCTTTGAAAAATGGCTTCCATTTTTTTTCTCGCTTCATAGCATCAAACTTCCTTTCTTCTTTTTTCTTGGTTCCAACGTCAGTTTCCTTTCTCCTTTCCATTTATGATTTATCCTCCCTTCCATTTTCTTTCATTCCGTTTTCCTTTTTTTATCTATAACATGATGACCCCCCACATCAATTTCTTTTTTCCCCTAATCATGCCACACCTACCATGATAACAACTCCCCCCCCCCCCCCCCCTCTCCATCCATTTTTTCCCACCAACCTCTTTTTTGCACACCAACCCATCGACCCGGTCACTTATATGTCTTACATTCTTTTCCAAAATTCAGCACTAAACAATCACTTGCACAATAAGTCATTTTTCCCTAACAGGTTAGCTGTTTTTTTTCCAAAACCTTGCCAGATCAACTACGCGATGTTGGAGATAACATTTCATGGAGATATCATGTACACACTAGAATATAGTGGAGAAGTTATAATTAACACAAATTCACTACATGCACATTAAAGTGGACTCTACGTTGATTTGCCTCCTCGGAGATTCCAATATCTCTCGTAACCAATTTTATATTTGAGAAATATTTTGATGAGATAAAATATACAGACGTCGTGTTATAACAATAATACAAAAAAATTATAAAACAAAAGGCCCTGTTAGAGTATATAAAGCACCAAAAAAAAACACTGATTTTTCTCTCCATGCAGTTCTCCTAACCCACATGGTTGAGTGCCTTTATTTGAATCAGGAATCTTCTATGTTGCATAGCACATCACCTATATTCCTGTGATTTTATTTTTCCTATCATGCCTATATACCAGTAGTGCTTTGTTCTTCCTACCATGTCTTTATATCGGTAGTATTTTATTTTTATGTCGTTCTTGACATACTCATTTTTCTACCAATATTTATGACTTCTACCACAACTACTCTCACGTTCATTTACATAGTTGACATGAGGGGGATAATAGAGGAAGATGAGTAGAGGGAAGACATGCGATGGAGGAGAGAAGAGGAAGAGAAAAAGTCATTTCATCGGACCACGTCGTCTAGTTTCTGTGTATTCATGTGTTGTTGATACCTACCTACTTTAGCACATATTCCTATAGTAGCGTGTCTCGAACACGTGCCTATCTTTTAGAAGTTATGTTTCATGTGGAGTTTTTTAACAAGTTTAGTGGGCCTCTTATGACGTTTCCTAATCCAAACCAACATCACACAGGGTCTTCCTAACATGCATTATGAATATAGAGTTTTCCTCTCTCTATCTTATAAAATGATTGATTCTTTCGTATTTGATGAGATCTTTCATGTTCTGCACTAAAACATTTACATATATTTATATATGTGCATGCACAACAGTCTCTTCAATATTTGACGGGATCTGTCGTGCATACATTTATACATTTATATAGATATATACATGTGCCTAAACATATATTGTATAGATGTGTTTATGTGCATAGATGGATTATATACATACACACATGCATACAGAGAAAGAACAAAGATATAATACCCACATGGGTACTTAAATTATGTCATCTAGCAGCACGGGTTACTATTTGAGTGAAACTATTATAGTTTCAGTGAAACTTTTGTAGTGGTTAAAGTTTGAGTGAATGTATTACAATTTTGCATTTGTAGTTACAATCGTGTTGCTAATTTTTTTTGTCATATCAATATCACGGGAAAAATATATTCAATAGCGTATTTACAATTTGTTTCTTGTATTTACAATTTGAGACTTTCAGTTACGTGTCACCTATTGGACAATGTGACTGAGCTTTTGTTAAAAAAACTCAACAATGAAGCTACTTAAGAATATGCGAAACAAATCTAGTTTAAGATAATATGAACTAAAAGGTGACCAGATATCCCTTTTAAATTAAAAATATCATAATGTCCTGAATCAAATTTTATTTTTCTTGTCACTGATTCTTCCCCTTCGTGCATGGTTTTCTAACTATAAACTAATATTAAATAGGATCCCACACTTTTATGTTGGTGGAACCAGGAAATTAGTCAAATGCAGTACTGAAATTAGTGTTTCAGTGAGGAACAATAACGTATTTGCTGTTGCGAAATAGTCTGGTTTCTCTGTTTAATATGGTTTTCATGATATAGTCAAACTCATTTTTCTCCCCATACAGTTCTGAGAGATTTGTTTAAACTTTGTTAATCTGTTTGGTACTCACCCGTGCTATCCTTTTCACCTATTAGGCCGGATACTTTGCTGTTGTCTCCTATAAGAGGAGCCTTCTGAGGACTAAGGAATTCAGCTACTGAATTAGGGAGGCAGTTTCTATATCGTGGGAAAAGCAGGTGACGATTCTGAGGAACAGTCATCGCATAATGTGGTTCTGCTTGCTGATATGATTTGGATGTGTATCCAAAATTTAAATTGCCGCTGAGTTGTTTATAAAGCGGTCCTTATCTACTCAAATGTGGGACGAACATCTTTCTATTCACAGTAAAAAAGGATAGTGCATCTCCAGTACTAAAATCTTCCGGAAATTTGTTAAACTGGAATACCGTATCCAAGATGAACTAGCCTTTGGTATAATCAGCTGCTGAAAAGCCCTTTTCTTTTTTGTATCTTTATGATTTGGTTTCAAATGAAAAGACATCTGGGATGCATGAGTCGCTTTAACAAAAAAAAAAACTTTCATTCCGTAATCACTGATGCAAATGCTTGACACATGCTTGTGGATGTTGAAAAGTGTGTAGCCATACCCTTTTGAACGGGATCATATATGAAATATTTACATAAATGGTATAAGATCTTAGATAGGAGATTACTTGTGCAACATTTTATTTATCTAACCGTTACCGACCAAAAGGTAATTCAAGGATGTTGACCTTGTGTGACGATATTAGCTGTAGAAATCATACTGACGATGTGAAAACTATTTAGTTATCTTCCAGTGGGGAAACCGTGCTTGTGCAATTAAGGTACGTTTATGATAATGGAGCTCATTTCCATACACATCTCAGTATTCCAGGTGGATATTGACAATAGATAGCTGTTCTAAAGTAGCAAAATGATTAACCGGTGTGCACATCATAATTCTACGAATCTACTCTCCCTAAAACTACCCATACCTTGGGACTCTCATATCCTGACCTTGGTTATTTAGATTTCACACCAGTGCTTGTGAGACAGAGGTGCATTTATAATAATGGAGCTCATTTCTAAACACATCTTAGTATTCCGGGTGGTGCTTGACAAGTGACAGCTATTCTGAAATAGCAATACGGTTAATCGGTGTGCACATCATAGTTCTTACGAATCTATTCACCCTAAAAACTACTCATACGTTGGACTCTCATCCCCTAAGTTGGGGTATTTGGATTTCCAACCAACAATGAGGTGCCCGTAAAGAGTGCAAGTCGACATTGGGTTGTGGCACTTGGGACACTAGTTGCCCTTCATTTGTTCCTTTCAGGTTCCATACCGCCATTTAGAGTGTATAACATCCCAAATTTTATAGTTAATTTAAACCTTTAATGTGGTTTTCCTAATAAGAGTCCACTAAGGGACTGAATAAATCTAACTATGGTTTAATATGTAAGGAGTCCATAAACGATATATTAGATGTTACTTGGTTCACCAATACACACATAATGACTTAAATGTGTACAATTGGTAAGTGGGGGTGTATGAATATGAATGAGTATTTCATATGCACAATGATGTAACTAATAGATATAGTATGATAATTGGAGACATTAAATCAATTTCTATAAGATTTTAGGTATATTTTATAGTTAAATGTAATGGAGAATAATTTAGAATATTGAGGATAATTAAGTGTGCCTAGATTTGATGATATCCCAAAATATAGTGGTATATTTGATCTCAAACTTGGAATCTTATCAAATGATAAGAATTTAGGCTTAACGGTAAAATTTGAAAAATAAATGGTCATTCTACAATTTATTAGGAATTCTTGAAGTATAAATAACAATAATTACTTTAGAGGTTTCTAATGTTCAAATCAAGAATCTAAAATAGTGATAGTGATCAAGGCACAATAATAAGTACTTATTACTGGTTAAATGTTGGTTTAATTTAGTTGACAATAACTATCCTAATTAATTCTCCTAATTAATTCTGAAAGAAAGGGAATTATTTAACCCTAATATACCTATCTATGCAATTAATACAATCGATTTATCTAATTGTACCCAAGTCCATCTTGATAATGTTATGTTCTGGCTATCATGTGATCTTTTTGCAATTTCCCTATACATGGGCTTTTGATAGCCATTGGATGTGAATATGAGGGATATCACCTCATCCACCACCTCTTGCGTGAAGTGAGTCGCCGGTAATAGAAACCCGACCCTTTGTGAATCTCGATCGCCACCGAAATCCTCGTGATAATGCCCATTATCGTGAAAGGCAAGAGTTCCATGGGATTCAGAAGAAAGGTTTGCACCTATTAAGCCCTTATATGAACCCTAGGGCTTACGGAAGAAAGACCCCCCCCAAATTTTCCTCAACTCCATCTTCAACATCGTGCTGCACCACCTGTGGGCATCACCCTCGAGCACCTTTGACCAATCACCTAGGCCAAAACCATCCCTGGACCCATCCACATAACCTTCGACACTCAAGAGAGTTACCCGGAGCAGTGACACTCCCCATCGACGAGCTCACAGAGGTGCTCTCTGCCGATGATCTGGAGATGAGGACTAGTTCACCACCGAACACGACTAGCCTACATAATCATGACGGAAAGTCTTTTGAGGACCATCTCAAGCTTCCCAGTTCCTATTTTATCGACTCCTGAGGTCATCTATTAAAATTCACCCCTCCTGTGTTGTCATTTTGTACCATGTAGTCTCTAGCAAACTTGAAGATTCCTTGTCTGACTTTGATCATGTGACCTGCTCACCATTTTCAGTTTGGTGTGGATTTTGTGTTTGATTGGTTCAGATGCGCACAAGTCCCATGCTTCCTACCCTCCTTGCTTCATCTCCTCCCTTAGGTGTCTTCCACAGTGGTCATCTTCAGGCCTCATGAAAGAGTTCATCAGGTTTGGTTTTGTCTACTAACATATTTGATACCTGCCTAAGTTCTTGCCAAGTGCATTTTTTGCTTCGAGATATGAGTTGAGGATTCTCCTATTTGAATTCATCCTCTTCCCTGTAGCGATAGAAATGGTGTTCTCATCATAGGAGAACCAGAGGAAAGGGAACAAGACCAGGAGTTCCATGTGCCATGTATAATGTTTGTCACAGTATCAAGGGTGTTTTAGGGTTTTCAACTTTTATTTCATTGATTTTTTTTCCATTGATCAGTCACGTGTTGATTTAATTGTCAATTTGACTAAGTCACCCCTTTCGTATATATAAGAGGAAATAAATGATAGGGGCTCTTCTGTCTTTTCAATTTCAGTTTTATCCAATTTTAGAAATTGTCAAATGCTTTTATCTTGCTCTTGATTGATCAAACTTTAATCATTCATATCTTTTGATTGGTTTGTCCTATGGAGGCAAGTCATATGAAATTTGATCAGTTTTTCGCGCCTTCCCTTATTATCCAAGAACCATGAAACCCTAGAAACTAAGGTGAATACAATTTTAATGAATGATTATTCAATGAACATGGTAATTAGGGTTCAACAAACTCAAGAAAGTGACTAGGTTTATTCAACCTAAGAAGAGAAATTAGATTTTCTTTAAGAGAGGTAAGCGGTTCATGTCCATGACTATTCATATTTATTAAGCTTAGTACATCTACATGTTTCTCATATAAAGCATCATGATTTATGAATTTTAATATTCTAAGATTTTAAGTAAGATATGCAATTAAAGATTTCACATCTTCGTGATGGTGTTCTCACATATAATCCATATCTCAAGTAGAGATATGTTACTACAATTTCTTAAAATGATTGGGATTCATGAACCAGGTTCATGGGAAAATTAAATGATCATTTTCCTATAAGAGTTCTTACTAATTATTCATATGAATGAATACAACTACAAGATAAATGCACAAGCAAGATAATAATACTTAATTGATAATCTGGAATAACTTTGTATTAAGATTTCAAATAGAAATATTCTATTAAGATTTATTATATAGATTGAGATCTGAGAACTAATGAGTTATTTAGATTTCCTAGAATGATTAATATCTAATAGTTAAGTATAATGCAAGAATGTAAGTTTTGAGTATACTAAGACATGATTGAGTTTACAAGATAAAAATTCTATTGAGATTAGAATATGTTAAGTTCATTATAAGATTAGGATGTATTAAGTACACGATAAGATATAAAAGTAGAATACATTTAGTTATGATTAAGTTTGCAAGATAAGATTTTATAAGATTCATATCTTAAGATTTAAGACTTAAGATCATATGAATGCATAAAGATTTATGTTAAGATCAGATCTAATGAGATTTAATAGAGATTGTGTTATCTTATTAGAAATCATATTTTAAATATTTGATTCTAAAATTACTTTCATATACTTAGTATATCTATATTCAGTCCAAGTTATATTTTTAAGACTTAAGGATCATATGTCATATATTTGATATTTGTATTTAAGTAAGTCATTTTATCAATATCTAGACAATAAGAATATCAGATTTTTTAGAATTCGATTTAGATTTAGTTTAGAATTGAAGAACAAAGATACATAGTCAAAGATAATATATTAAGATTCAAAGATAAGAAATTAAGAATAGATTCAGAGACAATTTAAAAATAAAATCAAAGATAAGAAATTAAGAATAGATTCATAGATAAGAGATTAAGATTCACATATACAAAATTAAAGATAGAGATAGAATATGACATCAAAACATTAACTATATACATTATAGGATAAGTCCTCACCAGAGAGTCCCGAGACGATTCATAGGGCGCACTGCGCCAGATACAACGGGTGTCATAGAGGGCACACTGTGCCAACAAAGGGTGTATTGCACCATAGAGGACACTTTGGTGTCAATAAAGGGCACGTAGTGCCAATAGAGGGTGTGTTGCACCATAGAGGACGTTTCGGTGTCAACGGAGGGCATGTAGTGACAACAAAAGGTGTGTTGCATCATAAAAGACACTTCAGTGTCATAGAGGAGGATTTTTTGTATAATGGTAGCCACAATCAGATAAAAGTCATAAATAAAAGATACCTTAACTCAAAGCATCTATATAATCTCATTTAGATGTATGCCGAAAGAGATTTAACATAAGAGAGACATAACCCAGGATCAAAGTGAAGGTCATGTGTAACGACCCCACCCCTTGACAACCCCCGACAGAAGCTAGATCCATTATCCCAAAACAAGATCATATGATTTTGAAAATAATAAAAAATAATTAATAAATTCTACCACAAGTAAGCTTAAAGTAAGGTAGAAATTTTTTCCTTTAACATACCTTTTCAAAAAGATAGGATTTTGGAACTTTACCCAAAAAGAAAACTAGCTAACTATATTCCTCCAAACATTACTCATCCTTGTTCTTTTCCAATGTCACCTTTTATTGTACTTCCACTTTTCATCACGCTTATAGATGTAACTGCATATTACCTAAAATGCCAACAAACAAAATTTCGATCAATATAACTAGTTATATTGGTATGTGGGGAACACAAAAGGTTTGCATCTAGTTGTAACAACATATTGCAACAAAATTATTGTTTACTAGATCAAACTTTACATATTAAACATAACTACTCAATCTTGAAATATCCAAACCTCTGTGCTCTCCCTAGAGTGGACATGGATACTACCTTTCTCATATGGTAGATCCCAAATAGCCCCTTTTGATCCTACCCTAAAGGCAGTCCAGGACATAGAGTTGTATAGTCGTATGATCTTACCCAAAGGTAGACCAAACATCGACTAATGATAACCTGGCGATCCTACCACAAGGGTAGGCCAATACCTAGGTCATCAAATCCTCACATATACTCAAAGATACAGAAGAATATTAGGATCTAAGCTAGTCATGCACACACACACACACACACACACATATATAGTGATACCATAGTCACTTTATAGTTGCAAGAATTAAAGTTCATCCAAACAGTTAATTTCAAGCAACCGATAAAACCTCAAAAATCACAATGAAACTAGAGCGATGAGCCATAAGCATAACCACATACATGATTTGGCAGTTTTAAAACCAAGCAAGATAGATAATCCAGTCAATAAGTCCAATTAACCAAGCCAAGCAATAAATCAAGAAATTTGATCCTAAAAAGTATTTATAACACCTAATTGTTATAATTGCATCCAAACATCTTTTATTGACTTGAGATTCCATTCTAAGGTTTCTATGCCTTATTAGGGTTTCCTTAGGGTTTCTTGGTTTCTAAACTTTCATCTTCTAATTTTACCCTTTTTAGGTCAACAAACCCTAAAAGCAGTTTTCTACTCATAAAAGTCCTAATTACTCAAATTATCCAAATTAAGAGTCTTTATCAACAAATTAGTTTAGGAACATCACTATGACTATGAACATGTAAAATTACTCTGACATTCCATATTATCAACTTGCATCTTCAAGAAACATGATTAATAACTTATTCATCAAAACTAGGGATTTGTGCATTAAACACCACTTTAAACATGTTTAGCACTATTTTTGAAATTTGATTCATAATTAGATTTAGAAACTATTTTATTTGAATTCTTCTCATCTTTCTAATCGATTTGATATATAGGTTGGCTTTATTAGGATAAACCTAGAATTTTTTATGCTTTGTGAAAGATTTTTGTGATAATGAAAAGAATTACCTTACAAAATAACAAAACATTGAACCGGACGGTCTACTATTGAGCCACACACATGAGAAATTTTTGTGTCACCAGTTCCCAACCCATCATCTCCATATAACGTGATGCTTCTACCGCACGCAGGGAAGAGCTCGACGATCCCTGGTCACCCTCCAAGTATGACACGAGGCCAATTCTTTCTCGATCCCCCCTTCTTGCGGAATCACGCTCCATCTACCCCCAATAGAGGCTGACACTGCGCCCTCATGTAGGACTCCAGATCTATGGTGATCGGAAGCCATAGTAAGAAGAATCAACGGCCATAAGCATAGGGTTTATAGTATCCTCGATCGCCAGTGAGGGTGGATATTCTGGGGTCCGCGACATGCGACGAGTTGCAATTGCCAAGAGATCAACTTGCACCTTCAACTTCTCTCGGGACTTCTCTCATATTCATCCTAGATGTCAGTGTGCACCAGACATGGGGCCATGGTGGCACCTAATCTCGACCACCATGGATCCTTCCCCCAGGTCCTCCAGTAGCGTCCATGCCAAAAACACCCTATGAATGTCATCATGCAGGAGGCATGGATCTCAGTTGAAGGGCAATGTTCTCATGATGTTCCCTTATATAGGCAACATAAATAACTTCTAGGGTTTGGAGGAGAATTACAAATGAGGAGAGAGAGAGATATGGGAGGTAGTTTTGGGGTTCATTTCCTCCCTTTTGTATGCATGATAATGGGATGGTTTCACGGAGAAAGGGTTTAAGCAGATTATTTAATGATTGCCCATCCAAAATTTGATACCTACTTATGGTAGATAATATTAATGACTTTCCACGATTAAGAATTTGTTTCTCAGTACTAAATCTCCCTCAAAAGAATATTATCGAATTGCTAAAAGCTATTATGAAGAGCATATAAACATGTGGCACACATTGGATAATTGATCATTAATCTATATGGGAAATCCTCTAGATTATTCTTTGTTTTTCTCTCCTTGGTATATCCTTTTAATAGCAAACTTTAAGGCAAACTCTTGAATGACTTAAATTACTTGTGTGCAAAGTTTGGAACAGAAATTTTAAAATAAAAGAGACTTTTCTTCATATGTAGGTCATCCACTTTTAAAGCTTATATTATGTAATTAAAATTCATCTTTTCTCTTTCTTTCTCTTCTATTTTCTTTATTTTGATTCCTTTTTCTTATTAAAGACATTATGGAACCAAACATCAAACAATAGTGGTCATCCATGCCACTTTTCTAGAGAATTCTACACAATTCTCATATATGCACACAATTATCCTTTATTTCTTCTCCTTTTACTTATTATGGGATTTCTTTTATCTCTTTTTTTCCATTTATCATTATTGGATTTACCAAAATAGTATAAACTATGAAATCATGCATCCATGAAACATTTTGTAAAAGAATCCATTCTTTGAAAATAAATCATACAATTTCCATTCAAATTGAAAAATTGCATTTCAATCAATATAAGAAAATTGAGGTTATAACATTCTTCCCCTCTTATAAGAATTTTGCCCTCAAAATTCAACCAATTAAATAAACATTTTAGGGTAAGCCTTTTCCATGTCCGTCCTCATTTCCCATGTGGCTTCATCCTCTCCATGGTGCTTCTAGAGAACCTTTACCATTTTCATTTTTTACTCCTGAGCACTTTCACCTTGGTATCTAGTACCCTCATAGGTGAGTCAGGGTAAGTCAGCCTCCCTTGGAGTTCAATAGGTTCAATGCTCAATACATGGCTCAGGTCCTTTACATAGCGCTTCATTTTGGACACATGTAACACATCATGCATCATACTATGCTGACGGGGTAAGGACAAACAATAAGCAACTTCACCAATCCATTCCAAATCTCAAACGAACCCACGTATGGGGGAATAATCTTTCCTCTATTCTTAGCTATAGCTTGAAGGGGTCAAATTTTCAGAAACATGTGTTCACCCACAGTGAAGTGCAAGGCAGTCTGCTTCGCATTAGCATATGACTTCTATCGATCCTTGACTCTCTTTAGCATTTGCTTGATCAAAGTGACTTGATCAACATACAACTATAGTTCCTATGACCTCAAGGTTCTTTCACTGACATCATCCCAGTGAAGTGGTGACCGACATGACCTCCCATAGAGAGCTTCATACAAAGGCATCTTGATATTGGTTTGGTAGCTATTATTTGTAAACAAACTAAGCTAAGGGAAGGTATCGCTCCTATGATCCACCCCAATCGAGCACACATACTCTCAACATATCCTCTAAAGTCTGGATCATCCTTTCTAACTATTCATCAGTCTAGGGGTGATAAGTTGTGATAAACTTCAATCTAGTACCGAGTTCTTCATGCAATTGATTCCACATCTCAGAAGTGAACTTAGGATCATGATAAAAGATAATTGAACTCAGAACACCATGCAGTCAAACTATCTCTCTAACATATAGTTTAGCTAGGTCTGTCACCTTGGAAGTGATCTTTAAGGCTAGAAAATGTGTTGACTTGGTAAGGCGATCTACCACAACCCATAATGTATCATGACCTTTCTTTGTCTTGGGGAGACCCACTACAAAATCCATGGCGATCTATTCCCATCTCCACTTAGGAATTTCAATTGATTGTAGTAATCCATCAGGTCATTGGTGTTCAACCTTCACCATCTGGCACGTGAGACAACTGGCCACTTATGTCGCTATGTCTCTCTATTCATTCCAGAACACCAAGAGTATCACTGTAAGTCTTTAACTATCTTGGTAGTATCGAGTTGTACTATATACATTAGATTCATGAGCCTCTTATAGGATACAAGTCTTTAAGGGAAAATCCTCAGGAACTCAAAAGAAAATTTCATATTGGATTCCATCATTCCCACCCATCAAGGGATGTGTCTGAGGCTCCTCCATCCAACCCTACAACTCAACTAACTCTGGGGTGTCTAAATGGGTTGTTCAAGCTCAGTCAGCAAGTCAAGCTTGATTTACCTTTATTTGGTACTTAAAATCTTGCATCCATCATTTTGATAACCATATTCAAATCTTATACCTACTTGATAATTATATCCTCATTTGAAATTTCAATTTGATGAATACCTTTGTTCCTTTATTTAGAGTCTGCTAGGTGTGGTAATCCCTCCAATCCCTAATTATCATAAAAAGATTTCATCTTAAGTATTTATTCCTCTTATCACTTCTATTCCTAGTATGGCATGCATCTGTCCCATCTCTCACACTCATAAAAAAATGAAATAAGCATTTGGCTACAGTCCAAATACATAGCTCATCCCATTCCAAGAGTAGAGATAGTTCATCACACATCACCATTTTATTTTAAAATCTAGGTTGAATTATTCTCCTCGTACTACCATTCTATGCACACATGTAGGAAAACCTTTCCACATAACTTTAGATTATTATCATAACTGCTATTTACAATCCTTAGTCATTTCCTCAAGGTTTCTAGGGTGCCGATATTTTTGGGGTGGTCTTACCCTTATGCATCTAGGGAGTTCCTCTCACATTTACCCCTTAGGCCCCATGAACTCATGAAGGTGGCCAACCTCCTAACCCATGGGCCTTGGGAAAACATAGCCGTTACCTCCCGACCCTAAGGACTTGTGCATTCAGGGAACAATCAACTCCTACTCCCATCAGTCTCATCCCTACTTGACCTTAGAAATGACTTAGGGTTCTATCATAACTTTATTTTATCTCACCATACATTTTTATTGTGGTCTCTTTGATAATATCCAAGCATAGTTTTACTTAGGATTCTTACTCGAATTTCCTTCGTCTCTTAGGGAAGTCATAGTTTTACTTATATCCCTTCATAGGAATCATGGAGACCTACCCATCTGGGCCTAGCCCCATTCACTTCCATAGTGACTTTTCTTCATGTCCTTTAGAGATGGTCATTCCTGGGTGTAAAAAATCATACTTAATCTATGTGCTTTTGTGCTTCATGCACTTCACCTCTCAAGTTCTTTTTAGTGACCTTTAAAGTTACCTCCATTCTTAAACAAATTTTGGTACTCACTCCTTTAGGAAGGGTCCTTTCCAGGACTGGAGAAAACTATCACTTGACAGTACCAAGGGTCACAAAACTTTCTTTAATCCATAGTATATATCATCACATGTAGGTATGTTCCCTAATATTCCACCCATGAATGTGGTTAGCAAGTAGACAACTTATTAAACCATTTCTAAGTTTTCCATTATGTCATACTTGTTTGTCATTTCTCAAGGTTGAACCAGTTTCATACATACATATGACACCAACTTGTGTGAGTGGTTCATCAACCATATATCACAGTCCAAGTGGGGTTTCCTTGAACCCCAAAACTTGAGGGGGTGCCATGCTTAATCCCTATGAACTCACGTAAACTTGTTATTATTGTATGCAACTGATACCGCTACTTCCCCTCTTTAATCTAGGAACCTCATATTTACCTCCTTTGCATTAGTTATCTATGGTACAACAAGCCTCTAGAGATCATACATGAAGCAATTCAACTCATCCACTCAGGTTAGTCTAGTCTAGGGTACATCATACAAATATTTCTCATGATTCCTCATGTCTTGGAGTCTAGTTTCCCAACCTTATCCTTCTAAGTCTCACTCTCCCCTAAGCAAACCCTATAACTGGTCCTAGAACTAGAGGTTCCTACTTTGTAGATGAGGTTGAGGCTCCCAAAGATGCACCTCTTATTCTCACCTAGCTAGCTACCTTATATGATGAAGAGTACTATCAAATATTATGTCCAACTGAGATCATCATATACCATATTACCTCATTACATAACACGAAGCTCCTTATTTATTTTGTCCAGTATGCATGTCTCATAGTTCAATAGGCATCACCCCTCTGGCTTAGAACTAGTCCCATTTCTAGTCTTGATGTCACTCACTTCCATGTAGGTTCATGCCTATGTCCTACACGTATCTGAGTGGGAAAAAAATTGTTAGGGTTCCTACCTGGAGGAGTTTAAACTTTTTGGTCACCACTAACATTCCGATTAGGGTGTTATCTCTCTCTTAGATCTTTTCCCCTTTTTAGGGATGAACCACTCTAGGTCGGTTCACCAAAATCAAAAGTTGTACTAGGGGTCATGCAACCACTTATTGTCTATGTTTCACATGCATACTCAAGTCCTCTACATATATTATGCATGCCTAACCTATGTACTTTCATACATGGACAAAATAAGGTATTTAACTTATTGGGTTCTCCCTTTCTCTATCCACTGCTTAAGGTTTTGGGTTGAGGTTAGGGTTTACAATCAACACCTTAGGTTTTATGATTCCCGTGACCCACTGAGGTTGTTTTTCCTTACCAGCCCTAGTTCATCTAGGATTTACCTTTATATAGGAGAAACCCATCAAACATTTTCTCTTTATCATTATGTACACTTTTATAATTTGGGTGAGGATGCCTTAATCCTTAACACTCTTGTCCCCAAAACTCAAGAGGAGGTGGAGAGAGAGAAAACCTTAATCACTTAAAGTTTTTCTAGTGAAAGTGGGTAAAGAAGGGATGAAAGTAGATGAGAAATCCTAGAGGTATCTTATTTTGAGTCAAATCCTCAAATTTTGGCCAGATAGTCACATAGATTCCGAGAGTCCTTGTAAATCGACTAGTGGGGCGTAGGAAATATCTTGCCAGCCCCCGGATCATGATCCTTTTCTAGACACCTTCATCTTTAGAAAATTATCTAATAAATACCTTTGGCTCTAAAGAATTTGTAAAATTTAATAATTATCAGAGATTATATGGAAAACCATATTCTGATACCAAATGTAATGACCCCACCCCTCGAAAACCCCTAGTTAAGAAAGGCCAAGAAGCTAGAGCCCTTATCCCAACTCAATCCTGACATATCCATGCCTCTGTGTTGTCCCTGCAGTGGACATGGATACTACCTTTCTCATATGGTATATCCCAATTAGCCCCTTTTGATCCTATCCTAAAGGTAAACCAATACATAAAGTTGTATAGTCGTATGATCCTACCCAAAGGTAGACCAAACATCGACTCATGATAACCTGATGATCCTATCAAAAGGGTAGACCAATACCTTGGTCATCAATTCTTTGCATATACTCAAAGCTAGAGAGGAAGATTAGGATCTAAGCTAGTCATGCACATATATATAGTGATGGCCGTAGTCACTTTATAGTTGCAAGAATTAAAGTTCATCCAAGCAACCGGTAAAACCTCATAAATTTCCATAAAAATAGAGCGATTAGCCATAAGAATAACCACATATTTGATTTGGAAGTCTCAAAACCAAGCAAGATAACTAATCCAGTCAAGAAGTCCAATCAACCAAGCCAATCAATAAATCAAGCAACTTGATCTTGAAAAGTATTTATAACACCTAATTGTTATAATCACATCCAAACATTTTTTATTGACTTGGGATTCCATTCTAAGGTTTCTATGCCTTATAAGGGTTTCCTTAGGGTTTCTTGGTTTCCAAACTTTCATCTTCCAATTTTACCCTTTTTAGGTTAACAAACCGTAAAAGCACTTTTCTACTCATAAAAACCCCAATTACTCAAATTATCCAAATTATGGGTCTTTATCCACAAATTAGTTCAGGAACATCATTATGAATATGAGCATGTTAAATTACCCTTACATTCCATATTATCAGCTTGCATCTTCCAGAATCATGATTAACAACTTATTCATCAAAACTAGGGCTTTGTGCATTAAGCACCACTTTAAACATGTTTAGCACTACTTTTGAAATTGGAATCACAATTAGATTCGAAAACTATTTTATTTGTATTCTTCTCATATTTCAGATTGATTTGATATATAGGTTGGATTTATTAGGATAAACCTAACATTTTATATGCTTTTTGAAAGATTTTTAAAATTATGAAAATAATTACCTTATAAAAGAACAACATGGCGACCTCTCATTGCCCACACACACTGAGTCCAACAATTGTGTAGCCAAGAGATGCAAACCAATTAAATAGAACTGACCCACCTACACTTCAATTATTCTAACCCGATCGGTCTACTGTCGTGCCATACACACGAGAAATCTCTGTGTCACCAGTTCCTAACCCATCGTCTCCGTACAACGTGATTCTTCTGCAACATGTCGGGCAGAGCCTGAAGATCCTTGGTCACCCTCCAAGTCTAAAGGGGGGGGGGGCAATTCTTTCTCGGTTCCCCCTTCTTGTGGTGTCACAACTCCATCTACCTCCAGCAGAGTCTGACATTAAGCCTCATGTAGGACTTCGGAGCTTTGGTGATTAGAATCTAGAGGAAGAAGGATCACTAGCCACAAGCGTAGGGTTTAGAGTATCCCTATTTTCCAGTGAGGGTGGATGTTCTAGGGTCTATGGCCTACGATGAGCTGCAATTGCCAAGAGATCATCTTGCATCTTCAACTTCCCTCGGGACTTCTCCTCTCATCTTCAAACTAGACGTCGGGATGCACCAAACATGGGGCCATGGTGGTACATGATCTAAACCACATTGGAGCCTGCCCCTAGGTCCACCAGCGACGTCCATGCCAAAAACACCCTATTACTGTCATCATGCAGGAGGGTTGGGTCTTAGTTGAAGGGTAGTGTTCCCATGACATTCCCTAATATAGCTAGCTTAAAAGACTTCTAGGGTTTGGAGGAGAATGACGAATGAGGAGAGAGATATGGATGATAGTTCTGGGGTTCGTTTCCTCCCTTTTGTACACATGGTAATGGGATGGTTTTGTGGGGAAAGTGTTTAAGAAAGTTATTTAACCATTGCCCATCCAAAATATGATACCTACTTATGGTAGATAATATTAATGACTTTCCATGATTAAGAACTTGTTTCTCAATACTAAATCTCCCTCAAAAGGATACTATCAAATTGCTAAAAGCTATTATGGAGAGCATATAAACATGCGGCACACATTGGATAGTTGATCATTAATGTATTTGGGAAATCCCCTAGATTATTCTTTGTTTCTCTCTCCTTGGTATCCTTTTAATCCCAAACTTTAAGGGAAACTCTTTAATGACTTAAATTACTTGTGTGCAAAGTTTGGAACTAAAATTCAAAAATAAAAGAGACTTTTCTTCATATGCAAGTCATCTACTTTTAAAGCATATATTATGTAATTAAAATTCATCTTTTCTCTTTCTTTCTCTTCTATTTTCTTTATTTTAATTCCTTTTCTTATTAAAGACATTGTGGAACTGAACATCAAACAATAATGGTCATCCACACCACTTTTCTAGAGAATTCTACACAATTATCATATATGCACATAATTATCCTTTATTTCTTCTCCTTTTACTTATTATGGGATTTCTTTATAGATTCAGCTATATGTGTACATATTTAGAATGTTAGAGTAGAGACTCAAGATTTTAAATGAGTTTTCCATGTGATAACAATTATATTCCTTTTGTAAGAACAATCATGAGAATGTTTTAATACCTCCATTTGTGTGATTGATTATATCATTGTTATGAATGCCAATTTTATGTAATGCCCCTTTAAGTGCACAAATTATGGATAAAACCATGTTGCTTCCGCCATGTGCATGTGTGTACTTAGGGAGGGTGTTACAAAATGGGATTATATTTAACCTAGAGTTAACATTGTGATTTATAGATTCAGCTATATGTGTACATATTTAGAACTTTAGAGTAGAGACTCAAGATTTTAAATGAGTTTTCCATGTGATAACAGTTATATTCCTTTTGTAAGAACAATCACGAGAATGTTTGAATACTTCCGTTTGTGTGATTGATTATATCGTTGTTATGAATGCCAATTTTATGTAATGCCCCTTTAAGTGCACAAGTTATGGATAAAACCATGTTGCTTCCGCCATGTGCATGTGTGTACTTAGGGAGGGTGTTACAAAATGGGATTATGTTTAACCTAGAGTTAACATTGTGATCCTTTTGCACCTACTACCACCACTTTCACTTTTGAGAAAGACAAAATAAGAAGTGAGGAGAAGACTGAAGTGGAGAGGAGAGAAGTGATGAGAGAAGTAATAATAAAGGAGAGAAATAATGAGAGAGAGAGAAGATGATAGTAATGGGAGGAGGGGATAGGATGGAAGTAATGAGGGAAGAGGAGGGAAGTACTGAAAGGAGGATGAGAGGAGGTAAGTAATGAGTAAAAGTGGGAAGTAAAGAGGGAATATAGAAGTAATGAGAAAAGAGGAGGGAAATAAGGAGACTGGGGAAGAAGGTAATGGTGGAGGATGGATTGCCCAAATTTTTATAATACTGAATTCAGATTTGGTCATTTTGTACCTAATTTTGATCACTTTGCTTTGAGTTTTAGTCATCATGCACTTAGTTTTGGTCATCTTTCACCTAATAGTTTCATCATTATGTGCTCAATTTTGATCATTTCACCCTTAACTTTTGTTTTGAACACGTTAACATCCAATTTTAGGCATTTTGTGCCCACTTTTGGTCATTTTTTGTCTATTTTTGTTTAGGTCACTTTGCACCCATCTTTGTCACTTTATGCCAGTTGATCAATTTTGCAACAGTTGTGATCACTTTTTGCAAAATTTGATCATCCACCCTGCTCTATGACTACTCTCCTCATTTTCATCCCCTCCCCCATCTTGTTCCTCCTCACTTCTCTTTACTTCTCTCATCATTTCCCTCCTCTCCACATATTACTTCTCACTTTCCACCCTTTGCATCACTTCCTCTTATACTACTTCTCTTTTCACTTTCATCCTCTCCATCCATCACTTAGACTCTCTCTTGAATTACTTCCTTCCTCTTTTATTTTCTCTCACTCAAAACAAAATTGAGGCATCAACTCTGGTGGAAGGGTGGCCAAAGTTGGTCCTAAGGCATGTATGTTGGATATATAAATTCTCTAAGTGTAAATAAAGATCGGATCAAATAAATTGTAATTAGATATGGCACACAAACAACCACCAAATTGCAGCAACAATAATAAACTATAAATGAATTCAGAGAAAATCGGCGATGCATTAGAAATGCAAACTCCAAAGCCTGAGATGAAGGCGTTGAAACACTGTCTTCAAGATAGATTATGCCACTCCTAGAATTAGCATCTCTGGTGGTCTATATCTAAGATTTAGCCACCCCAACTCTGGTATAGCCACTCAGTGCAAGAGAGAGTGATGTGTTGAACTCTCTCCTTAGACCTTGGTAGCAAAGATGAAAGATGGGAATCCCAAAGTGTTGCCGTGGTAAGACAACAAAAAATAGGAAAATGTTAGGGGAAAAATAGATTTATTGCGGCAGAAGGGGAAACTATAGTGAAGAAGAAACTCTCTATAATGAATATGATTTTTCTTAGGTCTTTTAGTTCTCACTGTATCTCATGTGTACTCAATTTATCTCTAAAATGAGAGTGGACACCTCCTCATATGGAGTGCGTCTCATCCATCTCATGGTAACTACTTGCACCCATTGCACCTCTACAACTGTTGGTCTCTCCAACATGCATCATTGACATCACACTCAATATTCGACTTAATGGATAGTCAAGAGAGGTTATTGCTACATGTGTTAAACACTGTCAATAGACTCCAAACAACACAAAAAAGAAAATAGAAAATGAAATGTCGTTTCAAAAAATAAAACAAATAAAAATAAGTTTTTCATAAAAAGATAAATCCACACATAGACCAAACCAAACTGGGCCAAGCGGGGAAGGGCAAGTGAGTAAGAGAGTGTGTGTGTTTTTATTTAATTTTGAGAAATACACAAGGTTGTCAGATCAGTCATAAATTCCCATGCCCTTGAGAGGTCCTAACCTCTAGGGGACCACCACTCCTTATAAGGAGCCTTCCTGCACCAAAGTAAGAAATATGGGATAACTGATGGCTGAGAAACATGATTTTTTGTAACAGGAATACAAATCCCCCACATGTTCCATAAAATCATTCGGATAATTAAAAAATAACAAAATTTGTGACGTTAGTATAATGTTTTCCGCATTGGTAGCTTGTGGCCTTGAACCATTGTCTAGAATGACTCACTTCAATCCAGAGAGACGTGGTGAACTACATCTTGAACCAGACTCCCTGATTCAAACTTTAGCAAATCACACAATCATAGTGCGGGTACTAGAATGAGTTCATATTGGTGTTGCACATCAAGGACCTTCGCAAGAATCTTGTTTCATGAGCACTGTAGCGAGTATGTTCAAATCACATAAACCCTGGCTCTTGGGTTACACTCATATAGTAGGGATCTCTAAGGGTATCCTATCCGATGTATACCCTACCAATAAATGGCCTTGAACCCATTCAGAGCAAAGATCTTCCTATACTCAAGACATAATTGAAGCATTGGTGCCATAGGGAGGGTCAAGAGTGAAACTCCAAAGTGTTCTTCTGCATAACATGACATCCTAGTTGTCGCTTTGAACCAATCCTCATGGGATCTCCAGTTTTGGAATGACAGGGTTATCACTGCGATGTTTAATCTATAGGAAGAAGACCCATCCCCCTCGACGAACCCAGTACTAGAATTTGACGTGGCTTATATTATCGCACTAACAAACTCACTTAGGGTTGAAATACCTAAGTTTTAACCAAAAAAACGTGCAATAATACCACCCGCAAGCGAACGGGTATTATCGCAGTATAGTTGAGGATCGAATCCCAAGGGACACCATTTTTAAGAATCTTTCTCTAGTCGAATCTAGTTGAATCAAGACTAATATTTAGAACAAGGTTGGTTGATTGGAGTTTAATTAAACTAAATGTGAGGAAAGAAAAAGATCAGGATTAAAGGTTGATTAAAGATTTATGATGGGGATCGCTGGGATGGTCCCGGGTTTCACCACCACTACACATGCAATCACATCCAAACATCAAACATCCAGGCAAGATATAACCATTCAGATAGAGCTGCTGCAAAACCCCCCATACGGGCGTCAGGTTTGCGTAAGCATCACCTTAGGTATCAGATCTCTCGTCACCATCCAGATCACCTACTTATGGCTCTGAAGATACATAAATCCAAATGAAGTTGTGCACAGAAGCGTCACCGTGGGCTAGATGGCTCGTCACCACACAAATCATACACTTACAACCTCAAGGAATCCCATTCTATTTATAGTTTGGGAGTCAACTGCGTTAATCGACATTCAAAACCTACACATTGAAATTCTCGCAACATAGGAAATGAACAAGATAAATGCAAGCAGGTGATCAATCCACAAGCACACATCGATGATTTACAATGAAATGAAAGATTATATACATGCCATAGAATGTTTAACAAAAGTACGTGAGAGCATGGGCAGCGGGGCTAGTCCCCGCACCCCAGCGAAAGTAAACTACTCACTCATGGTGAGAGAAATAAGAAAAACAAGAGAAAGAGAAGATTCTGCCATGAGCATGGTGAAGAAGATGATTACAGCTTGATGGAGAAATGGTCTTCTACACGATGTCGGGGAAGATCTGGACGAGGAGGGAAGAACACCACGACAGATGGGGCAGATCTTCTCTCTCTCCCTCCTCTTTCTTCTCGTGGTCCTTGCTCGCAGCAGGAGGAGCAGCTCGTGGACGAGATGGCATTGTAGAAATGGCGTAGACGTAGCAGATCTAGACCCAGATCTAGATCTAGATCCATATATGAACGAGGTGGCTTGTAGATATGAGTCTTCACTCCAGATCTGGGTGAACAAGCCGCAAAACCACCATGGGACATGTTCTTGTCTATGGAGGTCGTCTCCTTAGGCCCAAGATAGTCCTGCAGCCTAATGACATCTCGAGATGATCCTTTGACGGGCTGGAGTCGTGTTCTATTTATAGGCAGGTTGGGCACCGACTTAGATTCACGACCTCTATAATTTTGTAGCAGGTCGCGACTTTTTGCACGGTCGCGGCCTTTTGAATGCCGCGGTCACAACTATTCTACCATGGTCGCGACATTAAAGAGGAAGCCGCGGGCAGCAACAGATGTTCACGATCTGGCTTAGGTGGAGAAGAAATAGTTGCGGTTCTGAGAGGTGGAGACAATGGTGTCGTTGCAGGTGGTGAAGTGCAGAGGTTGGATGGAGATTCGTTGCTGCTGTGAAGTCCAGGTTGTGGCGAGGGTATCTTGACCTAACTGCGGTCATGGGGGCTATCACCGTGGGTCGCAGTTCCTTTGAACATGATCTGGTTGCGATGTTGATGCAGTTATGGAGGAGAAGCACACTGATCACAGTTGGTTGAGGGTGGCGGATCCGCGGAGGTAGGCGGAGAGGTGTAAGAAGGCTGTGCTCGTGGCTTGGAAGATGCAGATCGCGATACTGAGAAACCGCGACCGTGTTTTTGTTGCTTGGTCATGGTGCAGTGGGTGAGAAGGAGCAGATCGCGATAGGGGGCTTGGTGGATGGAGACCATGGGTGGAGGTCGCGGTTCTGGGTGAAGGAACCGCGGTCGTGGTTTTGACGACTTCAGGCCGAAGTTACTGGAGTTGGAGGGGTTGCGATCTTCAGGTGGTCGCAAGCATGAAGGCGTGATCATAGTCAGGTACAAGAGTTGTATTTAGCAGAGGTGATCGTGGGCGCGATTTGGAAGCCTGCCCACAGTTGCTGGTCGCGATCTTAAGGAACTACAGCCATGAAGATTGGAGGTCGCGGTCACGTCTTCTCTTCAGGTCGTGGTCTTTGTATGCCGCAGACAGGTGTCCGCTATTATGGAGGACGGAGAGGAGTGAGCGGTCGTGACATCTAAGGATCAGAGGTATGTGAAGAGGTTGCCGCGGTCGTGGGGTTTGGACGCCGCGGTCGCGGCTAGGGTATGCTACAGCCCGTGATCTAGAAGAAGGAATAGAGAGCACTGTAGCTGACGTAAAAGAGATAAAGGGACCTTTGACTTTCTTTAACCAGGCCCAAACCAAGGGTTGAAATGGATATGGGCCTAGGATATGAGGCCCAAAGCTCAAAACGACATGTACAAGGGTGCAGAAAATCAATAGAAATAGGAGTAAAATCAATTAAGCCAATATAAGTCGCATCTAAGAAGATAAGGCCAATAAAAGCACGGATGCAACCGAAACTGGGCTAAACGAGATGGTTGGACTATGATGAATATGCATTCATCAACTTTCTAGCTAGACCCTTAGTGAGTGGATTAGCAATGCTCATTGACAATTTCACGTACTCTATAGATATGACCCACGAGTGCTATGATCTCTCACATCTTCATATCTTAATCTCATAAAGCACTTACCCAGGTTGCCTTTAGATTGCTTGGTTTTGTCAATGGCTGCTTTACTATCACATAATATAGAAATAGGATGAAATGGTTTCGAAACAATTGGTAGATCAATAAGTAAATTTCTTAGCCATTCAGCCTGATAACAAGCAAAATCTAAAGCAATGAACTCAACCTCCATGGTGGATATAGCTCTCAAAGTTTTCTTGGATGATTTCTAAGGAACTTCTCCTCCTCCAAGCCAAAACACATACCCACTAATAGACTTGGATTCATCTAAATGTGCAATCCAGTTTGCATTAGTATGCCCCTCTAACATTGGCGGAAAACTAGTGTAGTGGAGACTATACTTTGTTGTACCTTTAAGGTACTTGAACACTCTTACCAAAGCCTTCTAGTGGTCTGTGTAAGGAAAATTAGTGCATCTACTCAACCTACTTACAACATAAGAAATATGAGGTACATTAAGCTTCCTATTAC
The DNA here is from genome assembly GCA_963693085.1 of Alisma plantago-aquatica. Taxonomy (NCBI): domain Eukaryota; kingdom Viridiplantae; phylum Streptophyta; class Magnoliopsida; order Alismatales; family Alismataceae; genus Alisma; species Alisma plantago-aquatica. Next base: position 784,517,462 of record OY856411.1, on the reverse strand, counting down.
TTGAGTATATCTATGTTGATCCATAGGAATACCCTTATGTATCGTAAGATGTAAATTTGGATCATAAGGTGTATTAATAGGGGTAAAATCAAACATAACAAATATGTGCAAGATTTTATCAACATAATGAGTTTGATTAAGTACAAAACCAGAAGTAGATCAACTCAATTTTAATACCAAGTATTACATCAACAAGTCCTAAATTTTTCATATCAAAATTGATAGCAAGAAATGATTTAGTTTCAGCAATAATTTCACAAATATATCCAAACAACAATATATCATCTACATATAAGCACATAATATTGTAGGTGACAACAAAGGTTTTGGAATAAATACAATGATCAAATTCGTTTGCAATAAATCCAGAGGATAAAACAATTTGATCAAACTTATCATTTCACTATTTAGGTTATTGTTTCAGTCTATATAAGGACTTGACAAGTCTACAAACCTTATGTTCTTGTCTAGGTGCAACAAAACCTTCAGGATGATCCATATATATATATATATATATATATATATATATATATATATATATATATATATATATATATATATATATATATATATATATATATAGAGTCAGGCTAGAATACACTCGAGTGTATCCGGAGCGGAATACACTCAAGTAGTTTTCCATGATGCAATATTGTTTTTGAAAATCTAATCCGTTGATCTTCTTAAACATCTCGTGAACAACTCATACGCAAAATTTGAGCACATTTGGATATGTATAGCTCATGTTATGAAGACCGTAAAAATTATGCATTTTAAATTAGTTTCGCGCGTCGATTTTGTTGCCCTTAGATGAGTGACTTACACTCATCCAAATGGGCTCAAAATTTGTACGTAGCCTAGTTATAGTATGACGGTGAAGATCAACGGTTTACATTTTGCAAAAAATAGTCTTAATATACAAACACACTTGAGTGTATTCGTGCGATCCGTACACTCGAGTGTATTCTAGCCTGACTCTATATATATATATATATATATATATATATATATATATATATATATATATATATATATATCGATTCAAGAAAGCTGTCTTGACATCCATGTGATGGATCTCAAGATTATGGAATGCAGATAATGTAACTAGGACAAGAATGGGAGAGATTTTGGTTACTAGTGCATATGTGTCAAAGTAATAAAATCCTTCCTTTTGGCTAAATACTTCATGTACTAGTTTGGCCTTAAACTTATCAACATAGCCATCTTCCATCATCTTTTTTCCTAAACACCCATTTACATCCAATAGTCTTGTAGCCTAGAGGAAGATCAAGAAGAATCCAAGTATGATTGCTCATAATTAATTCTATCTCATCATCTATGAATTCCTTTCAAAATCTAGAGTCTTTGGATTTCATGGCATCCTCATAGGTATGCATGTCTTCTTCTACTATGAAGGTGTAGAAGTTAAGACCATAGTTTTTATCAACTTTAGTCCTTTTACCCCTACCTAGATCACTCAGAGGTTCATCTACAATGAGGTCATGGTCAACTTCATAAGAAGGTCAAACTATAAGAGGTTCAACAAGATAAGAGGAAGAAGGGTCTTCACTAACTTGTCTAGGAACCTTTTCCTTAGGAGGAAATATGGTTTCATAATATAAAACATCTACATGTATAATCTCAAGTATAGATTTGACTCCAATGTATGGGATTTCAAATTTTATTACTAGGAATGTATTGGTAATAAGATTTTCAACATATCCAATAAAGACAGTATCAATAGTTGTAGGTCCTAGCTTTCTCTTATTATTTTCAGGGATCTTAACCTTGGCTAAACACCCCCACACATTGGGGTATTTCAAACATGGTTTCTTGTTAAGCCAAAGTTCATACAGTGTTTTGTCAAGGTTTCTAAAAGGTATACAATTTAGAATGTAGTTGGCTTTATGAAGGGATTCCCCTCACAGTCTGTGATTAAGTCCATATTCAACTAGCATTGAATTGACCATGTTAATTAATGTTCTATTCTTGTTCTCAGCTACTCCATTAGATTGAGAATTATATGGGGCAATGGTTTCATGTATAAGGCCACGGTCCTCACAGAACTTGTTAAGTGCATTAGAAGTGTACTCACCGCCTCTATCAGACCTCACTCTCTTAATGTTCTACTCTAGTTGTTTCTCTACTTGGGTTTTATAGATCCTGAATTTTTCTAATTGCTCATCCTTAGTTTTCAGCAAGAAAATAAAATAATATTTAGAAAAATCATCATAAACATAACAAAGTATCTTACACCATCACAAGTAAGAACATTATTTAAACTACAAACATCAACATGAATTAATTCAAGAAAGGATGTATCACGTTCTACTACTACTTTAAATGGCTTCTTAAGAAGCTTAGCTTGCACACAAACTTGGCATATATCATATATATCAATATGAGTCTTAGGAATTAGATCTAAATAATTCATGCATTTTCATCATGTTTTTATTCACATGACCAAGACGTGCATGCCAAACATCACTAGTTTCAAAAACTAAAATAGTACAAGATGTATCAGTGAAAGAAGAAGCATTACATGAAACAAAAGATAATTTTATAAGACCACTATAAGTGTAACCAAGATTAATATAAGAACTATTCTTAGAAATTACAACTCTATTGCCTTGACACAGGAATATATAACTAGAATGTTGCAAAAAAACTTGACTAATCAGATTTCTATGAAAAGAAGGAACATGTTGGACATCATGCAGTCTAAGAGTATTTGTAAATGTAAGCTTTATGTCAACACATCCAAAGCAAGAAATTGGAATGGTAGATGAATAATATCCTCACTTAATCACTCTGTCGAATTCGGCCTGGTAGGTAGAAAAAAAGGATTGGTCAAAGCAAATATAGCAGGTGGCATCAAAATCCATGTACCAATCTAAAGATAAGTCAGCAAAAAGAATGGTGGGATTTTCTAACCTTTATACAGAAGAGGAAGGGACCACTCCCACAGTGACCATATTTACTTCAGGATTTTTAGGAGCCTGGACATTCTACTTTCTCTGACCTTTGCATGATATGCACACATTCAGAAAGTGGCCGGATTTATCCCACACAAAGCAGACACATTTTTCTGCTTGATCACTATTATTATTACTCTAATTTTGGGGGTGCTTATGACCCTTAAAATAAGGTTTAAATTTCTTATGTAGATGGGAAGGGTTAGGTTTCTTTTTAGCTTTATCACCTATAGCCATGTTGACAGTAGGTTTAAACTTCCTATCTTGTTCCCTATGTCTATCTTTGATTTGTAGCGATTGAACTATGGATGCCATGGACATGTTCCCTTGTCTATGTCTAAGGGTCCTGGCAAAATCCTTCCAAGAAGGTGGGAGTTTCTCTATGAGGGTTGCTACTTGAACATTTTCATCAAGGTTATAACCTTTGGCCATGGATTTAGAGACTAAGTTTTAGTATTCTATTACTTGAGATGAAATAAGTTTATCATCAACCATATTATATGTTAGCTATACAAAAAAGGCATAAATCTCAAGACCAGTATCTTCCAGACCAAATTTAGAATCTAAGTCTATCCAAAGTTCAAGTGTATTTGGGATCCTATGATAGATGTCATATAGTTCATCAGACAAGGATGAAAGGATCCTACCATGACATATATATAATCAGTTTCCTTTGAAATAAGAGTGAAGATAAAGGGTTCAAAAACAACATATTTAGGTTGGTCTTCTCTAGTAAAGAGGTTTGTGGGTTGTGATGGAGGCACAACTGGAACTGACTCTTTAGGTGGTAAAATTGTAGACACGAGTCCTAAGGATGTGAATCATAACTGCATTTTCTATTGCCGTCGATGGAAGTGCAAACCAGAGAATCATTCTAGGCGAAGAGAGGCGACATCATCAAGTAAAAGCATGGTTTTCAAACCAATTCTGAGCAAATAGGTAGTTAACAGATATATCTAATTAACAACTATTTAGGAACAAACTAGTCTATCTAGAAATTGTGGTATACAATCTAAATAGATATGTGTGGAAGAAAAAGATATGTCTTGCAAATTTTGGATATATAGCAGTTCTCTATGTGTAAATAATGCTCAAATTAGACAAATGCTAATTAGATATGGCACACAAACAACCACCAAATTGTAGCAATAATAATAAACTCTAAATGGATTCAGAGAAAATTGGCAATGAGTTAGAAGTACAAACTCCAGAGCCTGAGATGAAGGTGTGTGAAACACTATCTTCAAGATAGATTATACTGCTCCTAGCACGAGCATCTCTGATGGTCTATCTCCAAGATTCAGTCAACCCAACTATGGTATAACTGCTTGGTGCAAGCGAGAGTGATGTGTTGAACTCATTCCCTAGCCCTTGGTCTCAAATATGAAATACATGCGTCATGAAGTGTCACAGGCGTAAGACAACAACAAATAGGAGAATGTTTGGGGGAAAACAAGTTTATTGCAGTGGAGAAAGGGGAAACTTTAGCGAAGAAGAAACTCTATATAATGGCTGCAATATTTCTCAAGTCTTTCTGTTCTCACTGTATCTTAGGTGTACTTGGTATATCTCTCAAATGAGAGTGGACGCCTCCATATATTGAGTGCGTCACATCCGTCTCGCGGTAACTACCCACACCCATTGCACTGTTGCAACGGTTGGTCTCTCCAACATGCGTCATTAACATCACGTTCAATGGCTGGATTAAAGGGTAGTCAAGAGAGGTTAATGATACATGTCTTAAATTCTATCAACGAACTCCAAAAGATGCAACACAAAAAACCAAATGACGTTTCATAAAACAAAACAAATAAAAAATAAATTGTTTCGTAAAAAGATAAATCCACGCACACACTAAACTGAACTGGTTGGGCTGAGTGGGGCACAGTGGGGTGGGGCGAGGCGAGTAGGCGATCTCATGCATACATGTGTGTGTTTTTATTTTATTTTGAGAAATACACAAGGTTGTCCAATCAGTCATAAATTCTTATGCCCTTGAGAGGTCCTAACCTCTAGGGGACCACTACTCCTTATAAGGAGCCTTACTTCTCCAAAGCAAGCAATATGGGATCACTGATGGTTGAGAAATATGGTTTTCTAGACAACATTCCCCCACATATTCCATAAAATCTTTCAAAAAATAAAACAATGACAAAATTTATGACATTACAAAACTCCAAAGCATGCTTCCGCATAACACAACAACTTAGTTCTCCCTTTAAACCAATCCTCATGGGATCTCTAGTTTTGGAATGGTAGGGTTACCGCTATAATGTTTAATAATGACAGGGTTACCACTACAATGTTTAATCTATGGGCATAAGTCCCACCCCCTCGACGAACTAAGTACTAGCTTTCTAGCTAGATCCTTAGTGAGTGGATCTTCATTGTTCATTGAGGATTTCACATACTCTATAGATATGACCCCATGGGTGATATGATCTCTCACATCTTCATATGTTAATCTCATAAAGCACTTACCCAAGTTGCCTTTAGATTGCTTGGCTTTGTCAATGGCTGCTTTATTATCACATAATATAGAAATTGTAGGAAATGATTTAGAAACAATTGGTAGATCAATAAATAAATTTCTAATCCATTCATCCTGACAATAAGCTAAATCTAAAGCAATAAACCCATCCTCCATGGTAGATCTAGCTCTCATAGTTTTCTTGGATGTTTTGTAAGAAACTGCTCCTCCTCCAAGGCAAAACACATACCCTCTGGTAGACTTGGTTTCATCTGAATCTGCAATCTAGCTTGCATCAGTATGCTCCTCTAACATTGGTGGAAAACTAGTGTAGTAGAAACTATACCTTTTTGTACCTTTAAGGTACTTAAACACTCTTACCAAGGCCTTCAAGTGGATTGTGTTAGGATAACTAGTGCAACCACTAGGTTTGTACCCATTCAACCTACTTACATCATAAGAAATATTGGGCCTAGTGCAACTAGGTACATTAAGCTTCCTATTACTTGAGCATATCTATGTTGATCCACATGAGTACCCTTATGTACTGCAAGATGCAAATTTGGATCATAAGGTGTATTAACAGGAGTACAATCAAACATATCAAATCTATGCAAGATTCTATCAAAATAATGAGTTTGATTAAGTACAAAATCAGAAGGAGATCTACTCAACTTAATACAAAGTATTACATCAGCAAGCCCTAAATCTTTCATATCAAAATTTGTAGAAAGAAAATATTTAGTTTCAGTAATAACTTCAGAATTAGATCCAAACAACAATATGTCATCTACATATAAGCACAGAATAATGTAGGCATCATCAATAGTTTTTGAATAAATACAACAATCAGATTCATCCGTAATAAATCCAGAAGATAAAAGAATTTTTATCAAACTTATCATTCCACTGTTTAGGTGCTTATTTCAGTCTATACAAGGACTTGATAAGTCTACAAACCTTATGTTTTTGTCCAGTTGCAACAACACCTTTGGGCTGATCCATATATATCTCTTCTACAAGATCTCCATTCAAGAAGGCTGTTTTGACATCCATGTGATGGATTTCAAGCTTATGGAATGCAGCTAAAGAAACTAGGACACAAATGGAAGAGATTTTAGTTACTTGTGCATATGTGTCAAAGTAATCATATCCTTCCTTTTGACTAAATCCTTTGGCTACTAGTCTGGACTTAAACTTATCAATGGAGTCATCTACCATCATCTTTTTCCTAAACACCCATTTGCATCCAATAATCTTGCAGCCTGGAGGAAGCTCAATAAGAATCCAAGTATGATTGTTCATAATTGATTCTATCTCATCATATACGACTTCCTTCCAAAAGCTAGAGTCTATGGATTTCATGGCATCCTCATAAGTACGTGGGTCTTCTTCTACTATGAAGGTGTAGAAGTCAGGACCATAGTTCTTATCAACTTTAGTCCTTTTACCCCTACCTAGATCACTTGGAGGTTTGTCTACAAGGAATTCATGTTCTACTTCACAAGAAGGTGGAACTACAAGAGGTTCAACATGATAAGAGGAAGAAGTTTCTTCACTAACTTGTCTAGGAACCTTTTCCTTAAGTGGAAATATGGTTTCATAATAGACAACATCTACATAAATAATCTCAAGTATAGAGTTGAATCTAATGTATGAGATTTTAGATTTTATTACTAGGAATGTATTGGCATTACTGTTTTAAACATATCCAATAAAGACAAAATTGCAAACCAGATCATATCCATCCCTCTTAGATCCTAGCTTTCTCTTCTTATTTTTAGGAATCTTAACCTTAGCTAACCCCCACCCACTTTGAGGTATTTCAAATAGGGTTTCTTGTTAAGCCAAAGTTCATAGGGTGTTTTGTCAAGGTTTGTGAAAGATATACGGTTTAAAATGTAGTTGGTTGTATGAAGGGATTCCCCCCACAGTATGTAATTAAGCCCAGATTCAGTTCGCATTGACTTGACCTTATCAATTAATGTTCTATTCTTTCTCTCAGCTACTCCATTAGATTGAGGATTATATGGGAAAGTGGTTTCATGTATAAGGCCATGGTCCTCACAGAACTTCTTAAGTGCATTAGAAGTACCCACCACCTCTAATAATTCTCACTGTCTTAATGTTCTGCTCTAGTTGTTTGTCTACTTGGGTTTTATTGATCCTAAATTTTTCTAATTGTTCATCCTTAGTTTTCAGCAATAAAATAAAACAATATTTAGAAAAATCATCTATAAACGTAACAAAGTATCTTATATCATCATAAGTAAGAACACTATTTAAACTACAAACATCAGCATGAATTAATTCAAGCAAGGATGTATCACGTTCTACTACTAATTTAAATGGCTTCTTAGGAATCTTAGGTTGCACACAAACTTGGCATTTATCAAATATATCAATATGAGTCTTAGGAATTAGATATAAATGAATCATGTGTTTCATCATGTTTTAATTCACATGACCATGCCAAACATTGCTATTTTTAGAAACTAAAGCAGTAGAAGATGTATCATTAACAGAAGATGCATTACATGAACAAAAGATTGTTTTATAAGACCACTACAAGTGTAAGAAAGATCAATATAAGAACCATTCTTAGAAATTACAACTCTATTTCCTTGTAACATCAAGGTATAACCAGAATGTTGCAAAACAACTTGAATAATCATATTTCTAAGGAAAGAATGGACATGTTGGACATCATGCAATCTAAGAGTATTTCCAAAAGTAAGCTTTATGTCAACATGTCCCAAGCCAGCAATTGAAATGGTAGATGAATACTCTCGCCACTTAATCACTCTGCTAAATTTGGCCTGGTAGGTAGAAAAAAGGAATTGGTAAAAGCAAATATGGTAGGTGGCACCAAAATCCATGTACCAATTTGAAGATAAGTCAACAAATAGAATGGTGGGATTTTCTAACCTTTCTATAGAAGGGGAAGTGACTGCCCCCACAATGATCATATTTACATCAGGATTTTTAGGAGTCTGGACATTCTACTTTCTTTGAAATTTGTAGAATCTATACACATTTACGAAGTGGCCAGGTTTATCCCATAAAAAGTAGAGATGTTTTTCTCCTTGATCACTACTATTATTACGCTGATTTTGGTGGTGCTTGCAACCCTTAAAAAGAAGGTTTAGATTTCTTATGCTGATGGTAAGGGTTAGGTTTCTTTTTAGCTTTATCACCTATAATCATGTTGATAGCAGGGTTAGACTTTGTATCCCATTCCCTATGTCTATCCTCAATTTGTAGGATTTAACTAAGGATGCCATGGACATGTTCCCTTGTCTATGTCTAAGGATCTTGACGAAATCCTTCCAAGAAGGTGGCAGTTTCTCTATGAAGGCTGCTACTTGAACATGTTCATCAAGGTTATAACCTTTGGCCATGGATTTAGAGACTAAGTTTGGGTATTGTAGAAGTTAAGCAGAAACATGTTTATCATCAACCATATTATATGTTAGCCATTCAACAAAGGCATAATGCTCAAGACCAATATCTATGTGATAGCCTGACTTTCTCTCTCTCCTCTTTTGTACTCTTTCTCTCTCATCAAGTGGCATATTGCTCAATCTAATATCAAATTTCATTTTGGAAGATTGGTGATTTTCTAATATTAGTGACTTTCGCGACCAATTTCATAATGGGTGACATTAGTTAGCTCAATTGATCTAAGTTTCATGCTTTATGAATCCCCCCTCTTGTGAACAAAATTATATATCTTATGTGTGATATTATTGTTTCCTACTATGTATCATGATGTAGAGATTTCAATTTTGAATTCAACGCCACAAAAATCATCTCAATCATATCAACGAGTCAAAGCTTATGACAATTCAAAGTTGTGCCTTTTCCATTTGTTTTATTTGATTTTCCTATCTTTTTTGTGTGTTGTTGGGCCAACAAATTGGGCCCAATGGAGGGTGGCGCACCCAGACGCCTCCTCCTCCTTATTTTCCTAACCCTAAAGCTCTTCTAATCTTGGTCGTTGATTGTTTTGATAAGGGATTTGACAACTCTCCCATCGTCTCTCACCTCCATATAGTGAGACGGTGCCATTGGCGTCGATCTCACCTAACCTTGCTTTTAGAAATGACCAACCACACCCCTTCTTGATCAATTGAATAGCTTGAGTCTTTCCTTCCCTCATTCTGGTCAGTTCCCCCTTGTTTCCACTCATTTGCGTGCCCCAAAGCTCCTCCTTTGATCCTTTACCTTATTGCTTTCTTTCATGGCACCAACCATCTCTGTCACCATTAAGGCACCACCTCGAGCATCCTCACACTAAGGTGGGACCATTAGGGAGTCATTATGGTGTTAACAAGTCTGGATGACAAGATTTCACACTATTGTGTGCCTCATTGACCTACTTCATCATTGCTTCAATGTCCACCAGTAGACCACTCACCACAGGAAGAGAAGCGCGGGGTGATGTGGATCCAAGTGGGTAGACTCCCTTCTCAGGATTAAAAGCCACCATGGGTGACCGAACAATGACTACCACCAGGAAGCCACAACTAGAGACCGTCTAGCCATCACACATTACAGGGCAAAGGAAAGGCACCCTATGGAGGGGTGATATGTAGTCGAGGGTGCCTCACCATGCATGGACCTAGAAGATTGGCCGCTATATCGACATTGGACACCCAAGATTCTAGGCCAAACAAATCAAAGGTAGCACCCTCTAGCTTCCCTAAAGTTCTTGATGCAACATTTCAAAAATACATAACTCTCCCATCTTAAGGCCAAACTTATTAAACCAATATACCAAATTTATCTACTCAAATAGGTCTACAACTTGGACATAGTTTTAGATCCTGAAACACCTTCTGTTTCTCCTGATTTGCTAAAATAAAAAGTTTGACCTTCTTTGACTATGTTTAATGTGCTTTTATGTTCAAGCTTGGGACTTTGGTGAACTTTCACCCTCTTGATCATGAAATTAGTATCTCTTTGGCATCTTTGAGTTAATTGAGGGTACTAATCACTCATCTTGCTCTTGCTTGACTCTTATTATACATTTGTAACTTGTTTGGACCTTAATGATGTATCTTATCCTATTAATGACTAATCTAGATTCCCAATGATATCTAAATTCTCATCTATCATGAAAATTAGTATATTTATTCTACCATATGGTACACATATTCACCTTTGTCCCCTATTTGCTATGTTTGACCTATATGGTACCAAATGCATGTATGTGAATCCTGGTGATGATGCATGTTATACCTTGGATTATGTGATGACTATGAACACCCTTTTGTGCATAAAATCCTATTATATTGTTAATAACAATAGTCTTGTGATGAGTGGTGACTTTAATGTCTACGATCCACCTTATTTCTCTATTATGGTGTTTAAAACCCAAGTTTGCCTTTTATGACCTATGTGACTTGCATTGTAATTCTTACCTTAATGCTTATTTGTCTTCCTTGTTCCCCATTAATGATGAAAATGTAATTTATATGCTCTCCCCTCTCAAATAAGAGGTAGTATATCCCTTATGATATCCTTGATATGGATGTTCCATCTAACCTCATATGTTGTCCCTTAATGCTATATGTGAACTATGTTGATACTTGCTTGTATGTGAGATTTTTGATACCCAAGGTTGAGAATATGATCCCTTAACTCTAGGGGACATCCACCAAATCTTGATAGATGTTTCTAGTGACTTAATGTTGCTGATCGAAATCATATTTTTATACTTGGACCTCTTGACTTGATTAACCATGACTTTGGTTGCCCTATTATGAGTCTTTTGACCCTAAACTGTACATCAGGGACATGACTCTTGTAATTATCTTATCAAATACATGGAACCTCAAAATGACATGAAACTTGAACCACACCTACTAGATTTCATACAAATCAGTATAAGATCATTAAACATGTAATTAGAAAACTTTGAACCTAACTCAACCAAAAACCTAAAATGGATCTAATTAGGGTTAATGATGAGAATACAATACATGTATGCAATCTTGTGCTTAACCATGTGCTTCTTGATATCTAGATGGTCAAGGATAGATTGTGAAATATCTGAATCATGTACGAGCTTTAATAATTATATGACTATGTATTTCTTGCTTGAAATGTGATACATATGCATACTTGTTTACTTGCTCAAATATTGCCATGTAGTATTCTAGTATGTACTCGATGCTTGTCTCATCTCATCTCGTTGTTTTATAACTTGCACACATAATATGGAACTCTATTATACAAATGTTGAAACATGATTTTTCTCAATGACTTTGATTATTGAGGTCCCTCACATATAAAAGGATTAGCTAATATTGAACACCCTTATAGATCCTTCTGATGGGAAGTTTATCAAAGGCCTTATGATATACGATATTGATGGTATATATGACATAAAATACAAGGTCTCATTTTGCTAAGAACTTAACTTGTTAACTTTTTTGTTCATTTCTTTCTGAAAATCTTTTTAAATTATGAAAAGCTTATGTATATGTATCTTTTAGCCATGTACTCAACACCTCGCGTGCTTGACCCGCCTTGTTTCACATATTTTATAGGTTCAGAGATGGATAGAAGTGATAGGCTTGGTGATCTATGTTAGGTGTACTTGTTGTAGGATCCCTAGTATACATGGAAGTCTTCTAAAACTGTGCACTTGAATATGTATGTTAAAGCTTGTAATAAAGGATGTTGCTTAATTATATTATTGAATGTTGAGATATTGTTGGTGCCTTTATCTTGTTATTTTTTCATGTATGCTAAGCTTTACGCTTCCACATTTGCACTTTGATAATACCATGCTAGAGACGGACGCTTAGGTCCTATTTCAATTGACTTTATAGTCATTTGGAGTTAGGATTTGGGTAACAAAAGGTTCCCTGACTGATGGTATCAGAGCATGAACAATAACTACACCAAACATGACTCACATGAAACACAAACTAAACTTGCCTTACATCTCAACCCTAGAAAATTAATGAGATGTCCTTTGTGGACTATTTTGACTTAGACTCTAGGTTAGAACCTAGATGTTCTAGAACTAGGTGTAGACTTGTGTAATCCCTAGAATCCTTCTTTTCTCCTCCTTTGGTCCTATAATATAGGTTGTAAGTTTAGGAGGGTGAGAAAAAGGAGATATTATTACAACCCTAGAAATATGTTTAGGGCATGTGCTTAGGGTAGCTACAGGTGTGCACCATGTTCTTGCTAGTTCTCTAGGTGTCATGGTAGTAGAGTGCCTAATGAGTGTGGCAACTCATTTTGGTTTTGGTTTTGATTGAATGGAGTATGGTGGTTTCCATCGTCCATTTCAACATTGGAGAAAACTTATTTCAAGTATTAGTATATGTACATATGAAAAATGTTACCACACGCTGAAAGGCATCGAGTGTCCACGTAGCCTAAGAGAAAGAGATGTAACATCAAGTCTAGATGAGAGAGTTTAGATGATATATGTAGTCTCTAGAGTTTTCTAGAGGCATCATAAAGGTTAGGCTAGTGAGTAGCCTAGATAACCTAAGGATAATGGTAATGATAATGATGATGACTACGACGATGATGTTGATGTGATGTTTTGAGATGTTTCAAGATGATTCATGATATATTTGATAATATAAGAAGAGTTTGACCATGCAACCCTAGCTAAGACCTAGCACCGTGTATGGTACATGTGACTTGGTTGATGTGCTAAACATAACTAGTGGGTTGACATGATTTCTTGTGTCTAGTCTTGGATATGACGGGATGTGATATGTGACATACAGTTTGAGACCAACACATGCCTCAATATCTTTACAAAGGAGGACATATAGCATGGGTCATATGAAAAGGGTGACTACTTGATGTGAGTTAACCCACCACGGGAAAAGGTTAGAGTACCTAAACTCCTAAAATATGTGAAATGTTGAAAAATATGTGTGATAAAATACATTATCATGAGTCCCTAGCTAGAATACTTCCTAAGTATATGAGTTGAGTCCCCTAGTTTGTGGTCCCCTTGATAATGCTAAACCCTAGGTTTCCTATGAAAAAACCTAACCTAGATAAGAGGCATCGAATATATGATGTTTTCTATATAGGTGAGGGAGATGTCCCAAAACCCTAAGATGATGTGCATGACATGTGAACTCCATAATGAGCCTCGTACTCTGGTTAGTGGTTGTATGTTACAACCTCAATTTTGCACATGTTTTCATAATTGAATTGTAAAGATTTTGTGAATATGGACTTAATTGAAAAGATGGTATGCTTTGCTTCAAAAGATGGATTTCTTCACAAATCTCCCTTTTGATAGGAATTTCATAATTTTAATTATCAAATTAATCCAATAATGGATATAAAAGAGAAGAAAAGAAGAAAAGTCCAAATAAAAGGAAAAGATACAAGATAATGGATATTAAGCAAAGTAATTATGAGAAATACATAGAAATATCTAGAAAGTGGAATTAATGGCCATAATTAAATAAATTTTGTTTCTATGTGATTTCTAATAAAAGAAATATGAAAAGAGGAAAAAGGAAATGAAATATAAAGAGAAATACTTTAAAAGAAATATCTTAATAAAGAAATAAGTAAGATAATGAAAAATGAAGAATGTAGATGCATCTAGAAGGATGATAAGTATCCTTAAAAAGAAATTTCGAAATCTTTGGATTTCTTGGGATCCAAGGAGTCACAATGAATAAGATGAAATAGAAAATGCAAAATAATAAAAAATAAGAGGATAATGTGATACATAATTAATGAATTTGTGGTATTATTAAAAATAGGTACTTTCTTCTATGAGGAAGTATAATTTCGTGGCTAATGGATTAAAATACAAGTACAAAGAGAATAAAAGAGGTAATTTTCGAATTCCTAAATATCCAAAGAATATAGTTTATTAAGAAGATAATTAAGAGAGAGAAGATTACTTCTTAATGAAGTAAAGTAGGTGTCCTATGGGGAGAAGGACTTCTTATCTCATGGATAGGCATCCAAGGGATTTGTTACCCTTCCCTATATAAGGGTAGAATCCTTGGCTCGAGCCCAAGAGATTTCCATGTATCCCTCTCTCTTCTCCTTCTTCTTTTTCATGGAAACCCTAGCCATGAGAGGGGAGAGCAACCTTGGAGAAAATGAGGGGCCATGGAGGGGTTAACATGGAGGCATGCTGCTTCCACGATGCCATACAAATGCTCAGTGGTTGTCCCTACACCCTAGCCAGGTGCAACAGCCTTAACACGGATGCAAGAGAGGCCGCACATAGCATGCCATCGTGCTTGAAACCAGCCAAGTTGGTCACGAGCTGGGAGGCACCCTGGGTGCATGGGGGCACGACGGAGCTAGGGCGACGACTGACGGTGGTCATCGAGCCATGGGGAGGAGGGGGTGGCCCCGCAAAGGGCTGCACTTGACGACATCAACGATGTCGAGAGGTTGAAGACAACCTAATAGCCGTTGGACGATTTTGCCCCACGGTGCTGTGTAGCACCAGCCACTTACGAGAGGGAAATATGGTCTTTTCATTATATTTTCGGCCGAGCTACGTATTGCATGGAAATGCTGATGTGGCAACCTCTCATTGGTCCAAGTAAGTAATTCTTGCAAAATTTGTATCTATTTATTGGTAGCTCAGATTGATACATGTAATATATGAATTTTTCTCAGAAAAATGCGAGGAATCTATTAAAAATATATTTATAAGCTAATTCCTATGGAAATTCGAAAAGTAGTGGAAGTTATCAACTTTAATGCATTAATGATTAAGAAACCCTAATTGAAGATGATTAATGTATTGAGAGGGGTTATATGGATGATTAAAGTTGATATTAACCTGTTGATTATAAAAGGAGGCATTAGATCTAAAAGGATGAACTTTATGCAGAATTTGATTAATTTAGGGTTCCATGTACATAATTAAGCTTTAAGGGGCCTTGAAACCCTAATGTTAGTAATTATGTTTCTTAATGGCTTTAATCAGTCAAATTCATGTATAAAGCTGAGATTTGATTGTTGTAAGAAATTTTGAGTATAAAAGTTCCTAATTGTGGATAAATACCCTTAATTTGGTAATTATGGTT
Source organism: Alisma plantago-aquatica (assembly GCA_963693085.1). NCBI lineage: Eukaryota > Viridiplantae > Streptophyta > Magnoliopsida > Alismatales > Alismataceae > Alisma > Alisma plantago-aquatica. The sequence goes on along the minus strand of OY856411.1, from coordinate 784,501,956 downwards.
TTCTAATGGATAAATGTGGAATTAGTAATAAATGGAGTCCATATATGAATTAGATCATAATGAAATATGAGTTGTCATTTCGAAAGAAACTAAAGGTGATAATTGAGTCTAATGATCTTGAAACAAATTAAAAGGATAAAGATGGTAATTTTAGTATAAAAGAGAAATAATAGACTTTAATTGGGCCTATGATGTTGAAATTAGGGTTTGTGAACTAAGAGAGCATTAAATGTGATAAAAGTATTACGGAGGCTAAAACCTTAATAAAACCCTAAAGTAGCCTAGAAAGCCTAAGATGGAATCCAAGTCTATCTTGAGAATGTTTTGGATAAACTATAACACTTGGATGTATTGCATTAATTTCAAGACATTGTCGATTGCTTGTTGATTGTTCTTTATCATTATTTCTTGGACATCAAGTTTCTCTGGATCAAGTATGCGGTTAATTATGGTTAATCACATTAGTTTCCCGAATGTTTTCTGGATGATTGATCGCATTGAATGCAACCTATCAGTTTGGATGTTCATACTTGCAAATAATAAAGTCACTATGGTTATCACAATTATAATATAACTGTGTATTCTCGCACCTACATGCCACCCTGATGGATGATGCAAAAAGGTCAAGCCCAGGAGGGAAGACCCATGGGTACCATGAATGGTGACCCCAGACACCAAGATGGGGATTGAGAAGGTGGTCTTTGTTGCATGACTAATGGGAACCATGAGAGGTGACCCCAGGCACCAAGCTCGGGATTGAGAAGGTGGCCTTAAGTCAATGGCAAAAGAGAAACCCTAAAGAGGGTATTCCTGGGTTTGGGCAAAAGCGATGGAGAATGTCACATTGAAGGCGTAAATTGGATTATTAATTAACTTGATTGTGATATTTAGATTGTTAGCCATATTTGTGAAAATTTGGTTGTCCCCACATACCGGCATATTCATTTATGCTGACTGACATTTTGTTTGTCGGCGTTTTAGGTAAAAATTGAAAAGGACAAATAGTAAAGTGGCATATTGTGAAATTAAGAAGTAAAGTGCAAGGAGGATTAGTTAGAATAGAGTCTAGAGGTGGATAGAAGTTAGAAATCCAAGTTTTTGAAAAAGGTATGTAAAGTTTTATTTTATTTCAGCTTTCAGTATAGTGTTGGTAGAATTTAATAATTAGTAATGATTATTTGTCAAACCTTTGATCCAGGAAATTGGGATAACGACTATGACCTCTTGGTCTCCATTAATTGGGGGTTATCGGGAGGTGGGGTCATTACATTTGGTATCCGAGCACTGGTTTCTCATTTAATCTTTAGTAATTATTAAATTTTACAAACTCTGTAGAACCTAAGGGAGTTATTAGAGGATTTTCCAAAAGACAGAGGTGTCTAGAAAAGGATCATGGTCTGGGGGCTGGCAAGATTTTCCTCCACACCGCTAGTCAGAATATGAGGACTCCTGGATCTGTGTGACTGCTTGGCCAATGTCTTAGGATCTAACTTGAAATAAGATACCTTTAGGACTCTCTCACCTATTTTATCCCTTCTCAACCCTAATTCTATTAGGATTATAAGGTTTAGGGTTTTCTCTCTTTTCCTCACCCTCTTGAGGATAGGGTATGCATGATAAGGTTAAGGAATCCTCCACAAAAAATTAATAAAAAGCATGTAAATAAGATATCATGGACATAAGCTTAATAGTTTAAGCATAAACTAAAGAATAGCTGCATGCTTAGGTTGTATGACATGTGTTGTCATGAGATACCTGAGGTTAGACCCTCTGGTCAGGAGGATGAGTAGAGAGTTGGTTTTGAAGGAAGAGATCTCCATTAAAGGTAGAGACCTGGTACATCCTCTAAGGATGATGCTAACCCTAACCCTAAGTGGTGGTTAGAGAGGGATGACATGATGAGTTAGATGTCATGGTAGACCATGTGTGTGGGTGGACATGCTTTTGGTTTGGATGCCCATGACAATATGAGCCATGTGAGGTTGGTTGACCTAGTACCTTTGGCGACCCAACCTTGGGAAGGATCGTGCATGTTAGGGTGAAGGATAACTCCTTCATTGATGAGGTTAGTAATGACCATATAGAAACCCTATGAGCTTATATGAGCATGACATATTATGCTCCCAGAATATGTCTATAGTGCTGACAGTAGATTAAAACCCTGGACAGGAGAGTATGTTGGATAGCTTATGAGATAAGCATGAGGAGTTTTGGATAATCTTGGGCGAACATAGGTTTCTCACATATAGGTGTACGCTTGTGAGCTTGATCCACCTTAGAGAGAGGACCTCCAGTAGTAAGAACTAGTACATAACTGACCTTTAGTGTTGGTTATTTAAGGCCTTTAGTGTCGGTTTATAAGTGACACCTATGTGGGCGACGCTAAAAGCCCAACCGTTACGCGTCGGTTCAAAAACCGATGCCAAAACCCTTCGTGCACCACTGAAAACGCGCCAGCAGGGCACTATAGGTGTCGGTTATTAGATATGAAACCGACGCCATATACCTTCGTGCCACAGAAAGGGTGCCATCTTGGACACTATCAGCGTCGGTTATTAGATAAGAAACTGACATCATCTCACTCCCAACACGGCCATGCTGGCCAGCACAGCCGTGGTGTCTGGTCTGCTGCCACGGCAGTGCTGGCCAGCACGGCCGTGGTGTTAAAGAAAATAGACGTCGGTTACGAGTAGAAACCGACACTGTAACCGACGCCATATCACTCCCAGCATGGCCGTGGTGTCTGGTCCGCTGCCACGGCCATGTTGGCCAGCACGGCCGTGGTGTTAAGGAAATAGACGTCAGTTACGAGTAGAAACTGACACTGTAACTATGTGGCATCAATTTTATACAAATAACCGACGCCTATTTTTTGTTTTTTTCTGTCAGTCTGCAGACCTTCTGTATGGCTGGTCGCAGGATGAGAAACCTACAATTCAGTTATGAACTACAGGTTTTATGACATCAATTGATATCAGCCAACAACATGCCACAAACCTGCAAAATTAACAACAAAAATATTCACACATTTAGCAACCTGCAGTTCTATTTGATTTTCACACATTTAGAAACATTCATGTAGCTAGCAATATGTAGTTCCATTTCACATTCACACATGTAGAAACATTCATATAGCAACCATCAGTTTCATTCATTTTCACTCAGACACATGTAGAAACATCCAGACATGTAGAAACATTCACACATATATTATAATTCAGAAATTCATTTACAAAATATAATTCTATAGTCATTATTCGCTATCAACATCCCAATTATATTTTAAAACCCCCACTACTTGTATTGCTGTTGCCCATTCTTCTCTTACTTCATTTAATTCTCCCGTCATATAGGGAGCATGTACATCTGGTAAGGCCTTTCCTGTAGTGTGGTCAGTTTTAAACACATGTAAAGAGAATGATGTATATATATAATTAATGAGCTATAAATAAGATTGATATATTTCATATTATCTAATGAGACTATATAATACCTCAGGAATAGTATCGATGTCCACTTCGACATATTTGATAATCATGTGCATAAATCACATCACATAGTATGCACATGCCCATCCGTTGTCTTGTGTAGCACACTATAAATTCAAACATACAAAATATTAAAAAATACAACTAATTAAGCACTGTTCACATAAATAATATATACATATATTGCAGTCGGGAACTTACTTTCACGTTCTTCCAAATTATTGGCTGGTTCTTTTTCGTGGGGACCTTTCCTCCAGCCTTTTTGAACTCATCAAAACCCCTACATGTTAATGTAACATAGTACATTGCATTATTAAATAGTAATGTAATAACATATGTTAACGGATATGAAAATGAAATATTTCTCACCGAAATAATGCCATTTTCATTATGTGTCAATATTTTGAATTCAATTTACTCCCCTTAGGATCTAGATAATAGACAGTGAACGTCTCAGAGACAATAACTAGTAACTCCCAATGAATACCACTAGAGGTAAAAAAGTTAAAAATTAATAACTCAAAATCCACAATAAAAATGTAATTTTCTTAAGTCCAAATTATAATAAGCAAAGTAAACTTACTCTACATTGAATGGAGCTATTATCACCGTCTTCTTATTTTGAGAAAAATTTGTAAAAGCCTCACAGCAGTATTGTTGAACTGACGGAGGGTCTTTAGCTACTAGACTAATCAAAGATGGAATCAAAAATCCTACATGTTCGAATGCAAAATCTACACATATCTTGTCTAAGTAGTTGCAAAATATGTATTAATTACGCATGCATTAATAAATAAGAAACCAGATCACCAGATCCTACACAAGGTATATGGATGTATAAAGAAGATCTCACCTTATCCATAGCTCTATCACAGATGTATTTAGCCAATCATATCTAAACAACTCCAAAATATCTTGTATAAATAGTTTTCTTTCGTATGATTGACCTGCAACATCTGAATCTATAGAAACGGTTATAGGGCAATTTATATCATGTTCGCCTAACCATATTGCCATACCCCTACAGTTAGGACCTAACGGGACAGGTAGGTCCTGTGGAACCCAACTGGGTAATGTAGGAGGTGGAAGTGGAGGCCTAGATGCTGCGGGTGTCTTCTTTTTAACCTGTATATATATATAATTTTAGATCAACTGACATCATATACACACACTAACAATTTAACGTAATGTAAATTTACCATATAGTTTCAGTAAAGAGGACATCCACTTTTAGCCACAATATCACTCTGCCTTCTGCCTCACCAAGTGTTTCACAATCTGGGTGGGCATATGGCAATGGAAGATCCATCCACTTGGGGAATATATGTACTGGGCTCACACGAATCCAACCAGCTAGTAATGGAGACCCGTGAAACATTTCCCCTGGTAGGGATGGGTAAGCCGACGCCTCTGCAATGACATATTCTTTACTTTTTAGACGGCATGGCTTCAACCCCTACAAATTTTTATGTAAAGAATGTTATATATATATACATATCATCTTTTTTTGAAATGACTACAATTTCATATATACATATCATCTTCAATTAAAAAACTAGTTACTATGTCATAAAAATACTTACAGCGGATGTGTTAGGTGGTGGGTCTACAGGATTACTCCCAACCTCTGCAGTAGGAGTAGAGCGGGATGCCATAATAGGTATTGTCTGCTGAGTGACAGTCTGAGATGCCTGCCACTTTTTCAGTGCTTCTTCGAGTTTCCTATCAACTAGCTTATCTACCTATACATGGATAAAAGAAACGTTAGCTTCAAATTATTGAATTCTCCTTTACAGTAACATTATAAAGAAAGAATATGTTACATCTTCTTGTAAAAGTCCCGCTTTTGGGACATGTTTGCGCTGGGATGGCCCAAAAAAAGCTTTGATGCCCACACCAACGCCTGCAGCCCTAACACGTCTAGGATGCTCTGGGTTACCTAGAGCAACTGTCAATTCATCCCTTGTGCCCTCAGGGATGAACTTGCCTTGTTTCCTCAGCTCGTGCAGCTCCCGCTAATCGCCAAAACAAAAATTTGTAATTAAGTAAACACCACAAATAATCAATATTCGAACGATTGCTGTAAGAGTTGTATTTTACCATTTTTGCAGCCACCTCAGTAGTTGCAGGCTTCCTTATTTCTCCCTTCTTATTTTGCCTCCTAGCTATCCAGACATCATGGCGAGGCAGAGGTGTGCTACCTATAGTAGAGGACTCCTGAGTAGCAGCAGACTGAGTAGTAGCCTCATACTGTAGTCTTTGGCGAATGCCTGCATACCCCTTTGGACCCATTGTGTGGTCATGCACATTCAGTGCACACCTTGATTTTTGTGCCTCACTGAGGGCCTAGTTAGTATGAACATTAATGATTTGGTTAGTAACACTAAATGTTAATCTTGAATAGGTGAATACAACATATATTAATGAGATTGGGGCTGACGCCTAATACCTTGAATTCATCAGTTTGTCTTGAAGAAACAAACACATCCCATTCTTCTTTGTCTAGGAAGTTCCAATGTTCAGTGGCTGTCTTCTTCCTCTTGTCACCTTCTTTTATGTATTCACGGGTGAGATTTGTCCTATAGTTCCTTAGGCATCTCCCACAACATTGCATCACGCATTTACGATGCAACTTTTCATCCAATTCAAATATAATCTACAAAATAGAATTGCTATTAACTTATATCCAAAAAATTAGTAATCTACAAAATAGAATTGCAAATTAATAATAACTCACGCATAAATCCTTCCATATTACGTCTTTCTTCTCCTTAGGAACTTTATGCCAAGAATCTATCTTACAACCGCAATGGCTACGAGTAACATACCCAAGATATGAAACAAACGAATTGCGATTCACACCAGATGCATTTCCTGCATTATCAAAATCCACAACAAGTTTGGGTCCATTTCCCTTTTGCACTATTAACTTCTTCATCATAGTGATGCCCCTTCTCTTGTCAACTTTTTGGTGCTGCTGATCAAGTGCCTCAAGTGCTTCAGATGGTACATGTGCATCATCATCCTAAAATTTGACAAAATAAACACATTTACAAGATATAACTATAAATGGACATATAGATATAAATATATGATATATTTTTAAAACTTACATTGTGAGGCAGTGCATTGATGTCCTCACCCTCACGGTAATCATCAACACGGTCATCAGGAGAATGCTCAGCCATCTGAAAATTCACAGTCACATTGTAAAGTAATTCAAATTGTAAAGCTCACATTGTAAAGTTCACATTCACATTGTAAAGTAATTCACATTGTAAAGTTCACATTATAAATTAAGTAATTCACATTGTAAAATTCACATTGTAAAGTTGACATTCACATTGTAAAGTTCACATTCAAAAAAATAAAACATATAAAAAAATATAAACATGCCTCTAATATTGCAATTTTTTATCAATTAACAATCCTTCATTGTGATCTCCGCGCACATACAAGTCATCATTAGCTTCAATATTTTCTGGTGTTGGCAACCCAACTGAGAATGGACTGGAGTCATCATATTTATCGTAGTACTGTTCTTCATCTATATGATCTTCAATGAACTGTCTTTTACCATGAAGAAAAACTGACCATTTATCATTTGTAGGATCATCGATATAAAATACTTGTTTCGCCTGTGATGCCAATATGAATGGTTCACCCTTCTCACCAATCTTTTCAAAGTTCACTAAAGTGAAACCCAATTCATCCACTATAACTCCTTTGGTGTTATCAACCCAATTACATTTGAAGAGCGGAATTTTGAAATCTATGTAGTCAAACTCCCATATGTCTTCAATGACACCGTAATATGACATTTTAGTTTCACGTGGACTCTTATCCTTTGCACTTGCAAAAAACATAGTCGATGCTTGAAGGGTAACCCCACTATTTTGGATGACACTCTTATCATCTTGGTGCTTTGTGTAATATGTGAATCCATTAATGTCATACCCTTCATAAGACATAATAGTCAATTTTGGTTTAAAGGCGAGGCATTTGATAGTTTCGGTAATATCATCTGGTGTTTGAGATAGTTGATGTAAGATTTTATCTTCAAACCACTTAATAAATGTCTTGTTATGCTCTCTAGCAAGCCACATTGTATTGGCTCGAGGATATTGTCTCTTGATGAAATTGGTATGTTCCTCGATATAAACGTTCACTTCATCCATGTTGTGTAAAATATACAAGTGACCTTGTTCCAACTGCTCACGGCTGATTACTTTCACACGTGATCCCAAAATTCCTTTGCCAAATTGCTCGTCAATATTCTTGTCATTATCAGGAGTGTCATTACCACTGAGAAAGTCATTGCAAAAATCCATAACCTCTCTCGCCACATAACCCTCAATAATACTCCCTTCAGGCCGATAACGGTTTCGAACATCACTTTTAAAAATGCTCATGTATCGTTCAAAGGGATACATCCAATGCAAGAAAATTGGTCCCAACATTTTCACTTCCCTGGTCAAGTGGACAACAAGATGTACCATGATATCAAAGAACGACGGAGGAAAATACATCTCAAGCTGACATAGGGTAACAACCACTTCTCTTTGCAATTTATCGAGAGTATCAGGGTCAATAACTTTGCTACGCAGACTATTGAAAAAGAAACAAAGTCTGGTGATTGCAAACCTTACATGCTTTGGCAATATAGATCTAATTGCCACAGGAAATATTTATTGCATTAGAGTGTGACAATCATGAGATTTAAGACCTATCAACTTCAGATCTTTCATTGATACCAATCTACGGATGTTGGATGAGTAACCCTGTGGCACCTTAACATTTACCAAACATTCACAAAAAGCTTTCTTCTCCTTTCTAGACAATGTGTAACAAGCGGGAGGTAAGTATGTTCTCCGATTTTCCATTTCACAAAATTTTGTTAATTCTGACCTTATTCCCATTTCACGTAGGTCCAGTCTAGATTTTATCCCATCTTTAGTCTTACCTGGTATATTCAACAAAGTACCAATGACACTATCATAGACATTTTTCTCAACATGCATGACATCGATACAATGCCTGACTGTCAAAGAACTCCAATAAGGAAGATCCCAAAATATTGACTTCTTCTTGAATAAAGATTTTTCACTCCGTGTGGCCATAGTACATTGTGATCTCTTACCAAATTCATTGACAAAGTCTTTTACTCTTTCATAAACAACCTCCCCTGGTATAGGTGTAGGTGCACTCCGTTCCTCATTCAATCCATTGAATGCTTTGCGCTTCCTATGATATGGATGGAATTTTGTAAGAAACCTTCGATGACCGAGATATACAGTCTTACCGCCATGTTTTAGTCTTGTTGAATCAGTGTTCTCTTCACATATAGGACACGCTTTAGCTCCTTTGACACTATATCCAGACAAATTCCCATATGCTGGAAAGTCATTAATAGTGCAAAACAACATAGCATGCAAACAAAATGTCTCTCTTCGTGAAGCATCATATGTCATCACACCTTCACCCCAGAGTTTCTTTAAGTCATCAATCAGAGGTTCAAGATAAACATCGATGTCATTTCCAGGTTGTTTAGGGCCTGATATCAACAACGACAACATTACATACTTATTTTTCATACACAGCCAGGGAGGAAGATTGTATATAACAAGCATGACTGGCCAAGTGCTATGTTGGCTGCTCAATGTCCCGTACAGATTCATCCTATCTGTACAAAGCCCAAGTCTTAGATTCCTGACTTCTTCACCAAATTTAGGGTACAATAGATCAATCTTCTTTCACTGAGGGGAATCAGACGCATGTCGTAGGATCCCATCATTATTTTTCTTAACATCTGCATGCCACCTCAAATTCTTAGCATCTATCGGATTGGAAAAAAAACGTTGAAACTGTGATATTATAGGTAGATACCACATCACCTTGGCAGGAGAACTAGTTTTGGACTCCCCCAAAGTCGTCAATTTATACCGTGACACCCACATTTTAGACAATCTTTCAAATCCACATAGTCCTTTTGAAATAATACACAATCATTCGGGCATGCGTGTATCTTCTTGGCATCCATTCCCATTGAGCACAACAATTTCTTTACCTGGTATGTTGAGATTGGCAGCTCGTTTCCTTCAGGAAGCATTTCTTTCAACAAAGACAACAATGACGTGAAGCTTTTGTCGCTCCATCTATTGTTAGATTTCAGCTTATACAATCTCTACACAGCGCTAAGCTTCGTAAACATAGTACAACCTGTGTATAATGATATCTCAGCATCATGCACAATGTTTCTAAAAATGGGAGGTGGATCGGTGTGCTCTACCCCACAACTATCCAGCATCGCATCAACGATGTCACTGGAACTGGTTCATTCACATCTACGCCATCGTAGGCAATTTCTTCTTCCACACAAGCACTGCTACCGACATACACTGGTTTCGGGTTTGAAATCTCTCCATGCCAGTGCCATTCTGTATAGCCTTGTATAATCCCGTTGCACATGACATGACTTTTGATTTCGTCACCAGTGCTGACTTTCAAGTTGTTACCGCAATGCCTACATGGACAGTAGAACCTATCTCCAGGTTGTTTCCTATGCTCCTCGGAAAATCTAATAAACTGGTCAAGACTAGAAATAAACTATGGGGTGCAACGATTGCGAATGGACATCCATGATCTATCCATTCTATGATCAAAGAGAAAACAAGTATATATTACAACAAGATTAGGGTCTAGGGTTAACATATTAGAGTTTTTTGCATGGTTAAAACTTTAGTCCAACAAATACATGTGTTGTCATTCTTATATATAATAAATGTGTACCACCTATCCCATTCTTGAACACCTAATCTCACTAGTAAGTGTATAATGTGTATTGGGTTTTCGAGAAAATTTCGGCAGCATTTCCCTGCTGTTCTCTAAGTACATATGTACTTAGAGAACAAACAGGGAAATGCTACCAAAATTTTCTCGAAAACCCAATACACATTATACACTTACATCCTAAGTGAGATTAGGTGTTCAAGAACAGTCCCAAACCGGGGACTATCCAAGATTTACTCCTAAGGAGTAAATCATGGATGGGTTTCTAGGCAAACAAATACATGTGCTGTCATTCTTATATACAATAAATGTGTACCACCTATCCCATTCTTGAACACCTAATCTCACTAGTAAGTGTATAATGTGTATTGGGTTTTCAATAAAATTTCGGCAGCATTTCCCCACTATTCTCCAAGTACATATGTACTTAGAGAACAAATGGGGAAATGCTACTGAACTTTTCTTGAAAACCCAATACACATTATACACTTACATCCTAAGTGAGATTAGGTATTCAAGAATAGTCCCAAACCGGGGACTATCCAAGATTTACTCCTAATGAGTAAATCTTGGACGGGTTTCTAGGCTAATGAGTACATATCCACTACTTGTATTTTCTCACTTACATTGTATTACTCACAATTAGAGCATTATTAAATAATAAATCAAGAATTCAATAGTTTCAAACATGCAATAATTCACAATTAGAGCGATAAGATTCACTTTGTACAAACATACATGGCATAATTCAGGCACAATAGCAGGTGTGGTCATTGACCCGATTCAACAATATAAGAATAATTTTAGAAGAGTAATAACCAACAGCAACCACGGTCGTATGGGCTGGCACGACCGTGGCTGTGTTGGCCAACCACACGGCCGTGTCGTCGGCCAACACAGCCACGGCCGTGCCAGCCCACACAGTCATGGTTGTTGTTGGTAAGGAGAGGGAGAAGGAAGAAGAAGAGCAGGAGAACCAATGATGAAGAAAGGAGGGCCTACTGTTGGTAGCAGCGTGGATACAGAGGCGGCGGTGAGCACACCAGTGGAAGGAGACGGCGCGGAGGCAGGAGAGCAGAGAAGGAGAGGCGCCGGCGTCGAGTAGAGAAGGAGAGGGCATCGGCGGCGAGCAGAGAAGGAGAGGTAGGCGGTGGCGGTGGCGGTGGCGAGCAGCTACAACAGCAGTAGGCGGCGGCGCGGAGGCGACGCAGCAAGGGTCAGGAATCGTCAGAGAAAAATTGATCTCAATGAAACAGAAGAGAAAGGGGGAAGGGTTCGCTGTGCGTGGGGGCTATTAAGTTACTAAACGACGTCAGTTATCCATAACAACCGACACCTTTATTATTAGGTGTCAGTTATAAAAAGACAACCGACGTCAATTGGACATTCCTTTACCCTAATTTTTTTGGCGAGGACCCTTATCAACGTCGGTTATTCTAAGAAAACCAACACCCATATTGTAAATTTTGACGCAAATTTTATCTTCATTCAATGTCGGTTATTAGGTAAAACACTGACATTGTATCTTATACTTTGGTGCAATTTTTTTTGCTTGAAAAAATTGGATTTCGTGGGCTACTTTAGGCGTCGGTTGTTTATTCTAGAACCGACGCCAAATAGAAAGCGATACCCGTGTCTGGCCACTCCTATATGATATATGTCAGTTTGTGTTGTAAACCGATGATGTAGGTTTTAGGCGTCGGTTCTTATTTAATAACCGACACATGGAAAGTGACTTCATAAGCCATTTATGTAGTAGTGAAGGTTGTTGTTGGGTTAAGATCTAGAGAAAGAGAGTAGGGCCTAAGCTAGAAGGATGGAAGTTTAGACTCCAGGCTAGGAGAAACCCTGAGAGGTTGAGGATGATGCGACCTAAGAGGATGGTTGCGGTTGCCTCATGCATGATCCCTGGAGGCTGATGGTATCTGGGTTGCCTTTAAAGGAACCGAACCCTAAGAAGAAGGATGAAGCTACTGGTACCTATGAGCAGAGGACGTAAGTGCTGGCCTTCTAAAGATAGGAAGAAGAGTTCCTTAGACCCTGAGGAGGCTTGGTAACAAGTTGTGAGGCCTTATACCTAGTTGGTTATCCTTGAGGAGGACTCCACTCTGAGGTGTTATTCAAGTGGAATGATACTAGGAAGTGCATGTCGTACCTTGTACATGCTTGGTACATGGTTATAGGGTTGAGCATGCAGTTGGACATCCAAAAGGTGAACCTAGGGTTCCTAGACCTAAGAGGGGAAGTAGTAGTGTTGGGTGTACCTGATGCTCATGATGAGATTTGAGTTTCCATATATTTGAGCATGGCACCCCTCATATTTAGAGGAAAAGGAAACTCCTTGGTTAAGGTGTATGTTTGATGAACCCCTCACATATAAGTTGGTGACATGGGTAGTTATGATCTTGGTCCAATATTGAGGAATGAGAACAAGTATGACCTATCATGAAGACCTGGCATGGTTAAGTAGGTGGTCTGCTTACTAGCTACGTGCCCTACTAGCTTGATAGGGTTAAGCATGCTCATGTTGATATAAACCTGAGATGTAGGGACATTTGTAACCTTTGTTCCTATCAAGATGTAGTTTCCTCCCATCCTGGGAAAGGGACCCTTCTGTAGGGTATGGATCAACTTTTGTTGAGTTGAGGTAACCTAAAGAGGTCTCATAGGATCTGGAGAAGCTAAGGGGAGAGTACATAGTAAGAGAATGAACCTACAGACCCATAGATAATCATCTCTAAGTGCATGGGGGTGGGGCCTGACCAAGGCAGGTAGGTCACCATGATCCCTATGAAAGGATGGAAATCAGACCACAAATGCCATGAGAGATGATGGAGACTTGGGTAAGGTTTCAAGTTGGATATGTGCTATGTTAGAATCCTAAGTCTATCCTAGGGTCAGGTAGGGATAAGACCGGTGAAAGTAGGAGTTGCCTAATTCCCTAGCTGCACATGAACATATGGTCGGGAGGTAACAACTGTCATTGTATGAAGGCCATTGGTTAGGAGATTGATCACCTTCATGAACTCATGGGACCCAAAGGGAAAATGAAGAGGGCACTCTCTGATGCATAAGGGAAGAGGGATGACCCCAAAAGTGTCGGCACCCTACAGACCTAGAGGAGATGACCAAGGATGGTGTGATGACCCAAGTGCATTCGAGACCAGTTTTCCATGGAAGTAACCCTGATATTGAGATGTTCATGATGTGGAGGCATGTGATGCACATTTCAACTTAGATTTGAAGGTGTACTGGCAATGTGGGATGCACCATCTCTATTCTTGTAACGGGAAGAACTATGTGTTTGGACGGCCACCAAATGCTTATTTCCTCTTGTTATGGGGGTGAGAGATAGGACAGTACGCATGCCATACACCAAAGATAAAGATGATGTGAGTGGAAATGTTGCTATGATGCATGAGGATAGAGATAATAATGCACCTTGTGGAGTGTACGATGTGTGGATGTTGAACAAGCACCAAGAGAACTAGAGTAGTCATCTTATGAGGATGTTTTTATCATGAGTTATGTGGAACTTATGAACTATACAAGGTAGAGTTCGATAACCAAGAGAATGAGCTCTGAGTTCCCTTGATGAAGATAGGCTTAGAGTCTGAGATGAGATGATAAGTGGAATACAGGGAGGTGTATGTCATCACTATTACCTAGCACCTAAAAATGAAAGGTAGTAATGGATGCTTTGGTTGAGATGAAGCTGCCTAGTGTAGATGGAGGCTAGAAGAGGTTGTTAGGTTAACCCTAAGTTTGGAAAAGGAGATATGTTTGGCTAACACTCAGATGTAACGATATCTATTGATCAAGTTAGTGGTTGTTTGGTTAGCCAGCCTAGTCCTTGATGTGATAGAAGGATGGTTGTAGAACCTCAGATGCGCTTCTTTGGAAAAGAAGGTGATGAAACTCATGACTAGAGTGTTTTAGGGTTTCTGAGGAATCAACATTAAGGAATCATGACATACAGGAGATCATGATTTTAAGTTCATCATACACTGTGGTACTATTAAGATAGTAAGTGGAAGTAGTACTTTCACTACTACAGAAATGGCTTATAACGTCACTTTTGTTGGTGTCAGTTGTAATAAAAAACCGACACCTAAACCATACAACGTCGGTGTTTAAAATAAGCCGACATCAATCTGTGAAGGGCGACCAGACACGGGTACCACTTTTTTTCAGTGTCGGTTCCTTAATAAGAAACTGACACCTAAAAGTAACTGCCAAAACCAAAATTTCCAGCAAAACAAATTGCCTCAAAAAATTGACATACATCGTCGGTTTTTAAGGGAGGAACCGACAACTAAAGGTTTTCTACGAGATAGAAATTTGCTCAATTTTTATCATCGGTTTTGTGACAATAACTGACGCCATTGTGTTTTCGCGCGAATAACCGCAAAAAATTTCACCTCCCTTTAGTGTCGGTGGTTTGTTGCAAACCGACACTTAAAGTTTTTATTGTCGGTGTTTGTTAGAAACTGACACTGAATGTTAACTTAAATCGCGCGAGCGAGCCCGACTCTTCCCCTTTCTCTCTGTGATTGCAATCGGCTATTAGGGTCTGGCGATTCCAGTGTTCTCCTTGCTCCCCGCCACCGATCTCCTTACTCGCCGACACCGTGAAGCGCCGCCGTGAAGCATCGCCATGAAGTGCCGCCGTGAAGCACCAATCTCCTTGCCGCCACCGTGAAGCGCCGCCGTGGAGCTTGCTGTTTGTGGAGCTCACCGGCGTTCGTGGAGCTCGCCGCCTCCTTGGAGCTTGCCGCCTCTGTGGAGATCGCCGTTCGCGGAGCCACCACCGTCGTTGGTCCTCTCCTCCAGCTGGTCCTCCTCTCACCGGTGCTAGTAGTAGCCAGTGCCAATAGCCAGCGCCAACAGTAGTAGCCAGAACCAGAGCTTGCCATTATCGTCACCACTGCCACTGCTAGAGGTAAAGCCTCCAATTGACTAGGTTTGCATCCTCTATTCATCCTTGGCTTAACCTATTTTTTAATGTGTGTTGTTGATGTGTGTTGACCTTGGCTTAACCTATTTTTTAAACAAGTAGATGTCAATGATAATTTAGTTAACCAATCCCTATGACTGATCCTAATTCAGTTCAGTATTGTTTTGCATTCATACACTTAAAGTTTTTATTGTCGGATTTTGTTAGAAACTGACACCGAATGTTAACTTAAATCACGCGAGCAAGCCCGACTCTTCCCCTTTCTCTCTGTGATTGCAATCGGCTATTAGGGTCTGGCGATTCCGACGTTCTCCTTGCTCGCCACCGATCCCTATGATTGATCCTAATTCAGTTCAGTATTGTTTTGCATTCATACACGATCGTGCTAAAATTTGTAGTGTGCATTTCTAGTTTTAGGTTTGAATTTTTTGATGTTACTAGCGGATAGGAGCCATGCTCCTGTTCATTTTCTGATTCACTTCAAAATGATTAGAATGTGCCTAGGTCCTTATTATAAGTATGTTGTTTTATCCTTTTAAAAAGTATTTCAAACATAGTGTCATGTACTCATAAAACTAAATATGAGTGTTGATTAAACAAATAGATAATAAGTGTCACCTCATTTTATGAAATACCAAGATACATCAAATTATAGAAAATACTAGTCTGAAAATTTATAACATCATTATATGTACTTACACTTTTTCTGAAAATATATAACATCGTTATATGTACTTACGTACACTTTGTTAATACTAATATTATTCAATCTCTGTCCACCCACAACAATCACTATGAACTGGGCCTCTATGTCAATGTTAACGTTCCCTATTGAAGAACAATTGGACATCATCCTAGATGATCGTTCCTTAAACCAATTGGCCATACCCAAACATTGGCGTTTTCTAGAAGGAAGACACTACATGCCTGGTGAAGTGACCCTAAATTTTGGCAATTATTCACATGTTATCGAGGTTGAGTATGCTTTGCCGGGAAATCTTGTATCAAAATCCAGTTGGCGTGATTGGATTGGAAAGATGCATGTGGGCCGTAGCGATAGGCTTTTTCTCCATCCAGTTGGCCATAATACCATCAACGTTTGGATAACCAACATCAACTGCGAGACCCCCGATCATCTACTGTGGTATGAGCCCACGACGGAGGATATCATCTATGACGAATCTGATTATGAGGCCCCTGTCAGTTCAAATTCATCTAAATACAGTGAGGAGCTCCATGACACAACATCATAAAAAAGGCCATGGTAGGTCCAGTTAACAAATATAATTGTCAAGACAAAAAAATTTGTGTTTACACTTTTTGTCTGAAAGCAATCAATACTCATAGCTGCTTTCTTTTTTGAACTTCAGGAGAAGATCGCCACAATGATAAGTCCTCGAAGTTACTGATGCGGGACCATGTTGGTGTAGTATTTAGTTGTCTATCTATCTAGACTTGTCTGTATTAATACTTATTTTAATTATGCGCATGTTTAGGGGTACACCAACCCCTTTGTTTAGTTACTGTTTAGGGGTACACCAACCCCTGTGTGTGGATGTAAAAAGAGATTAATTGAATGGAACTGAAAGTTGCTACATGAATGCTTCTAACTAAATTGATGATTGGCTTAGTTATTGAATGTTACAAATTATTGATAAATTTCATTATAAATGTTCTTTTATCCTTATTATAACTATGTTTTCAATGATCACTTCCATTAAGGTTTAGGAGCTCGCCGACCTTCTTCCTGCCCGTTCGGCTTCCACGTGCACCCATCCGTCTCGCCTCTCTCCCATCTCTAGAGCAAGACGCCCGACTGGGCTCAAACAGAGGTAAACATCCCCAAAAACCCTCTGTCTTGCCCTCTGATTTGTATTTACTTAAATACTGATTTGTATTTACTTATCCACTCGTTCATCTAATGATTTTTTATTCATCACATTATTTAAATTTAGGGCTTTATATTTAAATGCATCTAAACATTCATAAGCTATTAATGTTGATTAATTTAGGAAACATTGATATGTTGTTATGGCTGTCCACAAATGTTTTTATAAGAAATTGTGTGTTGAATGGGGTTGTAAACAAGGAATTTGTGTTGTATTTGTTGGCCTAGAAACTCGTCCAAGATTTACTCATTATGAGTAAATCTTGGATAGTCCCCAGTTTGGGACTGTTCTTGAAAACCTAATCTCACTTAGGATGTAAGTGTATAATGTGTATTGGGTTTTCAAGAAAATTTCGGCAGTATTTCCCCGTTTGTTCTCTAAGTACATATGTACATGGAGAAAAGCGGGGAAATGCTGTCGGAATTTTCTTGAAAACCCAATACACATTATACACTTACTAGTGAGATTAGGTGTTCAAGAATGGGATAGGTGGTACACATATAAGAATGACATCACATGTTTAAACCCTAAAGTTTTAACCATAAACTCTAATCTGTTTACCCTAGACCCTAATCTTGTTGTAATAGATACTTATTTTCTCTTTGATAAGAGAATGGATAGATCATGGATGTCCATTCGCAATCGCTGCACCCCAGAGTTTATTTTTGGTCTTGATCAGTTTGTTAGATTTGTCGAGGAACATAGGAAACAACCTAGAGATAGGTTCTACTATCCATGTAGGCATTGCGGTAACAACTTGAAAGTCAGTACTGGTGACGAAATCAGAAGTCATGTCATGTGCAACAGGATTGTACAAGGCTATACAGAATGGCACTGGCATGGAGAGATTTCAAACCTGAAACTAGTGGATGTCGATAGCAGTGCTTGTGTGGAAGAAGAAATTGCCTTCGATGATGTAGATGTGAATGAACCAGTTCCATTAGACATCGTTGATGCGATGCTGGATAGTTGTGGGGTAGAGCACAACGGTCCACCCCCCATGTTTAGAAACATTGTGCATGATGATGAGATACCATTATACACGGGTTGTAAGTTTACGAAGCTTAGTGCTGTGTTGAGATTGTATAAACTAAAAGCTAACAATCGATGGAGCGACAAAAGCTTCACGTCATTGTTGTCTTTGTTGAAAGAAATTCTTCCTGAAGGAAACGAGCTGCCGATCTCAACATACTGGTTAAAGAAATTATTGTGCCCAATGGGAATGGAGGCCAAGAAGATACACGCATGCCCGAATGATTGTGTATTATTTCAAAAGGACTATGTGAATTTGAAAGATTGTCCGAAATGTGGTGCGTCAAGGTATAAATTGACGACTTCAGCGAAGTCCAAAACTGGTTCTCCCACCAAGGTGATGTGGTATCTACCCATAATACCACGGTTTCAATGCTTGTTTGCCAATCCTATAGATGCAAAGAATTTGAGATGGCATGCAGATATTAAGAAAAATAATGATGGGATCCTACGACATGCGTCTGATTCCCCACAGTGGAAGAAGATTGATCTATTGTACCCTGAATTCGGTGAAGAGGACAAGAATCTAAGACTTGGGCTTTATACAGATGGGATGAATCCGTACGGGACATTGAGCAGCCAACATAGCACTTGGCCAGTCATGCTTGTTATATACAATCTTCCTCCCTGGTTGTGTATGAAAACTAAGTACGTTATGCTGTCGTTGTTGATATCGGGCCCTAAACAACCTAGAAATGATATTGGTGTTTATCTTGAACCTCTGATTGATGACTTAAAGAAACTCTGGGGTGAAGGTGTGATGACCTATGATGCTTCATGAAGAGAGACATTTTGTTTACACGCTATGTTGTTTTGCACTATGAATGACTTTCCAGCATATGGGAATTTGTCTGGAGATAGTGTCAAAGGATCTAAAGCGTGTCCTATATGTGAAGAGAACACTGATTCAATACGACTAAAACATGGAGGCAAGACTGTATATCTTGCTCATCGAAGGTTTCTTCCAAAATTTCATCCGTATCGTAGGTTGTGCAAAGCATTCAATGGACGGAATGAGGAACGTAGTGTACCTAAACCTATATCAGGGGAGAATGTTTCTGAAAGAGTGAAAGACCTCGCCAATGAATTTGGTAAGAGATAACAATGTACGATGGCCACAATGAGTGACAAGTCTTTATTCAACAAGAAGTCGATATTTTGGGATCTTTCTTATTGGAGTTCTTTGACATTCAGGCATTGTATCGATGCCATGCACGTTGAGAAAAATGTATGTGATAGCGTCATCGATACTCTGTTGAATATACCAGGTAAGACTAAAGATGGGATAAAATCTAGAATGGACCTACGTGAAATGGGAATAAGGTCAGAATTAACAGAATTATGTGAAATGGGTAATAAATGAACATACTTACCTCGCGCTTGTTACATGTTGTCTAGAAAGGAGAAGAAAGCATTTTGTGAATGCTTGGTAAATGTTAAGGTGCCACAGGTTTACTCATCCAACATCCGTACATTGGTATCAATGAAAGATCTGAAGTTGATAGGTCTTAAATCTCATGATTGTCACATTCTAATGCAACAAATATTGCCTGTGGCAATTAGATCTATATTGCCGAAGCATGTAAGGTTTGCAATCACCATACTTTGTTTCTTTTTCAACAGCCTGTGCAGCAAAGTTATTGACCCTAATACTCTCGATAATTTGCAAAGAGAAGTGGTTGTTACCCTATGTCAGCTTGAGATGTGTTTTCCTCCGTCGTTCTTTGATATCATGGTACATCTTGTTGTCCACTTGACTAGGGAAGTGAAAATGTTGGGACCAGTTTTCTTGCATTGGATGTATCCCTTTGAACGATACATGATCATTTTTAAAGGTGATGTTCGAAACCGTTATCGGCCTGAAGGGAGTATTATTGAGGGTTATGTGGCGAGAGAGGTTATGGATTTTTGCAATGACTTTCTGAGTGGTAATGACGCTCCCGTGAATGACAAGAATATTGAGGAGCATTTTGGCAAAGGAGTTTTGGGAGCACGGGTGAAAGTAATCAGCCGTGACTGTGAGCAGTTGGAGCAAGGTCACTTGTATATTTTACACACCATCGACAAAGTGAGTGTTTATATCGAGGAACATACCAATTTCATCAAGAGACAATATACTCGATCCAATTCAATGTGGCTTGCTAGAGAGCATAATAATACATTTATTAAGTGGTTTGAAGATAAAGTCTTACATCAACTATCTCAAACACCAGATAATGTTACTGAAACCATCAAATGTCTCGCCTTTAAACCAAAATTGAATGTTATGTCTTATGAAGGGTTTGACATAAATGGTTTCTCATATTACACAAAGCGTCAAGATGATAAGAGTGTCGTCCAAAATAGTGGGGTCACCCTTCAAGCGTCGACTATGTATTTTGCAAGTGCAAAGGATAAAAGTCCACGTGAAGCTAAAATGTCATATTACGGTGTCATTGAAGACATATGGGATTTTGACTATGTAGATTTCAGAATTCCTCTCTTTAAATGTAATTGGGTTGACAAAAATAAAGGAGTTATAGTGGATGAATTGGGTTTCACGTTAGTGAACTTTGAAAAGATTGGCGAGAAGGGTGAACCATTCATATTGGCATCACAGGCAAAACAAGTATTTTATATCGATGATCCTGCAAATGATAAATGGTCGGTTGTTCTTCATGATAAAAGACAGTTCATTGAAGATCCTATAGATGAAGAAGAGTACTATGATAAGTATGATGACTCCAATCCATTCTGAGTTGGGTTGCCAACACCACCAAACATTGAAGCTAGGGATGACAATGACTTGTATGTTCGCGGGGATCATAATGATGGATTATTAATTGATAAAAGATCACAATATTAGAGGCATGGATGTTTATATTTTTATTATTTTCCCATGATGACCGTGCTGATGATCATCGTGAGGGTGAGGACGTGCTTGCACCGCCTGATAATGTAAGTTTTAAGAATATATCCCTGAGGTTTCTATCTATATGTTCATTTATAATTATATTATGTAAGTGTGTTTTTATCAAAATTTTTGGATACTAGTTAATAGCAATTCTATTTAATTTGTAGGCATTCGCCAAAGACTACATGCTATGCAGGACGGCCATGACATAGCTATGCAGGCCATAGACATTGCTTTGTAAATCCAAAGTGCAACAGTCAGAGAGAAAGCAAGCATCCCACACTATAGCTTAGTACATATATATAGTGGGACTAAGGTGACGATCCCACCTGCTAAAACAGGTTACCGACAACTACATGTTATGACTGGGAGGTCGTGTTTCAGCAACCGTATGCATTAGCAGGAGGACAAACATATTTCACCATGAGTTAACATTGAAGAAGGTCTACTAACCTACACTGAGCTAAAGAAGTTTATCAGTACTAGCCTAAGGCACAAGTACCGTTCTTCGAGACAATGACGGTTGTGGAAGCTTAGTGGCCACTACACATTCAACTGGCCAATGGCCACTAAGCTTCCACGACCGTCATTGTCCCGACGAACGGTACTTGTGCCTTAGGCTAGTACTGATAAACTTGTTTAGCTTAGTGTAGGTTAGTAGACCTTCTTCAATGTTAACTCGTGGTGAAATCTGTTTGTCCTCCTAATGCATACGGTTGTTGAATCACGACCTCCCAGTCGTAACATGTAGTTGTCGGTAACCTGTTTTAGCAGGTGGGATCGTCACCTTAGTCCCACTATATATGTACTAAGCTATAGTGTTGTATGTAAATTCGACACTACTGTTATTATGCACTATATATGTGTTAGTCTGTCATGTTGTTATATGAATCTGAAACACTTGTGCGTGCTGTACTTTATGTATTGTATCTGTATTGTGCTTCCCTTCATTGTGGCTTCTTTTGCTGTTTCATGGCTCTTTGAATATATGATTTTGTTGACAATGATGACAATGTGAATGAATTTTTATGAATTGTGTGTGAAAATCATCAATACATGAATGTTTCTACATGTGTCTGAATGTGAAAAGAGATAAAATGTTTGTAGGTTTGTGGCCTGTTGTTGGCTGATATCAATGGATGTTGTAAAACCTACAGTTCATAACTGAACTGCAGGTTTCTCATCCTGTGACCAGCCACAGCAGGTCTGCAAACTGACAAAAAAAAACATCGGCGTCAGTTATTTGAACAAAACCGACGATATATGGTTACAATGTCAGTTTCCATACTAGTAACCGACGTCGATTTCCCTAATGAGGCTAGACACCACAGCCGTGCTGGACAGCATGGCTGTGGTAGCAGACTAGACATAAAATAGGCGTCGAATATTTATATACAACCGGCGACATAGGATAACAGTGTCAATTTCCCTACTAGTCACTGACGTCGATTTCCCTAGTGGCCAGACAACACGGCTGTGCTGGTCAGCATAGCCGTGGCAGCGGGTGAGATGGCATCGGTTATCACTAGGAAACTAACGCCGATAGTGCCCCAGATGGCGCCCTTTCTATGGCGCGAAGGTATGTGGCATCACTTTCGATCCTAATAACCGACGCCTATACCCCCTGCTAGCGCGTTTTTGGTGCGTTTTTTGGTGGCGCGCGAAGGGTTTTGGCGTCGGTTTGAGAACCAACACGTAGCGGTTGGGCTTTTAGCGGTTCCCACATAGGTGTTGCTTTAGAACCAACACTAAAGGCCTTAAAAACCCGACACTAAAGGCATGTTATGTACTAGTGTTTGGATACCTAAGATGAAGTTGCATGTGGCTGGTCGCCATGCATGCCAGGAGGTGAAGGACGAACACTAGTAACCCAGTGAGTTGATATAGAGGATAAAGAGTCCCTGAGAGGGAATGAGAGTTCATCACTATGGATGTTGTGGCAAGTCTGCCATGGACCAAGGAAGGTCAAGATGCAATATGGGTTATGGTAAGATCACATTACCTAGATGACATAATATAATAGAAAGAGGGAGTAATGTTAAGAGACAGATTTGGTTGAACTACAAGTAAGAGAGATGGTTCAACTGTACCAGGATGCAAGTTCAAAAGTTCTTGAATATGACCTAAAGATTCACTTCCATAAGGTGGAAGTAGATACATAAAGAACTCGATGCAAGTACAACTTATCACCCCTAACTAATGGTTAGTATGATCCAGACCAGAGGATCTGATGAGAGCATGTGTGCTCATTCAGGGTGATACATGGGGGAATGTTCTTGCCCTATGAGAGATGCGATGATAACCACCATAGCTAGTATCAGGATATAAAGAATCTTTGTAAGGGAGGTTGTGTCGGTCACCACTTCATTAAGATAATGTTAGTGAAGGGACCTCATGAAGGTTAGAAAAGGACTATAGTGTGTGAAGATGAAGTCACTTTGATCATGCGATGGCTGAGGAAGCCCAGGGGTGACATGAGTCATGAGCTGATGCAAAGCAAACTAACATGCAGTTCACTGTGGGAGAATATGCGATGTGAAAATCCAACCCCTCTAAGCTACAACTGAGAAAGCTGAGTCCCCGATATATGGGTCCTTTTGAGATGGATTGGTGGATATGGTTATGTTTAGTCTTACCCCTCAAGATAACGTGATATATTCCACGAGTCTAATCTAGAGCACTATGTGAGGTACCCAATCCATGTGCTGAGCCATGAACCCAGTTAGCTTCGAGAGAAGATGAAATGTCCTGAGTCACCTATGATGGTATAAGGTACAAATGTGAGAAAGAACTCAGATGCAAGAATATGAGATGATGAAGGTTCTTGGGAGGCACCATGCAGAGGGTAAAACCACATGGGAGCCATGATGGGCATGTGGAAGTCTTATCCTATTTGTTTGTATGTTTGAGGGAAATTTAAGGGCAAAATTCCTATAAGAGGGGAAGGATGTTACAATCTCAATTTTGCACAAGTTTTCATAATTGAATTGTAAATATTTTGTGAATATGTACTTAATTGAAAAGGTGGTATGCTTTGCTTCAAAAGATGGATTTCTTTGCAAATATCCATTTCGATAGGAATTTCGTAATTTCTATTATCAGATTAATCCAATAATGGATATAAAAGAGAAGAAAAGAAGAAAAGTCCAAATAAAAGGAAAAGATACAAGATAATGGATATTCAAAAATTAATTATGAGAAATACATAGAAATCTCTAGAAAGTGGAATTAATGGCCATAATTAAATAAATTTTGTTTCTATGTGATTTCTAATAAAAGAAATATGAAAAGAGGAAAAAGGAAATGAAAGATAAAGTGAAAAGAAATATCTTAATAAAGAAATAAGTAAGATAATGAAAAATGAAGAATGTAGATGCATCTAGAAGGATGATAAGTATCCTTAAAAAGGAATTTTGAAATCTTAGGATTTATTGGGATCCAAGGAGTCCCACTGAATAAGAAGAAAGAGAAAATGCAAAATAATACATAATAAGAGGATAATGTGATACATAATTAATGAGTTTGTGGTATTATTAAAAAGAGGTACTTTATTCTATGAGGAAGTATAATTTCGTGGCCAATGGATTAAAAGCCAAGTACAAAGAGAATAAAAGAGGTAATTTTTGAATTCCTAAATATCCAAGGAATATGGTTGATTAAGAAGACAATTAAGAGAGACAAGATTACTTCTTAATGAAGGAAAGTAGGTGTCCAATGGGGAGAAGGACTTGTTATCTCGTGGATAGGCATCCAAGGGCTTTTTTACCCTCCCTTAATAAGGGTAGAACCCTTGGCTCGAGCCCAAGAGAGTTCCATGTATCCCTCTCTCTTCTCCTTCTTCTTTTTTGTGCAAACCCTAGCCATGAGAGGGTAGAGAAACCCTGGAGCAAACAAGGGGCCATGGAGGGGTTAAGATGGAGGCATGCTGCTTCCACGATGCCATACAGATGCTTGGTGGTTGTCCCTACACCCTAGCCAGGCGCAGCAGCAGCAACACAGCTGCAAGATAGGCCGCGCATAGCAGGCTGTCGTGCTTGAAACCAGCTGAGTTGGTCACGAGCTGGGAGGCACCCTGGGTGCATGGGGGAATGACGGAGCTAGGGCGACGTCTGGCGGTGGTCATCGAGCCCTGGGGAGGAGGGGGCGGCCCCACAAAGGGCTGCGCTCGGCGGCAGAAGCGACGTCGAGAGGTTGAAGACAACCTAATAGCCGTTGGACAGTTTTGCCCTTCCATGCTGTGTAGAGCCGACCACTTACACGAGGGCAACATTGTCTTTTTGTTATATTTTCGGCCGATCTACGTATTGCATGGAAAGGCTGATGTGGCAGCCTCTCATTAGTCCAAGTAAGTTATTCTTGCAAAATTCATATCTATTTATTGGTAGCTCGGATTGATACATGTAATATATGAATTTTGCTCAGAAAAATGCAAGGAATCCAATAAAAATATATTTAGAAGCTAATTACTATTGCAATTCGAAAAGTAGTGGAAGTTATCAACTTTAATGCATTAATGATTAAGAAACCCTAATTTAAGATGATTAATGTATTGAGAGGGGTTATATGGATGATTAAAGTTGATATTAACATATTGATTAAAAAAAGACACATTAGATCTAAAAGGATGAACTTTAGGCATAATTTGATTAATTTAGGGTTCCATGTACATAAATAAGCTTTAAGGGGCCTTAAAACCCTAATGTTATTAATTATGTTTCTTAATGGCTTTAATTTGTCAAATTCATGTATAAAGCTGAGATTTGATGGTTCTAAGCTATTTTGAGTATAAAAGTTCCTAATTGTGGATAAATACCCTTAATTTGGTAATTAGGGTTTTCTAATGGATAAATGTGGAATTAGTAATAAATGGAGTTCATATATGAATTAGATCATAATGAAATATGAGTTGTCAATTCGAAAGAAACTAAAGGTGATAATTGAGTCTAATGATCTTGAAACAACTTAAAAGGATAAAGATGGTAATTTTAGTATAAAAGAGAAATAATAGACTTTAATTGGGCTTATGATGTTTAAATTAGGGTTTGTGAACTAAGAGATTATTAAATGTGATAAAAGTATTATGGAGGCTAAAACCTTAATAAAACCCTAAAGTGGCCTAGAAAGCCTAAGATGGAATCCAACTCTATCTTGAGAATGTTTTGGATAAACTATAACACTTGGATGTATTGCATTAATTTTAGGATATTGTTGATTGATTGTTTGATTGTTCTTTATCATTATTGCTTGGACATCAAGTTGCTCTCGATCAGGTACGTGGTTAATTATGGTTAATCACATTAGTTTCCAGAATGTTTTCTGGATGATTGATTGCATTGAATGCAACCTATCAGTTTGGATATTCATACTTGCAAATCATAAAGTCACTATGGTTATCAGAATTATAATATAAGTGTGTATTCTCGCACCTACATGCCACCCCGATGGATGATGCAAAAAGGTCAAGCCCAGGAGGGAAGACCCATGGGTACAATGAGTGGTGACCCCATACACCACGCTCGGGATTGAGAAGGTGGTATTTGTTGCATGAATAATGGGCACCATGAGAGGTGACCCCAGACATCAAGCTCGGGATTGAGAAGGTGGCCTTAAGTCAATGGCAAAAGAGAAACCCTAAAGAGGGTATTCCAGGGTTAGGGCAAAAGTGGTGGAGAATGTCACATTGAAAGCGTAAATTGACTTGTTAATTAACTTGATTGGGATATTTAGATTGTTAGCCATATTTGTGAAATTTTGGTTGTACCCACATACCGGCATATTCATTTATGCTGACCGACATTTTGTTTGTCGGTGTTTTAGGTACAAATTGAAAAGGACAAACAGTAAAGTGGCATATTGTGAAATTAAGAAATAAAGTGCAAGGAGGATTAGTTAGAATAGAGTCTAGAGGTGGATAGAAGTTATAAATCTAAGTTTTTGAAAAAGGAAAGCAAAGTTTTATTTTATTCCAACTTTCCGTATAGTGTTGGTAGAATTTAATAATTATTACTGATTATTTGTCGAACCTTTGATCTAGGAAATTGGGATAATGACTCTGACCTCTTGGTCTCCCTTAATTGGGGATTACCGGGAGGCAGGGTCATTACATTTGGTATCAGAGCATTGGTTCTTCATTTAATCTTTAGTAATTATTAAATTTTACAAACTCATCATGAACATGCATGCATGTGAGATAAGCATAGAACTAGAATAATATAAAGACAAAGGCCACCTAGCCTCATAAACTTGAACCCTGATAGAGAATGGCACATAACCAAACTCCCAAATAAATAAAATGTGGGCCAAGCGTCATAAACTTGAAACCTGGGTATAGGGCACATAACCTCCATCCCAAAAATATAATAAGGGAAAATAACCCAAAACTAAATGAAATTACACTACTCTAGGGCTAATGAGTCACATAACATGCTTAATGTAGAGACAAGTATAAAGTGTAGTCAGAATAAATAAGATTTGTCACCACATAAATGACAATATAAGCAACTACCACAAAAGGGGGCAAAAAGAGCATGTATCACCATGTAATGTTCCACCATGAAACTCTATATAGGATAGAGTCCAAAATAATGTCAATCACTATAAATTGGTCATAAGATCAGAAAACAATAAGGTATCTGACAAGAAATATGTTCTCAAAAGACTAAAGGATATTGTGTAGGCTATTGTCCATAAGACCAAGAGAAAAGAGAAAAGTAGGATAATTGCTCAAAAGGAATAATAGGGGATGCAAACATACCTCTCTTAAGAATCGAAATAGTCCAAAATCAATCCTAGTTCCAATCCTAGGTCTCCAGAACACATATGATGCATACATGTAGAACTAGGGTTAGGTTTACATTAATTATTCAAAACCATAAAAATCATCTTTTTAATTTTAGATTATCTTTTTCTGAGTTCAAAACATATTTTATTATATTTTTTTGACTTAAAGATTATTAGTTATACATTTTGCAAGTTATTACTTATTTAGAAAAATCCATAAAAATCACATATTTACAACTTAGATTTTGGCAACAAAACTAGTACAATTTAAAAGATTTTATTTTTTTAAATATTTTATCTTATTTTTCTAACCTACAAATAATTAGTTACAAACTTTTTTAAAATAGACCAATCAGATAATTCCACGTCAGCGTTATGCATCAAGAGAGGAAGAAAGGAACAAGGAGTGGGCTGCGTGGTCTGAGTTGTCCCCATCAGGGTCGGCCAACTCGGCCGGCCACCCAAACACATCAAAAAACTATAGATGAAAAAAAAACCATGGTGAAAAGTAAAAAATACTCTTCTTTGAATTATTAAAGCAAGAAGGAAAATAGGAGGGCAGAACGAGGTTTGGATTAGCGGTCATGTTCTTCATTGGGTCTTATTTGCAAGGAACACATAGCTTGAGAAGATGCCCTATCCAAGGGTCAAAACTCCCCCTCCCCAAACATGGCCATCAGCCAGAAACCAACAACGACCTCGACTCCTCCATGCCCTAAAAATCTCGGTGAGAAGACCAGGGTTGTGAGACATTCCAGGAACAAAGATACCTAGCACTGCCATGGAAGTAGGGAAAGTGGGCATCAAAAGTTCAGAAATACATATAGTGTCAGCATGATCGATCGAAGATCTAGACGAGTTTGAAATGATCAAATGAAGCTGTTGGCGAGAACCTTTCGAACCAATTGCAAATAGAAACATGAATCATGCTTAATCTTTTAAAATTGCATATAGGAAATAAAAAAGGGGGAAAATTGGGTCATACCTACTCAAAGGAATTAGAACCATCAAAAGTTTTCCCACACCTCATGAGGAAGTCACCAACTGCTAGCATCCAAAATGGTGGTTAGGAGCTTGCTGGCGAACCCGAGGTTGAAGATATTGAAAGGTGGAGTAGGTTGGATGAGCGTAGGTGCAAAAGTGGTCAAGGAGACAATGAAATTCAAAGCATGCATCTCGGGTGATTGTTTCCTGAGGGTTTACTTATAGGTTCATGGGTCAGCAATGCAAAATGATCTCCTGAAGAACGAAATAGGGAAAGAGGGGGATGCCTCTACTCGACAGAGCAAAAGAGGAAATAAAACCCTAGAAAAGGGAGTCTGACTGGAGGTAGGAAAAAGGGAGTCCGACTGGAGGTAGGAGACAACTCCTCCTCCATCAGATCCGATCTAAGGGTCTTGATTTAAACTGATTTTAGACAACCGCGTGACAGAACCAACTTTAGGAAACTAGGAAATAATGAATGCGTGACATAATGCAAATCTGATTAAACCAAAGTGTTATTAAATTATTTCTCCTTTTTCTCTTTCTTCAATGAATTTTTTAAACCTTATCCAAATTAGTTAAAAATTTGCACAGAGGCCAATTAAGGCATTTAGATCCGGATTATGAAATTGGATTTACTTTTGAAGATTTTTGATGCATTAATTAATCAAATCTTAGTTTTCTTTCCTCATGCATTAATGACATTAGGAATATCCAAATTTAATGAAACTTCACCCACAAGTCACATTTAGTGTCTTGGATATGAATTTGGCATCCATTTTACATGTTGAAGTTGTTTGTACATTTATTTCATATTTTGAAGGTTCTACACACTTTCACTCTCCTGGATTCATTTTTTAATCAAACATTCTCCAAATTGAGTGAAAATCCACCCAAAGGCATTTTAGTGTGTAGATTATGAATCTAGGATTATTTTCCACTTTTGGGGTCATTAAATATTTTATGTCATATTTTGAAGGAAAATCACCCTTTCTTTTCTAAAATAAAATAGATGTGATTATTATTATCCTAAACTTGTGAAACTTGGCCTCCAAGCCAAAGCATAGACAAAGAAAATGATTCTGAGGTTATTTTTAACCAATTTGTCTTTCTTTTATTAGTTTTGCATAATTTGACATTTGTGGACCATTATTATTTTATTTCACCATTAACCCAATTATCCATCCAATTATGTTCCTTATTTTCATATTAGCACTAAATGAAATATTATGTCATATTTTATGTGTCCATTATTGGCCTAAGACTAATGTGAAGACATTAGGTTACATTAGGATGATTTATACATGCATTATCTCATTAATTTATACTAAATATCTTTTAGGTCTAAAACCTTAACCTTGTTTGGCTAAGTCCAAAAGGTCAAAGTTTTAGGGTAGGGTCCAAGATCTGGTATGTTACAACACTCCACCCCTTAAAAGGATTTTTTCCTCGAAATCTGTTGATCCAAACATCAACAACCAACTATTCTCCACCACTTAAAAAGGTTTAACCTAACAAGTGAAACTAAACAACATTTACAGTTACCCACATATCTTTTAGTTGTGAATGTTTTAGAGATGTATTTACCTAACATGTCATAAGAACTTAGGGTTATGTTATAGGTCCTTGTGTCTCTAACCTAACAACCCTACATAAACTTCCAAAACATCATAGGTTAAAAAGGGTAGGTCCACTTCACCTTTATATTATACCACACATTCCTAATCTCATATCATAGTCAATCTAGGGTTTATGATATCTATTCCAACTAATTCTAGGGTTTCTCCACTACAATTTACATATCTCTTCATTGTGACTTAGTTCAAGAAATCATCAAGAAAATCAGAGAATTTTTTTGTACATATAAGTCTAATGAAAATAAATTTTTGAAGATAAGAAACATTGCAATGTAAAATTAATAAGTTGGCCAAAATTAAATGAAAAAACTAAGTCACAATATATTCATAACAAGACCTCTTCGTCCTACAAACTCCTCATAACCTAATTGAATCCCCAAGTAAAATCTCATAGCATCAAGAGATAAAAATCATAATCAATATATATGATAGGGTAAGATCACCTAAAACCTCATCACATTATTAACATAGATCAATTCTAGGGTGAACTTTTCACCTAGAGGGTAACTATCTTAGGAAAGGGTTCTAATTAGGGAGACAAAATTGAAATAGTCAGATTCTGATTACCATAGATTGTGATACCATGTTTCAAGGAGTGTGACCCAAAGGGGATCCACTCCCTACTAAAAATTTAAAGAATAGAACCTCCAATCCAAACACACCCAAAAGGTATCTTGGAGTGGGTGTAACATTTTCAAATCTTAATTAATGCTATTCAAAATAGCCAAAGTGTAGTAGTAGAATAAACATAAAGACTATATTCAATTCTTCACAAAAAGATTATAAAAGTACATCATAATCTCCCACATAGGGTTTACATGTAAGATACAACATATGGATCTAAGTATAGGGAAATTTAAACTATAAAAAGTTGTCTCCAAGCTTTAAACTCCTTAAGCTAAGCCCATAACTTAATGACATGTCCTCCTAGTTGAACACCTGGGGTTGGAAGCATACCCCACAAAAGGAAAAGAAAATATAGCATCAACATAAAGCTGGTATGTGCTTAGTAAAATAGGCTTGAGTAATTATGGAATAAAAGGACATAAAGTAAAGAATACGCTCCATAGAAAAGATAAGGACTACCCAATTGGGCATAAAAGAACTTGATTTTCAAACCAGAGATAACAAAAGGAATTACTTGCCATAAATAAACAAAAATGATTCACCACATAAGCACATATCATGAAATTAGGGCACATAACCCATCATGAACATGTATGCATGTAAGATAAGCATAACACTAGAATAATATTAGGACAAAGACGACCAAGCCTCTCAAACTTGAAACCTAATAGAGAATGAAACATAACCAAAATCCCAAATATATAAAATGTGGGCCAAGCCTCATAAACTTGAAACCTGGGTATGGGGTATATGACCTCCATCCCATAAATATAATAAGGGCACATAACCCAAAAACCAATGGCATTACACTACTCTAGGGATACTGAGTCACATAACATGCTTAATGTAGAGGCAAGTATAAAGTATAGTCAGAGTAAATAAGTTTTGTCACCACATAAATGACAATATAAGAAACCACCACAAAAGTGGGCAAAAAGAGCATGTATCACCAAGTCAAGTTCCACAATGAAACAATATATAGGATAGAGTCCAAAATAATGTCCAACACAAAAAATTGATCATTAGATCATAAACAAATAAGGTATCCCACAAGTAATATGTTCTCAAAAGAGAAAAATATATTGTGTAGGCTATTGTCCATAGGACCAACAGAAAAAAAAGAAAAGTAGTTTAATTGCTCAAAAGGAATAATAGGGGATGCAAACATACCTCTCTTAAGAATCTAAACAGTCCAAAATCATTCCTAGATTCAATCCTAGGTCTCCAAAGCACTTGTGATGCATATATGTAGAATTAGGGTTAGGTTTACATTAATTATTCAAAACCCTAAATATTGCCTTTTAATATTAGTGAATTAGGTTATCAAAACCATGCCATGTTTTAGACTATATATTTTTTGAGTTCAAAACATATTTTATTATATTTCCTGACTTAGAAATTATTAGTTATAAATTTTTTAAGCTATTACTTATTTAAAAAAATCCATAAAACCATATATTTACAACATTAGATTTTGGTGAAAAAATAGTACCATTAGAAAGCTTGTATTTTTATGATTTTGGAATGCATTTTATTTTATTTTTTTG
This sequence comes from Alisma plantago-aquatica, assembly GCA_963693085.1. Lineage (NCBI taxonomy): Eukaryota > Viridiplantae > Streptophyta > Magnoliopsida > Alismatales > Alismataceae > Alisma > Alisma plantago-aquatica. Next base: position 784,469,333 of record OY856411.1, on the reverse strand, counting down.
AGCTACAAATAATTAGTTACATTTTTTTTAAAAATAGACCAATCAGATAATTCCACATCAGCGTTATGCATCAAGAGAGGAAGAGAGGGAGAGGGAGTGGGCCACATACTCCAATTTAGCCAATCAGGGATGGCCAACTTGACTGACAACTCAAACAGATCAACAAACTGGAGACGCAAAAACAAGAAACAAAACCATGGCAAAAAATCCAAAATACCCTTCTTTGAAAAACAAAAGAAAGAAGGGAAATAGGAGGGTAGAATGGGGTTTGGACTAGCTGTAGTTGGGTCTTATGAGCATGGAACACGAAGCTTGAGAAGCTCTCCTATATGAGGGTCAAAATCCCCCCCCCCCCCCACAAAAAAAAACATGGCCATCAGACAGAAACCAACGACGACCTTGACTCCTCCATGCCCTAAAAATTTCGGAAAGCAGACCAGGGTCGCAAGTCATTCTAGGAATGAAGATATCTAGCACCACCATGAAAGTAGGGAAAGTGGGCATCAAATGTTCAGAAATACATACTAATGTCAATATGATCGATCAAAGATCCAAACGAGTTTGAAATGATCAAATGAAGCTGTCAACGAGAACCTTTCGAACCAATTATGAACAGAAACATGAATCATGCTTAATCTTCCATAATTGCAGATAGGAAATCAAAAAGGAGGAAAACCCAATCGTACCTCTGCAAATCAATTAGAAACATCAGAAGTTTTCCCACAACTCATGAGGAAGTCACCAACCGCTAACATCCAAAATGGTGGTTAGGTGCTTTCTAGAGAACCCGAGGTTGAAGATATTGAAAGGGTGGAGTAGGTTGGCTGAGTGCAGGTGCAAAAGAGGTCAAGGAGATGATGGAAGTTGAATCCTTCATCTTGGGTGGTCATTTCTTGAGGGTTTACTTATAGGTTCATCGGTCAGAGATGCGAAAGGACCTCCTGAAGATGGAAATAGGGAAAGAGGGGAATGACTCTACTCGACAGGGCAAAAGAGGAAATAAAACACTAGTAAATCTAGTATACGTAAGTGTGGATTGGTGAGGGGATTGCAAAGGAGAGGTTCGAAAACGAAAATGTGATGAGGAGAGAAAGATTGGGGTGAGGGAAGATCGCAGTCACTGTCGTCGAAAAAGGGAGTCTGACTAGAGGTAGGAGACAACTCCTCCTCCGTCAGATTTGATCCAAGGGTCCCAACAAAAACTGACTTTAAACAACCATGTGACAGAACCAACTTTAGGAAACTCAGAAATAATGAATGTGTGACATAATACAAATCCGATTAAACCAAAGTGCTATTAAATTATTTCTCCTTTTTCTCGTTCTTCAATTAATGGTTTAAACCTTATCCAAATTAGGTAAAAATATGCACAGAGGCCAATTAAGGCATGTGGGTTCCGATTATGAAATTATATTTTCCTTTTGAAGATTTTTGATGTATTAATTAATTAAGTCTTAGTTTCTATTTCCTCATGCATTAATGACATTAGGATTATCCAAATTTAATGAAACTTCACCCAAAAGTCAAATTAGGTGTCTTGGATATAAATTTGGCATCAATTTTACATGTTGAAGTTGTTTGATATTTATTTTATATTTTAAAGGTTCTACACACTCTCTCTCTCCTGAATTCATCTTTTAATCAAACATTCTACAAATTGAGTGAAAGTTCACCCAAAGGAATATTTTAATGTGTAGATTATGAATCTAAGATTATTTTCTACTTTTGGAGTCATTAAATATTTTATTTCATATTTTGAAGGAAAATCACCTTTTCTTTTCTAAAATAAAATATATGTGATTATTATTATCCTAAATTTGTGAAACTTGGCCTCCAAGCCAAAGTGTAGACAAAGAAAACTAATCTAAGGTTATTTTAACCAATTTGTCTTTCTTTTATTAGTTTTACATAATTTGACATTTGTGTCCCATTATTATTTTATTTCACCATTAACCCAATTGTCCATCCAATTATGTTCCTTATTTTCATATTAGCACTAAAGGAATTAGTACGTCATATTTTATTTGTCTATTATTGGCCTAAGACTAATGTGAAGACATTAGGTTACATTAGGGTGATTTATACATGCATTAGATCATTAGTTTATACTAACATCTTTTAGGTCTAAAACCTTAACCTTGTTTGGCTAAGTCCAAAAGGTTAAAGTTCTAGGGTAGTGTCCAAGATCCGGTATGTTACAGTTAGCATGTCTTGTTGGACATAGATAGGTCTTAGTTTGAGTGGCTTGAGCTTGTGGAGCTCCTTTGAGATATAAGTGAGATAATTATGAAAGCTTGATGTTGATAATAATGTTGTTTCTCGAGACAATGCATGATGTATGTAAATAATCTCACTTAAGATGGAAATTTGATATATGTACGATGAGTCACTCTCATAAGCTAGAGCTAATATGAAATAATACCTCACACAAAAGATGTAGCTTTGGAATCATGAACTTGATACGATGATGCCAAGAGATCTTAGTTTGAATAATCAGTGGTAACATGCCTAATCTCACAACCAACTGAAAAACATGATTAACTTGATATTACGATGCTCTTGGGGTCATAAATTGAATAAACATGATGAATAGATTGCTTAGCTTCAGTTCTAAAATCAGGAATGATGAACATAATTGGGGATAGTTTGTAGAATTTTAGGAAAAAAAACTTAAACATGCATGAAATCTGGTATAATGATGAAATATATACGTTCAATGATGATCTCATTTGGAAGTCATGATTGTGAACATGTTCGTTTGAGAATTGATACATATATTTTGATAATACACCTTGGCCTCGTATGAATATATGAATAAAAACCCTAATGTAGGGATAATAAGGGATGGGAAAACCCTAATGCCATGATGATGTCATAATATGATGGAACAATAAGTAAATGTGTATATAATTGATATGAGTACACCCTTGATGATGATAACCTAAGTGTGCATCCCAATATGGGGAATGCCTTAACAACCATGGTTGAATACCTAGACTCGATGGATTTTGACTTTGACCCTTGACTACGATCTTGGACAAATTTCAGGGACAAACATTTTCTTTTAAGGATGGAAGGATGTGATAAGATGACTTTTTCTTGCTCCTCTATTTTACTCTCTGTAACAACCCAATTTTCTAAACATTTAATTCATTGAGCGGAAACATAATCTTATTGGGAATGTCACAAAATGATAACTATTGCATAATAAGAAAGTTCTATAAACCAGTGCAGGATACATTGAATAGTTTCTCATATCTCAAACTCATAACATAAAACTCACACTCTAAATAAAACACATGTTTGATAATCATAAAGGAAAATCTAAACTATTGATAGATGACACCCCACCAGGTCTGTCTCATATGTTCTTGAGCTCCTTCTTTAGCTGGTCCTTAGATAGATTTATCCTTGATGTTGCTCCTTTCCAGCGGGCATCACGCCCGAGCCAACCATAAAATAATTGTAAGTGGAATTGAACATATTATAAAAATGAAATAACATATACTTTGAAAAGAAAACATTTAACATCATGAAAATAAGCTTTGCATTTTATCATTGTCTTTTATCTGACTTATATAAGAATCCTCAAATTTGGCACTGAAGTGCCTCTTCTCTTTGCACCAAAGTGCCTCTTGAATTGCACCGTAGTGCTCTGTATGCTAGGAAAGCCCATGATTTGTACCAGCGTACATTGTATGCTAGGAAAGCCCATGATTTGTACCGAAGTACAATGTATGATAGGAAAGCCCATGATGAGAATCTTATATAAGGTTCATTTATTATCTTTCCTATTACTCTTGAATACTCTTTACTCTTTCTCTTAAACATGAATATGTTGTGATATGATGATTCTTGAAAATGAATAGTAAACATGATTTCATGTATCCATTAACTTTTAATTTGAATCAACAAAACAATAGCATGCATATTACATTCACATAATAACATGTACATTGTACATAATAGCATATAAAAATCCAATAATTATGTTCAAAGTTCATGTACCACTTACAAAGATTGGAGCAACTCCTAGTTTCCTCTTGATGTTAAGGAAACCGTAATTACCATGTTGGAACAATTTAGAATTCGTTAATATATAATATCATCTTGATTTCAAGGTTTTTAGGGTTCTTTAGGGATTGATGAAAATTAGGAAACAAAACATGATTTAAAACCAAGTTATTATGATTCATTGTGTTTTTATATTTCTAATGAATATTTATTTGTATTTATTTGACATCTGGTTAATTAAATATGAATTTTCGAAGATATGGCCAATTAGATAGCAAGGAAAATCCACGCTGGTAAAAAAATTATCCAATGAAGTAGTGGGCCCCCTTGAGGTGGCCCACTCATCAATAGCCATGTGGCTGGGTCAACCCAGGGACTGCACGTGCCTATGACCAGCAAACGTGTGATGAAAACCCTAAAAAGCCCTTCTGACTTGAATCAAGCATTGAAACTTCATAGGCATTAATGAAAATTGAGAACCTGCAATCTTCATTCTCAGATGCAATGAACGTGAGAACTACGCAAACACAGACCAGATTTGACAATCCACTACTTGATTTTGTTGCTAATAATTGAAAACTGAACCTATGACAAGGTCCTTCAGGCATTGCTAATTCCAACAATCCCAACCTTGACTCGTTTCAAGGTCGGGAACACAATAAAACTCCACCACCATTACTGGTGAGGTGGTGAAAGCTGGGTACCATTTAGGAAGAAAACCTATGCAAACTAACATTTTGGGCGTGTCCAAAACACGTCGTCGAAGTTGAAAAGAAGGAAAACAATACTAAACAAGATCCATGGAAGCAAATTTCTTAAACCAGCCATAGGAGCTGAAAAAGAGGGAAAACAAAATACCTCCACTTGAGATCAAATTGATGGACTTTTGAGATTTTTGGGGTCATGCACGGATGAAAGCAACTACCAAAACTTACTATGAAGGCCCCAGACCTCGGGACAACCCTCTGCTAGGCGATGCAACAAAGTGGAGTTCTGGGGATCTCCATCCATAACTAGCGATGAAGGTGAGTTGGAAGGAGTTGACATGTCATTTTTGAAGGGGTATAAATAGGTATCGTGCTCTTTGAGGTGTAGCAATACTTGTGGGAAAGATACAAGGGAAAGTCAAGGAATCTTAGTTGACTGGGGACTCCAGGGCACCAAACCCTAGCATATAAGTGGTTGAAAAGTTCAGGAAGGCACGAGGATGGTGAAAAAGATTTTTTTTGCATTGGGAGTCGGTAGAGAGGGAGATCGGGAGGGCATAAACTAGCCGCCACTATTCAAATCTGAGTAGGACTCGGATGGGTAGGAGAGACAACCCACATCCATCAGATAGGTCTATGAACAAGGATATTAGAACATGGATGTCCGCTCTAATCTGAGGTCCAAAACTACACTGTGACACTTATTTCGCTAATTTAAAGGCACGTGACCAAAGTGTAATCCCATTAGGATTAAGTTTATTCAAATTTCCTTTCCCATGAAAATTAGGGCATCAAAGGGAGTCCAAACCTAATCAAAATTGGCAAGTTACTAAATTTGGATGCTATGATTCCGAAAATCATGTTAGATTTTAGTTTTAAGACTTCCTTCTATATGTTATTTCCTTTCTGTGTTAAATCTTATTTTAATTATCCAAGATCATCTAAGAATATTTAAATGCTGATATTTTGTGTAAATCCTTATATTACTGAATCAAGTTACTACGAAAATTTCTGGGTCAAATAATAATTATTAAAAGTATTAATTATACTTTATGCCTTATGGGTCACCAAATTTGCTAATTAGGGTTAACTTTGTTGAAATTGAGTTTCAATTAACGTGATGATGAAAATATATTCTTAAACATGTTTTATCCATTATAATTGGGTCTCTAAGTTTCAATGGGTTTTATATGAAGCATCAAGATTTGAAAAGTAAAATTAAGGTTTATGAAAAAAATTAGGGTGTTACACTCTCTCTCTCACCAGGTGATGTATTTCTCAATCTAATATCAAATTTCATTTTGGAAGATTGGTGATGCTCTAATATTAGTTACTTTCATGACCAATTTCATAACGAGTGACATTAATTAGCTCAATTGATCTAAGTTTCATCCTTTATTAATCCCCCCTCTTGTGACAAAATTAGATCTCTTATATGTTATCTTATTGTTTCCGGCTATGTATCATGATGTAGAGCTATTAATTGTGAATCCAATGGCATAAAAATCATCTCGATAAGATCAACGACTCAAAACTTATGACAATTCAAAGTTGTTCCTTTTTCCTTTGTTTTAATTGATTTTCCTATTTTTTTGTTGTTGTTGGGCCAGTGAATTGGGCCCAAAGGGAGGGGGCGTCCAAATTCCGCCTCTTTCTTTTCCTAACCCTAAAGCTCTTCTAATCATGGCCATTGATTGTTTTGATAAGGGATCCTACAACTCTCCCATCGTCTCTCACCTCCGTACAGTGAGCATGTGCCATTGGCACCAAGCTCACCTAACCTTGCTTTAGCTATGACCAACCACACCCCTTCTCGATCATTTGAATAGTCTGAGTCTTTTCTTCCTTCATTCCAGTCTATTCCCCCTTGTTTCCACTCCTTTTCTCACGCCAAAGCTCCCTCCTTCACTCCTCCACCTTGTCGCTTTATTTCATGGTGCCAGACATCTCTGCCATCGTTAAGGTGCTACCTCAAGTATCCTCATGCTAAGGTGAAACCATCGGGGAGTCAGTCTGGTGTCGACAAGTCTGGCCAACAAGATTTCACGTTCTCATGTGCCTCATAGACCTACTTCATCACCGATCCGGTGGCCACCAGCAGACTGCTCTACTACGGGAAGAGCAGTGCTGGGCGAGGAGGATCAAGGTGGGTAGACGCCCACAACTGGGTTCTCACGATTGGCAGCCACGACTGGAGACTATCATGGGTGGCCAACCATTACGAACTGCTGTGAAAATGAAGGGTGTCCTATGGTAGGGTGCCACGTGGCCAAGGGTGCCTCACCATGCATGGACCTGGCTGATCGTCCACTAGATCGATGGTGGACTTTGAGGATTCTAGGCCAAATAAATAAAAGGTAACACCCCCTAGCTTCCATAAAGTTATTAAGGAAATATTTCAAAAATATTAACTCTCTCATCTTAAGGTCAAATTTGTTGAAACAATATACCAAATTGATCAGCTCAAAAAGATCTAGAACTTGGGCATAGTTTCAAACCCTAAAATGCTTTCATTTATCTTGATTTGCTAAGACCTTCTTTGACTATGTTTAATGCACTTTTATGATCAATCTTGGGACTTTGGTAAACTTTCACCCTCTTCAACATCTTTGAGTTAATTGAGGGTACTAATCACTCATTTTGCTCATGAATGACTCTTATTGTGCATTTGTGACTTGTTTGGACCTTAATGATGTATCTTATCCTATTAATGACTAATCTTGGTGTATCGCTCGGGCCCACTACCCTAGGCTCTAGTAGAGTTTCAGGAATGATGACTGGCCCCACAGACCACCACTAGCCTTAACTACACGCCTTTTCCTCACTCACACGCAAGCTGGGGTCAACTTTCCGACTGGTCACCCATCCTAGTACTACTCCAAGCTGAGTACGCTTAACTATGGAGTTCTTTAGTGACAGGCTCTCGGAAAAGGAGGTGCACCTTAGTGATATGGGTAGTCCAATCATTCCTTTTAAGATCATCTTATCCAAGGCCTCAAATCTTGGGATGTTACAATCTCCCCCACTTAGACTCTTGACGTCCTCGTCAAGGCTCAACTATAAGGCCTCATAATCTCTTCTCCATTTCAGTGCAAACCCACAATGACCCATGGACACCCAACTCCCGATCACAGAATATCAACGCAAGGGTGGCTACGTCAACCATGGACAACCCTTTCCTACATGCCTGGACCGCATGAATTAAGACTGGCATGTCATGCCCATGTGGGCCCCACCTACTGGAGGAGTTATGGCTCTGATACCATTTGTACCACCCGGGCCCACTGCCCTAGGCTCTAGTAGAGTTTCAGGAATGACGACTGGCCCCACAGACCACCACTAGCCTTAACTGCACTTTTTTTCCTCACTCACACGCAAGCCGGGGTTAACTTCTTGACTGGTCACCTATCCTAGTACTACTCCAAGATGAGCACACTTAACTATGGAGTTCTTTAGTGACAGGCTCCCGAAAAAGGAGGTGCACCTTAGTGATATGGGTAGTCCAATCATTCCTTTTAAGATCATCTTATCCAAGGCCTCAAATCCTGGGATGTTACACTTAGTTCCAAATGATATCTAAATGCTCATCTATCATGAAAATCAATAGATTTATTCTACCATAAGGTACACATATTCACCTTTGTCCCCTATTTGCTATGTTTGACCTATATGGTACCAAATGCATGTATGTGACTCTTGGTGATGATGCATGTTATACCTTAGATTATGTGATGACTATGACCACACTTTTGTGCATGAAATCCTATTATATTGTTAATAACAATAATCTTGTGATGAGTGCTGACATTAATGTCTATGATCCACCCTCTTTCTCTATTATGGGTTTAAAACCCTAGTTTTCCTTTTATGACCTATGTGACTTGCATTGTAGTTCTTGTAACTTAATGCTTATTTGTCTTCTTTGTGCCCCACTCTTGATGAGAACGTAACTTATATTCTCTCTTCTCTCAAATCAAAGGTAGTATATCCCTTATGATCTCCTTGAGATAGATGTTCCATCTAATCCATATGTTCTCCCCTAATGCTATATGCGAACTATGTTGATACTTGCTTGTATGTGAGATTATTGATACCCAAGGTTGGGAATATGATGCCTTAACTCTATGAGACATCCACCTAATCTTGATATGTGTTTCTAGTGACTTAATGTTGTTGATCAAAATCATATTTTCATACCTGGACCTCTTGACTTGATATACAATGACTTTGGTTGCCCTATTATGAGTATTTTAACCATAAAATGTACACAACGAACATAAATCTTGTAACAATCTTATAAAATGCATGGAACCTCAAAATGACATGAGACATGAACGATAAATCAATATAAGATCATCAAACATGTAATTAAGCAACTTTGAACCTAACTCGGATAAAACCCAAAAATGGAGCTAATTAGGGTTAATGATGATAATCTAATACATGTATGCAATCTTGTGCTTAACCAGGTGTTTCTTGAGATCTAGATGGTCAAGGATAGGTTATAAAATCTCTGAATCTAGTATGAGCTTTAATAATTATATGACTATGACTTTCTTACTTGAAATGTGATACATATGTATACTTGTTTACTTGCTCAAATATTGCCATGTAGTATTCTAGTACATACTCGATGCTTGTCTCGTCTTGCTATTTTATAACTTGCACACATATTATAAAACTTTGTTATATAAATGTTAAAATAGGATTTTTCTCAATGACTTTGGTTATTGAGGTTCCTCACCTATAAAAGGGTTAGCTCATCTTGAGCACCCTTATAGATCCTTCTGATGGAAAGTTGAGCAAAGGCCTTATGATATATGATATTGATGGTATAACTGGAATAAAATGACATAAAATGTGGGCTCTCATTTTTCTAGGCACTTATCTTGTTTATTTTTCGTTCGTTTACTTCTATGAATCTTTTAAAACTATGCAAGTTTATGTATATGTATCTTTTAGCCTAGTACTCAGCACCTCGTGTGTTTGACCCACCTTATTTCATGTATTTAATAGGTTCAAAGATGGCTAGAAGTGATGGTCTTGGTGAGCTATGCCAAGTGTACTTATTGTAGGATCCCTAGTATATATGAGCAGTCTTGTAAAATTGTACTCTTGAATATGTAAGTGAAAGTTTGTAATAAAAGGATGCTTAATTATATTGTTGACTGTTGAGATATTGTTGGTGCCTTTATCTTGTTATTTGTTCATGTATGCTAAGTTTTTCACTTCTGCATTCACACTTTGATAATACCATTCTAGAGACGGACGCCTAGGTCCTATTGCCATCGACTTTATAGTCATTTGAAGTTAGGATTTGGGTAACAAACAGTTCTGTGACAATCTTCTAGACTAAATTTAGAATCTAAGGCCGTCTACAGTTCAAGTGCGGTTGGGATCCTATGATAGATGTGATACAGTTCATCGGACAAGGCAGACATGATCCTACCATGACATAGATAATCGATTTCCTTTGAAACAAGAGTGGAGATAACGAGTTCAGAAACAACAGGTTCATGTTGGTCTTCTCCAGTAAGGAGGTTTGTGGGTTGTGGTGGAGGTGTAACTAGAACAAACTCTTCAGGTGGTAAGATGGTAGTCATGACTCCTAAGGATGTGAGCCATAACCACATTTTCTATTGCCACAGATGGAAGTGCAAACCAAAGAATCATTCTGGTCGAAGAGAGGCGACACCATCAAGCGAAAGCATGGTTTTCAAATCCATTCTAAACAAACATGCAATTAATACATATATCTAATTAACGGCTGTTTAGGAACGAACTTGTCTGTCTAGTAATTGTGGTATACAATCTCAATGGATATGTGCAGAAGCAAAAGATATGTTTTGAAAATGTTGGATATATAGCCGTTCTCTAAGTGTATATATTGCTCGGATCAAACATATGCTAATTAGATATGGCTCACAATCAGCAACCAGATTGCAACAATAATAATAAACAGTAAATGGATTAAGAGAAAACCCGTGATGAGTTAAAAATACAAACTCCAGAGCCTGAGATGAAGGTGTATGAAACACTATCTTCAAGACTGCAGATTCTGCCGCTCCTAGCACGAGTGTCTCTGATAGTCTATCTCCAAGATTTAGCCACCCCAACTCTGGTACAACTGCTCGATGCAAACAACAATGTTGTTTTGAACTCGTTCCTTAGTCGATGGTCACAAAGATAAAAGACGGGCATCACGAAGTGTCGTCGGCGTAAGACATCAACAAACAGGAAAATACTCGGGGAAAAATATGTTTATTGCAGTGGAAAAAGGGGAAACTGTAGCGAAGAAAAACTCTATGCATGGCTACTATTTTTCTCAGGTCTTTCTATTTCTCACTGTATTTCAGGTGTACTCGGTATATCTCTCAAACGAGAGCAGACACCTACTTATATGGAGCGCGTCTCAGCCATCTAGCAATAACTGTCCGCACCTGTGCACCGCTGCAACTGTTGGTCTCTCCAACATGCGTCATTAACATCGCGTTCAATGGCCGGCTCAAGAGGGGTAAATGTTGCATGTCTTAAACATTGTCAACGGATTCTAAACAACACAATACAGAAAAACAAACATCATTTTGAAAAACAAATCAAATAAAAATAAGTTGTTTCGCGAAAAGATAAATCTACGCATGTACCGAACCGAACCAGACTGAACGGAGCGGGACGAGCGAGCGAGCGTGTGTTTATTTTATTTCGATCGAGAAATACACAATACTATCCAATCAGTCATAAATTCTCATGCCCTTGAGAGGTCATAACCTCTAGGGATCACTACTCCTTATAAGGAACCTTGCTGCTCCAAAACGAGCAATATAATATAATTGATGGTTGGGAAATATGATTTTCTGGAATAGAAATACAACAATGTCACCCTCTATCACAGTCGCACTTTAATTTGTCCCCTAAAGTCCTCATCCGCCAAATGCATAGGTAGCTGCTTAAGCCCGCCGCATAACGCCATGTCTTTTTTGGCTTGTCCCCACTTCCTTCCATTGCTGCCTGTAGCAGCAACACTTCATCATAAGGGGGGAGAACGCATTACACAACTACATCACTCCAGTCGTTATAACTTGCTGATTGGCCATGTTGCGCTGTCCAGTTGCCACCTAATGATCAGGTCACAACGTGATGCTGCCACTTAACTGCGCCACTGCAGAGTGCAGCCACGTCCATCATCACACTGTTGTTGCATGACTACGTCGTGCTACCTTTCAACCGTGTTGACGGGAAGCTCTATTGCTACCAAGCACTATGTAGCAATGCCACTACGAAGCGTTACATTGAATACCTTCCTTCTCGTGCTCATCTCCTGCCATTACTCATTGTAGCAGCAGTGTGGATACGTGTGAGGATGGCTATGGGGGAAATCAAATGGAAGAGGAAGAGGAACAGCTGGTAGTTTGGCTGCTAGAGCTTTCAGCATGGAGGGCAAGGAGATGTTAAGGGTTCGGTTATAATGTAAAAGGTGAGGGTACTCTGATGGTTAAAAAACATGGTGCTTGTTATTTTACATAGTGAACCACGCCACGTGTTGAAATTTTAGGTTTTGCCGCTTAATATTGTTGTATATAAGTTATGCATGACGACTTGCTTACTACATACTCGTTTGTGGCTTCCTATTGTAGCTCCTTGCCCTAGTTCTCCTTGTTGATTTGATACTTGGAGGATAATTTCATCATTGTGTTAGTTCTATAGTAAATATTAGCAGGTCAAAAAATCAAAATGACATGTTTGGATATTTTAATTACCAAAATGTCATGATTCAGAACTTCATTCCCAAAATAACATACTTTTGAGGCAATACGTCTCCAAGAATGACGTATTGTTCCTGGTAGAGTCAATAAGTCCCTTTGGGAGACGTATTGTTATTTTCGAAAAGCAACAGCTGAGAAACATTGCCCCCAATAGGAGCAATACATATCCAAAGAGGACGTATTGCTTTTTTATTTTACTTTATTTTTAATGATGATATCATGTACCTTATATATACATATATAAGTTAAATTATTAAATAAACATAATTTACTTTAAATTATATACAATTAACCATATATTTAAAATAATAACTAAAAATAATAAAATAATAATAGAAAATTATATTTCATCAATACAAAATATTTATAAATATAAATAATAGTGTGTAAAATTAATAGATTCAATACTAAAATTATATAACAAACTTTAAAATTAATGGACTACACAAATACATACATGCATATATATGTTTTTATATATAGATATATATACATTATTAAAAACTTATGTAGTAATATATAACACACGTTGGTACATTACACACACACACACACACACATATATATATATATATATGTATTAAAAATATGATATATAATACTAAAAAATAATATAAACATGTCTACTATATAAAGTAAAATATACACAGACAATAACAATAGATAATCAAAATAAAATATATGATACATATGCTCATAAATGCAACACATAAAAAAGCATACCATATTATTTGACATTCTTTTTATTATGTTTAAAAATTATACATTGACAAAAATCATGATAACACAATAATATTTTTAACTTGTTATCTAGTTTAGGACAAATAAAATATAGTCAAAAATCAATTATATTATAATTTTTATATATTGTATTTTAAATCATATGTGTTATATATTTTAACTTGATTATTTGTTGTTATTGTCCTAGTATATTTTAGTTTACATAATTGACATGTTTATATTTTTTTGATAATATATTTCATGGATTTAATATATATATACATTAATAAATATTATGTATTAATGAAATATAATATTTTGTTGTTATTTTATTATTTTTTGGTATTAAATATAGGCTAAATGAATAACGTTTATGCAAATTTGTTTATTTGGTAATTTAACACACACACACACACGCACGCACACACACATATATATTATAATAATAATAATAATAATAATAATAATAATAATAATAATAATAATAATAATAATAATAATAATAATAATAATAATAATAATAAAGCAATACGTCCTCTTTGGGGATGTATTGCTCCTTACTTTTAAAAAATAGCAATGTCTTTGGAGGGGAGGTATTGGCCCCACCAGGTACAATGCATTCTCTTTGAGGATGAGTTGCTTCAGAAACATACTATTTTGAGAATTAAATTCTGAATCATACTATTTTGATAATTTAAATACCCAAACATACCATTTTAATTTTTTGGCCATATTAGTATGCTATGGACTTGCGTACCCTGATAAGTTTGGAAAAGGTAATGGGCTCTATTCAAAGGCTGGTATACCTGCCGTTTGGATTGGGAAATAAAGGCTGTTAGTACCAGCCTGTTCGTTTGCCGACCTGTATTGGTGCAACAATAGCTATTTTTAGATAACAGGTGGAAACCAGATCTACTAAGCATCTCTTGGAAATTGGATTTTACAAACGAACAATAAGTGTAAGCTAGAAAATGGATATTTGCTGAACTGCCCAGACCCTCCTGGCTCCTTGCAACCAAACAAGGTACAAGTATAAAAGAAAAAAAAATGATGGAAATGGTTTCAAAGAATTTATCATGGAAATGATTTCCCTCTATATGCGAAGAAGTGACATTGAAGAAGGGCATGTTTCGAGGTTGATTTGTCTTGCGATATGGGATCTAGAAGGGTTCCGTACTCACGCATTATGCAGGCATTTAACCAGAGCTATCTGAAGTTACATGAACATGCATGAACACACATAAATGACAATGCGTTGTCTTTGTCAAAATTCTGAGTATTTGCAGGGAAGAAAATTCTGATCCCAATCTCATTAGCTTGTCCATGATCAATAATTTGCATCCTGTGGAATTAATGATTCCTCAAATTGAGTTTGAAAAGTTCAGTCAAGAAAGTAGCTAGTTGTTTAATCAATGTTTGTATACGTTTGACCTATTTCATTTCCATGTACGATGTTATATTAAGAATCATTTCACACATATATATATGATTTCGGGTTTACCCATTAATGGTATTCCATATATTAAAAAAGTGGCTGACTTGCTTAACTGGATGCTCGTTTGTGGCTGATTAACTACCCTTGCTCTTGTTCTCCTTGTTTTTAGTTTAAGAGTTGGATGACAATATCATTACTGTGTTAGTGCTGGATTTGATCTGCCTATAAGCTTGAGGGTAAGACTTGGGTACCAGTTTCACTGGCGTATCCAGCGATGGAGTTTGTGCCTATAGTTTGCGGTCTTCCAGAATATGTGACTCCTTTGATGGAGATAGATAAGTTTGGGAAGGAGTTAAGTCACTTAATCAATGCTAGTATTTCTTTGATCTTTGATTTCTTTTCTTGCTGTCAGAAGCAAACAGGTTGTAAAAGAGAGCCTTCTTGACTTAAAAAAAAGGTGATACTGATTTGTTTGGATTTGTGTTAACAGTAATGGAGGAAGACGAAGCCTATAATATTAGTTCACTTCTCACCAGCAAGGAGAGAGAGAGAGGTGATTTGTGAGGGTGTCGATACGCACAACAATCAGTCAGCAAGAAGAGTAAGTCTAAATGGATAATACTAAAGCGCGATAGCCAAAGGAGCCTAAAGATAAGCCACGCTACTGCTTAACGGCCTGTTCAGTATGCAGTGAATGGAGGGGAGGAAAAAAGGCTTAAGCTGTTTGGTTGCACATAGTGAAGGTAAGGGAAGGAAACAAATGAGAATGGAGGGGAAAAATCAAGTGTATTTTCAGCCACTATTCTCCCCACCACATCGGAGTGGAGAGAAGGGGAAAGGAAAAGACTTGACGGGAAATTTATTATAAAGTTTGGAGGAAAATGTGGATTGTGGAGGAAAGATATAAATATTATAGAGAGAAATATTTACATAGCTCACAATTAATGAGAAAAGAGCATGTAGGCTCTCACCACACTTGGAGGGAATACAAAATTTTGGGAAAAAATTTGAGGGAAAAATTAGAGTGAAAGTTTTAAAATAAAAGAAAAGTAGAACAAATATAGCGCACAATAACGAAAACTTAGAATGTCTAGAAAATATATTGGTTGAGAATAAGAAAATTTTTAAATAAATATTTTTAACATAATAACATAAGAAAAAATAGAAAAAGGAAGGAAATTGTGGAGGAAAGTGGAGGGAGCTCTTCAGTTATGGAGGAAACTTTAATAAATGAAGGACAATTGTAAATATGAAGGAAAATACATGTATAACCACAATGGCAATAAAAAGAGAAGTGATAATCCCTATCTGCATCAATAATATTTTACATCACATTAGTTATAAGAAATTTATCTTCTTCATTAACAAAACCATTACACAAATAATTTTAGTTTGATCACGAGACATGTGAATTTAATTTATCTTAAAATTTTATGTGCTAATATGTGTATGTGTATGACATAAATAATATATAGAGAAGGATTAGAAACCCTAGCATGACAAGAGGAGGCGACGCAACACCGGGAGATGACTACCCGGACGACGATGACAACGCACGTCCCAGTCCATCCCTTCTTGTCCCGATTGGTAACATGGGCATCAGCCTAAACTTCTCTAGCTCCAGATCAAAACAAGCCACCTTGCCCCCCAGCACGGCAATGCCATGGAAGTAAATCCGGAGCCCTAGCATCATCGCAGTTCCCTGTTCTTCCCAGCAAGAACTCTGGTTCAACATCCATGTCCATCCCCCAACAACAAAGGCCTTCTTACTGTGAATTTGTGGGTAGAAATATGACTCAAGATCAAGGTTACATCCGTATAGATCCAAAAGACAATAAAACCACTATGAAGCCTGAGGACATAATCATATCTTCTGAAAATGGCATACCTACCTTCGGTTTGAAGCAGGATGCTCGAGAGAACCTTCTAAAACCATGGTAATTCACTGTTATAGTGAAACTTCTGTCCAAAGAAATCGGCTCTCTAACTTTACAATATAGGATCAAACTGATGTGGAAACCTAAAGGTTGCTTCAACCTCATAGATCTATCAAATGATTTCTTTGTGGTCCAACTGCAGAGGGAAGATGATTACATCCACACTCTAACAGGAGGCCCATTTCCTCTCTTTGGGTCATATCTCTCTGTCAAACGCTGGCAACCGAAATTTGCAGGGATCCTCAACCCCGAAACTTGTGGCATGGATACACATCCCTAACCTTCCCATACACCTGTATAAGGAAGTCCTCCTTTCATAAATTGGAGACCATATAGGCAAAACCATCAAAGTGGATCTCAACACCTTATCGCAGTGTCGCGGTCATTTTGCTAGAATCACCATCGAATTGGACATGTGTAATCCCTTACCCCGCAAGTCATGATCGAGGGAAACTGGTACCAGATTGAATACGAGAACATTCCTTTTATGTGCATGTTTTGCGGCAGAGCAGGACATCTGGAGAAGGATTGTTCAAAAAGAATTACAGTAGAAAATGAAGCAAGGAGAATTGACACGATGAATGACACCCCAACACAACCTCCGCCCCCGCCTATCTAGGGTTTCACCGATTTCATCTACACACATCCTATCCCACACAAACAATGTGCCAACAAAGCAGCTAACCAGAAGGTTTCAATGAACCCTAGCAATCAATTTCAGAGTTTGGAAAACCAGATGGAAGAGGACGATTCCACTGAAGTCATAGACGTAGACAATGTGGCAGAAAGGATCGTCAATGGGATAGATTGGAGGACAAGAAAGAAAAACTCTAGGCAGAATAAGTTGACCTCAGGAAATCAGTGAAGCGTCAATAATCAACATTTAGGTCCCTCACAGAAATCCAGCCAAGTTCCATCGACAAACTCAATGCAAGAGTAGACAAACATGAATCATACGACAGTAAATCCAGCCGGAAACACCCTCGTATCCAACAGATCACATGATCCACACCCCTTTATCACCACAGTCTTCTCCTTAGGAGACATATCCAGATTGGACATTCCCCCTCATCCCCATCGAAGTCACAGCCGAAACTCAGTGGGCATTCACTTAAGGAACAGAAAAGTGATACACACCGCGAACAACTCCACTCTATCCAATTGAAAGAGGGGTAAAACTTCTCATATTCATGACCTAGAAGACGAAGCCAGGACGATGGGAACATCAACACTCATCAATACTGATAAATGAGGATCATCTCTTGGAACATTCAAGGAGCCTGTGATAAGGACACCCAAAATGCAGCTAAGGACTTGACAAGGAAATACGACATATGAGTCTTATGTCTTCTTGAAACTAGATGCAGCGGAAGAAGGGCCATGGGTATCATCAAAAAGCTATGGTTTGTGAAATCACACAGAGTAGAGGTCATTGGCTACTCTGGAGGCATATGGGTGCTCTAGAAGCACAATGTCAACCTTGACATCATCTTCTCACATAAACAATTCATCCACTACAATGTTAATGGAACCTTGTTTACGTTTGTCTATGCAAGCTCAACAGGGGGGTAGAAAACTCCTATGGAACCACCTTTGTACTTTGGTTCAATCCATCACGGACCCTTGGGTGGCTATGGGTGACTTTAACGTAATCATGCATCCCTCTGAGAAGTTCGGAAGTAACTCCTTCGAAAGTGCTAATAGTAGGGATTTCTAAGAGGCCATGGAAACCTATTGCGTCTACGATCTTGGAGCCTCAGGTGCTTGCACCACCTTCAGGAGAGGGCTCCTCCACGAACGCCTTGATAGGGCGTTGTCCAACAAATTTTGGATCGACAACCCATCAAGCAAAGAAGTCTGTGTCCTTGAAAAGAATCACTCTGACCATGCACCTATCATGGTTTCCTGCATCGATCATCCCTCAACCCACAAGCACCACTCAACGCGCACCTATGCATGATGGTACTCAACCCATGGTTATGAGGACTTCTTCACATGTTCATGGCCTCATGACCAAGACCTTATGTCTGCTAATTCCTGCTTCCTTACTAAAGCTAAAAGATGGGACACTGCTACTAGGAAAGCCAATAGGAGGGAGAAGGACAAAATATCAAACAAGACAAAATGGAACCAGTTGATCCTCGCCATCAGATTCAATCATTCTAATGCACAAGAAACCATCGACCTGCAATCAAAGCTAGATGAGATTCTCAGAAGAGAGGAAATTGAAAGCCAACAAAGGTCTATATGCGAGTGGATTAAACTTGGGGATAACAATACCCAATTCTTCCACTCCCTCACCAAAGCCAGAAGATGGAGGACTAAGATTACTTGTCTCAAGGACTCCAATGGAGAATGGAGGACTAAAGAATCGGCGATCAAGTAGCTAATCCTTTCCTTCTTTTCTAACGTATATATGGAAGTAAGAAAAAATCTGAGGATACAGGCATGTCCATCCTTTCCGGGCTCCTATACCCATTTATCTATGGACTAGAAAATCAAGTTGGCTAGCACTCCACACAAAGAAGAAATCCATACTGCCCTGGATTGCATGTCTCCCATCAAAGCCCCAGGTCCAGACGGGGTTGATGTTGCCTTCTATCAAATGAACTTTAAGCTTCTAAAACATCAACTCTGCAACTTCATCCAAAAACCTTTTGAGGGCATCCCCTTGCCCCCCCAACTCGACAGATTCCCTCATCATCCTCATTCTGAAGATTACTACACCTGAGGTTTGCTCTCAATTCTGCCTTATATCACTGAATAACGTCTACACTAAGCTCTTATCTAGGGTGCTCACTACTAGGATCAGACCCTTACTTAAAGATTGGGTGTCACCCCTTCAATCAACCTTTATTCCCGGATGAAGGATAAGTGATAACACATCTCTGGTCCAAGAAGTTGTTCATTCCATGGAGTCAAAAACAAGCAAGAAGAAGACCTTAGCTTTGAAACTCGACCTCGTGAAGGCCTTTGATAAATTGAGTTGGTACTTCATTCATGATACACTTATCAGAAATTCTCTACCAAGAGTCATCATCAACATCATTATGGGGATCATCACCTCGGGGGAATCTTCCATCCTCTGTAATGGCGATACCACCTGTTCTTTCAAGCCATCCTACAGGGTGAAATAAGGTGATCCTATATCACCTTATATCTTTGTCCTTTGTCTAGAAAGGTTCAGTCAGCGTGTTGCATCCGAGGTCTCTTGTGGGAAATGGAAACCCATTTTCATTTCTAAAGACAAGATTCCCGTAACCCATGCAAGCTTTGCAGATGATATCATCCTCTTCGGGGAAGCCTCTCTTCACCAAGCTAATGTTATGAAGGACTGCCTTAAGAGGTTCATCGACGCCTCAGGTCTCTTCCTTTCTCATGACAAATCCACTGCCTTCTTCTCCTTTAACACTCCTAGGGGTCTGAGAAACCAAGTCTTTAGGAAACTAGGAATCTAGGAAATAAGAAATTTAGGCCGCCATCTCGAGATTCTGATTTCGCATAGAAGGAAAAGTAAGGAACTCTTCCTTACCCTCAATGAGAAAATCCATAAACCGATACATCAATGGTAGAACAATCTCCTCTCTTTGGTAGGAAGAATCACCCTTGGGAGATCAGTGTTACAATCGCAAGCCTGCTACATCATGCAATCAATCCAG
This sequence comes from Alisma plantago-aquatica, assembly GCA_963693085.1. Taxonomy (NCBI): domain Eukaryota; kingdom Viridiplantae; phylum Streptophyta; class Magnoliopsida; order Alismatales; family Alismataceae; genus Alisma; species Alisma plantago-aquatica. The sequence goes on along the minus strand of OY856411.1, from coordinate 784,449,098 downwards.
CTTCCTTTGGCTATCTGTGACAAAATAGATCAATCAATAAGGAAATTTATTTGGAATGGAAGTAGAAATAGAAACCTTAATCTAGTTTCTTGGAAGACTGTAACAAAGACAAAACATCTTGGAGGCCTTGGAATCAAACAAACTAAGGACTTCAACACAACCCTTCTTATGAAGATGGCGTGGACCTTTCTTCTACGGAAGTGCACCCCTTGGGTGGAACTCATGGCAGGTAAATACCTCAGCAGAGGACACCCAAGCACCAATGGCTCCGACCTTTGGCGAAGCATTATAAACCTCACTCCCATTCACCTCAACAACACTAGAAGCATTGCTATCTCCGGACATGACACCCTGGTTTGGACAAATGAATGGGGGGGAGTGGTCATATACCCTCCATCAAAATAGATCTAATTATTCCATAAGACCTGCTTGACCTCAAGGTCACAAGCATAGTAAAGGAAGATGATACATGGGATGCCGATTTTCTAACCTACTAGTTCAACACAGACACTGTCCAATCCATCCTGTACATGCCTACACCTAAGGATTCCTATGGTGAGGTGACCGGCCTAAATCGCGCATCCAAAAAGTGGAGGCGGATTTGAAGTAGTCGGACTTTTAAATTTATAACCCAAAACCTTCTAGGCCCCCGCAACTTTGTTTATGGGGTCAAAGTAGATATGCGGGGTCAAAGACAGGGACAAGGGTGGTAGTGATGAGAATGCTGAATCGACACTTTACACACTGGTATGAGTAAGGAGACGATAAAATTCCTCAAGGGAACAACAAGCTAAGATCGATGAAATAAAAGAAAACTATATCCAACCGGAGCTATGAGGTAAAATTAGGTTTTAAGTATTTATCAGTTTTTAGGGGTTTCGTGCAACGAAAACAAAGAGATAAAACTATTACTTTAGCAAGGAATGAAGGAGAAAGCTTCGGAAAAACAAGCGGCAGCAGAAACATCCTTTACCCCTTCTCTCGAAGCGGGTACCTCTAACTAAGTATCAACACTCCTCTCGAGGTTGCTGGACTTAAGTTAGAGTGGAAAGGTTACTACAACAACTCTGATCCTGGGCACTCTCGTACTATAGTATCAGACCAAACACTAGAGCCACAACACCTCTCTCAAGGCTGTTGCAACGGGAAAACATGATTTGGGAGCTAATCGAAACGCGATCCAAGCATGCAAGCTAGAGTTCAGATGTTAAACATAGCAATCATCCAACAAAGGTACCAAACATAAAGCAGCATATAGTTAAACTCTTCTAATTCCATTAACATATAAGGGTCTGATTACATTGCATAAGTAAAGGAAGTAAATGACTGAAATAAGTAAAGATAAACGTCACCTCCTTGATCTAGAAGGGCGACAGACAGCAGCAGACTCTTCAGCCCGATACCGGGCGGGGGCCTTGCCCGATACGCCCGTGTCGGGCGGCACCCTCTCGGGCGACACACTCATGATGGGCAGACGTATCGTGCGGGGCGCCCTTGCCCGATACGATCACGTCGGGCGGCACCCTCTCGGGAGACACGCCGTGACTGACGATGCGTATCGGGATATCGGTATCATGTCGGGCTAGAGTGTTGCTTCCAGTATCATTCACTTGTATCGGGTATCCTTGTTGACCGATATCGACCTGTAGTGGTGTTCGGGACGACCCTAAGTAAACCATTCCCTCCCTCCAGGGATGGGGAAGTGCTCACCTAGAATTTCCCGACACACCTCTGAGGCACGATACGCTAGCTCCTGAAGCTTTCCTGAGTTGGCTTGCGTGGGGTTCCGACCTGTCCCATCGAAGTCCTGTAGCTACTATTTATAGGCAGCGATTGGAGGAAGTTATGGAAGTTATGGTGCTCCGGATGCAACGTGCCCTCCTTCAACTCCATTATTGCAGCTTCAGGGATGCCTGGTATGCATGTCGCCCGACACAAGGATGTCGGGTTGTCAGTCATCGTGACGAGTGGTGCCTGCCGGTGGGTGGCCCGTATCGCCCGACACGCTTCGGCAGTCGTGGTGGGTTTGGCTCCCTGTCGGGTAAACGGCGTATCGCTCGTCCGCTTCCTCTTGCACGGCACACTTGTGTCGCGCGACAGTGTATCGTGCTGCCCTGTCGAGCAGTGAGCATATCGGTCGATTGGTTGGTAGGAAGGCCGATGCAGGTGGAACACATTTGTGGGCGGGATGGGCCTTTTAGCTGATAAATGAGTTAAAAATTAGGGAAAACTCTGCAAAAGATGATAAAATTGAGTTAAGAGCATAGCGAGGCCTGTTTATTCAAAAACATGGCAAAAAGAAGAGGAAAACTGTTTAAAAGGGCAATTTTGATAACGAAATAAGGGCCAAAAACATCACAAAATTTGGTATTATCAACTCCCCCAAACTTAGCATTTTGATTGTCCTCAATCAATATTTAAACTTTGTTTTGTGATGCTTCTTCTTGACCAGTATAGTTTTCAGGCTAAGGTTTCGAGCGAGCATTGAGATGTCTTACTGAGAATGCGGCCCGACCACGAACAATAGACTTTATTTCTCCTGCCTTATTTAAGCAAAAAAATTCTCTACAGCTCCAGCGAGACTTTGGTGCATGATTTTGAAGTTAGCTTTCACACCAAATAGCTTTTGGGGGCGGAAAGTTGTGTGCTTGGGTAGGCTTAAGGCTTTTTGGATTTTTCTTGTTTCCCATCAGTCCATCCAGGTAAGGGTCCGTTAGTGGGTGAGTGGTCCCTGCAGTCCAAGCCAATTGGCTTTAGAGCAGTGATTTCACATCCTACGTACCACTGCCCCGGATCTACCATGCCTAAAGATGGGTACTTTTGGAGAACAAGTGTGTATATGTATATATTTTTTTCTTTTCTTTTCATTTGGCACAACTCTCATGCTTTTATTCACTCTCATAAGGCCATTCTCTCTTTTTGGGATTTTTTTTGGGTAAGGGAAAACAAGAGGAATTTTTGTTGCTGTTTGGGCAGCTTTTTCCTTCTGCATACACGTCTCTTAGCTGTTGCGAGATTATTTTTCAAAATTTTTGGCGTGGAACGTCGTAGTCTTTTGTCATTTGAGGCTGCATTATCAGAAAGACATAACAAAACTTGCATCTCCTTAGGCACATAGAAAATAAACTGGAAAGAAGTCATATCTGATTATTACTATATAGCGTCTTTGTACAAATGCATGGAGACGAGATAAGAAAAATTTTAAATTTTTTTCAATTTTTTTGTATGAGCATGTATATGTACATATGATATAGAAAAAGAACAAAAGAACAAAATTTTCGAAATTTTTATAACTCCCTCACTGATACATGGTACCCCCCAAACTTACTCCACACTCTGTTCCAGAGTTGTGAAGTAGATAAGGTAGGATAATGTTAATTCAGTAAGGGTTAAAGGCTGGTGAGCGCGCCTGCGCCAATAAGCTTTGTTCTGGTTGCATCCTCTGGGAAAGAAAATGGACTCATTACTTCTTCCGTCCTTGCTCTCTTATCGACGGTTGAGGGCTCAGCTGCCTGGGGATCTGCCTCGGGATTCTGGCGTTTCTGTCTGACCGTTGTTGCTTCGGTTGCTGCCTCAGTGTCGATTCTTCTGCAGTGTTTGTCAATTCGAAGGGAGGTTTGCTTTGTACGGGCCATATCTGTTATCATTAAACAAGTTCATTGATCATTCGAATGTTAGGTAGGCAAGAAAAATTGATGCACGATAAGATTTAGCCCGTTACAAAGTCTGGGTATCGTCCATCAAAAGAACATTCTTGGCGATACAAAGCTGGACGATACAGGGGAAAGTTGTGCGTTAAACACATTGCCTGACACGGGTGTGTCGGGCGATACGGTTGCGTGAAACAAACGGCCCGCGGGGACATCTGATAGGACAACACATTGCCCGACAGCAAAGATAAGTGGGGCGGCACAAGGATGAGCGACAAGGTTATCGCCTGATATGGTGTATCGAGCAAACACATACGTATCGCACGGCACACGTGTCGGGCAACACAAAGAAAATCAACTAAAGTCGTCCACCCGGTACGCTGCGTGCGGTAAGAAGCTCGCGTCGGGCAAGCAGGCTGTCGGTCTATACCTTTTCTATCAGAGGCTACCCTGGACGACACAAGAGCAGAGGGGGAAATTACTACATGATACGGGTAGCTCGAAGAGAAAAAGTAGTAGCCTGACACGGTAAAAATCTCCGTACTATATATAGCAATCTCAACCGGGGGTAAATCGGGTAAATTTGGGACGCGTGTTGGCCGTTGAGACAAGTCATTCCCGAGACGAGCGGTCTCATCCGTCTAATCAAGGGCAAATACTCATCTTGCCCGATACGAGTGCTCGCCGCCCGGGTGTATCGTCCGTCACGGTCTACGCAATCCCTGATACACCGTTGCCCGATACCAGCGCGTTCTGCGTGCCGGCTGAGTTGCCGCCCGATACGATCAGGAAAAGGAGATACTTGCCCGATACGCGGCCTTCAGAGCAAGAGCAAGATCTAGATGAAAAACTAAAACAAGGTGAAGGAAAAAGCGATTGATGGGTAAAATATCATTGGCCTAAGGTTAAGTTCCCGACCTCAGATAATATTACCCCTTAATGCCTCACAAAACAGAACGGTGGGCCATAAAACAGAAGAGTTAGCGCACGTGGCGCATACACTGACTCGGGCCTTATTACAGTCCATAATGTTTGTTTTGCGAGAAAGTAAATAACGTCCTATTCTAGGAAAAATAAAAGCTCGGGCTGCCTCCCGAGGAGCATTGTAGTTTGCATCGCCAGCTCGACCGTTCTAGGTTCTTCACTTTTCGCTGCCAGCGGTATCCATATCTTGCAGGTTGATCTCTGCCCTCCTAACAAAAGCTTCATCGTCATAGTATCTTTTCACCCTGTGCCCATCTACTTGAAAGACCTTGGTTGGATCATCTTTATCATATAACTCCATCATTCCGGACGGGTATATCTTTGATACAGTGAACGGTCCGGACCATCTTGTTTGTAACTTTCCTAGAAAGAGACGAATTGAGGATTTAAATATTAAAACTTTATCACCTTTGCTTACGTCCTTCCTCCTGAGGTGGGAATCATGCCACATCTTCGTCCTTTTTTTAATAGATTTTTGCGTTCTCATAAGCATGAATCCTTAGTTCGTCAAGCTCTTGTAACTACAAATATCTCTTTTCTCCCGCTTTCTCCAGATCCATATTCAAGAATTTGATTGCCCAAAGGGCCTTGTGTTCCAGCTCAAGTGGTAGATGACAGGATTTTCCGTAGATCAACTTATAGGGGGTGGTTCCAATGGGCGTTTTATAGGCAGTCCTGTAGGCCCAAAGTGCATTGTCAAGCTTCATTGACCAATCCTTCCTCGTCCGGCTGACAGTCTTTTCCAGAATCTGCTTGATTTGTCTATTCGAGACCTCTACATGCCTGGAAGTCTATGGGTGGTAGGGTGTAGCGATCTTGTGCTTAACTCCATACTTTCTTAGAAGTGCTTCGAACTGTCTTTCTCCGAAATGTGACCCTCCGTCGCTTATTACAGTGTGTGGTACACCGAACTGAGGGAAAATCATTTTCTCGAACAGCCTGATCACTGACTTGGCGTCGCACGTTTGGGTTGCCACAACTTCTACCCATTTTGATACATAATCTACTTCCACTAGGATGTACTGATACCCCCTTGATGGGGGAAATAGCCCCATGTAATCAATCCCCCATACATCGAAAATCTCTATTTCAATCCAATTTGCCATCGACATCTCATTCCTTCGCCCTATATTACCCGTTGACTGGCATTCTTTGCAGACCTTTACAAACTGTGTGGCGTCTTTGAATAAAGATGGCCAATAAAAACCTGATTGTAGCACTTTGGCAGCAGTCCTTTCACTTCCCAGATGGCCTCTATAAGGGGAGGTGTGGCATTCCTTCAGAATGTTCGGGGTTTCCGTTTCGGGAATGCATCTCCGGTACAAGTTATCAGCACAACTTCTGAAGAGGAGAGGATCGTCCCAATAGTAATTTTTCACATCCGCGAACAGCTTCTTCTTCTTGTTATAGCTGATGTCAGGGGGCAGTTCTCCACAGGCAAGATAGTTACAGATATATGCGAACCAGGGTAAGTCTTCTTCCTTGGTTTCAACCAACATTAAAGCTTCGTCGGCATAGTTGTCATTGATGGGCGGTTCCCCCTATCCTTCGGCCACGATCCTTGATAAGTGGTCAGCGACCACATTTTCTACACCCTTCTTATCGATAATCTCATGGTGGAACTCTTATAGCAATAAAGCCCACCTCAACAGTTTGGGCTTTGTATCTTTCTTTTGCATTAGGTATCTTATGGCCCTGTGATCTGTGTATACTTTGACCTTTGCTCCAATAAGGTACGACCTAAACTTATCGAAAGCGAAGATGATTGCGAGCATCTCTTTTTACGTAGTTGTATACATTACCTGAGCTTCGTCCAAAGTGCGACTAGCGTAGAAGATCACGTGGTGCTTTTTATCCTTTTTCTGCCCCAGAACCGCTCCTACTGCATAGTCGCTGGCGTCGCACATAAGCTCGAATGGTAAATCCCAGTCTAGATCTTAGAGGATGGGTGGTGAGACAAGAGCGTTCTTCAAGGCCTGAAAAGCAGTTAGACAGTCATCAGCGAAAACAAATTCAACATCTTTTACCAGCAGATTGGACAATGGTTTTGAAATCTTTGAGAAGTCCTTTATGAATCTTCGGTAATAGCCGGCGTGTCCGAGGAAGCTCCTCACTCCCGTCACAGACTTTGGTGGAGGAAGCTTGGATATGGCTTCAACCTTGCTAATGTCCACCTCGATGCCACGCCTCAAAACTTTGTGTCCCAGAACAATGCCTTCTCGTACCATTTAAAGCACTTTTCCCAGTTTAAAACCAGACTGTTCTCCTCGCATCTTTGCAGAACCAAAGATAGGTTTTTCAAGAAGGTATCGAAGTCCTTCCCATAGACTGAAAAATCGTCCATGAAAACTTCCACGATATCTTCCAGAAAATCCAAAAACATTGATATCATGCATCGTTGAAACATAGCGGGAGCGTTGCAGAGGCCGAAGGGCATCCTTCTAAAGGCATAAGTGTCGTAGAGGCAGGTAAAGGTTGTCTTCTCTTGGTCGTCTAGCAGGATGGGGACCTGATAAAATCCTGAAAAACCATCCAAGAAACAGAAAAAGTCATGATGCGCTAATCTTTCAAGAACTTGAGTAATAAAAGGTAGAGGAAAATGATCCTTTTTTGTAGCTTGGTTTAACTTCCTGTAATCAATGCACATTCTCCATCCTATGACGATCCTAACCGCCACTTCATCGCCCTTATCTCCTTTTACCACTGTCATACCACCCTTCTTGGGTACTACGTGGATCGGGCTTACCCAGTTACTATCGCTGATCGGGTAAATGATCCCCGCATCCCTTAACTTGATTACCTCTTTTTTGACGACTTCTTTTAGCATCTGATTCAACTTTCTCTGGGGTTGAGCCAGAGGTTTGGCAGATTCTTCCAGATTGATGTGATGCATACATAAAGCGGGGCTAAGGCCTTTGATGTCTTCCACTGAGTATCCTATAGCCCGCCTGTGGAGTCTTAACTCCTCAAGAAGTTTATCTAACTGGTTCTTTGAAAGATTGGCGTTGACGATGACAGGGTTCCTTTCTTCTTGATCTAGGAATTCATATTTCAACCCTTCAGGTAACAACTTCAATTCAGGCATGGCCCTGGATGTCTTTTCTTACAGCTCCCCCTCAAGAGAGGCATACTTGACAGATTCCACCACCTCATCCTCGTTGCTCAAATCTTCATCAGACAGGTCAAGAAGGCTGAGACACTCCACAACTTCTGGACTATCAAAGTCAGAATCCTGACTGCTTATCACCCTTGCAAGGGGGTCTACCATTCAGATGTCTTCTTCTATCTCCTCGCATAACTGGTCATAGCTGTCCGCAAAGCAAGCGGACTCAGACAGGGAAGGTCCCCTCATCACATCCTTCTCCTTGAAGTCTAAGTGGTCATTTCCGACCCTCAGAGTGATAATCCCCTCGGAAACATCGATCAACGCCCTTCCCGTAGCCAAGAAAGGGCGTCCAAAGATGACAGGGCAGCGGGGGTCCTCCATGGTGTCTATGACAACTATATCACACGGAATGAAGAAATTACCTACTCAGATTGGCACATCTTCAACAACGCTGACATGTCTTTTGAAGGTATGATCTGCTAGTTTGATTCTCATATTGGTTCTAACCAAATCAGTTAAACCTAATCTCTGCATGAAGCTTAGGGGCATAAGGATGATGCTAGCCCCTAAGTCGGCAAGACCTCTCCGTTCGACGTTGTCTCCGAGGGCGAAAGGAATCGTGAAAGCCCTAGGGTCTTTCTTTTTATTGGGAAAATCCGGTTTTACGAAAGAAGAGGACACAGCTGCTAGATGCACAATTTCAATTCTTCCTCCCCTTCTCTTCTTAGTAATCAGATCCTTGAGAAACTTGGCGTAAGCTGGCATCTCTTCTAAGGCGTCCAAAAAGGGAACTTCAAGATAAAGTTTCTTGATTGATTCCATGAACATTTCGTGGCGCTTCTTCAGGTTTGCCTTTATCAGCTTGTATGGAAAAGGTAGCCTGGGAGCGTAAGGGCTTCTCCCACCAGGTAGCTCCTCAAAGGATCTCTGTTCGGGCTCTCTGGCATCAGCTTGTCGATTTTCATCTTCTGTAGGATTCACATCCACAGTCCTCAATTCAAGTTCCGATCTGACCTCCTCACTACGCTCCATTGTCCTCCCGAATCTTAGCACTGCCATTCTGGCGGATTCAGGGCTGGAGAGTATCTTTCTCGAAGGGTTCTTCATCAAATCGGCCATCTGGGCCAACTGTTGATCGATTTGACGTTGGCGCGTCTGCATATTTGCCATCTAGAACTGCATGGAGTTTAGGACTCTAGGATTGGGAAGCGCATTTTGCGCCAACTGCTAATGATTGTATCTTGTCTCTTTACAAAAGCAAATAACTATCTGACCAAGTCTGGTTGGGTTGAAAGAGGTCTAGTTCTCCCTTGGCGTTCACCTTCCGAAAGGGGTTGTTTAACGCGAGGCGGCATGTTTGATGGTATCAGTGCTCAGTTGAGCAGAATGCCTTTCTTCTGAGTACCTGAGCATTGTGCAAAAATTCAAGTTAGAAAATCTGTTATTAATAATATGAATTATTCATATTAGGTAAGAATAAAATATGAAAAAGGAAAAGAGAGTGTTGTCAAGATTATTTCTAAGCTTGAGGACAACTGCAGTCCAGAAGAGAACAATACTGCCACACCTCTGCCTACTCGGACCTCTACAACTATCATTCATGTTGATGCTGCCATCTCAAGCAACACAAATTCGATGTGTATCTGTGCCATAGGCAGGAATGCTCTAGGTCAATGGAGGACGAGCTCTGCCAAACTCTACCCTGGTTTAGATGTCATGGAAGGTGAGATGAATTCCATCTTACACGGGGTGGAACTTGCAGCCCTCAACAACTTTGCAGAAGGTATAATCATATCTGATTCATGGAATGTTGTACAATGGGTATCACACCTACATGACCCTCTAGACAAATACCGTACTCTTACTATGAGGATTAAAGAATGCTTGAGCCTGGAAGGGATTGAGAAAGTAGTACACCAAAGAAGAAATCAAAACAAGCTCACAGATGCGCTTACAAAATTCTACTTAAAACAACCATCCTCAATAATGACATGGAATGCATGTCCCCAACAAGGGCAACAAATTTATCTTTCTAATCTTCAATTGTTCCCCAATTTGTTTCCTTTAAGCTCTTGATGTAACTGGTTACCAGTATAGAAAAAAAAGTGTATGTCCATGTAACTTTTTAGAATAATATGGCTTGCTAAAAAATGACATATTTTTTAATGTTTTCTATGTTCACTCCCCGTTCCCTCCCCATGCTAACCAAACAAACTAAAATAAGCAGAGGCAGAACTAGAAATTGAGAGCAGGGGGGTTGGATTATATTTACCAGCTATTAGTTGAAATAGGAAGGGTTAAGTATACAATAAAAGCAATCACTAGGGCTTGAACCCAAGCCTACGTATTGCGGAAACGCTGCTTCTACCAGTCCACCTACTGATTTTGCTTGACAACTACTCACAAATCTTGTATAAATATAAAATGTAAATGACAAATAAAGGTGGATACCTGTAAGCTACATGTACTCGGGTACACAATTCTTTTAGCATATATAAACATATATATATATATATATATATATATATATATATATATATATATATATATATATATATATATATATATATATATATATATATATATATATATATATATATAGGCTAAATATTTGTTACCCGCGCGGGTAACATACACTCGTTACCCGTCACTGTTGTATTCCGCCTCCGTTCCCGCGTGACCAAAGACAAACCCCCTCGTCCGACGACGCGACCAAAGACGACCCCCCTCGTCTGACGATTCCAACCCCATCTTCTGACGATTCCAACCCCATCTTCTGACGATTCTATCCCTCTCTTCCGGCGGCTTTTCCATCTCCAGTGAATCCGCTGTTAGACGGGCCCATATCGTCCATCTGCCGCAGCGTTCTATTGTCCGCCTCCTCCCCCTGTGCGCGACCAAAGATAGAAGATCCTGCAAATCTCCGGCGATTCTTCTCTGATCTCCTCCGCCGCTGACAAGCATCCGCCGTTAGACGGGCTCATACCATCCATCTGCCGCAGAGTATTTGGGTCTTTATTCGTTGATCTGGATTCTCCCTCTTATCCGCCCCTTTTTGATTCAGAAGCTCCAATTGACAGTGCGACAAGTGCCCCGGTCTGAAAGCGGCGCCCGACCTAGAAGAATAGCGACATTGTTCATTTATCCGTTAAATGCAAGAAGGGGCGGGTTTTCCAGTTCTAAGTTTTCATAGAGGACGACGACGAACGTGTTTCTGAACTCATCTGAATCCTTTTTGGCTGTCGTCCGAATATCAGGTGAACATATTGATAATCATCAGTTGAAATCGTTGCTATTCAAGTGTGTCTGTCCAACTTCGAAATTTGATTTGTAATGTGTATATTGATTTTCCAAGAGAGTGCTAATTTGTAATGTGTATACTTATTTTTCCCAATGTGTATACTCTATGACTTTTCTATTCACAATGTGTATACATTTCTCTGATCTTTGTGTTTAAAGTAAACCCAATTTTGTGTTTGCATTTTCCATTTTTGAAGCAGTTACTCATTTGGTATGCTGGGTTACTCTTCTGACTGACAGAGTTACTCTCTTGTTACTGATAGACGTTGTTATGATTCAAATCTTCCTTCAGTTACTCATTTGTTATGATGAGTTAATCTTCGGCCTGATAGAGTTACTCTATGCTGTTTCAGATTTACTCCTCTGTACTGCTGTGTTACTGATAGACGTTACAATGGATCCCAGCCTTGATACAGATGCTGCCAATTCAAACGTTGGTCCTGATAATGATAATGCTAATTCTTATCCATCTGTTGGTGCTTCCACTCTGCCGCCAGCTACAGTTCCTAAAATTGGTCTCCATTTTGGAAGTTTAGATGAAGCTATTTCATTCTATTCTAGCTATGCTGGCATGAATGGTTTTAATATCAGGAAAGATGACAACAGGTATGAACGGGGAACTAAGATTCTTGTTGCCAAAGATCTGGTTTGTGACAAGCAGGGTACAATGGGCCGTTCTAAGAGGTCAAGAGGGCTGCTGAGCCCCGTTTGTGATGAAGTGGGTAAGTTACAGGAAAATCTGTCTAAGAAGCACAAGCGATCTGTGAAGAGGTGTGGTTGTGGAGCCATGATCCGATTCACACTAGACAAGTCCTCATCTACGTGGGTTGTGACTGCCTTTGTTGAGGAACACAACCACGATCTTGTTGATGATGCACATCTCCGTTACTTGAAGTGTAACTCATCTCTTAATGAAACTCAAAAAGATATGCTTTCTTCCATGAGCCAAGCTAACATACCTGTATCGAGACAAATTGCATTGATGGCATCGGAGTCTGGTGGTTATGAAAATCTGACATTTACTAGAAGACAAGCTCATGGACACATCAGTAGCAAGAGGAAAGAGGCAGCTAAATACGATGTGGACATGGTCTTGGATCGGTTTGCCAAGTTTAAGGTACTCGATCAGAAATTCTTCTATACATACCAAAACGATCCTGATTGTTGCTTGACTCATCTGTTTTGGGCTGATCCTATTTCCGTTGAAGATTGTGGGTTGTTTGGTGATGCGATAGTTTTTGACACCACCTACCGCACTAACAAGTATTCAATGGTTTTTGGAATGTTTGGTGGTGTTGATCACCATCGCAAGACGGTCTTGTTTGCTTCAGCTCTTATGATTGATGAGAAGTACGAGTCATTTGTATGGGTTTTCAAGCAGTATCTACTTTGTTTTGGCAAAGAGCCAGTGTCCATCATAACCGATCAAGACCCGGCTATGAATGCTGCTATCCTTACTGTTTTTCCAAACTGCAAGCATCGGTTCTGCAGCTGGCACATCCTACAAAAGCTTCCCTCTAAGCTTGGTGGTGTTCCTAACAAGGAGCAGATCATAAGCTCCTTGAATGATTGCGTGTGGAATGTGGATGATGTTGGCACCTTTGAAGAGAAGTGGCATTCTGTTGTTGAGGTTTATGGTATGTCGTCTATTAATTGGTTGTCTGACATGTATGCTATGCGTTTGGATTGGGTCCCGTGCTATATGCAGTCTTCCTTCTTCGCAGGCATGAGGACAACGCAAAGGAGCGAGAGCTTGAATGCGTTCATTAGAAGCCATGTGAACAGTAAGAAGACTTTATTTGAACTTGTATGCTCATTGGAGACTGCTTACTCTCATGTACGAGAGATTGAAAATTTCAAAGACTTTGAAGACGAGTATAGTAATCTCCCTTTGTCATCACTTTGGCCTTTGGAGGAGCAGATGAGAGGTATATACACAAAGTCAATTTTTAAGATATTTCAGAGTGAGGTTCATCAAAGCATGATATATAATGTAAAGGAATCTTCAGAAGGTGTGTTTGAAGTGTATCGCGTTGGTGGCCTTGGATCTGCCCGCATTTTGAAGAAGAATCCATCGAGTGAGATTGTTTATTGCAACTGTTACATGTTGGAATTCAAAGGTATACCTTGCAGGCACATCCTGTCCTATTTGAAGAGTCGTGACTTTTGCACTCTTCCCGAGCCATACATATATAAGAGGTGGACCAAAGGCTACAGAGAACATCCTTTGATATTTGGCAAAGCTGCAGTTAGTCATCTATCCACTGGGAGGACTCTTAAGCTTGTCTCTGCCTGCAATTCTATTGTGAACATAGCGTGTAGGAACAACGCTGTAGATATTTGCCATGAAAAACTGCTTGCATTGCAAAAGGAGCTGTTAGATTTGGATGTCTCTGATAGTTGTGCAGATGCAGGTGCTGGTGTAACTGCTTCAAATACAGCTTCTTCTTCAGCTGTCAAGGTTAATATCCCCAATGTTTGTAAAACTAAGGGGAGACCCAAATCCACAGATGTGAGGTTTAAATCTGGAGTTGAGATTACACAGTCTAAAAGAGAAAGGCAGTGCAAGAATTGTTTAGAGTTTGGTGTTAACCATGACAGCAGGAATTGTCCTAAGAAGTAGTGCATTATATGATTGGGATTTGCTGCTACTATGTATACTGCTCGTGTTCTGGTGATCTTGCTGTTGCTATTGATGTATATGTGGTTCTATCTTTTTTATTGGAGTTTGTAGTGTGTTTGTGAGGCATGTTCAAATTTGTAATGGGGTTGTTCTTTTTGTGTAGTTTTATGAAAGTGAGTTTGTAACTTTCTAAGTACTTCACTTGTGTTTGTAATCTATCTTTGTGTTACCTTGTGCTCCAGCAATTGTATGTATACTTTGAATATGTTATAAAGAATGTTTTCTGATCAATTGTTATTCTTTTTGAATATTATGTGTTTGTCTTTGTGTACAATGGATACTATTACTGTTGTCACAGTTACTCTTATTGCTGTCATAGTTACTCGCAGTGGGTTGTCATTTACTCTTATTGCTGTTAGAGTTACTCGCAGGGTTGTCCCAGTTACTCGCAGCTCTTGTTCATTTACTAACAGGCTATTTTTTCACAGTTACTCTAACTGCTCACAGTTACTCTATCTGCTATTTCAGTTACTCGTAGTGCTCGTTCAGTTACTCGCATTGTTTTCATAGTTATTCGTAGTGTGTCACAGTTACTCGCAGTGTTGGTGCAGTTACTCGTAGTCCTTTTCCAGTTACTCGCAGTCTTTTCCAGTTACTCGTAGTCCTTTTCCAGGAACTCGCAGGGTTTTTCAGTTACTCGCAGTGTTTTTCCAGTTACTCGAAGTCGTTTTCCAGTTACTCGCAGGGTTTTCCAGTTACTCACAGTGTTTTTTCAGATACTCGCAGTGGTTTTCCAGTTACTCCCGTGCTTTTTTCAGTTACTCGCAGTGGTTTTTCAGTTACTCCCGTGCTTTTTCAGTTACTCGCAGGGTTTTTCAGTTACTCCCGTGCCTTTTCCAGTTACTCCCGTGCCTTTTCCAGTTACTCGCAGTGGTTTTCCAGTTACTCGCAGGGTTTTTCAGTTACTCCCGGGCCTTTTCTAGTTACTCCCGTGCCTTTTCTAGTTACTCGCAGGGTTTTTCAGTTACTCGTAGGGTTTTCAGTTACTCCCGTGCCTTTTCCTGTTACTCGCGTGCCTTTTCCAGTTACTCCCGTGCCTTTTCCAATTACTCCCGTGCTTTCTTCATTTACTCCCGTGCCTTTTCCAGTTACTCCCGTGCTTTTTTCAGTTACTCGCAGGGTTTTTCAGTTACTCCCGTGCCTTTTCCAGTTACTCGCAGGGTTTTTCAGTTACTCCCGTGCTTTTTTCAGTTACTCGCAGGGGTTCTCTAGGTACTCGCAGGGGTTGTTCAGTAATAGTAGGAGAAAAATGAGTACGGGAGTCTGTTGTACAAAAAGTAACTCTAGAAGAGAGAGCACAGAGCTATAAATAATTGCAGTGATGTGTCGTAAGAATAACCCAGAGTATGCTGGCATCTTTGCAACCCAACAGTAAAGAGAACTGCTGTCAATAATTGCAACACCAACAACACAGACCATTACTCTCACTGCTGTCAATAATTGCAGCACCAACAACACAGACCATTACTCTCACTGCTGTCAATAATTGCAGCACCAACAATACAGCGGGGGGCTTTTAGATCTGCAACATCTCCATCCTACACGACACTCTCTCCTTCCATCTCTTCTTCATCAGCAACTGCTACAGTTTCAGATCTGCAACATCTCCATCCTCCACGACACCATCTCCTTCCATCTCTTCTTCATCAGCAACTTCTACAGTTTCAAACACAGCGGGGGGCTTTCAGATCTGCAACATCTCCATCCTCAACGGCACCCTCTCCTTCCATCTTATCCACTATTGCTACAGTTTCAAACACAGCGGGTGGCTTTCAGATCTACATCATCTCCATCCTTGACGACACCCTCGAGGTCCACTTCTTCATCTGTGACTGTTACGGTTTACATAAGGTACAATTTTACATTTCTTCAGATCCCCTTTTACATTTCTTCATAAGGTACAATTTTTCAGTAGCACCCCCTTTGACCATCTCCTCAGATCCCCTTTAACATTTCTTCACAGCCTACCATGGAGCCATTCATCCAGCCAATCAACTACACCCTCGATGACAAGACAGTGGAATCCATTCTACTTCCTATAGAATGGAACCATCTCCATTTTCAGATCAAACCAGGAAAAACCACCTTCCTAATCGGAAACCAGTCTTTCCAGATAACCCTTATGCAGAATAAAAACGGGTCACTTTTAACTGCTAAGGGATGGAAAAGGATGATCGCACAGCTCAGTCTTCGCAAAGGTTGGATCATCTACCTCAAGCCAACTGATCACCAGACCATCACAGCATGGATCACAGATCAGTTCTTAGAAAAACCAACTGAGCTTATCCCTCTCTTCAGAATGCCTGGTGATGAAGTATACTCTGGATCGGAGAACTCTGCAGATCAGCTCTTCGTTAGGGACATATACCAAGCAGAACCGGGATCAGCTGCAAATCCCATTCAGTTTGCAGAAGACACTGCTTCTTCGTCTGTCCAGCGTTCCTTTCACAAGTAGCTATTTGATTTTTATGTTCAGTTAATGGACCTTCTTTACAGCCGATCTGGCTGTATTTTTCTGTATTTTAAGTTCAGTTGTTGGACCTTCTTTATATTCGATCTGGTTGTATAATATATAACTTTTTATGCTTTGAATGTTGTAATCTTGAATGTTTAGATGTAGTGTTTTGAATGGTGTAATCTTGAATGTTGTAATCTTGCTTGTGCTCTCCGTGATCTTATGTAACTCACATGGTTGCCTAGTTACTCGCATAGGATTCAGTTACTCGTATGGTTGTCTAGTTATTCTATAGCTGTCGCATAGGATTCAGTTACTCACATGTTTTTGTTCAGTTACTCGCAGTGTTGTTTCAGTTACTCGCAGTGTTTGTTCAGTTACTCGCAGTGTTGGTTCAGTTACTCGCAGCTCTTGTTCATTTACTAGCAGGCTATTTGAGTTACTCACAGTATTGATACAGTTACTCGCAGCGTCGGTTCAGTTACTCGCAGTGTTGGTTCAGTTACTCGCAGTGTTGGTTCAGTTACTCGCAGTGTTGGTTCAGTTACTCGCAGCGTTGGTTCAGTTACTCGCAGTGTTGGTTCATTTACTCGTAGTCCTTTTTCCAGTTACTCACGAGCTTTGTTCAGTTACTCGCGAGCTTTGTTCAGTTACTCACAGGGTTATTCAGTTACTCGCAGCATTTTTCCAGTTACTCGTGAGCTTTGTTCAGTTACTCGCGAGCTTTGTTCAGTTACTCGCAGAGCTTTATTCTATTACTCGCAGCATTTTTCCAGTTACTCGCGGACTTTCTTCAGTTACTCGCAGGGTTGTTCAGTTACTCGCGAGCTTTATTCAGTTGCTCGCGAGTTTTTCTTCAGTTACTCGCAGCGTTTTTCCAGTTACTCGCGAGCTTTCTTCATTTACTCGCATCGTTGTTCAATTACTCGCGAGCTTTCTTCAGTTACTCACATCGTTTTTCCAGTTACTCGCGAGCTTTCTTCAGTTACTCGCAACGTTGTTCAGTTACACGCGAGCTTTCTTCAGTTACTCGGAGTGGTTGTGACAGTTACTCGCAATGTTTTTCCAGTTACTCGTAGAAGGTTGTTCAGTTACTTGCAGTGTTTGTTCAGTTACTCACAGAGGGTTGTTCAGTTACTCGCAGCGTTGTTCAGTTACTCGCAGAGGGTTGTTCAGTTACTCGCAGGCTATTTTGAGTTACTTGCAGTGTTTTTTCCAGTTACTCAGAGCGGCTGTGACAGTTACTCGCAGGCTATTTGAGTTACTCACAGTCCCTTTTCAGTTACTCGTAGTCCTTTTTCAGTTACTCGCAGCATTTTTTCAATTACTGGTAGTGTTCAAGCAGTCCTTTTTCAGTTACTCGAATAGTTTGTTAAGTTACTCAATCATTACTTTCGGGTGTTCAAGCATTATTCAAGCATTATGTTACTTTCAGCTCAGTTACTCGTAGTAGTTTCAAGATGTACATAAGCATTCTAAGCATAAAGTTATCTAAAGCTTTCAAGAACATTTAGCCAAAATATAAGTGCAAAATCAATATATGTTCAAGATGACATGTACAGCAAGATCAAATGTACATTAAGATCAGTTGTAAATTCAGACTTTTAACAGTTGTACATTCAATAGCAGCTGTACATTCAGATATACACAGCTTATACAACAATGAGTAACTGAACAACAGCTTATACAAAAGCAGCTATACACTTGTTGTTTCTTCATTCTTTTTTGTTTCTGGTTGTTTATCAGCTTCAGCTTCTCCTCCATTGTTATGAGCAGATATACCTTCTTTCATCTCTTTGATTTCAGCTTTTTCATCGTCTATTGGAGGCTGCAGCTGCCCCCTTGCCATCATTCGTTGAAAAATATCAGCCCTTATTGATGGTATGTCTTTGCAGGTGAAGTCCATAGGTTTACAATTTACTAGGCACTCTAAGTACTTCATGACAAAGATCCCACAGTCAAGTGAGTCTTCTTCCTGCTGTGGGCAGATCGGGTAATCCCTTTTCCACTGTGACAATTGGCTTCCCTTTTCAGGTGCACCCCTAAAGAAGTCGTGCACTATACCCACCTGCATTAAAAAAACAAGACATTTATTCATCATCAATTAAAGATCAGTAATCCTTTCAATCCACTTATAATGGACTTAATTTTTATAGATCACTTACCCATCTATTGAATTCCTTTCTTGAGTTGCTACTCCAACTCATTGAATTATAGGACCGGTGTGCTCCATCCCTGAAACTTGCTTCGTACAAGTGCCAGTGGTTGTCGTTGTTTAGTATTGTGAACACCGAGTCCATTGCGTCCCAATCTTTCATTGGAACGTTGAATAGTGGAGATAGCATGTCTATCTGTTCCAAGGTGATGTCCTCAATATTAAATGATAGCTTTTGCTGCAAATGTAGAGTTTAAAAACCACATATATAAGTTTCAGTTTGTGTTTCTATATTGTAATTTCATGTAAATTTGTATACAAAGTTTATTTGTCTTACCGGAGCATAAGTGCTCATGCAGTGCCACGTCAATCCCTTCTTCCTCCGCTTGCTTGTGCTCTCCTTGAGCATCTGTACAAAGCAGTCGAGAACCTGAATAAAACCAAAAGCTTTATCAGTTTAGCAATCCAAATTATCTATTTTAAAGAGTTAAACTACATTCTTGTTTCTTACAGGTGAATGTGTCATTTGATCCTTGTACATGAGGGCGGCGAGGTCCTTCCCCGTGCACCAAGTGTCTTCACTGAATTTCCATTCTCGTTTTAACCTGCAAATTATTTTTATAGATGTTATACATGCGAGTTGGATATAGAAAAATTAACGTGTTATCATTTTACATTTGACAATAACCAATAACCAATTCCATTACATTTTTTCTATGTTGTCCATGAAGTGATGGACAATTTCTTTGGCTTCTTTTGTTTTGAAATGTTCAAAACCTATGAAGTTTGACATCTTGTGCTGTCAACAACAATAGAGAAAACCATGTTAGAATCAATCTTCATTTTTCCCAAGTTATTTAAGCATTTCTGTCAGTTACTCAAGTATTACTCTCGGTTACTCATTCATTATGTTCAGTTACTCAAGCATTACATTCAGTTACTCATTCATTATGTGCAGTTACTCAAGCATTATATTCAGTTACTCAAGCCTTACGTGCAGTTGCTCAAGCCTTACTTGCAGTTACTCAAGCATTAGGTTCAGTTACTCAAGCTTTAGGTTCAGTTACTCAAGCATTACTTGCAGTTATGATATACTTGAAAGGAGATGAAAATTACCTTTTCCTCCCTTCTTTTCTTCACATTTTTCTCTATGCTTCCTATCTTTAGCTCTTCCATCGTCTTCTTCTTCAATCTTCTTCTGGGCTTCTTCTGCCCTTCTTCTTCTGCTATCTTCTCCGGCTGTTGGCTCCCTTCTTTTTGTTTCTTTTGTTCTGCCTCTTCCGCAGATTTTGGTTCTTCAGAACTGTTGTCCTTTGTTTCTTTTTTCTCCTCTTCTTCTTGTTTCTTTTGGTCTGCATCTTCTGCAGAACTGTTGTCTTTTGTTTCTTTGTTCTCATATTCATCAACATTTTTACCGTCCTCACTATGATCTTCTGATTCTACATATTTTCTTCTGAGGGTTAGCCTTCTTCGTTTTGTCGGTTGGGCGACATCCTTTGTCGGTGAGTCTTTCTGTTCATCTACATTCACCGAGACAAAACCCTCGGAAAATTCCTGGAATCCACTTCCAGGTGACTGTGATTTATTACCCTCATCTTCCCACTTTCTTTTTAGGTTTTTGTTTTCTTCTTCTAACTTGGCTATTCTTTCTTCTAGCCTTTTATTCTCCAATTGCAGTTCTGTGAATTTATCAACACTTATTCTTGTGCAGATATCCTTATGTATTTTGAGCTCCTCCTCCAACATTTTGATTCTTGTCTCTAGGGTGGAGGTGTCAATAGTGTCTCCCTCTTCGATGATTGGTTTTGCTGGTGCCTCAGTGGTTGTTGGCGTACTTTTTTCTGGGATGTCATTCGATGATTTTGCAGCATGCCAATCATCTCCCTGGTCTACCACTATCATTTGACATACCTGTCCAACATATAAAAAAATAATGTGTTACTCAAACATTACTATTGGTTACTCAAGCATTATGTAATAGTTACTCAAGCATAAATTTCAGTTACTCAAGCATTAATCTCAGTTACTCAAGCACTACTATCGGTCACTCAAGCAATATGTGATAGTTACTCAAGCATAAATTTCAGTTACTCAAGCATTACTCTTAGTTACTCAAGCATAATGTAATAGTTACTCAATCATAAATTTCAGTTGCTCAAGCATTAATCTTGGTTACTCGAGCATTAATCTCAGTTACTCAAGCATTATGTGATAGTTACTCGAGTATAAATCTTGATTACTCAAACACTACTATCGGT
Source organism: Alisma plantago-aquatica (assembly GCA_963693085.1). Classification (NCBI taxonomy): domain Eukaryota; kingdom Viridiplantae; phylum Streptophyta; class Magnoliopsida; order Alismatales; family Alismataceae; genus Alisma; species Alisma plantago-aquatica. Next base: position 784,428,507 of record OY856411.1, on the reverse strand, counting down.
TATTCAAGCAATATATGATAGTTACTCGAGCATTAATTTTAGTTACTCAAGCATTACTCTCAGTTACTCAAGTATTACTCTCGGTTACTCAAGCATAATGTAATAGTTACTCAATCATAAATTTCAGTTGCTCAAGCATTAATCTTGGTTACTCAAGCATTACATTCAGTTACTCATTCATTATGTGGTAGTTACTCGAGCATAAATCTTGATTACTCAAACACCACTATCGGTTACTCAAGCAATATGTGATAGTTACTGAAGCTTTAATTTCAGTTACTCAAGCATTACTCTTGGTTACTCAATCATTACTCTTGGTTACTCAAGCATTATGTGATAGTTACTTGAGCATAAATCTCGGTTACTCACACATTATTATCGGTTAGTCAAACAATCTGTAATAGTTACTCAAGCATTAAACACGGTTACTCAACATTAATGTATGTTATTCAAGCATTCTGTAATAGTTACTCAAGCATTAATTTCAGTTACTCAAGCATTAACATCGGTTACTCAAGCATTAATATCGGTTACTCAAGCATTACTGTCGGTTACTCAAGAAGCAGTATGTAATAGTTACTCGAGCATTACCTTGTTGTTCAAATTCTCCCGCTTTGCTGCGCGTACATTCTTTCTTCTCAGCTGCTATGTTGACTCCACGACGAGCAGTAGCAACATTACTGCGCTTTGCACTTTTTGATGGAGGTTTGATCCATGGGGGAGCTGTAACCCCTATTTTTTTGCCTTTATCCTGTGTCTTAGTTGTCTGAGGAGTCTCAGCAGCAAGCCCCTTCTTCATTCCCGCAGCTTCTTCTTTCCCCTCTTTTTCCGCTTCTGCGTCCTTGGTAGCCTCTTTCTTATCCTCTTTCCGGGTTGTCGGAGTAGTGTGGTCGAGTATTTCCCTTTCCGCCGGTGATGGTGATTTATCCGCTTTTTCTGGTTCTTTGGCCATCTTCTGCTCGGCCTGTTGAGGCTGCATTTCGATTTCATCATCTTCTTCAATCACTGGTCGTGGACGCTTTAGCCACGGCGGCCCTGTCGAGGTCTTCCTTGACGCTTGCTTTGTTCTCGTCATATTGGAAGAGGTAACTGTCGGCGACGATCTGGGATTTTGCTTCGGCGGGGACGGAGCGACGATTTGGGGTTTTGCTTTCGGCGGGGACGGCGCGACGAGGGACGGTGCGCGAGAACAACTGAACGAAGGAAGCTTGGGAGATCGGCGGAGTCGCTGAGTCGGGACGGAAGAAACTGAAGACGGGAAGAAAATATTGCATCTATTTACTAACATGCCACCGTGTTTTTACCGGACGGGTAGTAATACAAGTTACCCGCACGGGTATTAAAAAGTAACTCATATATATATATATATATATATATATATATATATATATATATTACTATTATTATTTAGTTTGGGGGGGGGGGGGCTAAAGCCCCGGCAGCCCCCCTAGCTATCCTGAAAATAAGTGTCCCCTCCCCTCCCTTCCTTTCCCCTCTCTTCTCCTCCCCTTCATTCACCCCATACCAAACATAATATAAGAAAGTCACGGGGGTGAAGGGGGGAGTTGAGAATTCGTATTCATTGATGGATGTTTTGAACAAGGTTAATGACGTCTGTAGCTTGCCCCAGTTGCCAACTGTTTCACCACATGAACCTCACCGCAAATGTGCCAGACGTACACGTTGTGGGGTGTCAGGGTCCTACCTAGTATAGTTGTTTGGTTGAATAAGTTGCACTTGCATTTGTTTCCCACGTACTATGCTTTTATTCCCCTCATAATTCCTTCCTCCCCTGCTGTCGATCAAAGGAACAAACGGATACTGGAAATTGTAGCATAGCGCAATAAATTGCGCCTAACTCTTCTTTCTTTTCTGAACTACCAAACGGGGTAATAGGTAGCGTCATACAAGAAGGCAAAGGCAGGCTGGCAGGGCCTTTTGTTCCTTTGCATTCATTACTACTACACCGCTGGCTGCAACTGGCTTGTGTTTCTAAATTTAAACTTTGATATCTATTGGAGCAGGAAATGCGGAGTGTTCAAAGCTGTAACAGGAACACAATTTAATTTGACTTTTAATGTTTTTACGATGAAAAACTTGGCGCCAATGACTGAATGGCACTTCTATACACTTATTGTGCTGCATCAGTTGTAGTTCAGTACTAGACTTGTCAAACTGAGATAAAACTCGCGGACACTTATGACTCAACCCGTTTAAGACGAATTTGTGTGATGAAATTTATCACATGCTGAAATTACGCTAATCCATATCTACCCATTTATCACATATGACTCATGGACACACTAAATTAAATAATCACAATAAGATAAGTACAATTGTCTACTACTACATAAAATAAATATTATAATGTACTTCTTCTCATTAATTGTTTAGGAGTTTCAAATCAAATTTTTATTTGCCGAACAAGAGTTGATATCTGAGTGAGAGAAATAAGGGAAGTGAATTCACGTCTACTATATTATGTAATTACTCTAATAAACTTAGTATGAGTTTATGCTATGAGTTACTAACCGTAATCCGTCCAGCATAAGCATACATTATAGAATTTCAATCCAAAAGGTGTGTAGTTGAATAGTTGTAAAAAATTGAAACAAACTAGTTGGTTGTTTTGGGGTACTATATTTCACGAATAATATTAAAAAATTGTCTTTTTTACCATTAGAGTAACATCTTGTAAAAAAACTATTATTGAACACATTACATAGGCACTTGTGGGTTGACTCCAAACCCGTTGGATCAGATTTGAGTTTGGATTTGTTTCCATTTAAAATTATGTTTTTCAACGCACACCTATGGGACACAAACCCACAATGAACCATCCAAACCAAATACACACATCTGGTTGATAGGTATATTCAATACTATTAGGGTGAGTCTTCTGATGAGACAAGGTACTAAATAGTTGAGAGAAGACGATGATCTTTTTTTCTTTTTATATTTTCATTATCTAGTCATGCGACTTCTAACAAGACTCCATTGGTAATTGCTTTGGTCAATACTAACCTTTAACCAGATCCCAACTATTGTTGTACAAGGTGGAAAGGAGGTTTGAAGTTGGCCTAGTGGAGGATTTAAAAAATTATAATATGATGGATTGAGTTGGATGAAATATTATCAAAGTTGATGCTTGGTAATTAAGATATTTTTCCTTTATAAAAATGATGTATTAGGTAACTATAAAATAGTTTGAAGTTGTACTAAGAATCTTGTGTGTACTACCAGCAAAAAAATCAACTTCGATAATGCCAATCTGCACCCAAACATGGACCCAAATCTCACGTGAATTCTTAAAGCAAAAAATTATGTTGATTATAATATATTATAACAATCCAACTGACTATCACATATGCTAGTCTTTGACCCAAATTTGGACCCCTAATTGAACTGGTCTATTTCCATATTTGAAATAATTAATCACTTCCAACTTCTAAATTTTCATATGTAATTGGGGTCATCATACTAGTTCAAGTTATAATAGTCTTGGCCTAGATTTGAATACCAATTGGACTTGATATTACATTGTTTGACCTTATTTATTACTTCAATTTATGAATGTGCATATGTAATTAGAGTAATCATACCGATCAACATATAATCCATGTTTCAACTTTATAAAAAATTATTTATACTAAAAATCTCGAGTCATATATCTTAAAATATTAGAAATTTTATGTCAACTAAATTATGATATGAATTGAAACCCAAGCATGACCTAGTCAAACAAGAATGTCAATAGATCTATTTTAACCAGAAGTGATATGGACCACTGAAAAAGGAAAGATAGAAGTCAAATATAAATTCAGGAATATTGTGCAAATTAAAGATGGACAAAAAACGAAACTAGACCATAGAAACAAACCAAATTAAATCTGATCGAACAATCCAATTCAGTTTTGAGAGGTTGAACGGTTTGGTTTGCTTCCCAATTTTTTTCAAACTATTAAACAATAGTGTATTTTAGTTTGAAGGTACAATTTAACCAAACCAAATTGAATTAGACAAATATCTATGTCTACATACCAATGATAGATATAATTATAATGTATGAAATGCTCGTTTGAACTTTATAATATTATACAAAACATGCTATTGTGAAAATGTATAAATACTGCTAGATAAATAGGGTTACAATATGAATGAATTAAAATATGTGGTATGATGCATGTATATAAAATTGAAGTTAGTTGGACTATATTCACACATAATTTAAAACCAATTCCTTACCAACCATTTCTAAATAGGTTTTATCTGGAAGTTAATAGATAATGTCAGATGGATTGGAGAATATGATAAAAAATTTCTGGGTAGTCTTGAAAAATCCATTAAAAACTTAATCAGATATCTAATTAGATATTGAAATCAAATAAAACCAAACCAAACTACAAGTAAACAATTCATTTTGGTCCAGTTGAAGAGTAGTTAACTATTACAATCCACTTCTTTCCTTACTGGTAATTTGAATATTTAGGTTAATATTGGAGTTAATTACGTATTTTTTAACACTTTATATTATTGACTGGTTAATTGATGTTTTGTTAGGCTTAAACTTGTTTATCGGTAATTCAAATAAAATATGTGTTGTGAAGACATCAAAGTTTGAACCCTAGTTGATATAGGAAAGACCCACATATGTGTGTCAAAGAGTATTGTAAAAATTTGGGGAAATTATTAACAAAGAAAATATGAATTAATAGTTTCATAAAAGTTTTGTTATAGAATGATAGAAAATTCAATTATGAATCCAATACAAAAAGAACAAACCAAATTGGAGTTGAAATGAGAGAGATATGGCACTTTTAGTTTTCACCTAAAAAATACCTTCAATTCAACAACTGATGGGTCAGTAGATTCACAAACTAATGGCTCGATAGACTTGAACAATTGATGGCTCAGTGGACTAACAAACCAATGGCTCGACATATGTACAAATTGATGGCTTGGAAGATTCACAAACTAATGGCTCAGTAGAGTTCAACAACCAATGACTCGGTAGATTCAAAAACCGATGGCTCAACCGGCTAACCAATTGATGGCTCGACAAACTCATAAATTGATGGCTCGATAGATTAACAAACCAATGGCTTGGAAGACTTCGAAAACTGTTGGCTTGACAAACTCACAAATGGATGGCTTGGCAAACCCACAAACTAATGGCTCGATAGACTCACACACTGATGGTTTTAAGATGCACTGCTACCCAACACAACCAATCACGAAAAGGAACTTAAGGTTTGCTATATATATTGGAATTGGATGAAATTTGTTGTGTTAGATTTATCTTTCAACCCTCTACATAGGAAAAGTGCTAAACCATTGAAAAGATGAATTGAAAGTGACATTTGGGAAGATCTTTGAGAAGAACACAAAAGGGCAGGAGGAAATAAAGGTTCAACATAGATAAACTTTGGTAAGTAGTTTTTAGCAGTAGATCTGTTCTCCTCTTTGTGTTTCCTTTCTCAGAACTTCCTGGTCCAACAAATGAAGGTTTTAGTTAACCTCCTTTCTTTGTCTTCTACCTTCAGCAGATCTTTCTCTAGACTAGGGTACGTATAAGACAGTTGATTGGGTGAGGTCATGAGGTTTGAAGCTTGGATCAGACCAAGACAAGCTAGAATTCAAGTCTAAGTAGGTCAAAGACAAGATCAACAAGCTAGGACATTTCCAAGCCATTGGAAAATCACCTTCTAACCTTGATTTACAGCAAACAAAGTCAAAAGAATGATTTTCCAATGTTTATTGTAACACCCCAAATTTGCACACATGCACATGGGTGGATGCGTTAATTCCTAGCTTAAAATATTGATTGGGTGTAACATACATTGAATATCAAGCATCTAGAACAATTGAAATATAACCAAGATAAAACGTACTTTTCATTTTTCATCATTAAAAGTTTACATGAAAGTGAAACTTAATACAAATTTATGAAATTGTTCAGAACTTAAGCATAAACATACTATATCTTAAAACATGAAATAAAACTGAGGTGGATAATGTGACCACACCAAGGCACTCCTAGTCTTTTATTAGATCCTCCATGTCCTTGTACTAATGTTCTGATACTCTTTTGCTCTTCACCTACAAACATCTCATCCCCAACAATACAAAGCAACATAAAAACTTGTGTGAGTGTCACTGAGTAGTTATAACATAAAAATAATTTATAATTGAAAAGGGATGCATATAACTTGAAACATAATTACTTAACATGGTTAAAATGATTACGTGAGAACTTGATTAATTTGACATGATTTCTTAATAATCTAAACTTTTACTTGAGTTGATATAGTCACTCTCCTGAATGCACCACAATGCTCATAGGACCGATTAAGGCTCATAAGGCTAGTTAAGGCTCACATAATTCTCCTATAAAGGTCATAAGGCTGGTTAAGGATCATTGAAACATGATTGATAGGACTATATCACCATAATGTGATTTCTTAATCATAAACATGATTTTCATAATTTCTTAACTCATTGGACATGTTTATCCTAATTTTTTTATTCATTAGCATGGCAGTGATACATTATGCTTCATTTGAAATAATAAACATGAAAATAGAAGAAAAATGTATATTTTTAGCATGATCATGATTTTCCATAAGCATGTAATGAGTAGTATTATATTCATACTTTAATTGAGGCATTATGAATAGATTGAATTGAGGCATTATGAATAAATAAGTGATTAATATAAATCTTGAACCCTAATTTAATACTCAGTGTGCATGACCACGCCTATGATATGAGGATGTATACTAACTATAACTTGAATCCTGATCAACCCTAACCATCCTGGACAACATATAAATACATTATTTATCATGATTGAACCTAGGGTTTTAGGGGTTTCAATAAAACATGGAAAATAGGCTTGGAATCTGGATATGAAACTAGGACCATCAATAGATCTTGAAAAATATCAAAATCCATATATGGTTCATAATCATCTGATCTCCTTAGATGTATCTTTGAATTATCTAAGATTGGATAAGAATGCGACCAATCAGAGGTGAGATAATTCGATAATCTAAATACTAGAATCTCAGTTAAAGGGGGCGCAAAAAGACGGATGTGCCCTTAGGTTTATTTTTCAACCTTACATGTGAGAAGGATAACCTTAGTCATTCTTCCATTTAAATCAGGGTGCATTTATATCAAAATGGACTGACAAAATATCAACAAAACCCATGTTAGTATGACACATTAATGCTCGATTTGGGGGCAAGAGTGTAAACACATTGCCTTGTTTCTTCTTTGTGAACCATGGCCTATTAAGAAGCTTTTGTGGAGTACAAAGCTTCAACCTCCAAGCTCTTCTTGAGACTAGGACCTCATATTGCAAAAGCAACTAGTCCAGGAAGCTCCCTAGATGTAAATGGACTTGAGGGGCCATTGAGGATATTTATTGCAACCCTGTAGCTCCATCTTCTACCTATTTTCATGGTAAAAAATAGAGCACAGAGATCAGAAGCTCATTTTTGTCGAATATCGATGAAACACAAGAAAGGAAAGTGGGAAAAAGATTTGAGGTGGAGTACTGATTAAGCTTGGCTGGTTTCATTGGTGTGAGAGAAAACAATAACTTGGAATCATGGGGTACATGCATGAGAGGGAAAATTGGATTTTCTGGTAAGGTATGCCCATAGAGAAAATCACGTGATGATTGACATGTCATATACCTTAAAGGGTTTGATTAATACCTATAAAGGCAAGCTTCCAATTCATTCTATTTCATTTAGTTATGAGATAATGAAGAAACACTATGAATCTCTAGAAAATAATATTACTCAGTGACATATGTATTCAAGTTACTACTCTTGTGGATGAGATCATACATTTGTTAAGAGTACATATACATATTCTCATTATGTCCCTGATCGGTTGTTATTTTGGAAGGTTGATAGACAACAATGACACATAAGATCAGAGTGTGAGTTGGTTGATGACTAAATCTCATTAGTCATGATATGGAAATATCAAACCAAGCACACAGATACATGTTCAGGAACAATGTATTGAACAAACCCACCTTGAGAGTGACACATGGTTGTGGTGGTCACAATCATCACTCATAGTGAAGGTGGTGATTGTGATTCTTAGACCTAAAATCACTACACTCGTCACATCTCATTGGGTATGCTTTGACATCACCAAATGTAGTCTTTAAACATGGGTTGTTATAAAGGTGATGATTGGGTGTCTTTAACACATGGGGATATACTATGAGTGATAGATATGGGATTTGTCCCTCCTACTAGAGTATGATATCCTATCCACTTGATAGGAGAGATTGAGAAATGCTTGTGCATGCACATGTGAATCAATCTATGATATTGAGGTCGCATTATCTCAGACTGTCTACTCTTGGTTCAAGGAACATGGATTGAACATTGAGAGGATGACCTTCCATGCCTTGAGTTCATCCTAGATATCAGTGACAAAGGAATGATACAATCACTACAACACCTTACACATTTGTAGGTTGAAGTTGTTCTCCAACTTTCCATTCTCTTAGGTAGCACTAATGTGCAACTAGTCACCACTCTTTTCTTATGATGTCATAAGCTAGTTATGGAAATTCAATGCCAATGTGATATGAGACCTATAGGGCCACACATAGGAACTAATTTAGAAGAGGAGTTTGATATTGAATAACAATTAGATTGATTACTAAAATAACTAGGTATTCAATTCATGCAACAGATTGACTGATTGGATGAATGGTGTGCCAAACAACCATCTCACTAGGTGAAACGACCATTTGGGCATGCTAGAAGGGTGTCTCAATTGTTGAGAAGGCCATTTGGGTTGTCAGACTAATCAGAGTTTGAATTGGCAAAATTCTTCCCTTGAACCAAACAGTTCAATGTGATTGAACTGACTGACTCATCTCAGACTCACCAGACAATTGTATGGGTGAGTAAGACAAATGTATTGCATGAGTGAGATGGCTCAGTTGGGCTTGTGATACTTATTTTAATCAAATGAATATAATTTTGATATTTTTGAATGATTTCGTATATTTCCAGAGTTTATGTTTGGATTTTATGCAGTTCATGTGAATGTACAAGAATCTACATAGCTCTGTACTACTGAATTTGGAGTCGGTGGTACTGACACATTCTTAGTTTGTAACAAAAAGAAATTGAGAAGACTCGACACTTTGTTTGGGATGTTTTTCGAATAGTTTTTATTGCACATACTTGGTGTGCAAGTAAATTAATATGTGATATTAATTAGAATAAAAAATGCTAAATTTTATCCAATTGGGAAACTGTCAAACGGTTGTTTGGCAGTGTGAGACAATTGTCTCACACACCAGACGACCATCTGGGTGTGCTAGATGACCATTTGGCATTTTGCAAGTTGCAAAAGTTCAAGTTATTTTAGTCCCTTCTACTTCCATGCAATCCCGTATAGATTGAGAACCCTGATTCTAACCTCTCTTATAAAAGGAGGGGTACTGGGGCTTCCCAAGACACAACATATACAACTGAGAATGAGTTCCTCTGACAACTATTATTCTCTTTGATTGTGGTAACCGAGAGAGCCCAGGCAAGTCCTACATGACAGGGAGGGATAGAAAATGGGAGAGAACAACTGAGAAGTTGTTGTGGGAGAGTAGGTTGGTGACTAGTACACCAACGAGAGAGATAACTCCTTCCTATCTATTCTTGGTGAACGATAAGACTTCTAGTTGTTCCTTGTGGACTACTCTAGAGATAGGAGTCCTTTGTCTACTGCTCAGAGAGCAAAGTCCACCTGCAGTACGTGGCAAGACCACTGGAGTCACTATAGAGGTTGCAAACACAACTGTTCGTGGTGAAGACCAGGAGCTACACAATCACCGTCCAAGAGAAACTTGTTAGCAGTTGCAAAGAATTGAGTTTTGTAGTTGGACTTGCTCCAGGACTAGGTATAACTCACTAAAACCATCCTTCCTTTTTCATAGTAGTTGACAGGATCTTGATGTTATTAGAATACATATAAATATTTTTTTGTTTCCACTAATATACTCTGTGCTTGTATTTACCAACAGTGGTATCAGAGAAATGTCAATTTACTACATTTTAGGATAATCAATATGATCAGATTTTTGGTTTTACCATTTATTTATTGCATACAATGTGAATATTTAAATCGCTTCATATGCATATCCGATCAAAGACCACAAAATCCCAAATTTATATATATAAGTAATTTACACGTGTTGCCCTAAAAGCAGTTTTGATGGTGGATGTGTAACGTGGTTATGGCCAATATCCTATACCTATGTGTGGTTGGATGATTTGGTTCTTATTTATCTTGCTCTGCCAACCGAGCCTCTACCTCCCTCTTCTCAATGTAAAGCTAATGCTTTTCTACCTTTTCTCCCCTTGAATGTAACTCGAGGTTTCTCTTATTCAATGTAATAAAGTAGCAATAGGATAGTTTATTTTCTTGCAACGATGAGGAAAATGATCATCGCTGGATGAGACGATCAGTTTGTGTGATGAGCCGACCATCTAGAGGACCTAATGATGGAACCAGACCACTGCCTGATGGGACCAACTGACCATTTGAAAAGAGTCCAAACATCGGTTGGACAGGAGGCCAGATGACAATCCCAGTGGGCCCATTCGATCATTTAGAAGGAGTCTAAACATCGGTTGGATAGGAGGACCATCCAACAGGCTAAGTGGCGAGATGACCAGCTTAAGGGTTGAACTGATCTACCCAGATTGGCAAGAACATGTCTACACCAATAGCATGTTCATACATGTAATGTGATGATTGACCTAGGTGGTAGTAATTCCTTATGTTTCCAAGGAATTACAACTAGACAAGGCCATAACCATCACCTTTTGTTTATATTGTATGTTTATGTTGTGGGATATAACATGTATTTGATACGTACTATATATGTGGTGATTAGATACAATATATGTGTATATATATGATATATATAAAACCCCCTAATCAAACATATTAAGGCTTAGATGCTTTCTAATAGAAATACACATGAAAAGCTTGATCAAACAAGTGCATATTTTCACAAAGCATAGTGCAACATCTATCTTATAGAAGTGTGATGGTAAATATGTAGATTTGCACAAAGCATGGTGCGTATCTATCGTATTGGCTATTTGGTCAGACTTAACTGATGACTTGGTGAGCCCACACCCAGAGGCATGCAGATTATCATGGCATGGTGTTGCACATATCATCTATATGAGAGTTCCATGTGATGCAATTGGCATGATGGCCTACCTAAATAATCAGGTTGTGGGCGATCAACCAAAGCTGACTCATGACTTGATGAAATATGGATCTTGGCTCATTGGAAAAGTGTTCGCTACAATTTTCTACATTGATACTTGAGGGTTGTCAATTTGAAAAAAATAATGAGAATGATAATGAATTAAAGACCTAATTATTATCACCTAAATATAATCAAATTAAATCAAAAATTGAGTTTTTGACAAAATTGGAAATTCTTTTGTAGAATCAAATGGCAACAAGCAACAATCACTTTTCTCTATGATCAGTTCTTGAGAAAGACAAATTAATTGGGAACAACTTCCATGACTGGTTTAGGATGTTTAGAATCATTCTCACACAAGAGCACAAGTTCTATGTCCTGGAGACGCCATATGCAGATGAACCATCTCAAAATGCCCCAAAATTTGACAAGGATGCTTACAAGAAGCCACTAAAGATGTCATGAATGTCAAGTGTTTGATGCAATGCTCCATGGACTATGAGTTGTATAGGCAGCATGAGAACATGGATGTGATTGAGATGGTCACTCATCTCAAGAACATGTTCCAAGATCAGACAAGACAAGAGAGATATGATGTCTCCAAGGCACTATTCAAATGTAACATGGCAGAAGGTGACCCAATAGGTCCTCATGTGCTCAAGCTCATAGGGTATGTGGAGAACCTTGCTAGACTGGGATTCCCCTTGGGTCAATAGTTGGCCACTGATGTGATTCTACATTCTCTTCCAAAGTCATATAGTCAGTTTGTCATGAAGTACCACATGAACGATTTTGGCAAGTCATTGACAGAGTTGTTGGGCATGTTGAGAACAATTGAGGGACAAATGAATAAGGACAAACCCAAGTCTGTGATGATGATCAACAAGACAATGAAAAACTATAAAGGAAAAGGCAAAGGCAAATGCAAAGCTAAGAAGTGTTCTAAAGATGGCCAGAAGCCCAAGTCTTTAGATCTCAAAGCAAAATGTGGTGTAAAGAAAGTAAGAGGCGATTGCCACCATTGTCACTATCCTGAACATTGGAGAAGAAATTGCCCACTCTTTTAGAGGAAGTAAAGAAGAAGAAGAAGGAAGGCACTGAGGCCTCCACTTAAGGTATAAATGTTGTATGATAAATTTTGATTACTTCTTAGTTTTGGTATGTGATACTAAACATAGATCTGATATACTGATGTGTAGGATCTGATAATAAGTAACAGCCTTCATGGAAGGACAAAGTTGGACAAGGCAGAGCAAGAGTTGTGAAAGACATAGTCTAAATTTAATTTTATCTTATCCCAATGGGCATGTAATAGAGTTAGTTGAACTGCTATTTCATTATTCCATACAAACAATTTACTTTAGAGAATCTTTTTTTTGGAAGAAGGTAAATGTATTTCCAAAGAGTGGTAGCAAGCTACCAAAAACAACCCAACACGGCAACACTATATAGATGGGTTAAACAAAATCCCGTCATATCTAAGCTATAGTATGGGTTATACAAAATCCCAAGCTGTACATGTGGGTTACACGACAAAGTCCCACCTCCTCATAATCGAGGGATCCACTCTATCTATTAGTTTAGGTTTGGCCTTGGCCAGCAGGTGTAGCATCTCCAAAAGCCGCTGAAACAGAGCAACTTCATCCACCTTTCCTTTACAGTGTAGCCTATTGTTCCTCTCCGTCCAAACCAGGAACAGCAAAGCAGTAAAACACGAGCTGGCAAACAAACTCAGCCTGCTTTGTGCAATCTTCCTCCTTAGCCATAAGATGCTGGCATGTAGGTCAGTAGGTGGGGTTCCACCCCAGCCGAGCTTTAGGTTGATCCTACACCAGATATAGTAGCTATACCTACACCTAAAAAAGATATGCTCGTGTGATTCATCTTCTTCGTTGCAAAGAAGACACGTCGGGTTGATCACCAGCCCCCATTTACTGACCCTATCAAAGGTGGGAAGCTTCTGCATGATGCCCCTATAAGCACAGAAGCTCCACTTAGGCGTGTGTGTCTTGCACCAGAGAATGGTGTACCACGGCACCTGGGCCGCGCTGAAGGATATTTTCCATGGAGGTATCTTCGCGTTGGTCAGGCTCCACAAGTTGTTAGCAAAGACGTAATCCCCACAAATCTCCAGCCATCTGCTCACCATGACCCTCCAAGTGCGTGAACACTTCACCCTCAGCACATTGAATCCCAGCTGATCCCCATATCTTCTATGCATCCATCCCGTCCAGGCCGATTGGGGCTCCCGAAGGAACATACCAATTCTTCTTTTAGCTGTAGCAACGACAATGGCACCAGGGTCCGCAATGTTCAAGCCTCCCTCTTCATACGGCCTAGCCAGGGTATCCCACGCCACCGCATGAGCCTTTCCTGCCCACAGGAAGCCCCCCATCACCCCTATGATCTTTGAAAGAACAAAACTTGGAATTTCTGCTTGTCCGCACCAGAAATGAACCTTGACGATCATCACCGATCTGATCAACACAACTCTACCAGCCATGGACAGGTTGAGGCCAGTCCACTTGGTGATTGCTTCCCTGGTGCTATCGATGCAGGCCACATAATCGACTCCTCTCCCTCTTCCTCCTGTGATCGGGATACCCAGATAACGGGTGGGCAGCGATCCCTCTTGTATACCAATGGCGGTCTTCATCCTACCCTTCCTGTTATCACAAGATCTGGAGAAGTAGGCGTGTGACTTGATGTCGCTCATGAAGAGGCCCGTCAGTTGACCAAACCTCTTCATCATCCTTCTGAAGCATCGTAGGACACTCACCTTGCCCTCGAGGAAGAAAAGCACATCATCGGTGAAGATAAGATGGCTATAGGCTTGGACCCCTTCCACATTGAAAGGCTTGAGACCACCCTCCGTCTCCTCCTTACTCACCATCTCGGTAAGACTTTCACCCTAATTTAGAGAATCTTGTATGACAAGGATGATATAACAACAAATAAGAGATTATTTTTTCTATTTCAAAGATATGATCTTACATGGCATTGGCCCGAAAACATGTTGCAATATTTATGTGAAATGATCCAAAGATGAATGTTTATAATGTTTATCCCAAAGGATTAGAATTGACAACTGAAGACTATCATTAGCATTAGTCATCTTATGCGAATATGAGAATTGCATGCCTTAAATACATATTGATGTTGATCTAGATTCCCTTGGTTATTGAACCTAAGGAAACATGCAAGTCTTATTCACACACAATATGACATGTCGATCGTCCTTCACTAAACTTAGTGGGAGGATGAATCTTTTAGCAGACCTCATGCATATGATGCATAAAGATCTTATGAAAGAATACTATAGATGATTACTTATACCTCATATTCATTTACTAGTAATATGATGATATGTACTCAATAAAATGGAAATCTCTTGAAATGTTTGAGAAAATCATAAATGAAGTTTACCTTTGATGAATGTTTTAAGAAACTTTAATGAGATCAAATGTTGAAATACTTTGCATCAATATCTTGAGAACCTTTTAGGAAAGTAATGTGATAATGAATCACAAGTCAAATCCATCTAAACATGATGATATGTCAGAATAAAGAAATTATACCATGATAAGTCATGATATGATTATCAATTAATCTTATTTTCTTATATCCTCATAAATATATACCTATCACTAAATAATGTACCATCTGAATGGTTTATGAGACATTATATATGATATGATTTGGGAATATCCCAATACGTCCGAAGGATGAAAACCCACCTTGAGAAAGTAGTCTCTTGAGAAGGATTATCCATAAACCATGATTGTTGAACATTACTATTAATTCCAATCCAATAACAAAAGTGTTTTGTTGATAGGATAAATGAGTTCCTAAAGATTAGTGGGAGTAGAAGTAAAACTCTAAATGTTTGAGGTCAACAAATAGGTACAATGAGAACCATGTGAATGACAAGTTGTTGTGGAGTCTCAGGTTCATCATGTAACATAGAATAAAGAAGTTCTAGTAGAACACATATGAGATTGGAGGATTATGAATCAAACGATTCAAATGGGTTGGTCATAAAAGATAAGCCAACTAGTCAACTATAAGCTATTTTTGAGAAATATGGGATCCATGTAAGCTAACAAGGTAGGACCTTGATAGCTCCACCTAAAGGGGTAATACCTAAAGGGTGCAATAAGGTCTTGTGGCATAGTCCTACATGTGTAACATAAAGGGACAAGTTGGTTGAATAAAGTTTTCAAATCAGTTCAATTTGTTGAACATGATAGAAATTCCTTTACGAATTGTCATGCTTGTTGTTGTAGTTAAAATAGACCAAGAGTGTTATACCCCAATCTCACAATAACCACTAATCATGACATTAGGTCATAAATTGAGGATTTAACGTGATACAAAGATCACCCTTAACTTTTTCTTTTCTTAATCACCTAAAATTTACTTAAAGGAAATCTTATAACTTGGAATAAACTGAAATCTTACAAAACTGCGGAAGCAACTACTATTTACCTTTCTAGGTATGTAAAACAGATTATGTTTGAGGTCAACAAATAGGTACAATGAGAACCATGTGAATGACAAGTTGTTGTGGAGTCTCAGGTTCATCATGTAACATAGAATAAAGAAGTTCTAGTAGAACACATCTGAGATTGGAGGATTATGAATCAAACGATTCAAATGGGTTGGTCATAAAAGATAAGCCAACTAGTCAACTATAAGCTATTTTTGAGAAATATGGGATCCATGTAAGCTAACAAGGTAGGACCTTGATAGCTCCACCTAAAGGGGTAATACCTAAAGGGTGCAATAAGGTCTTGTGGCATAGTCCTACATGTGTAACATAAAGGGACAAGTTGGTTGAATAAAGTTTTCAAATCAGTTCAATTTGTTGAACATGATAGAAATTCCTTTACGAATTGTCATGCTTGTTGTTGTAGTTAAAATAGACCAAGAGTGTTATACCCCAATCTCACAATAACCACTAATCATGACATTAGGTCATAAATTGAGGATTTAACGTGATACAAAGATCACCCTTAACGTTTTCTTTTCTTAATCACCTAAAATTTACTTAAAGGAAATCTTATAACTTGGAATAAACTGAAATCTTACAAAACTGCGGAAGCAACTACTATTTACCTTTCTAGGTATGTAAAACAGATTTATACAACAAATTACATTTTTCATGCGGAATATAAAGCACAACAGATAACTAAAAACTAAACTACATATTACATTACATTCTCTCTCTACTACACCACATGCCCAAGGACCAAGGGGAAAGGACTAAGAGACCTCTAATCTAACTATGAACTACCTTCTAAGAGCTTGGATGATAAGATCCTTTAGCTTCCTCGTGCTGATGCTGACATGAAAAATGTTTCAGTAGGTTGGTGAGCTACTGGCTCAGTGAATAGAATTTCACCAACCATCACAGATAACTCATTTTATGTTTATTAAACTAGAATGAAATACATGAATTACTATACTGAGTAGATCTAAACAATATAGTTAAAATAAGATGAAATGTCAAATTACATTTAAGGAACAACTACTATGAAATTGTACTCAATTCTTTCTTAACTATTCTTACTTATAAGAAACTCTGTAACCTTATATTCTCATGTTTTAACTTATGCCATGATCATATGCAGTGTACTCTACATATGAAGACTCATAGAGAACTATGATCTCACCGTACAAGACTTAGCGGACACACCCGGGAATGCTAAGTCTGACTACTCTCTTATCTGCAGAAGGAAAGTGGCTCTCTGGACTCGACGCATCTATTATGTCGTAAAAACTAGACTCCTCCTCTAACCTGAGCACACAGGCGGAGAGTCAAGCCACCTATTGGCTTTTTCTGTACTCTAGTGCCACCATGATCTCTGGTTGATGTTGGACACTACATTCTGTAAATTAAGGAGACTTCCACTAGGGCTTCATCCCCCGTACCACCTGCTAGTACGTTCTGACCCCCGTATATTGGACGCACCACTAGGGTTAGGTCATTTCATCCCAAAGGTGCATACCTCTCATAGGGATTCTACGGTGTTCAGGGCTGTTAAGTCTAATATTTTATTATTCCTAGAAAGCTCTTTCTACATTGTACCTTTATTTTACTTATACTTGACTTTGGTATCTCTATGGTGTCGTGTCTACTTATTTGAAGTTATAATATAACATGTATATCATTCTAAACTTGGCAGAGCAATATATTTCAAACACTATAATATACTGAGTAATCAACATACGATACATGCAGGTAGACGAAAATGCTTAAATAACCAGATTACATGTCCACTTGGCGCGCACACACTGGAATCATGCAATTTAACATCTTATTACACTAATAAGAGTTAATTACTTAACATATGAGAAATCATTAGTAGCACCTGTAAATTATTTATACTTCCTTGGAAAATGTGTACATCAAGCCAAATCCTGAGTTGTGCATCACATAACTCAATTAAGAGTTAATTACTTATCATTGCATGAATTATTGTTATTAACTAAGAATTTCTAATAATATTTTTAAGAAACGTGCCAAATTGCGTAAATACTAAATCACACACATTAACTATAACAGAGAGCGTGCAACAGATTTATATTGAGACATTGTGTGTCATCGTCTATTTCTTTAAATCATGCAAATAATTAATTACTAAAATCGTATAGCCTGGGTTTATACCCAAACCGTATAGCTACTGTAAATATGGGGTCGTGTGCTATTGTCTTTAACTTTTAAACTGAGCAATTTAGAATTTAATCAACCATCTAATTCCAGTAATCCAAATTACACAGAATAGTTAAATAATTAGGGTTGTACAAACGTGAAGATGAAAAGTGTGCAATGAAATGTCATGTGACGCCAAGACTACCTGACACTTGGGTAACTACTGTTACCCGTGAAAACACAGATCCAATCCGAAAATATCTATTTCATGTAATAAATCTTGCTAGGTGAGTGAAATTCCACTCACAGTGGGTTGCGGTGATCGAAAATCAACCAAAATCCATCCAAATTCTACTTGTGGGCATCCACGGGGTTGCCTTCTACCTTGGGTGCCTTGGTTCGGACTTGCTGCTACAAGCAACAACTTCTTTCCTGCACAAGTTGAGGAAGAGAGAGCTTAGCTAGGTGTTGGTCATGGCTAGGAGCTGCGGAATCAATCTTGGGCCTTAAAATTGGACTTGATAGCGGCGTTTGGTGGTGCTTCTCATGCCAAGACAGCCCCTGGGTGGTGCTGCAGCTGCTGAGCAGTTGTTGCTGACCGCTGCTTGCTGGGGGCGCCGCCCTAGCAGGTGGAGGTGCTGTGTTTCTTGCTTGGACCTTAAGTTGAGATCAAGGCCATCATTCCTTGGTATTTCCTTGTGCCCATCGGTCCTAGATGCTGCTCCTAGCTGCTGGCTACTGCTTCTTGGCCGACGCTTGCTCAAGCAGGTTGGGGCATAGGTGAGGTGACACTAGGGCGAGGAAGAGAGGAAGGAGAAAGTAAGAAGAAAGGAGGACAGAAGGTGGCACCACTGGAAACGGGGCTAGGGAGCCCTAGAATCGCCCTGCCTTTCTCCTCTGCTGGTCGGGCAGAAGTGTTGCTGTGTGCCGCTCAAGTGGTTGTTTGCCCAATCGAGAGGAATGGGATAAGGGAAAGGGGGCTAAAACTTATGGGTAAATTACAAAATTGGTCCAAGGAACTTAAAAATGCCATAACTATTGGCTCGGAGGTCCGATTCAAATGATTCTTTTTACAAACTTTCAAGAACGAGATTATCTACCTTCTCAAAACATAAAAACCCAATAACTAAACCATCTTATCTAGGTTAATCATATTAGGTAATCAACTTAATGATTAACACTACAATTAACATTAATTATATCAGATGAATCAATCTCGACTAATGATTCACATCTTAGCTTATCTTGATTCACCATGATGTTTAACAAGGTACTTCATGCTAATCAAGGTACTTACTAACTAACCTCAATGTGGGTTGTAACAATCTCCCTCCCTTATAAGAATTTTGTCCCAAAATTCCTAAAAGAGAAAAGGAAACTTGTTACGCATCTCAGACTCAAGCTCCCACGTGGCTTCCTCTAAGTTGTGGTTTTTCCACAAAACCTTTACTAATGGTATCTCACAATTCTTGAGCTTCTTAATCCTTCGATCAATTATTTGTACTGGTCCTTCAACATAGGACACATATGTTCTGAGTTGTGCAGGTTCTGGATCTGCTATCTTCTCTGTACCAGGGTAACACTTCTTCAGCATCGATACATGAAACACATTATGTAAATTAGCAAACTCGAATGGAAAATCCAACCTGTAGGCTACAGGTCCAATCCTCTCAATGACAAGATATGGTCCCATAAACCTAGGAGCAGTTTGCCTCTCTTTCTAAACCTCAACACTCCTTTCCATGGTGAAACTTTCATATACACTTCATCACCAACCTCAAACTCAAGAGGTCTACACCTCTTCTCAGCATAACTCTTCTACTTTTCTTGTGCAACTTTTAGCTATTCTCTAATCACTGTAATCTTTTCAGTAGTCAAATATAATATCTCTGGTCCAATAATCTCTTTTTCACCCACCTCATACCAACATATAGGTGATCTACACTTTCTACCATACATGTCTTCATACAGGGCCATACCAAGACTGGAATGGTGACTATTGTTGTATGCAAACTCTATAAGGCTCAAGTGTTCATCCCAACTTCCACTAAAATGTAGGACACATGCTCTCAGTATGTCCTCAAGAGTCTGAATGGTCCTCTCTGACTGACCATCTGTCTGTGGGTGAAAAGTTATACTGGATCTCAACTTTGTGCCTAAAGCATGATGCAACTGATTCCAAAACCTGGATGTGAATTTAGGATCTCTATCTGATATTATTGAAATTGGAATACTATGAAACCTGACTATCTCATCCATGTATATCTTAGCCAACTTCGGGACATCAAAGGTTGACTTAATAGGAAGAAAGATAGCAGACTCAGTCAGTCTATCCACAATTACCCATATCGACTCACAACCTCAGGATGTCCTGAGCAACCCTACCACAAAATCTATTGTGATATGTTCCCACTTCCACTCTAGTATAGGAAGAGATTGCAAGGTACCTGCAGGTTTCTAATGCTCAACCTTAACCTACTGGCACACACTACATCTAGCTACGTACTCAGCTACATCCTTTTTCATACCTGACCACTAGTACAACTCCTTAAGATTCTTGTACATCTTAATGTTGCCTGGATGCATGACGTACATTGATGTATGTTCTTCCTCAAGAATCTATTCTTTCAAATCACTATCTCTAGGTACACTCAACCTATCATGTTGATACAACAAACCATCATCTGAAAACCTAAACTCCGGTCTTTTTCCCCTTGTCATGTCCTACATGATCTACTGTACCTCACTATCACTATGTTGTAGTTCCTTGATCTGATCATAAAAAGTAGGCTTGAATTGCATCTGTTCAATCAAACCACTATGTTATGTTACTCCTTAAGATTCTTGTATATCTTAATGTTTCCTGGATGCATGACATACATTGATGCATATTCTTTCTCAAGAATCTATTCTTTCAAATCACTATCTCTAGGTACACACAACCTATCATGCTGATACAACAAACCATCATCTGAAAACCTGAACTTTGGTCATTTTCCCCTTGTCATGTCCTGCATGATCTGATGTACCTCACTGTCACTCTGCTGTAGTTCCTTGATCTGATCATAAAAAGTAGGCTTGAATTGCATCTGTGCAATCAAACCACTCTGTTATGTTACTCCTAAGTCTAAGTTCAACTTCTGCATCTCTACTAGTAGGTCTCTCTTGAAACATGCTATAGAGAATGCATTAGCTGTTGAACTTGACTTCCTTCTCAATGCATCTGCTACCACATTCTCTTTTCCAAAATGATAATCTATCGTCACTTCATAATCCTTGATCAATTCTAACCATCTCCACTGTCTAAGATTCAGATCCCTCTGGGTGAAGATATATTTCAACCTCTTATGATCCATAAAATTCTGGCACACCTCACCATAAAGATAGTGATGCCATGTCTTAAGAGCATGAACTATTGCAGCTAACTCCAGATCATGTGTCAGGTAATTCTCCTCATTCTTCTTAAGCTGTCTAGATGCATTAGATACTACCTTGCCTTCTTGCATCAACACAAAGCCTAAACCTCTCCTTGAAGCATCACAAAACATTGTGTAGCCTTTATCTACCTCGGGCAGGATCAACACTGGTGCTGGAGTCAACCTCTTCTTTAAAATTTAAAATCTCTTCTCACAATTGTCTGACCAGACAAACGGTGCACCCTTTCTTGTTAAGCGTGTCAGAGGTGACGCTATAACACTAAAGTTATGGATGAAACTCCTGTAGTAACCTGCCAATCCTAAGAAGCTTTTGATTTAGTAGGAGTTTTAGGTTGCTCCCATTGTAGAACATATTCAACTTTCTTAGTGTCAACACTTACTCCATATCCTGAGATGACATGTCCAAGAAAAGACACATCCGTTAACCAGAACTCACACTGACTGAACTTAGAATATAACTGGTGTTGTCTCAACAAATGTAACACTATCCTCAGATGCTGCTCATGCTACTCATCATCTCTAGAATAAATCAGATTGTCATCTATTAAAACCAGTATGAACTGATCCAAAATTGACTTGAAAATCTGGTTCATCATATCCATGAAAGTTGTTGGAGCATTAGTCAGTCCAAATGACATGATCAGAAACTCATAATGCCCATATCTTGTTTTGAAAGCTGACTTAGGAATATACGAAGCCTTTATCCTCAACTGATGATATCCAGATCTCAAGTCTATCTTAGAAAACATCATCACTCCACGCAACTGATCAAACAAATCATCTATCTTGGGAAACTGATACTTATTCTTGATAGTGATCTTATTCAACTATCTATAGACTATACATATCCTCATAGTACCATCTTTCTTTTTCACAAACAAGACTGGATCTCCCCATGGCGAAGAACTAGGTTGAATGAAACTCTTATCAAGTAACTCATGTAATTGGATTTTTAGTTCCTTCAACTCTGTGGGTGCCATTCTGTAGGATGGCAGTGCTATAGGCTGACCACCTGGCAACACTTGGATCTCAAAGTCTATCTCTCTTTTAGGAGGTAGACCTGGCAACTCATCTGGGAAAACATCAGGGAACTCACAGACCACTGGCACATCCCATAGGCTGACTGTGCTCTTCTCTACTCTGGTATCTACTAAATGTGCCAAGAATGCCTCACAACCTTTCTGCAACATCTTATCAGCTACAACGACTGATATTATACACCTAGGCAAAACTTTCCTGTCTCCAAAAATGACATAAGAAAATCCACCCTGTTGAAAGACAAACTCCTTCTTCCAACAATCGAGTTGAACTCAATACATCTCTAGGCAATCCATACCCAAGATAACTTGAAAAGAATTAATATCTAGGGGTATCAGATTAACCATGATGGTGTAACCACCAAAGGTCAACAAACATCTGGGACAATACTCCATCAACACTGTCGGTTCATCTAACAGAACCCTCAATAATAACTCAATCAGTAACTCTTGAGTTAACAGGTTAAGCTCACAAGCTAAAGAACATTGTATAAATGAGTGAGTAGCACCCGGATCTATCAAAACCGTAACTATAATGTTATGAAAGAAAAGCATTCCTCCTGTAATTACTCGGGAAGAAGAAATTACCTTCTTGTTGTGTCAGAGAGAAGAAGCGTCCTGAAACTCTTCCTATCCCACAATGTCTTCATTGTCCTTCCCTTCTACTGGGTGCTCCTCCTCCTCGAGAACCTAAAGCCACTGAAGAACCCACTCCTCCAGTTGGAGCCTATCTCAGAACATTCTGGTATTGTAACTGGGAACTCTATGTTTCCACTTGCTGTAACTGGGGACATTGCCTTGTAAAGTGTCCCACCTGCCCGTAGATATAACAACCCTGAAAATTTGCACCCCAACATTGACCAGAGTGTGACCTTCCACAGATATCACACATCGGTATCTCTTTCCTTGGCAGACCTATCACTGAGATCGATGATCCAGAAGAACTTCCTCTAGACGCGTTGTTCCATCTCCCTGGACTGGATCTTCCCCTACTCTGAGAAGATATCACATCTTTAGATCCTTGTTTACCATAACAACCAAATCCACATCCAAGCTTCGAGAAGAAACCACCACCACCTCCTCAGTGTCCACTACTAGTTGGTCCTCTTCTGAAGTTTCCAGGTCTCTTTCTATTCTCATAGTGCTTATCTGCATTCACAGACTCCTCTACACGTCTTGTTGCCTCAAGAAATTCTCCAAAGTTCTCTTTGTCTCTTCGGCCAATTGCAACTATACTATGCCAGATTTTGGGCCTCAATCCTTCTTGGAATCTTCTACACTTTTCCAAGTCATTTGGGACGAGTGGCGAGCAGAAATTTGCCAACTTGGTGAAATTTGTCTCATACTCTCCCACTGACATATTCCTTTATTTGATGTTATGCAACTGTCTTATCCTCTCACTCAGAAAGGTAGGTGGGTAGTACTTAAGATGGAATTCATCAATGAAATCCTTCCAAGTCAATATTATGTTCCTCCTTTTATCTTCCAATCCATGCCACCAGAGCTCTACATCACCTTTAAGCAAATAAACTACGTGATTGATTTGTCTTTCCTCTGATAGCTCCATCAGACGGTAAAATTTCTCTAAATGTCTCAACCATTCATCTACCACTGCAGGGTCCGTAGTTCCAATGAACTCAGTACCTCCAAGCTTCTTGACTAGCTCATAGGATCTCATCAGATCCTTTCTACTCAAGGTAAAAGCTCACCTCTCCATCTTATACTTTTCCCTGGTCTCAAGAAACATTATGTACATTCTTGATGCCTCATCCACATCATCTCCACCACCTGGACCCATCACCCGAGGGTCAGGTCCAATGTGGCTCTCAGCTTGGTCCTCATGACCACATCCTCTTCCTGTCATCTACAATAGTATAACAGAATACTTCCTGTTAGAAAATTGTAGATAGAAGAAAAACACCCTAATCCTAATCCTATTGGTCTCTTATTATCCCCTGACCTTGACTTAGAGTAACAACGTACTCAACCTATTCTCTGATACCAAAGTTGTTACACCCCGTTCTCACAATTACCACTAATCATGATATTAAGGCATAAATTGAGGATTTAACGTAATACAAAGATCACCCTTAACTTTTTTTTTCTTAATCACTTAAAATTTACTTAAAGGAAATCTTATAACTTGGAATAAACTGATATCTTACTAAATTTCGGAAGCAACTACTATTTACCTTTCTAGGTAGGTAAAATAGATTTATACAACATATTGAATTTTTCATGCAGAATATAAAGCACAACATATAACTTAAAACTAAACTACATATTACATTACATTCTCTCTCTACCATACCACATGCCCAAGAACCAAGGGGAAAGGACTAAGAGACCTCTACTCTACCTTCTAAGAGCTTGGATGATAAGATCCTTTAGCTTCCTCGTGCTGACGCTGACCTGAAAAATGTTTTAGTAGGTTGGTGAGCTACTGGATCAGTGAATAGAATTTCACCAACCATCACAGATAACTCCTTTTATGTTTACTAAATTGGAATGAAATATAGGAATTACTATACCGAGAAGATCTAAATAATATAGTTAAAATAACAAGAAATGTCAAATTACATTTAAGGAACAACTACTGTGAAATTGTACTCGATTCTTTCCTAACTGTTCTTACTTATAAGAAACTTTGTAACCTTATATTCTCATATTTTAACTTATGCCCTGATCATATGAAGTGTACTCTACATATGAAGACTCATAGAGAAATACGATCTCATCATACAAGACTTAGCAGACACGCTCGAGAATGCTAAGTCTGACTACTCTCTGGTCTGCAACAGGAAAATGGCTCTCTGGCCTAGACACATCTATTATGCTGTAAAAACTGGACTCCTCCTCTAACCTGAGCACACATGTAGAGAGTCAAGCCACCTATTGGCTTTTTCTGTACTCTAGTGCCACAAGGATCTCTAGTTGATGTTGGACACTACATTCTATAAATTAAGGAGACTTCCACTAGGGCTTCATCCCCCATACCACATATTGGTACGTTCTGACCCCCGTATACTGGACACACTTCCAGGGTTAGGTCATTTCATCCCTAAGGCACAAACCTCTCATTGGGATTCTATGGTGTTCAAGGCTCTTCAGTCTAATATTTTATTATTCCTAGAAAGCTCTTTCTACATTATACCTTCCTCTTACTTATACTTGACTCTGGTATCTCTATGGTGTGGCGTCTACTTATTTTAAGTTATAATAAAACATGTATATCATTCTAAACTTGGAAGAGCAGTATATTTCAAACACTATAATATAATGAGTAATCAACATATGATACATGCAGGCAGACTAAAATTCTTAAATAATCAGATTACATGTCCACTTGGCACATACACACTAGAATTAGGCAATTTAACATCTTATTACACTGATAAGAGTTAATTACATGACATATGAGAAATCGTCAGTAGCACCTGTAAATTATTTATACTTTCTTGGAAAACGTGCACATCAAGCCAAATCCTGAGTTGTGCATCACATAACTCAATTAAGAGTTAATTACTTATCATTGCACAAATTATTGTTATTAACTGAGAATTTCTAATAATATTTTTAAGAAACGTGCCAAATTGCGTAAATACTAAATCACACACATTAACTATAACAAAGAGCATGCAACCGATTTATATTGAGACATTGCGTGTCATCATCTATTTCTTTAAATTGTGCAACTAATTTATTACTAAAATTATACAGCCTGGGTTTGAACCCAAACTGTACAACTAATGTAAATACGGGGTTGTGTGCTACTGTCCTTAACTTTTAAATTGAGCAATTTAGAATTTAATCAACCATATAATTCCAGTAATCCAAATCACACAGAATAGTTAAATAATTAGGGTTGTGCAATTGTGAAGATGAAAAACATGCAATGAAAAGTTGGGCGATGCCAAGAATGCCCAACACTTATGTAATCACTGTTACTTGTGAAAACATAGATCTAATCCAAAATTACCCGTTTCATGGAATAAATCTTGCTAGGTGAGTGAAATTATACTCACAGTGGGTTGCGGTGACCAAAAATCAACCAAAATCCATCCAAATTCTGCTTCCGGGCATCCACGGGGTTGTCTTCTACCTTGGGCACCCTGGTTCGGACCTGTTGCTACAAGCAAGAACTTCTTTCCCACATAGGTTGAGGAAGAGAGAACTCGACTAGGTGTTGGTCGTGGTTAGGAGCTGCAGAATTGATTTTAGGCCTTAAAACCGGACTCGATGGCAGCATTTGGTGGTGCTTCTCGCACCAAGATAGCCCTTGGTCGTTGCCACAGTTGCTGAGCAACTGCTGCTAGCCGCTGCTTGCTGGAGGCGCCACCCTAGCAGGTGGAGGCACTATGTTTCTTGCTTGGACATCAAGCCGAGATCAAGGTCGGCGTTCCTTGGTATTTCCTTGCACCCATCGGCCCTAGCTGCTACTCCTAGCCACTGGACACTATTTCTTGGCTGACGTTTGCTCAAGCAGGTTGAGGAACATGTGAGGCGCCACTAGGGTGAGGAAGAGAGGAAGGAGAAAGGAAGAAGAGAGGAGGACAGAAGGTGGCGTCTTTGGAAATGGGGCTAGGGAGCCCTAGAATTGCCCTGCCTTTTATCCTCTACTGGTCGGGCAATAGCGCTGCTGTGCACCGCTCAAGTAGTGGTTTGCCCAATCAAGAGGAAGGGGATAAGGGAAAGGGGGCTAAGACTTATGGGTAAATTATAGAATTGGTCCAAGGAACTTAAAAATGCCATAACTATTGGCTCGGAGGTCCGATTCAAATGATTCTTTTTGCAAACTTTCAAGCACGGGATTCTCTACTTCTCAAAACATAAAAGCACAATAAATAAACCATCTGAGCTAGGTTAATCATCTTAGGTAATTAACTTAACGATTAAAACTACAGTTAACATTAATTACATCAAATGAATCAATCTCGACTAATGATTCACATCTTATCTTATATTGATTAACCATGATGTTTAACAAGGTACTTCATGCTAATTGAGGTACTTACTAACTAACCTCAATGTGGGTTGTAACAAAGAGATTTGTCATATGAAGATTAAATCCAAATTCCTTAAGGGAATATATCATAGGATGTGTATGTGACACAACCTAAAGGGTTTTATAACTTCAATAGTACAAATAAAGTATATAAACTACAAAGTTCAATCTGGGATTGAAACAAGCATACCAAAGATGAGATCTTTTGATTTTATACTACAGTCAAAGAGTTTGGCTTGAGTCAAGACAAAAGATGAAATATTTGATTACAAAAGACTTAGTGGGAGCATATATGAACATTCCAAGTATGATGAGGAATAACATCTCATTATTGTGAATATTGAGATCTGGCATGAAATCCCCCTCAACAATGAAGGATAAGATAAAATATCTTATGAGATAAGGAACATGACCTATGAGATAGTTCTTGAATTTTTTACAATGGAAGTATGAACATGTACAATAGAAATGTACTAAAAGAGTTCAATAGGAATGGATTCAATAAGGGATAATTTGGATTAGTCTCTCATGAACCATATGTATCAATTCTTGTGAAGAATGGAAACCACATGATTAAGACTCCATAGGCTGGTATAACAATGGATCTGTCATGAATGCTTTGAATGTACTTATTCCATATAATCTTGTATGTATTGAAGATGACAAGATGATATAAACTCCAATAAGGGTTATTGGAAAGTCATTGAAGATATCCATCAATACTTATGAAGTACTTAAAGATAGATTGCTAATCAATAAGGATAGCAATAAGAGGAAGAGTTGGATGTAAAGAGTTACATCAATGCAAGATTCTATAAATGACAAAGCTAATAGTAAATTATAATATGTTTTTATTTAAAAGAGATAAGTGATGTTTAGTTTCAAAACGTTCTGAACTAATAACAATTATTATATTCTACAATAGAAGCTGAGTATACTTGTGTTGTAAACACAAAGTGATACTATATGGATCTAGAAGTTCATATGAAGAACTTATAGATGCTACAACCATTGATGACTCAGTAATGGTACTTTGACAACAATGGAGCTAATTGTTAGGCAAGTAATATCAAATACAATATTACGGTAGTTCCATCTCATACGAGAAATCATACATTGAATAGAAAAGGGAACATGCAATATACTGACTATAAGGAAAATGTTGCAAACCCGCTAAATTAAGAACTTGTGTAGTCAAAGCATGTTAGACATGTTTAGGACACTAAGGATAAGATCTATTTGTGAATGGCCCTAAGTGCAAGTGGGAGTCTATTAGTAAGGTATGCCCATAGAGCAAAGCATGTGATCATTGACATGACATGTACCTTAAAGGATTTGATTAATACTTATAAAGGAAATCTTCCAATTCATTCTATTTCATTCGGTTATGAGATACAGAAGAAACACTATGAATGTCTAGAGAATAATATTACTCAATGACATATGTATTCAAGTCACTACCTTTGTGGATGAGATCAAGTACATATACATATTCTCCTTATGTCCCTGATTGGTTGTTATTGTGTAAGGTTAATAGACAACAATGACACATAAGATCTGAGTGTGAGTTGGTTGATGACTAAATCTCATTAGTCATTATATGTCAATATTAAACCAAGCACATAGATACATGTTAGGGAACAATGTATCAGATAGACCCACCTTGAGAGTGACACATGGTTGTGGTGGTCACAATCATCTCTCATACTGAAGGTGGTGATTGTGATTCTTAAACCTAAAATAACTACACTTGTCACATGTTGTTGGGAACACTTTGACATCATCAAATGCAGTCCTAAAACATGGGTTGTTATTAAGGTGATGATTGGGTGACTTTGACACATGGGGATAGACTGTGAGTGATAAATATGGGATTTGTCCCTCCTACTAGAGTAAGATATTCTGGTCACTTGATAAGAGAGACTAATAAATGCATGTGCATGCACATGTGAATCAATATATGATATTTAGGTCTCATTATCTCAGAAAGACTTCTCTTGGTTCAAGGAATATGGATTTAACATTGAGAGGATGACCTTCATCCTGGATATCAGTGAAAAAGGAATTATACAATCACTGCAACACTTTACACAAATTGTAGGTTGAATTTATTCTCCAACTTTCCATTCACTCAGGTGTCACTAATGTGCGACTAGGCACCACTCTTTGCTGGTGATGTAAGAAGCTAGTTATGGACATTCACTGCCAACATGATATGGGACCTATAGGGTCACACCCATAGGAACTCATTTAGAAGAGGAGTTTGATCTTGAATAACAATTGGATTGATTACCATAGTGTTTAGGTATTCAATTCACACAACAACTCGACTGATTGGCTGACTGGTGTGTCAAACGACCATCTCACTAGGTGAAATGGCCATTTGGGCATGCCAGATGGGCATCTCAAGTGTTGAGATAGCCGTTTGGGTTGCAAGGCTAATCAGAGTTTGAATTGGCTAAGTTCTACCCTTGAACTGACCGACTCATCTCAGACTCACCAGACAACTGTATGGGTGAGTAAAGTGGGCATCTCACATGAGTGATAGGGCTGGTTGGGCCGAACAAAGGTTCGGGATGTTTCTTGAATAGTTTTGATTGCACATATTTGGAGTGCAAGTAAATTAATATGTGATATTAATTAGAATCAAATTTTCCAAATTCATATCCAATTGGGAAACTACCAAATGTCTATTTGGCAGTGTGAGACGATTATCTTGCACACCAAATGACTGTCTGGGTGTGCCAAACTACCTTTTGGCATCTCACAGGTTGCAAAAGTTCAAGTTCTACTGGTCCCTTCCACTCCCATACAATTTCGTACAGACTAGGAACCCTGACCTTAACAAAACCTATAAAAGGTGGGGTATTGGGGGATTCCCAAGACACAACACAGATAGTTGAGAATCAGTTCCTATGACAATTGTTGTCCTCTTTGGTTGTGGTAATCAAGAGATCCCACATAAGTCCTACCTAATAGGGAGGGATAACCAACGAGATAGAACAACTAAGAAGTTGTTGTTGTGGGAGAGCAAGTTGGTGACTAGTACACGAACGGGAGGGACAACTCCTTCCTATCCATTTTTGGTGAACGACATGAGTTCTAATTGGTCTGTGTGGATTACTCTAGAGGTAGGAGTCCTTTGGCTTCTTCTCGGAGAGCAAAGTCAACCTACAGTCTATGGCAAGACCACAAGAGTCACTATTGAGGTTGCACAAACAGATGTTCATGGTGACAACCAAGAGCTGCACAACCACCGTCCAAGTGTGACTTGTCAACAGTTGCAAAGAAGTGAGTTTTGTCGCTGGACTTGCTCCAGGACCAGGTATAACTCACTAAAACCATCCTTCCTATTTCATAGTAGTTGTTGCAATCTTGTTTTTATGGGAACATAGATAGATATTTTTTTTTGTTTCTTCTACTATACTCTATGCCCATATTTCCCAACATTATTTTCATTGTGTACCTCCCCTTGAGATGAATCAAGGGATAGGGAAGCACCTCGATGGTTAACTAGATAGACTCCATATATTTTCGTGGAATGAGCAAGCTTGGTCCCCGTTGGCGATGAAGTTCTTGATCTCCGTGTGTTGGGCTTCACTGGTATAAGAGCCCACTCAACCAGGCTCCTAGGTGACCCTTAGGGGAGATCTGATGCCTCCTTAGGATGATCTTGGATGAATGGATTCGACTACAAATACCTCTATGCTGAGGAAGTCTCCAACAAGCTCAAGATGGGAGATGAACTGGTCTCGACAGTTGGGACTAAACTTCTGAAATCAAAATGAGAGGGACTTCTCATTGGACCTTGTCAAGGGTCATAAGTAACTTGGTTTCCAATGAGAAGGGCATAACTGGTCTCTATAGGCCATGTCATGGAGGTAGAAGACGACAATTTTGGTTGTTTTTTGTAGATGTAGAGCTAGGATTAGATCTTGGGCTCTATTGACTCATCATGATCTCCTGATTCCTTTTTTGGTGGGTTTAGGGGAACACGACAAGGAGGGAGGGAGATGGATATCGAGGGAGTTTTTTACTAGTTTTAGCCCCTTGACGCATGAGAAGATAGGAGGAAGGAGTCAAAGTCTCCATCATTTGATATCCTTCCAATAGTTCTAATAGAACCCGTGATACTAGTGTGTGATACATTCTAATGTACCTACAACTTACACTAAATAATTTTAATCAGCTATTTCAATCATCTAAATAGGCCAATTGTCCATGATTATTCACCCTTTTTTTTAAAATATATATTGACATAGCTAGGGCTATTCAAAATTGATGAAATTTGGTATCTTACCTAATTCGACCATGAGGAACCCAAATATTGACTCAATTCTTACATTTGATTTAAGGAATCATGTGTTTCACAACTTTAGGTACTTATGGTGTTTATGCATTAATAATCCTTGGAGAGGAGTTGTTGAACCCATCAGGGCCCGAGCACTTGGAGTTGTGGATGGAGAAAATTGCCTCTTTAATTTATTCATTTGTGGCTTCTCTATAGAGAGCAACATTAATTTCCTCTATCACTCTTATCTCAAGATGACAATCATCACTATTTTGGTAGATATGGCCATTATTGTATAGCATTGTGAAGTAAGTAGTTTCCCGTTCAGGTATCTCCTCTATACTTTCAACAATAGAACCTTTGTCATCAATGAGTTCATATACAATACCCATCATCTCTCTTTTCCAAATATCAACATGATACATTTTGGATTTGTGGTCTCCATCAACAATCCATCTTAACCTTATTTGCCAAAGACATAGTTCTTCTGCCTTTTCCAACCTCCTCATCCTATCTTCAATTTTTCTTTCCACTTCAATAGCCCCCATAGACAGGGGATTGTAGTGTAGGTCCTCAACATCCCTTTCATACTCCATCCTCACCTTCTGCAATAGGTTAAGGAGATAAACCTTTTCTTTAGACCATTTCTTAATGGCATACTTTGTGTTCTGAAGTTTCTTGAGCATGCAGTACAACAGGTTATCGATGACCTTCATCTTCCAGCCTTCCTTCACCACTTTGTTGAAGCCATCCCACTCACACCACATGTTCAAGAACCTATAAGGGCGAGGAGGATGGGGGAGTGTTAATATGTAGTTCCTCCACGCATGGTCGCTGAAGTGATGTGATCCTAATCTGATGGCCACATTAGGTAGCACTTCAAGCCAGGCCATGTTGACCATGCCTCTGTCCATGGAACTGGAGATGCATCCACCTAGTCCTTATTTATTATACCAGGTAGTAAAGCCTCCGATGAATTTGAGTTCATGTAGCCCAGATTTGTCCATCGTATAGTTGAACTTATTAAGGATCCTCTCCGAAACCCTTTTACCTCCATGCTTCTCATTAGTGTGTCTAGTGTTGTTGAAATCCCCCAAGACTATCCAGGGGACCTCATTCTGAGCCGTATCCTCAAGAACATGACACAACCTATCATGATCAATTTCCATATTTTCCCTATATACCATAGATAGTATATAGAAAAAACCTCCTTGATTGAAGTAACTAACTGTGATAATCTAATTTGTTGTGCCAATCAAATCAATCTGCCACAAAAGGGGGTTCCACCCCATGAAAATTCTACCACCATACACCTTGTCAAGATTAGAGATACTTCTCAATTGAGTAGGAAAAATCAAACTCACCCTGTTACTTGTCTTCCTTCTTATTCTCATTTCAAAACAACAAATGATCTCTACTTGAATGCAGTTGAGGACCTACCGCATCCTACTTTGTGTCTTCAGAAAGGATACACCTCTCACATTCCAAGAAAAAATAAACACTGAACCACTAGAGTGTGATGGACCTCCTCCTCCTCCCTTGGATTTGGGCCTCCCCTTTGCCTTCTCCATAGATCTTCTAGTTTGTCTGGGGCTTCGCCTGCGACTATGAGAGCCCCCGTCATTGCCCAAATTCTCATCATATTCATCATGGTCGAGGATGGAGAATTGGTTCTCCACTATAACCCCCACAATTTCTACATCTGTGGTGGTCTCAAAGAGTTCTTCGACCTCCTCAGGTGGCTTGTCTACCTTGCCATCTGGGACTAGCTCCTCATCTATCTCCTTTGTACCACTGGATTCAACTTTGTCCTCAGTGATCTCGCCATCTTCGATTTCCACAGTCACCTAGTTATCAATAGCCATGGTTTTGTTCTTGATGGTGGCAGTCAACTTCTCAATTTCCCTATCAAGTTGATCCTGCTTGTGCCAGTTCATCGTGTTTTAACTAGCATTCA
Organism: Alisma plantago-aquatica; assembly: GCA_963693085.1. NCBI lineage: Eukaryota > Viridiplantae > Streptophyta > Magnoliopsida > Alismatales > Alismataceae > Alisma > Alisma plantago-aquatica. The sequence continues at coordinate 784,394,859 of OY856411.1, read as the reverse complement.
TCTTGAAAGTAATCTTCTTCTTCCTTTAACGGTGCATCATTTTCTGACTGACGATCGGTGGGGACAACATCGAAGCATATATTCTCTCCCTTGGATAACAACCATTGTTATGTCCAAAAACCTTACAAGTATCACAACAATCCGACAGAGCCTCATATCTGACCTTGACCTCCCATTCTCCTCTATTAGATAGTTCCACCCTAATGACTAGGGGCAGTTGTTTATCAAAAGCAATGTCCACACAGAAACACTTACCAACCTCTCTATGGTCCTGGGCTCCTCGATGGCATGGCCAATGACATTGATAGCCCTATACAATCAATGTTTACCCGTGTCCGACAGAGAAACCCAGGGTAGAGCAGATTTCAGCATGGTATGATGAATGATAAACTCCGACGTCCATTACATGACCAAGACCAACTGGTCATCAAAGAACATGGGTCCTCTATTCATCACAACTTTGGGTTAGAAACATTACCAAAATGAGCTAAGATGAGGCCATAAGTGAGACTAAATACTTCGAGCTCACCCCAAGGTTGCCATGTTCTGATCATCCATCCTTTGAGTTGAACGACATTCACTGATGTGCCCACAATTTGTACCAAAATTTAGCAAAAGATCTAATATCTCATTACATACACATGTACTAAGTAGTGGAACATCTTATGAACATATAATGGGTAATTTTCTACTCATCATCCACTACTACACATTAGGGCTATGTTGTGTACATTATTAAACTAAGATGTACACGATCTATTCTAGAATTTTACATCAAAAAAATAAAATAAAATTTATAACTTAGCATTATCATCATATTTATTTTTGACTTGAGATTGTAGGGATGTTAAATTCTACCCACCTAATAGAAATTTCATCCTTGAAATTTGCATGCACTAACATAATACCACCAACCTTAGGATTTCACATATATGTACACTAACCTTAATCTTGTCATAAGGACTCCTAATGTTGTACTAATATGTACATTATGTGGTGTTAACATGGATAACTATACCATGTCTAACATGATTAACAATACTAACACATATATACATTACTAATGAAAGTTAAACCAATCCTTCACTATGTACCATGAAAACAAAGTTCATGTACCTTTATCATTAGCATAAACTTATTGTTCACAACTAATGAGCCAATTAAGGTGAGTTTTACATGTACTCTTGCACCACAATGCTCATTGCTTCCAAGATCTCATTGCACCGAAGTGCTCATTTACCATGAATAATCACTTAATTAACTTTTTTAAATTATTCTCATAACTTAATCATGAATGTATTGAACATCTAACCTTGGAATAAATAGTCTATTTTCACAAAATAATTGTAGTAGGTTTAGATAGGTACCTAATTTAGGTCCTACATATGAACCCTCTTTATGAGATCCCCAGATATGTGTTGATCAGGAACATACCCAATGACGTATGTCCTCACTATGAAACTCTGTACTAACCCAATAGAGCACATGTCCCATACCACATGCACTAGTAAGTAGGAAAGAGGCACACAATAAGTCCTTATGTTTATGGAATACCCTTTACACTTCTCAATTGGTTGGCAACACCACTGAGAAATGATAGGACATGTTATATGCGAAGGTTAATACATTAGGTATAAATTATACAAACATCTATCCCTAATACTCATAACCTATACTACATAGCCTCTAGAGTTATTTTTGTTTCATGGTTTCTACCTCTAACCACTACTCATATAAATAGGATGTCTGACTTAACCTCTTCACTTCATTATCTAAATCTAGGATGGATAAGGATATTTGTACCCCATGGACCTAAAAGGATAAAAACCTACTTGAGAACATGAGAGTGCCTGGTGGACAATTATCCTTTTGCTTTGATACCAAGTTGTAACACCCCAAATTTTCACACATGCACATGAGTGAAAGAGTCAATTCCTAGGTCCTAATATTGATTGGGTGCCACATACATTGAATATCATGCATCAAGAACAATTGAAATATAACAAACACAGAACATAGTTTTCATTTCTCATCATCAAAAGTTTACATGAAAGTGAATCTTAATACAATTTATGACATTGTTCAGAAACCTAAGCATAAACAACTATATCTTTAAACATGCAACTAAACTGAGGTGGATAATGGAACCCCACAAAGGTAGTCCTAATCTTTTATTGGATCCTCCATGAACTTATCCTGATGTTTTGATCCTCTTATGCTCTTCACCCACAAGACATCTCATCCCCAACCATGAAAAGCAACGTAAAAATTTGTTTGAGTGGCACTGGGTAGTTATAACATAAAAATAATTTATAAATGAAAAGGGATGCATATAACTTGAAACATAATTACTTAACATGGTTAACATGATTATGTTAGAACTTGATTAACTTGGCATGATTTCTTAATAGACTGAACTTTTACTTGAGTTGATATAGTCACTCTCCTAAATGCATCACAATGCTCATAAGGACAATTGAGGCTCGCAGAAGGCCAGTTTAGGCTCACATATGGCCTATGTTCACATAAGGCCAATTTAGGCTCACATAATTCTCCCATTGAGCTCATATGACTTATTAAGGCTCACTTAAACATGATTAAGAAGACTATATCAACATAACATGATTTTTAATCTTAAAATGGTTTTCATAATTTCTTAACTCAGTCAACATGGTTATCCAGATTTCTTGATTCATTAGAATGGTAGTGCCACATAATGCTTCATTTGAAATAATAAACATGAAAATATTAGAAAATGTAAATTATTACCATGTGCATGATTTTCCATAAGAATATAATGAGTACTACTATACTCATACTTTAATTTAGGAATTATGAATAAATTAGTGATTAATATAAACCCCAAAACCTAATTTAATACTCAATGTACATGAACAATCACTTGATCTAGAGTTGGTATACTTACTATAATTTGAATCCCGATTGGCCCTAATCATCCTATACAATATATAAAAACAACATTTATCATGATTAAACCCAGAGTTTTAGGATTTTATATAAATCTTGAAAGTAGGTTGAGAATCTGGATATAAAACTAGCACCATGTGGTATATCTCGAAAAAATGATTGAAATCCATATGTGGTTCAGAATCATATGAGCTCCATAGCCATATCTATGAATTATCTAAGATTGGGTAAGAATCTGACCAATCAGAGGCGATATAAATTGGTATGCTAAATATAGGAATCTCGGCTAAAGGGGGCATGGAAGACTGATGTGCCCTTAGGTTTATTTTTCAACCTTACTTGTGATAGGGATAAACTTTGTCATTATTCTATTTCAATCAAGGCGCATTTATATCAAAATGGACTGACAAAATATTAGTAAAACCCTTGTTAGCGTAACACATTAATGCTCAATTTGGGGGCATGAGTGTAAACACACTGCCTAGTTTGTTCTTCATGAACCATGGCATGTTAAGAAGCTTTTCTAGAGTGTGAAGCTTCAACCTCTGATCTCTGCATGAGACCAAGACCTCATATCACAAAAGCAACTAGACCAGGAAGCTCCCCAAACGTCAACAGAATTGAAGAGCCATTGAGGAGATTTATCAGAGCCCTATAGCTCCACCTCCTACCTAACATCGTGACCGGAAACAAAGCACAGATCTCAGAAACACATTTACTTCGAATAGCGATGAAACACAAGAAAAGAAATTCAAAAAAAGATCCAAGTTGGAGTACTGATTAAGCTTCACTGGTTCTTGGTGCGAGAGAAAACGATAACTTGGAATCGTGGTGCATAGTTGTGAGATGGAATATTGTTTTTTATTTGTGTACCTCCCCTTAGGATGAATTGAGGGATAGGAAGCACCTCGATTATGAATTGGATTGTTTCCACATGTTTTAATGGCACAAGAAAGCATGGTCCCCATCAGTGATGAAGTTCTTGAGCTCCAGGTGCTGGGCTTCATGGGTAGAAGAGTCCACTCAACCAGGATCCTAGGCGACCCTTAGGGGAGCTTCAACGCCTCCTCAGGATGCTCATGGATGAATGAATTCGACCACAAATACCTCTGTGCTGAGGAAGTCTCCAGAAAGATCAAGGTGGTAGACAACCTGGTCTCGATAGTTGGGACTAAACTCATGAAATAAAAACAAGAGGAACTTCTCATTGGACCTTGGTGAGGTTCATAAGTAACATGGTTTCCACTAACAAGGGCAAAACTAGTCTCTGTACATCATGTCGTGGTGGTAGAAGATGGCAGTTTTGGTTGTTTTTTTGTATATGAGGAGCTGGATTGAATCTTGGGCTCTATTCACCAGTCATGATCTCTTGATTCCTTTTGTGGCAGGTTTAGGGGGACACATCTAGGAGAGAGGGAGATGGATATTGGGGATGTTTGTTACTGGTTGTATCCCCTTGACACACTAGAATATAGGAGGAAGGAGACAAATTCTCGATCATTTGATCTTCATCCAATGGTTCTAGTAGAACCCACAATATGCATCGTGTACTACATGCTGATGTACCTATACCTAAATAAGTTTAATCAGTTGTATCAATCATCTATATATGCCAATTGCCCATGATTATTCACCCCTTTTGTTCCCAATATATATTGACATAGCTAGGGATATTCAAAATTGTTGAAATTTGGTACCTTACCTAATTTGACCATGAGGAACCCAAATATTGACTCAAATCTTAATTTGAGCCAAGGAATCATGTGCTTCTAGGTACTTATGGTGTTTAATGCATTAATAATCATTGAAGAGGAGTTATGTTACCAAAATTGAGCAAACGATCTAGTATCTCATTACATACTCATGTACTAGTAGTGGAACATATTATGAACCTAGAACGAGTAATTTTCTACTCATTATTCATTATTGCACATTTAGGGCTATTTTGTGTACATTATTAAACTGAGACATGCACAATTTATTCTAGGATTTTACATTATTGAAATTAAAATAAATTTGTAAATTAGAATTATCGGTCATGTTTATTTTAGACTTGATAGTCTAGGGATGTTACAGGAGTCCACCTAGGTAGGCTGTAGATTGGGTGGATTTATCCCATCAATTATATCACTGTTGCCTCACTTGTGATTCTTCTTCAATGTGGTGAAGGATCAAATATGAGGTATGATGACTTAAAATTTGTGGAGAGAAATATCAAATCCAAAAGGGAGAGTCAACGAATAGATAAGACCATTGAAATAGTTTTTTTATGAAAAAAGAAGAGAGGATACCACCATGGAGGACGGAATGTGCTTGGCAGCTGGCTAAGCTAAGAAGAGATGGAGGCCACCCATTGGCAGAGGATGTCTCTTTTCCTCCCTAGGGTTAGGATCAATGCTCAGATACTATGTGGAAATTAAGATGGGTGGCAAATGGGATATTATTTTTGATAGATGATGTGATAATTATAGCACAACAAATTCCTCTGGGTTAAAATTCTTAGGAATTACCTTAACCAATGTACAACAATCCCACCCGCAAATGGATGGATCATTTTGTAGTATAGTTTGGATCAAACCCAAAGGATGATATTTTCAAGGATTGACTGAGCAAAGTAACCTCACTAGAACTAGTATTTGACACAAAGATTAGTTTTTTTCAGATTAAATAAGATTGTAATAAAAAAGGCTGGATTAGGGTTGTATAAATCAAATGTATGGAAAGACATAAGTTGATGGATTTTTCTTCCACTATCTATCGTTCACTATTTCATAACATCATAGTAAGTATGAAAACACAAATGGTGAGGCATCTTAAATCTCCTTTTAGGCATCATGATTAAAATTGGATAGATATTACTCTAATATCTCCACTAAGTTACCTAGATATCATTTATCTCTTTCCTCAGGAAACACCTATCTGAAGTTATCGTCAAGGGTTCAACATGAACAAATGATATCCTATATTTTGAGTTGTAAGTTCTCTACATATAAGATATAGTAAACATGCAAAATAGCTGGCCAAACAAGATTTTCAAGCAATAAAACATATATCCTTGAAAGTGATGTTCATATGTGCATAACAATAGCAGAAAAGAGAAGAAATGGGTAGCGGGTCTACTACCCACACCCTAGTGAAAGAGCTACTCACTAAGGCAACAATAATGGACAAAAGAGGGAAGAAGAGGGAGAAACCCATTATTACAATAGAAGGTGGAATAGGTGAAATCATAGATATGGTGCGTGTTTCATGCGAAAGTTGACCAACTTATTGATAAATTCTTTTTTATCACCTTCCAATTTCACAATATATCTCAAAATGTCACTATACATGATTGATTTTCCCCTACAAGATCAGCCAAACATTCCAAAAAGTTCATAATAATAGATAACCCCCCTCATTCCCCTATGAGGAGATTAGATCGCTGACCTGAGAGGGCAACCACCTCTCTCTATATACGATTGAGAATATAGAGAAGGATATGATGGCTATAGTAATATACAGGCTGGTGATTTGACCTACTAGGATATGTGGAAGGTAGGTTCCTATATATATATATATTATAAGCTCAAGCATGGATTCAATCCCGTGTTTTCTTAGAATTGGAGACAAAGGTGTCAAGCAAGATCTAGAACACCCCTTTAACATTTGTTAGAGGTGATTTAGAAGTCAATTGTATCCCTTCCTTGATTACTCAGTTAGCTACTATGGAGGTAGAGTAGGTGGAGGATGATGGTGGATCAAAGAGAGGAAGACATCTTAGATTTAGATTCTTTTGATATTGGGACCTTGGAGTCTTAGTGGAGGTATAGGTCTCTTCAGTTTGTAAATCAAGGAAAGTGATCAATGGAAAATTGGGAATGATTGCCAAGGACTTATATTGGAAACCTGGCCACATCGGAGGCATATATTTTTCCATAGAAGACATGGCCTTCTATCTATATATGGATGATAGGATTTGAAAAACTCCCATCCAACTAGAAGTTAAGTGGTAGGCCGCCATCCACATTAAGAAGTTGTTGTGCAAGGAAGACAATGGGTCTTGTGGGGTTCAATATTTTTAGTAGATGAAATGGTATGGTTTCCATCATTGGACGTCTTGTAGAGTCATCCTTGGTTGAGGTGTGTTGGTTACTTTTTGGTTGAGGAGGTGCAAGATCTCCATCAGAAGATGTCTATCGGTAGAGAAAATGCATGATATCTATTAGTAGATGACCATCCATAGAAGAGGTACATGATATCAATCGAAAGACGTTCATTGATAGGGAGCATTCAACTTCCATGGGTATGGAATGTGTAATTTTCATCAATGTGCATGAGTAGAACTTCCTGTTAGTTGTTGAAAAAGACTTGCAATTAGTACTCATCCAATGAAAGAGAAGACTTTAAATGAACCATCGATACTTCAGTTCAAGGAGAACCCACCTGAGGGGGGATATTGGCGAGTGGAGAATGGTCTACATTGATTAAACCCCAACCAATGAAGATCATCAACCGATGAAGGGATAGGTCAACTAAAATCTATTCCATTTATTAAGAGTTTCTTATGAATCACCCATGTTGGTGCACAATATAGGAGACTTAAATGTTCCATGAAAGCCAGGGAATAGGATCAAAATTTTACAATTTACCTTAAACATAGGTAACCTAAATGGAATCTAATTCAAAAGTGAAATTAGGAATATAAATGCAAAATTGAGTTAAAATGCAACTAAAACTAGGATGAATATGCATCCATCAATAGATGGAAAACTCCCTTCTTATGTATAGGAGCAAGTACAAGAAAGAAAGCTTAACCCTAATGGGTTGAACATTCTTAGTCCCATTTACATAATTAACTAAATAACAATAACTCGAACAATTACATTTTCTTCAATTTGAGATAATGAATAAATACAATAATATCATAAGAATGGATTACTCAATGACGTGATTTTGGGTTGGGGACTTGAAAATAGTCTCATGTTTATGCTAAGCGTATCAATTCTTGTATAGGTCCCTAGTTAGATATCATTGTGAAATTTGGAAAAAAATAATACATTAAGGCTAGTATGTGAGTTTACTAATGACTATGTTTCATCAGTCATCATATTGGAAATCAAGTCAAACACATATGTACTTGTTTTAAGTGCACTGGACAAACCCAATTTGAGTAGGATGCATGGAATCCATACAAGAATGTTACAAAATATCTCAAAGTGACAATGGTGATTGTGGTTCTTAGGCATGAAGTCAATACAATGATCACATGTTGTTTGGTCTATTTAACACTACTCAATGTGACCTTGAATACGGTTTACATACATTTTGTTCTTGGTTGACTGTGACACATTTAGATTATTGTGAGTGCTATAGATGGAATTTGTCCCTCCTTTTAGAGTAATGTCCTGACCACTTAATGAGTGAGATTGTGAAATACTTGGACATGATAATATTAGTTATATGTGCTATATATCTCATAGTTATCTCAAATAGTCTACTCTGGATCAAGGAAAAAACATGAAACCTTAACAGAATTCCATTTCCATTCCTTGAATTCAATTTCAATATTAGAGACAAAAGGGATTATACAACCACTATAAGAATGGTCACAATACTAGGTTGAAATTATTCTCCAACTTTGTGATGGAGTGGACTTTTGGAATCCTAAATGTCCAATGACATAAGTGAAATCGTATGGTTGAGTTATATTAAGAGTTCCAAGCTTTTGACAAAGTAGCTATGTTGATGTGATGTTGATATCATGGTTAAGATCTCTCTTTTTATGACTTTTTGAGGAATTTAATTGGATGGTCTAACAGTTGAGTTTTGGCACAAAATTCGTGTACAAGATAGCTTCAGCTGTGAGGAAGCTACAATTAAACTTTGGTGGCATTTGGATTTTCCTAGAAGGAGTTGTTTAGGTATGAAGTTGGTGCGACATTGTATGTCACGCTGGTTGATGATCACGACCTTCAGTAGATCTGATGCATGATTATATTGGCTGAACAAGAAGAGCCATGTATACAGATGTCCAATATCCATCTCAGACGCGTATGAAGACTCAACAGTCGAGATCGTATCTTACCATTGTAGTTATTGCTGCAGTGTGTGAGTGGGGTGAATGGAAATGCCAAGCCCACGTCCTCGTCGTGGCATTATGGAGGAAGCTAAAGCAGTTGCCTTCTCATGAACGGAAGTTCACTTAGTATCGTGTAGAGGAATTGCAAGACCCATCCAGTGAGTTAGTTGGAGTACACAAGAGTGAGATCCACCTCCCCATGATTGCTGCTTCTCCACCATCTAGAGCAGGTGGCATGAGGAGGTCAGGAGTAGTTGCTCACAGAGCACAATAGCTTACGACGGCCATGGCCCTGCCTAGAGCAGCGATGCCGGTGTCTATGGAAGAGCCAAGCTAGTGGCGTCTCTACGATCTAGAGAATATAAGGAAACAGAAGTTGACGCAGACCAGAGGAGGAGTCGTTGTTGCTCTATGAGCATTGCAGCACGACGACAGCCATGCCTACAGAGAGCAGACGACGGGCGATCACTTTGAGCGTGGAGTCACACCAGTTGGGAGGAGACAAACAACTGAGGAATAGAGGTCGAGAAAGCTCGATGTATATGAAACATATGAGGAGATGGTGACAGCAACCAAGTCCTCACCAGAACAGTGGGGCCTCGCAGCAGCTGCACCCAGTCGGGATTAGAAGAGAGTCGTGCGCCGATGTCGAGGTGATGCGGCGAACAATGCAGTAGGAGGTCCAGACAAGCCTTGGCGGCCTGGAAGTCGATGTCGAGGAGGAGCACGGTGGTCGATCGCATGCTAGAGGCAACACGTTCTCGAGACCCAGCCAGAGTCGAGGCCTGATGGTCAGCATGGCGGCGCTTGGGAAGAGTCGGTGCCCCCCTTGACCTTCGTTGCAGCGTTCGAGGTGGTGCTATTGTAGCCGTCCATCATGGCCTGCTGCTCGCGTTGCAGAGGAAGATTTGAGCCATGCTATCTGAGAAGGGTTGCGTGAAGACGAAGTCGGTGGCTGAGGTTCTGTGCGCTGGAGGAGATCCTCCAGTGGCGGCGCTTATGCAGGAGCCTGGAACAGAGAATGCGAGACTGCGACCCGCAAACGAAGAGGAGAGCTAGCTCAAGTTAACGGATCGCCAACCCAGCGGCTCCAACCCAAAACTGGCCGGCCCACCAAAGAAGTGTCTCCCCACCAAATCACGTGGCTGACTCCTATTGGTTTAAAGGTAAGAAATTCCCAGATTTTCAATAAATCACAGTAAATAGCCTATTCATTAGAAAAATACAAATAAGGTACCAAAATGTTCTGAATAATGAGTAGAACACAGTAAAATGATAATATCAGACTTTTGGTGCACGGATCTCAGTAATAAGATGTAAGATGTGAAATGCTTAATTGATGGATAATAAATATCATACATTGGCCTAAAATTATGGAAAAATGTCAGTAGATTCATAATTATGTTTATAATGCATATGAAGTCAGTTATAGTCATGTTGATGTACAGAATCATGTAATTTGATTATTATGGCTATTTAGGGCTAATAACCCTAAATAAAATGCAATAAATAAGTACATGCTCAATAAATGATGAAATTTACAGAGTAAGCTCATATCAGTATATGAAACTTCAATTTTAATTATGAGATCATAACGATGAATAGAATCCATGTTATATGAAGATGAATCTTAATACATGTTATGAAATCCTAATATAGGTTAATGATGTAACCTAGGGTTAATATGTGCACAAAAAGGATATGGAACATAATGTTCAGATAATGAACCATAATCTGGAATATGACATCAGTAAGATGAATCTAAGATAAGAATACAAGTAATCATGAGAATATCCTAAAGAGATAAGCTAAACCCTAATGAACACAATTAGGGTTAAGATGAGATGTAAGATGATGAGAACCTAATGATAGTTTATGATCTTTCCTTAATCAGGGATGAACAAGGTTAGAGTTGACATGAGGAATATGTGATTAGGATGTCTCTTTGGAAGGTATGCCATTACCTCTTGCTTGGCTTATTATACAATATGCTTGTGTTATACGTGTGGTAAAATACTTGGCATATGATATTGGATGAAATGATTGTTCTTGTATGATATGTTGCATGATTTTCCATACTTATTGCTATGAACACATGAAACATAATACATTTGTGCCATTATATCTAAGCACTTCAACTCTTTGGTAGTAAAGTGCTGGAAATGAGTACTTCAACTCTTTGGTAGTAAAGTACTTGGAAGTGATCCAACTCTTTGGTAGTAGATCACATTGTGAAATGATCCAACTCTTTGGTAGTAGATCATAAAGGCCTTAATGCATTCAACTCTCAGGTAGTAAATTCATGGATGATATAATGGAAAATGTGCTTAAAATATGTGCTCTCTTTTGTTAATGAATATCTTTGTGCAAGTATACGCTTTTCTTATATTTCTTTATTACTGCAAAGTATTAGTTTTATCTTATTGCCAAGATATGATGAGAGGTATATAAAAGACACGTAGGCGTACTCAATACAATATTCTTGAATATTGTGTTGACGTGTACCGCATGTAATCTTTTGTTTAGGTTGTGGAAGTATGATTTTGAAGATCTAGGATAGTGAGAGTTGTGTGGCGAGCTGATGTACAGGTGGACCCGTTGTCTTAAGATCATGTAGTTTATTAGTAGTACATGTATATGTTAGAAGTTTGTTGTTCAATATGTAATATCAAATGTTGTAACAATTCATGTTGTAATTATATGTTGAATGGTGAACATATGTTGTACGGTTTTATTATTGTTCATGTACATGTGTTGCTGATTGTTTCCTTCTGACTTCCTCTGGTTTTCTTCTTCTTAGCCTAGTGTGGGATGCTTAAATTGGGATTCTCGCTGAGGTGAGGGTTTCAATTTGGACGTCACACATCAGATTAAGTATTAGAAAATACGGGGACGTCACAGGTGGTATCAGAGCATGAACAATAGCAAAGCCTGACATTTTCTCATTATGCAACACAAAACTAAGGATCCTTGAACTTAATAATCTTTTAGGGTTAGATTAGTTGTCTTTTAGAGACTAGATCTGACCTAGCCTCTAGGTTAGCACCTAGATGTCCGAGAACTAGGTCTAGACTGGTTCTTGTTGAGTAGCAAGTCCTTAGATGTCATTCTTTCCTTGTAGTGCAGCGGTTTGGGATGTTGCACTATTTGGAAATGACGTGCATCAAGGGAAGAGAAACCCTAGACATATGGCGCTCGTTGTCTAGAGTAGCTATGCTAGTCTACACCATGTTCTCACCCTTTTCATTAGTTTTCATGACACTGGACTCTCTACTACGTGTGGGACACTCGTTTTCAGGATTTGGTTTTTGATTCCAAATAGATCGAACCTCAATAGTTTTCTCTGATGTTTGTTTTATCGGAGAAAAACTATATAATGTTTTAATATGTATATGTATTACAAAAATGTATCCCCACACATATACGAGTAGGAGGTGCCCATGTAACCTAAGTGAAAGTGAATGACATCAGTCTAGAAGAGAGAGTAGTTCTAGATTAGATGTCTAGAGCCTTGTTGGAATATATATGATAGATGGAATAGATAGAATAAGTTTGATGATATGATGTAAGTCTTGTATAGATGACACAAGATGGTTATGATGATATACGTTTGTTTTCGAGGACTTAATTCCATATTTGAGGTTTTGAGATAAGCTTTGATGGTACAAGTATGCATTCTTTTATGAGATAAGATATGCTAAGTTAAGACAAGGTTGTGAGTCAGCATGGGCCTCAAACTCTTTTACAAAGGAGGACCTCTAGTATTAGGACCAGTTTTGGGGTTAGCTCAAGAGAAAGCGAGACCCACAGGGAGAAGGTCAGAGAACCTAGTCTCCATGATATGAGAATTCTGAGAATATGTGATATGGTATGTCCTAAACTAGACTATTCCTCAGTGATTGAGTTGAGTTGCATTATGCATGATTCCTTTAGACCTATGGAACCCTAGATGTCCTTGAGAGGACCAAACCCTAGAATTAGAGAGAGGCTAGTTACTTATGTGCATGTGACTAAGGAAATATGAGTTTCTGCCATCTGGGTGAGGGAGAGAGCCCAAGACCCTAGAGGAGGTAGCTATGTTAGTTTCTGTGAAGCCTCATGCTCAGGTTGGTGGTTCCATGTAGGACTGTAGTGGTGTATGTATAAGAGAGTTTTGGGTAAGCATGTTTCATGGGTAGAAGACCTATGAAGAGTATGTCATAGAATGTTTTGGTTTGTGTTATGTGGTTAGGGCTTGTAAAGCAATCGACTAGTGCCAATGAGGTATACCTGATAACCCTAGATTAGAGAGGAAGGATAAAGTATGTGCATATGAGCTACTCATAGAGTTGAGTTAGCTCAGAGAGACTGAGCATGACACTACCCTCAAGTATGGGTTAGGGGAACCTCAATTGGACTTGTTGATGTATGTTGACAAGCCACTCGCATAAGTTTGTTTAGCACAACCATGATATAATATATGTAATATGTGACCTAATCTCGAGACGGGAGATATGGATATGATAATATGAAAACCTAGAGATGGTTTAATAGATGGCAATGCATTAATAGTTAACCATGTACATGAATAATGATGATTAATGTGAAACTGTTGTTTAATCTTGTGATGAATTCACTAGTAAATGATGCAAGTTAGTATGAACAATGAAATAAGATTATATGAATGAAACAAGTTACATGAGGTGTTAATCTTAGTACGTAATAAAGATGAAAAATAAAGTTTGATAGTTAGCACAACATAATGATTATAACACCTTAATATGATCTAGATGGATAATGTGAGTTAATGATAGTTAACTCCCTCCAAAAAGGCATATGTTAATGCTGATCATGTTTTAACGATTAGCTCAATAAATGTGGATGACACCTCGAAGTATGAGTTAATATTATTTAAGTCCTTTAGAATATGATAATATGATGTGGAAATCCTAATGCATGGGTAAAGATAAGGATGCAACCCTAGCATACGAGATATGTAATGACATAACCTACGTTTCTAAACCCTGAGTTTAACCCTGAATGGAGTGTTTGTGCACCCAAGATGGTTGTAAACCTCCTAATAGTGCTTTGGATACATGGTTCTAGGTAACTTTTGCGGATAAGTTACACATAGAATGGTACCTACATGTGGATGAGAGCAAGATAAGGTTTTCCCTGGAAGTATGAGTATGGTTTACTTTTGAGGACGAAAGTTCTTTTAAGATGTATATGATGTGACAAAGTGGGTTTTCTGGCTTAGTTTGGAGGACGAAATATCTTTTAAGTTGTGTAGTATGTGATGGAGTGGACTTTTGGAATCCTAAATGTCCAATGACATAAGTGAAATCGTATGGTTGAGTTATATTAAGAGTTCCAAGCTTTTGACAAAGTAGCTATGTTGATGTGATGTTGATATCAGGGTTAAGATCTCTCTTTTTATGCCTTTTTGAGGAATTTAATTGGATGGTCTAACAGTTGAGTTTTGGCACAAATTTCGTGTACAAGATAGATTCAGTTGTGAGGAAGCTACGGTTAAAAGTTGGTAGCATTTGGATTTTCCTAGAAGGAGTTGTTTAGGTATGAAGTTGGTGTGACATTGTATGTCACGCTGGTTGATGATCACGACCTTCAGTAGATCTGATGCATGATTATATTGGCTGAACAAGGCGAGCCACGTATACAAATGTCCAATATCCATCTCAGACACGTATGAAGACTCAACAGTCGAGATCGTATCTTACCATTGCGGTTATGGCTACAGTGTGTGAGTGGGGTGAATGGAAATGCCAAGCCTACGTCCTCGTCGTGGAATTATGGAGGAAGCTAAAGCAGTTGCCTTCTCAAGATCGGAAGTTCACTTAGTATCGTTTAGAGGAATTGCAAGACCCATCCAGTGAGTTAGTTGGAGTAGACAAGAGTGAGATACACCTCCCCATGATTGTTGCTTCTCCACTGTCTAGAGCAGGTGGCATGAGGAGGTCAGGAGCAGTTGGTCACAGAGCACAGTAGCTTGCGGCGGCCATGGCCCTGCCTAGAGCAGCGACACCGGTGTCTTTGGAAGAGCCGAGCTAGTGGTGTCTCTACGATCTAGAGAAGAGAAGGAAACAGAAGTTGACGCAGACCATAGGAGGAGTTGTTGTTGCTCTATGAGCACTACAGCACAACGACAGCCATGCCTACGGAGAGCACACGACGGGCGATCACTTTGAGCGTGGAGTCACACCAGTTAGGAGGAGACGAACAGCTGAAGAATAGAGGTCGAGAAAGCTCGATGTCTATGAAACAGATGAGGAGATGGTGACGGCAACCAAGTCCTCACCAGAACAGTGGGGCCTCACAGCAGCGGCGCCCAGTCGGGATTAGAAGAGTGTCGTGCGCCGACGTCGAGGTGATGCGGCGAACAATGCAATAGGAGGTCCAGACAAGCCTTGGCATTCTAGAAGTCGATGCCGAGGAGGAGCACGGTGGCCGATCGCATGCTAGAGGCAACACGTTCTAGAGACCCAGCCGGAGTGGTGGCCTAGTGGTCAGCATGGCGGCGCTTGGGAAGAGTCGGCGCCCCCCTTGACCTCCGTTGCAGCGTTCCAGGTGGTGCTATTGTAGCCATCCATCATGGCCTGCTGCTCGGGTTGCATAGGAAGAGTTGAGCCATGCTATCCGAGAAGGGTTGCGTGAAGATAAAGCTGGTGGATGAGGTTCTGCGCGTCGGAGGAGATCCTCCAGTGGCGGCGCTTGCGCAGGAGCCTGGAACAGAGAATGCGAGACTGCGACCTGCAAACGAAGAGGAGAGCTAGCTCAGGTTAACAGATCGCCAACCCAGCGGCTCCAACCCAAAATCGGCCGGCCCACCAAAGCAGTGTCTCCCCTCCAAACCACGTGGCTGACTCCTATTGGTTAAAAGGAAAGAAATTCCCAGATTTTCAATAAATCACAGTAAATAGCCTATTCATCAGAAAAATACAAATACGGTACCAAAATGTTCATAATAATGAGTAGAACACAGTAAAATGATAATATCAGACTTTTGATGCACGAATCTCAGTAATAAGATGTAAGATGTGAAATGCTTAATTGATGGATAATAAATATCATACATTGGCCTAAAATTATGGAAAAATGTCAGTAGATTTATAATTATGTTTATAATGCATATGAAGTCAGTTATAGTCATGTTGATGTACGAAATCATGTAATTTGATTATTATGGCTATTTAGGGCTAATAACCCTAAATACATGGAATAAATAAGTACATGCTCAATAAATGATGAAATTTACAGAGTAAGCTCATATCAGTATATGAAACCTCAGTTTTAATTATGAGATCATAACGATGAACAGAATCCATGTTATATGAAGATGAATCTTAATACATGTTATGAAATCCTAATCTAGGTTAATGATGTAACCTAGGGTTAATATGTGCACAAAAAGGATATGGAACATAATATTCAGATAATGAACCATAATCTGGAATATGACATCAGTAAGATGAATCTAAGATAAGAATTCAAGTAATCATGAGAATATCCTAAAGAGATAAGCTAAACCCTAATGAACACAATTAGGGTTAAGATGAGATGTAAGATGATGAGAACCTAATGATAGTTTATGATCTTGCCTTAATCAGGGATGAACAAGGTTAGAGTTGACATGAGGAATATGTGATTAGGATGTCTCTTTGGAAGGTACGCCATTACCTCTTTCTTGTCTTATTATACAATATGCTTGTGTTATACGTGTGGTAAAATACTTGGCATATGATATTGGATGAAATGATTGTTCTTGTATGATATGTTGCATGATTTTCCATACTTATTGCTATGAACACATGAAACATAATATATTTGTTCCATTCTATCTAAGCACTTCAACTCTTTGGTAGTAAAGTGCTGGAAATGAGTACTTCAACTCTTTGGTAGTAAAGTACTTGGAAGTGATCCAACTCTTTGGTAGTAGATCACATTGTGAAATGATCCAACTCTTTGGTAGTAGATCATAAAGGCCTTAATGCATTCAACTCTCAGGAGTAAATTCATGGATGATATAATGGAAAATGTGCTTAAAATATGTGCTCTCTTTTGTTAATGAATATCTTTGTGCAAGTATACGCTTTTCTTATATTTCTTTATAACTGCAAAGTATTAGTTTTATCTTATTGCCAAGATATGATGAGAGGTATATAAAAGACACGTAGGCGTACTCAATACAATATTCTTGAATATTGTGTTGACGTGTACCACATGTAATCTTTTGTTTAGGTTGTGGAAGTATGATCTTGAAGATCTAGGATAGTGAGAGTTGTGTGGCGAGCTGATGTAGAGGTGGACCTGTTGTCTTAAGATCATGTAGTTTATTAGTAGTACATGTATATGTTAGAAGTTTGTTGTTCAATATGTAATATCAAATGTTGTAACAATTCATGTTGTAATTATATGTTGAATGGTGAACATATGTTGTATGGTTTTATTATTGTTCATGTACATGTGCTACTGATTGTTTCCTTCTGACTTCCTCTGGTTTTCTTCTTCTTAGCCTAGTGTGGGATGTTTAAATTGGGATTCTCACTGAGGTGAGGGTTTCAATTTGGACGTCACACATCAGATTAAGTTTTAGAAATTCTGGGGACGTCACAGGTGGTATCAGAGAATGAACAATAGCAAAGCCTGACATTTGCTCATTATGCAACACAAAACTAAAGATCCTTGAACTTAATAATCTTTTAGGGTTAGATTAGTTGTCTTTTAGAGACTAGATCTGACCTAGCCTCTAGGTTAGCACCTAGATGTCCGAGAACTAGGTCTAGACTGGTGCTTGTTGAGTAGCAAGTCCTTAGATGTCATTCTTTCCTTGTAGTGCAGCGATATGGGATGTTGCACTATTTGGAAATGACGTGCATCAAGGGAAGAGAAACCCTAGACATATGTCGCTCGTTTTCTAGAGTAGCTATGCTAGTCTACACCATGTTCTCACCCTTTTCATTAGTTTCATGACACTGGACTCTCTACTATGTGTGGGACACTCGTTTTCAGGATTTGGTTTTTGATTCCAAATAGATCGAACCTCGATAGTTTTCTCTGACGTTTGTTTTATCAGAGAAAAACTATATAATATTTTAATATGTATATGTATTACAAAAATGTATCCCCACACATGTACGAGTAGGAGGTGGCCATGTAACCTAAGTGAAAGTGAATGACATCAGTCTAGAAGAGAGAGTAGTTCTAGATTAGATGTCTAGAGCCTTGTTGGAATATATATGATAGATGGAATAGATAGAATAAGTTTGATGATATGATGTAAGTCTTGTATAGATGACACAAGATGGTTATGATGATATACGTTTGTTTTTGAGGACTTAAGTCCAGATTTGAGGTTTTGATATATGCTTTGATGGTACAAGTATGCATTCTTTTATGAGATAAGATATGCTAAGTTAAGACAAGGTTGTGAGTCAGCATGGGCCTCAAACTCTTTTACAAAGGAGGACCTCTAGTGTTAGGACCAGTTTTGGGGTTAGCTCAAGAGAAAGCGAGACCCACAGGGAGAAGGTCAGAGAACCTAGTCTCCATGATATGAGAATTCTGAGAATATGTGATATGGTATGTCCTAAACTAGACTACTCATGAGTGATTGAGTTGAGTTGCATTATGCATGATTCCTTTAGACCTATGGAACCCTAGATGTCCTTGAGAGGACCAAACCCTAGAATTAGAGAGAGGCTAGTTACTTATGTGCATGTGACTAAGGAAATATGAGTTTCTGCCATCTGGGTGAGGGAGAGAGCCCAAGACCCTAGAGGAGGTAGCTATGTTAGTTTCTGTGAAGCCTCATGCTCAGGTTGGTGGTTCCATGTAGGACTGTAGTGGTGTATGTATAAGAGAGTTTTGGGTAAGCATGTTTCATGGGTAGAAGACCTGTGAAGTGTATGTCATAGAATGTTTTGGTTTGTGTTATGTGGTTAGAGCTTGTAAAGCAATCGACTAGTGCCAATGAGGTATACCTGATAACCCTAGATTAGAGAGGAAGGATAAAGTATGTGCATATGACCTACTCATAGAGTTGAGTTAGCTCAGAGAGACTGAGCATGACACTACCCTCAAGTATGGGTTAGGGGAACCTCAATTGGACTTGTTGATGTATGTTGACAAGCCACTCACATAAGTTTGTTTAGCACAACCATGATATAATATATGTAAGATGTGACCTAATCTCGAGACGGGAGATATGGATATGATAAGATGAAAACCTAGAGATGGTTTAATAGATGGCAATGCATTAATAGTTAACCATGTACATGAATAATGATGATTAATGTGAAACTGTTGTTTAATCTTGTGATGAATTCACTAGTAAATGATGCAAGTTAGTATGAATAATGAAATAAGATTATATGAATGAAACAAGTTACATGAGATGTTAATCTTAGTACGTAATAAAGATGAAAAATAAAGTTTGACAGTTAGCACAACATAATGATTATAACACCTTAATATGATCTAGATGGATAATGTGAGTTAATGATAGTTAACTCCCTCCAAAAAGGCATATGTTAATGATGATCATGTTTTAACAATTAGTTCAATAAATGTGGATGACACCTCGATGTATGAGTTAATATTAGTTAACTCCTTTAGAATATGATAATATGATGTGGAAATCCTAATGCATGGGTAAAGATAAGGATGCAACCCTAGCATACGAGATATGCAATGACATAACCTATGTTTATAAACCCTGAGTTTAACCCTGAATGGAGTGTTTGTGCACCCAAGATGGTTGTAAACCTCCTAATAGTGCTTTGGATACATGGTTCTAGGTAACTTTTGCGGATAAGTTACACATAGAATGGTACCTACATGTGGATGAGAGCAAGATAAGGTTTTCCCTGGAAGTATGAGTATGGTTTACTTTCGAGGACGAAAAGTTCTTTTAAGATGTATATGATGTGACAAAGTGGGTTTTATGGCTTAGTTTGGAGGACGAAATATCTTTTAAGGTGTGTAGTATGTGATGGAGTGGACTTTTGGAATCCTAAATGTCCAATGACATAAGTGAAATCGTATGGTTGAGTTATATTAAGAGTTCCAAGCTTTTGACAAAGTAGCTATGTTGATGTGATGTTGATATCAGGGTTAAGATCTCTCTTTTATGCCTTTTTGAGGAATTTAATTGGATGGTCTAACAGTTGAGTTTTGGCACAAAATTCGTGTACAAGATAGCTTCAATTGTGAGGAAGCTACGGTTAAAATTTGGTAGCATTTGGATTTTCCTAGAAGGAGTTGTTTAGGTATGAAGTTGGTGCGACGTTGTATGTCACGCTGGTTGATGATCACGACCTTCTGTAGATCTGATGCATGATTATATTGGCTGAACAAGAAGAGCCACGTATACAAATGTCCAATATCCATCTCAGACACGTATGAAGACTCAACAGTCGAGATCGTATCTTACCATTGCGGTTATGGCTGCAGTGTGTGAGTGGGGTGAATGGAAATGCCAAGCCTACGTCCTCGTCGTGGCATTATGGAGGAAGCTAAAGCAGTTGCCTTCTCAAGATCGGAAGTTCACTTAGTATCGTGTAGAGGAATTGCAAGACCCATCCAGTGAGTTAGTTGGAGTAGACAAGAGTGAGATCCACCTCCCCATGATTGTTGCTTCTCCACCGTCTAGAGCAGGTGGCATGAGGAGGTGAGGAGTAGTTGGTCACAGAGCACAGTAGCTTGCGGCGGCCATGGCCCTGCCTAGAGCAGCGACACCAGTGTCTTTGGAAGAGCCAAGCTAGTGGTGTCTCTACGATCTAGAGAAGAGAAGGAAATAGAAGTTGACGCAGACCATAGGAGGAGTTGTTGTTGCTCTATGAGCACTGCAGCACGACGGCAGCCATGCCTACGAAGAGCAGACGACGGGCGATCACTTTGAGCGTGGAGTCACACCAGTTGGGAGGAGACGAACAGCTGAAGAATAGAGGTCGAGAAAGCTCGATGTCTATGAAACAGATGAGGAGATGGTGACGGCAACCAAGTCCTCACCAGAACAGCGGGGCCTCACAGCAGCGATGCCCAGTCGGGATTAGAAGAGAGCCGTGCGCCGACGTCGAGGTGATGCGGCGAACAACGCAATAGGAGGTCCAGACAAGCCTTGGCGTTCTAGAAGTCGATGCCGAGGAGGAGCACGGTGGCCAATCGCATGCTAGAGGCAACACGTTCTAGAGACCCAGCCGGAGTCGAGGCCTAGTGGTCAGCATGGCGGTGCTTGGGAAGAGTCGGCGCCCCCCTTGACCTCCGTTGCAGCGTTCCAGGTGGTGCTATTGTAGCCATCCATCATGGCCTGCTACTCGCGTTGCATAGGAAGAGTTGAGCCATGCTATCCGAGAAGGGTTGCGTGAAGACAAAGCTGGTGGCTGAGGTTCTGCGCGCCGGAGGAGATCCTCCAGTGGCGGCGCTTGCGCAGGAGCCTGGAACAGAGAATGCGAGACTGCGACCCGCAAACGAAGTGGAGAGCTAGCTCAGGTTAACGGATCGCCAACCCAGCAGCTCCAACCCAAAACCGGCCGGCCCACCAAAGCAGTGTCTCCCCTCCAAACCACGTGGCTGACTCCTATTGGTTTAAAGGTAAGAAATTCCCAGATTTTCAATAAATCACAGTAAATAGCCTATTCATCAGAAAAATACAAATAAGGTACCAAAATGTTCAGAATAATGAGTAGAACACAGTAAAATGATAATATCAGACTTTTGGTGCACGAATCTCAGTAATAAGATGTAAGATGTGAAATGCTTAATTGATGGATAATAAATATCATACATTGGCCTAAAATTATGGAAAAATGTCAGTAGATTCATAATTATGTTTATAATGCATTTGAAGTCAGTTATAGTCATGTTGATGTACGAAATCATGTAATTTGATTATTATGGCTATTTAGGGATAATAACCCTAAATAAAATGCAATAAATAAGTACATGCTCAATAAATGATGAAATTTACAGAGTAAGCTCATATCAGTATATGAAACCTCAGTTTTAATTATGAGGTCATAACGATGAACAGAATCCATGTTATATGAAGATGAATCTTAATACATGTTATGAAATCCTAATCTAGGTTAATGATGTAACCTAGGGTTAATATGTGCACAAAAAGGATATGTAACATAATGTTCAGATAATGAACCATAATCTGGAATATGACATCAGTAAGATGAATCTAAGATAAGAATACAAGTAATCATGAGAATATCCTAAAGAGATAAGCTAAACCCTAATGAACACAATTAGGGTTAAGATGAGATGTAAGATGATGAGAACCTAATGATAGTTTATGATCTTGCCTTAATCAGGGATGAACAAGGTTAGAGTTGACATGAGGAATATGTGATTAGGATGTCTCTTTGGAAGGTACGCCATTACCTCTTTCTTGGCTTATTATACAATATGCTTGTGTTATACGTGTGGTAAAATACTTGGCATATGATATTGGATGAAATGATTGTTCTTGTATGATATGTTGCATGATTTTCCATACTTATTGCTATGAACACATGAAACATAATATCATTGTTCCATTATATCTAAGCACTTCAACTCTTTGGTAGTAAAGTGCTGGAAATGAGTACTTCAACTCTTTGGTAGTAAAGTACTTGGAAGTGATCCAACTCTTTGGTAGTAGATCACATTGTGAAATGATCCAACTCTTTGGTAGTAGATCATAAAGGCCTTAATGCATTCAACTCTCAGGTAGTAAATGCATGGATGATATAATGTAAAATGTGCTTAAAATATGTTCTCTCTTTTGTTAATGAATATTTTTGTGCAAGTATACACTTTTCTTATATTTCTTTATAACTGCCAAGTATTAGTTTTATCTTATTGCCAAGATATGATGAGAGGTATATAAAAGACACGTAGGCGTACCCAGTACAATATTCTTGAATATTGTGCTGACGTGTACCGCATGTAATCTTTTATTTAGGTTGTGGAAGTATGATCTTGAAGATCCAGGATAGTGAGAGTTGTGTGGCGAGATGATGTACAGGTGGACCTATTGTCTTAAGATCCTGTAGTTTATTAGTAGTACATGTATATGTTAGAAGTTTGTTGTTCAATATGTAATATCAAATGTTGTAACAATTCATGTTGTAATTGTATGTTGAATGGTGAACATATGTTGTATGGTTTTATTATTGTTCATGTACATGTGCTACTGATTATTTCCTTCTGACTTCCTCTGATTTTCTTCTACTTAACCTAGTGTGGGATGTTTAAATTGGGATTCTCGCTGAGGTGAGGGTTTCAATTTGAACATCACACATTAGATTAAGTTTTAGAAAATCTGGGGACATCACAAACTTCTTCAATTACTTGTATGGAAATGAAGTCTTTCTAGATACCATTTGTTGTCTATGAAATCATAATATGACTATAGGTATTATTACCAACATAATTTGGAGCTTGTAGGGTCAACCACATAGAATTATATGAAAGAGGAGTATAATCATGGACACATGATAATTGGTTTCTAAAAGGATTAGATAATCGAGGACTAATTAAAAGCCAATTAAGTTGAGTAGAGAGTCTAGTCGCATAACTGGACAGACCAGCCAATTGACTGGAAGATACAATTTATTGACCAAGTTGAGATCCAACAAATCCATCAATAATCTAGGCTAGTCTCCTGACTAGACAAGATTAGCTAATCGTTCGACTAGCTAGTCCAGTCTCCTGAGTAGACTAGACCAACGAATCAACCGATTCAATCTAGTATGTTCAAACCCAGTCTAGTTACCCAATTGCTTGTCTCAAACAAGACATTATGAAGCAGCTCTACATGGACAGTCACCCAAAAGGCTGCTGGCAAGTGGGCTACTGAGAAGGGGCCACTATCTTTTTATCCCCTCATGGTTTATTAGAATATTTTACTTTCCCCTTATCCTATATAAAGGGACATAATGGCTAGGATTTTGGTTACACCATTGGACATGTGAACCCTGGACATAATTGCCCACAACAAGAGAGAACAACAAGGACATATTACATAAACACTAGCATGTTGGCAATGGAAGATTGTTCCTTCCCTGCTGGCTCTTTGAGCATAACATGAAGTTCAATTTTCATATGTGCGGATGATATAGAGACAAACTCCTTTTTGACTATGTTGAGAGAATGTCCATGGTATCTTATTCTGTCGATATGACTGTGACATCTTATTTTGTTGATATTATTATGATCACTGTCATTGATCCACTTTGCGATAAAGGTATATCTCACTCACCTTCTTTCTTGGTATATTATTGACAAGATGTGATCGTTTGAATGTAGATTTATTCAGTTGCTTCTTCTACGTCTATCAAATCCATAAAACCCTACATCATGTACACATTAATATTGGGACACTCTTAGGTCCTGGAGAGTAGGGGTTATCCCTTCATCATTGAAATGGTATCACATAAGAAATTTCGAAAAGAAGAATGCATGAATGTAATCAAATAATATGTAAGAGTCATTGTTAATGGAGATCCTCATCAATGTTGAGCACAAACGAGAAGTGTTTTAACTATCAAATCACCCTTTGAAGTTGTTGGGATCACCACTTCTTCCATATCCTTCTTTTCTCCACTCCTCAATTTTTGTGCACAACTTTCAGGGTTCTAATTTTTTTGGCCACGCCCCCTTAGGTGATAAGTGGGAAATTTTCCCAATAAAAGATTCAGAGCATTGAATTTTATATAATGATACAATATGTCAGATCTCGAGGTAGCACTGACTTTGGGTTGGTAGATTAATCTTACTTGTACAATTGGAACTAGGATGGTGATGTTGATTTGAGTATTAGTAGTATCAACATAACTTTGTATTGTTCATGTGACAAAGTTTTCCATCGAGAAGAATCTCAGTAGCATTGAGTAGTCATGTGGTTTTTGAGAATCAATGTATATACCATGAGAGTGGTCTTAATAGAATCAAGATATTCTCTTAAAAGCATTGAATCTTCTTAAACAACATCAAGACTTCCATGTGTCATTCCTAACTTTTTGTTGTATGAACCTTGTTAGTAGCACTGAGTGGTGACTCGGTAGCACCTACTCTTACTTTCAATGTACACTAAACCTAAAATTCAAATGGCAAAATGTTGAGACGATGATAAGTATAATAATTCATGAAAAATAGGGGGAAATAGCTAAAATTGATGTAAAATGATTTCTTAGGCCAGATCATCATAATATAAGAAAGAACATATGTAAATGCCTTGAAAGAACAATAATCACCCAAACTGGCCCATGAAGTCATGCTAATATTTACATGCCTTAAAATCTCTTAATATTGAATATTTTCTCATATCCTCGAGCAACACTACTCTCAGATTTGGTCAAAATAGTCAGTAAGAAGACATGATAGTAAGTCAACTTCCCAACCACCCTCTATCATGCGGCCCCAAACAAGTATTTTCTGATCATAGAGAAAATAACTACTCTACAGTGACCAATTACACAAATAACAAGACGTAAAAAAGATAATGAAATTATAATTAGGTCAAAGCATAAAAACCTCATGGAAAGTTGGATGCATGTTGAGTGCATCACATGATCTCCCTATCTACACTCATTTAGGGAAAAACCAATCTAAGTGGATGTAGTTCCTTAGATATACAAGAATGAGGGGTTGATCAATTTGTTGGTATCCTACCATATAGAGCATTGGGTGGTTGGACGGGTGGCTTGAATTCATATTGAAAAATAATCTAGATCATTTATGCAATGAAATAAAAATGATGTACCTAAATGATGGATAAGATTGCATGCATTCTAATGCATATTTTTCTTTTTTTTTGGTTATATGATGTATGCAAAAGATGCCTCACCATAATGATGAGCATAAAAATAGAGGTGTGTACATAAGAAATATTTCCACTATATGTTCTTTATTACCTAGAGAGGACATGATTTTTGAAGTTCAAAAGTCTTTTTCCTCCCTTTTATACTTAGTTTTCTCTTTTTTTTGCCCCTTACTTTAGCAAGATAAATAAAATATTCCCTACTTGGCATGTTTCTCTCCTTTAGAGAAGGAATAAGGATACAATTTTTTCTTCTCTCTTTATTTATGGATAAAATAAAAGTGGAGAATAAAAAATGCAGATGGCAATGTAGTAAGTAATCTATATGCACTTTTTATGCAAGGTAAAATGCTCCGATAACTATGATACACTCAGTATTCGCTTTTTCTACAGAAATACTAAATGATTAGCTACATGCTTCCTATCATGCCACGATATGTAATCAAAAGGAGAATAAATTTAGATCATTTGTTCCTTCTATGGTGTGGATGGATATGAAGAGGGGTGAAGAAGATCACATGACTAATAGATATTGTATTCCTAACCATGATATGACTCTCATGCTCTCTCCTATTAAGTCATGAATTAAGGCTATCTAAAGATTATTCCAATAATCAAATAAGAGATCAAACCAATGCTCGACCATATTAGACTCAAACACCATCATCACAACAGATTCCATAGGGTTAAGTTAGGTTATCTTCATTATTAGACATGTCTTTAAACTGATTGGTCCAAACAATTCGTAAATGTGTGCACTCTTAAACATAGGAAAAATGCTTACATGATACTTAAATAAGCACACAAAAATAATTCACTTTAAATTTGTTACCATGTCAACAAATAATGTGTATCCTAACTAAGTTATACCTTAATGATAGTGACTAATCTAGATAGGAATGGACTCTATAAAAATAAACCTAATTTCTAAAATGAAAGGCACTACAAAAATAGTGCAAGAAGAGGGTGTAAAGTGAAGATGCAATGGTAAGGATAGAATAACAAAACTATTGTCCCCCTAACCCTGAATTTGGCATTATCATCAATGTCAAAAACAAAGATAGAGAATTGGAAAATAGGTACCAATATACTTCAATGAAGAGATTATACACATCAGGGAGAGAGATGCATGCGTGTTTTTCCTCAAGAAATGTGCAAGATATATAAAGGATGATTGTCACCAAGTTTTTGACATCTCCCATGAACTCAAAAATTAGGCATGCTGCCAATTGGGTATCAAATAAAGATTCAAACTCCCACTGAGTCATTGTTTGTTTTTGAATGAATGTTTGTAACTAATTTTTTTTGACTATGTGAAAAAAAAACTATTGTCATCAACATAATATTTGAGTTTGTGGGTGAGAGGTGGGATTGATGATTTAAGGAAATTTCTTCCAATCCTCCTTCTATGAGAATTATAATATTGATTATATATGGTCTGTGTTAGTGCCACTAAGAGACTATCAAGATTTCTTACTACAACATCTATGGGCTTGTCATTGCTGTCTCAATGGGGTTGTCGAAACAATATTTCTTATGTTTGAGCCAGTATCACTGACTATAAAATCGGTGGTACTAACCTTGATTTTGCTCCTTTATGTCGAAGATCTAAACCCAATTTGGTGCAATAGTCATAGGTCTTGGTAGTACCGATATGACATGCAAGTCCTTCTATGGTGGTGGTCAGTACTGGTGAGATGTGTTCTCAATTCTCTTAACTCACTATGATGAAGATCATATGGAATAATTTTCCTGATGTTAGTGTTGTTGACTTAGTAGTTGGTGGTACCAAGATGGTATCATTTCTTGTTCTAAAACACAAAGGTCATGTCAGTAGAATCAATAATGTCTGGATGGTACTGACTCAATGGTTTCTACATGTTAAATACAGATGTCATGGTACCTTTTCAAATTGCATCAAACTTAATAAAAAGAATTTCATCTAACTCCATTAATCATTACTTATATCCCTGAATACAGTATATGGCATGAGGAGTACAAGAAACTACATGCTAAATTTTTAAAATAAAAATGCAACTGAATGAAACTAAATATGATGCAATACATGTTTCCACTATCCTCATTGTGTATTGGATGGAAAAAGTCAAGCAGAATGTTTGGATAAGGAGGGCAGAACATGAAAACAAAGTTCTCTGGGTATGCCAACTATGGTAGAGGGTCAAGGTAGCTATAGAAGATCCCTGATTGTAGTGGTGATTATAGAGAAACTACATAAGACTCCATCTACTGCTAATTGTTGTGGATGTTCTCCTAATTTATGACCAGGAGATGCTCATTTTCAAGAATGCATGCTGGTGGATGAAGATTTGAACCTCATATGTCAAAATATTCTTTTGGATACCATAGACCTGGGCCATGGATGATTGATGTTGTTACTACTCCTGCTGAATGGTGTTAAATAGACCACACATTCCCTCCCATGTGAAGGAATCACCCTGTTACAACCCCAATTTTTGGGTTCTTTTGGTTGGAAATGCATTTTCCCCAATAAATGTATGGTTATGGGAATTGTATGAATTAAATGTATTGAATGGATTTACTTTGCAATATTTCCTTTGTGCATGTGATTTCATGGATCATAATATGATAATGAGTCCAATATGATTAAAAGAAAAAGAAGAAATCAAATAATTCATTATTAAGAAGGAAATTGAGATAATGATGAAAATATGAGAAATATGTGGAAATATGGATAATTGAATCATTATGAATGAGATTTCGACTCCACATGGTTTCTAATGGTAAAAGGGATCCAAATAGAGAGACTAAAAGAATAAGAGAGAGAAAATATGTATAAAATATGCCTTATTAAGATATGACTTGCATATGAAGAAAAGTCTCTCATACTTTCGAGTTTGAGTCCCAAACTTGACACATAAGTAGTTAAGTCATTATGGACTTTCCTCTAAATTTGGGGATTAATTGGATAAGAGGTTTGAGAGATATGAATTTTGTAAGTTTCCTAAAAGTGTAAAGGATAACTTTAAATGTCACATTGTAATTTTGATTTATAATCTAAAATGAGGCCCGATTACCGTTGATCTCAGATCCGATGATGGCTGCTCATCATCAGGTTCTTGACAGATTGGAAAATTGGAGAATTTTTATCTCCAATTTTCTTATGACTTTGGGCATGAGAGAACCCGCAGATAGGTTCATTATGTTCGGGAAGTCCTAAGGATCCCAACCATACCAGGTTTTGGGACCTGGTGTAGTGTGTGCGAGATTCCCCTAATGTGCGGGAGAGCATGGGTTGATGACCCTATATAAGAGGGGGGGCACGAGCCGCGTGTGCTGACCCAGACTACACCATTGAGTTCGCAATGAAGGACCAACCAATTCTGTGCAAGCAACTACGAGAAGAACCTTGTCGAGTAGCATGACTAGGGCGCGGGAGGAGCTCTGTTTCGGTGCAAGGGAAGGCTAGCAGGATGACCAACCGCGACCATTGGAGGAGGTGAGGGGGTCTGCAGCCAGTTCAGGGATAATGGGTGGAGGGCAGGGAGCCCTCGCCTGGGCACCAGGACCACCGGAGGGCGGAAGTCAACCATGCAGTTGACCGTCGGGCAGTGCATATCGCGAGAAAAGGAGAATTACGAGCTTGAAGATGATAAACCGCGCAAATACCAAAACACCCCTGAGCACATGGACAAAGTACCTCATTATCATAGGGACATGGAGGTGTTTTTGCATCCTAACTGAGTTGCCAACGAAAAGGGGCTGGATTGGATGACGTGGTGGCCAGTGATTGGCCTCAAAGGTAATTTTATTTGTAAATTCATAACTAATTAGTGGAAACTCTGATTAGGATGAACAATATATGAAAATTAATTAGAAAAATTCAAGGAACCCATTAAAAATATATTTGAAGCCTAATTCTGCTTTCAATTCAAAAAGTGCTTAAAGTTGTCACCTTTAATATTGTTGTTAATGAAAAACCCTAGATTTTGATGATTAATGATTTGGGAAGGGTTATGTGGATGTTTAAAGTATAAATTAACTTGTTGTTAATAAAGGGATGATTTAGATATAAAATAATGATATTTATACATAATTGGCTCAATTTGGGATTCCATGTAGATGAATATGCATTAATGGTCCTAAAAGCCATAATTTTGGTGATTATGACTTTTAATGGTTTTAATTGTACAAATCCATGAATAAGACAAAAATATGATGTTATAAAGTTAATTTGAGTATAAAAGATCCTTAATGTGGATAATTTGTGTAATTAGGGTTTTTATGAGTAGAAAAGTAGTTTTAGGGTTTGTTGACCTAAAAAGGATAAGCTTTGAGAATTTGATCTAAGGAACCCTAATGAATACTAATGAGACATAGAAACCTTAGAAAGGTGTTCCAAGTCAATAAAGAGTTGTTTGGATGTGATGGTAACAACTAGGTGATTATACACATTTTTAGGATCAATGTTTGCTTGCTTGATTGGACATCTAGTTGGATTTGGATATTTTTCTTCTTTGAGACTCCAAATTAGGTATGTGGTTATGATTATGGATAAATCACTTTAGTTTCACAGCGATTCCTGAAGTTTTATCAGTTTCTTAGAAATAACTGCTTGGATGACTTTTATTTCATGCAACTATAAAGTGACTATGGCTATCACCATAAGTATATATGAATGACTAGCTTAGATCCTGGTCCTCCCCTATACCTTTGATGATGATGAGATGATCTAGTATATGGTCTACCCATGAGGTAGGATCATCAGGTTATCATGAGTCGATGCCTTGGTCTACCCTTGGGTAGGGCCATGTGACTCTTCAACCCTATGAATTGATCTACCTATTAGGTAGGATCATGGGGGTTAGTTGAGATCTAACCTATGAGAGGTAGTATCCATGTCCACTATAGGGACATCAAAAAGGCTAGGGTATGTATGAATTGAGTAGTTATGTTCAAAAAGTAAAGTTTTTTTTTGTTAAATCATAATTTCTTGCAATATGTTGTTACATTTAAATGAAAGTTTTTGGTTCCCCCACATACCAGTATAATTCATTATACTGACCAACTTTTGTTTGTCGGTGTTTTAGGTTTATCAAGAAAATGGATATTCCTTTAAAGTGACAACGATGGAATAAAGCTTAATAAAGATTAGAGGATTCTAGATAGATAGATGTTACATGGGGTAAAGTCCCTCAGCTCCTATGTTTTGTAAGGTATGATAAAAGAATTTTTTTTATTCCATTTTAAATCGTAGTTGCTGTAGAATTTATGAATTATTGTTGATTATTTGCAAAACCACTGATCCTCTTTTGGGGTAACACATCTGACCTCTTGGTCTTCCTTAATTGGGGGTTACCACGAGGCGGGGTCATTACATTTGGTATCAGAGCCGTGATTTTCCATTTAATCTCTAATAATTATTAAATTTTGCAAACTCTTTAGAACCCAAGGGAGTTATTAGAGGATTTTCCAATGATGGAGGTGTCTAGAAAAGGATCATGATCTGGGGGCTGGCAATAGTTTCCTCTGCCCCGCTAGTCAGTCTATGAGGACTCCCGGATCTGTGACTGCATGGCCAAAATCAAAGGATTTGACTCAAAATAAGATACCTCTAGGTCTTCTCATCAAATTTCGTCCCTTCTCTACCTCTTATTTCTGGAGAAATATTAAGTGCTTAGGGTATTCTCTCTCTCCACCACCCTCTTTTGTTTGGGATAAGACTAATAAGGATTAAGGAATCCTCCACCACATAATGAAAATCATGTAAACAAGATGTAATGGATATAAGTTTAATAGTTTAAGCGTAAACTAAATATTAGTTACATGCTTAGGGTTGCATGGCATGTGCTGTCATGCCCACAGGAGAGATATGAGGTTAGACCTTCTTGTAAGAGGATGAGGAGAGAGTTAGCCTTGGAGGCAGATGCCTCCAGGAAGAGGAAGAAACCTAACACATCCTCTGAGGATGATGCTAACCCTAATCCTAAGTGGTAGTTAGAGAAAGAGAAGACATGATGAGTTGGATACCTCAGTTGGATACCTCATTTGCCCATGCATGCACGTATGTGGGTTTGACATGCATGATTTACGTAAGGATTTGAGTACGCATGAGAAGCATGATCTAGGTGTGGTTGGTTGACCTAGTTCCTTTTCGTGATACAATCTTGGGTGAGTGGTGCCTGTTAGGGTGAGGAATAGTTCCCTCATTGAGAAGGTTGATGGTGATCGTATAGGAACCCTAACAAGCATATATGAATAGAAAAGAGGTATCTACCTACATTGTAGAGAGTGGTAGTAGGTTTTAGACCTAAGCCAGATAGGTTGTGCCTAACAGTTCATGAGATGGGCATGGAAAGAGCTTTGGATGATCTTGACTAGATATAAGTTTTGGTAGCACGCTTCACCCGAGTAGGGATAGACGTGTACCCATATGAGCTTGACCCATCTTTGGTGAGAGAACCTCCAGTGGTAGGACCAGTTGTAGGGTTAGCTCTAGAGAGAAAGAGCGTGACCCGATGAAGAAGGTTGGTGACCTTGACTCTAAGACATGAGGAATCAGGAGAAGTTGGGTATTATATGACCCAGATGGGACGACCCTGAGTGGATGTATGTGGTTGCCTCATGCATGAACCTTGGAGGCTTTTTTTTACCTTAGATGCCTTTAAAGGAATCAAAACCTAGAATGAGAAAGCGGTGATGAGTACCTACCTTTTAGGAGTGTAAAGAAGAGTTCCTTAGACCCTGAGAAGGTATGATAACAAGTGGTGATGCATCATACCCAGTTGACTCTAAAAGTTGTTTACAAGGAAGAATGTTAAGAAGTATATTCCCTATCTGGTATAGGTTCAGTTCATGGTTGAACAACTGAGCATGCAGTTAGCTAGCTATTGCATAAGAGGTGAACCTGGGGTTCCTAGACCAAAGAAGGGAAGTAGTAGTATCTAGTGCACATGATGCTCACGAGGCTATTTGAGTTCATAGTATTTGAGTATGGCACCCCTCATATTTTAGTGCAAAAGAAAACCCACATGAACAAAGGTATATGTTTGAGGAACCACTCTCACAGGTTGGTGACATATGCATGGATGATATTGGTTTGACCTTGAGGAATGATGAATTCATATGACATACCAATAAACTTAGCATGGTTTAGTAGGTTGTCTTCTTGCTAGATACATGCATAAGTAGCATGATAGGGCTAAGCATGTACATGATGATGCGAACCCTAGAAGTAAGGATGTTTGTGACCTTTGTTACTATCAAGAGGTAGTTTTCTCCCATCCTGGGAAGGAACCCCTAATGTAGGGTGAACACCAACTTTTTTTTAGGTTTAAGGTAACCTAAAGAGGTCTCTTATAAGAGTTTGAGCACATAGTGTGAGCATGAATCTATAGACCCAGGTGTGACCATCTCTAATGGGCATGATGATATGTTTCCATGGAGGTAACATGTATGGGGCTAGACCGAGGTAGGTAGGTCGCCATGATTCCTTTGAGGGATGCAAAGTTATCCCTATATGCCCAAAGAGAGAATGGAGTTTCTGGTGAGGATTCAAGGATGAGAAGTGCTTGAGTATTAACACAGAAACCATGAGCTACTGTATAATCCTAAGTCAACACTAAGGTCATGAAGGGATAAGACCGATGGAAGTAGAAGTTGTCTGTTTCCTGGATGCATGAGACCATAGGGTCAGGAGGTAACAACCACCTTTGCCCAAGGACCACGAGTTATGAGGCTATCCACCTTCATGAGTTTATGGGGCCTAACGGGTAAATGTGAGAGGAACTCCCTAGATGCATAAGGGTCAAATCACCCCAAAAGTTCTGGCACCCTACAGACCTTGAGGTAACAACTAAGGATTGTACATAAAAGAGATATGTTAAGTTCCATAGGTGACAGGAACGGTCTTCCCATGGGTGTAGACCCATAATGGAGGTTTTCATGGTGTGGAGACATGTGATGTACATTTCAACTTAGATTACAAAGTGTGATGGTGATGTGTGATGCACCATCTCTACTCTTGGAATAGGTTGAACTCTGTATTTGTACTGCAACCAAATGCTTATTTCATCTTGTTATGGGTTTGAGAGATAGGACAAAACACATGCCATACTGAGGATAAAGGTAATATGACTTGAAACCTTTCTAATATGTTGAGGAAGTACCACACCTTTTGAGAGTATGTGGTTTGGAAAAACGAAGAGCACCAAGGAGATATGAGGAACATACCTCTCTTAAAGTAGTTTGGAATCTATGAGTCATAAGTTTGGGTTTGATAATCGAGAAGATGCGCTCAATGTTTTCTTGACTCAGTTAGACCTAAATACAAGATGTGGATGATGAGTGAAGTATATGAGGGTTTATGTCTTCACCACCACCTAGCACGTAAGAAGTCTTATGTGGTAACAAAATGTCCTTAGTAGAATATGGCTCAGGTGTACAACTTCCTTATGTAGTCAGTAGAGAGACTGGAAGAGGTTCTAGGTGAACCTTGTGATCATTAGAAGGCTAGTCCTATGTGGCTAACACCGACATACAACCAGACTCATTGGTCAAGTTGGAGGTTTCCCAGTTAGCCGACCTAGATATTGATGGGATGGAAGGATTGATAGAAGAACCACAGATACACCTCTTGGGAAAAGAAGGTGGTGAAACCCACTACTAGAGTGTTTAGGGTTTTTGAGGAGTCAACCTTGAGGAATCATGTCATGCAAGAAGCTCATGACTTTAAGTACACCATACACCATGGTACTACCAAGATGGTTAAGGTTTGTAGTGGTACCTCGCTGAAGAGGGATATAGAGTTGCATGTGGCCTGTTTCCATACATGTCAGAGAGTGAAGGCTGAACACCAGTAACCCAGTGAGTTGCTACATGTAATGAAGAGTCCCTGAGAGGGAATGGGAGTAGATCACCATAGACATGATGGTAGGTCTCCCCTAGACCAAGAGAGGTCATGATGCAATATGGGTTATGGTAGATCACCTTACCAAGTTGACCTTATTCCCTTACCTAAGAGAGGGCTCTGTCTGTGTGATAGATCTAGTAGAACTATATATATGAGAGAGTGATAGCTCAACTACACCATGATCTGAGTTCAAGGGTTCTTGAGTATGACCTCAAGTTCACTTCCATATGGTGGAAGTAGGAACAGAAGGACTCAATGCTAGTTTGAAGTTGAGTGCAACATATCACCCCTGACTGATGGACAGTCAAGAGGGTATGATCCAGACCTTAGAGGGTCTGATGAGAGCATGTGTGCTCATGTAGGGTGATTCATGGGAATAGTTCCTACCCCTAGCAGAGTTTGCTTGTTGTGATAACCACCATAGATAGTATTGGGAGGTATGAATCTATATAAGGGAGGATGTGTCAGTCATCACTTCACTCAGATAATGTCGGTAAAAGGACCTTGCGAAGGTCGGAGAAAGACCACAGTGTATGCAGATGATGTCGCTTAGATCAAGCAATGGTTGAGAAAGACCAAGATTGACATGAGTCGTGAGCTGATGTAGAGCAGAGTGACATGCAGTTCACTTTGGGTGAACATGTGATATGAAGACCCGACCCCTCTGAGCTATAGCTAAGGAAAGCTGAGTCCCCGATACATGGGTCCATTTGAGATGGATTGGTGGAGTTGTTTATGTTTAGCCTTACCCCTTAGGATAATATGATGTATGATGTGTTCCATATGTCCAATCTAGAGCACTATGTGAGGTACCTAAGCCATGTGTTGAGCATTAAACCTATTGAACTCCATGGGAGGCTAGCTTACCCTGAGTCACCTATGAGGGTACGAGATACCGAGGTGAGAGAGAGCTCAGGAGTAAAGAATAAAAGATGATAAAGGTTCTTTGGAAGGACCATGGGGAGGATGAAGCCACATGGGAGCCAATGATGAATATGGAAAAGACTTATCCTGATTTGTTTGTATGTTTGGAGGAATTTTGAGGGCAAAATTCTTATAAGAGGGGAAGGATGTTACAACCCCAATTTTTGGGTTCTTTTGGTTGGAAATGCAATTTCCCCAATAAATGTATGGTTATGGGAATTGTATGAATTAAATGTATTGAATAGATTTCCTTTGCAATATTTCCTTTGTGCATGTGATTTCATGGATCATAATATGATAATGAGTCCAATATGATTAAAAGAAAAAGAAGAAATCAAATAATGCATTATTAAGAAGGAAATTGAGATAATGATGAAATTATAAGAAATATGCAGATAATGGAATCATTATGAATGAGATTTTGAATCCAAATGGTTTATAATGGTAAAAGGGATCCAAATATAGAGAATAAAAGAATAAGAGAGAGAAAATATGTATAAAATATGCCTTATTAAGATATAACTTGCATATGAAGAAACGTCTCTCATTCTTTCGAGATTGAGTCCCAAACTTGACACACAAGTAGTTTAGGTCATTATGGACTTTCCTCTAAATTTTGGGATTAATTGGATAAGCAGTTTGAGAGATATTAATTTTGTAAGTTTCCTAAAAGTGTAAAGGATAACTTTAAATGTCACATTGTAATTTTGATTTATGTTCTAAAACGAGGCCCGATGACCGTTGATCTCAGATCTAATGATGGATGCCTGCCATCAGGTTGTAGATGGATTGGGAAACTGGAGAATTTCTATCTTTGATTTTCTCATGACTCTGGGCATGAGAGAACCCTTAGATAGGTTCATTAGGTTTGGGAAGTCCTAAGGATCCCAACCATACCAGGTTTTGGGACCTGGTATAGTGTGTTCGGGATTCCCCTAATGTGTGGAAGAGGATAGGTTGCTGACCCTATATAAGGGGGGGGGGCACAAGCCCTGTGTGCCAACCCAGACTACACCATTGATTTCGCGATGAAGGACCGACCAATTCTGGGTAAGCAACTGTGAGAAGAACCTTGTCGAGTACCATGACCAGGGCACGGGAGGAGCTCTGCTTCGGCGCAAGGGCAGGCTAGCAGAATAGCTAACCCCGACCATTGGAGGAGGTGAGGGGGTCTGCATCCAGTTTAGGGATAATGAGCGGAGGACAGGGAGCCCTCGCCTGGGCGCCAGGACCACCAGAGGGCAGAAGTCAACCCTACAGTTGACCGCAGGGTAGCACTGATCGCGAGCAAAGGAGATTGCGAGCTTGAACATGATAAACCGCATGATTACCAAAACACCCCGAGCGTGTGGAAAGAGTACGTCATTATCATAGAGACATGGAGGGCTTTTCGCGTCCTAACTGAGTTGCCAACGAAAAGGGGCCGTATTGGATGACGTGGCGGCCAGTGATTGGCCTAAAAGGTAATTTTATTTATAAATTCATAACTAATTAGTGGTAACTCCAATTAGGATGACCAATATATGAAAATTGATCATAAAAATTCAAGGAACCCATTAAAAATATAATTGAAGCCTAATTCTGCTTTCAATTCAAAAAGTGCTTAAAGTTGTCACCTTTAATATTGTTGTTAATGATAAACCCTAGATTTTGATGAATAATGATTTGGGAAGGGTTATATGGATGTTTAAAGTTGAAATTAACTTGTTGTCAATAAAGGGATTATTTAGATATAAAAGAATGATCTTTATACATATTTGGCTCAATTTGGGGTTTCATGTAGATGAATATGCATTAATGGGCCTAAAAACCCTAATTTTAATGATTATGACTTTTATTGGTTTTAATTGTACAAATCCATGAGTAAGATAGAAATATGATGTTCTAAAGTTAATTTGAGTATAAAAGATCCTTAATGTGGATAATTTGTGTAATTAGGGTTTTTATGAGTAGAAAAGTAGTTTTAGGGTTTGTTGACCTAAAAAGGATAAGGTTCGAGAATTTGATCTAAGGAACCCTAATGAATACTAATGAGACTTAGAAACCTTATATTGGTGTTCCAAGTCAATAAAGAGTTGTTTGGATGTGATGGTAACAACTAGGTGATTATACATGTTTTCGGGATCAATGTTTGCTTGCTTGATTGGACATCTAGTTGGATTAGGATATGTTGCTTCTTTGAGACTCCAAATTAAGTATGTGGTTACGCTTATGGATAAATCGCTTTAGTTTCATGGCGATTCTCAAAGTTTTATCGATTGCTTGGAAATAACTGCTTGGATGACTTTTATTTCATGCAACTATAAAGTGACTATGGCTATCGCATAAGTATATATGCATGACTAGCTCAGATCCTGGTCCTCCTCTGTAGCTTTGATGATGATGAGATGACCTAGTATATGGTCTACCCACGAGGTAGGATCATCAAGTTATCATGAGTCGATGCCTTAGTCTACCCTTGGGTAGGGCCATGCGACTCTTCAACCCTATGTATTGATCTACCTATTAGGTAGGATCATGAGGGCTAGTTGAGATCTACCATACGTGAGGTAGTATCCATGTCCACTGTAGGGACAACACAGAGGCTAGGGTATGTATAGATTGAGTAGTTATGTTCAAAATGTAAAGTTTTATTTTGTTAAATCATAATGGCTTGCAATATGTTGTTACATTTAAATGAATGTTTTTGGTTCCCCCACATACCAGTATAATTCATTATACCGACCGGCTTTTGTTTGTCAACGTTTTAGGTTTATCAAGAAAATGGATATTCCTTTAAAGTGACAATGATGGAATAAAACTTAATAAAGATTGGAGGATTTTAGATAGATAGATGTTAAATGGGGTAAAGTCCCTCAGCTCCTATGTTTTGCAAGGTATGAGAAAAGAATTTTTTTACTCCATTTTAAATCTTAGTTGTTGTAGAATTTATTAATTATTGTTGATTATTTGTAAAACCACTAATCCTCTTTTGGGGTAACGCCTCTGACCTCTTGGTCTCCCTTAATTGGGGGTTACCGGGAGGTGGGGTCGTTACACACCCAATGTTGTCTGGGCAGATGTTGATGAAGATTCCCCATGGTGATGTGGGTTGTGATGATGGTTCTTGCATGTCACATATGTTGTGGCCTTCTCCTCCTCCTCTGCTTGTCCTTCTGCTTGTTGACCTCTTATTCTGTAGCCTCCTCCTCAGCTACTTGCTCACCATCTCCTTGTATAGGCCAATGGAGATACCTAACACCTCATAGTTTGAAGATGGTGTCAGGGAGGACACAATCACCATGTGTGGATATAACATGCACCATTGACCCATACTTAGAAAAAATATGAGCAATCTTGAGGTGTGTTTGAATCTAAAAGGAGTCGTGTCCTTTATTAGCTACACCTTAGTGAGGTTCAATTGGAGGTGCATAATGATTAGTGTAATCAAACTACCAAAGTGGTTCAACATCTTCCTCTCTCCATCCTTGATGACATTGAGAATATAGGGGAGAAATAAGGTACCATGGTTGATGTGGTCATGTCCTTGTGTCAAAATAGACCAAAGGATGTAGAGATCATACCTTTGAACTTTCCCCTATCCTTGAGTGGATCTGGGGAAGATGGTGTTCATTAGATGCAAGTGCAGAATTCAAACGAAGGGATATTGAAGCCTTGAGGGATGATAGATGCCAGTTAATTTTAATGGGGAAGCTGGTGACCTATATCCTCACTGATGATAGATGCCAGTTAATTTTGAAGCCTTGAGGGATGTCTATCATCTACCTCCATGTGAGATGTGTTTGAATTCATTACGGTCACAATATTGACCTCCCATTGACCATGAAAAAATGGCATTGAATTCCTTCAAGGAGAGGTGGTGTTGGATGTTGTAGAGTCTAAATGTGACCCACCCTCCTTCCATTCCTTTTTTTTCATGCTTGGGGAGGTAGAATGCCTCCAATGATGAAAAGAACTTGTGTACTAGCTCTACATATGTGGGTCAACACCCAAAGAATGGGTGGTGACCCACCATGCCCTAGCCTTCACACATCGTCTTGATGTTGTCACTGAATCCTATATGTCAGTAATGAAGGCATAATGTCCATATAGTGTTGCTATAATAGTCTGCTGCTACAGAGTGATGAGCCTCTTTTGTGCTAAATAAAGGGGTAGTTGATCTATGTTGGCTTGGGAACCAACTGGTGCAACCAATTGTCATGGAACTAAATGCTTGAGGATGTCATCTCACCATGATAAGTGAAAAGAGAGAGTGAGAGATACTATAGAGAGAAGGATCTTGATGTAAAATCCTTCTCTTAATATCCAATTGCTACTACTTGGAGTTGCTAGTGCTCGATTTCTAAGAGAGGTAATGCATGGGGTGTGAGGTTTTATCCTCACACTCATTCTTTTTTATAGCCATCGTTGAGTCTGATCACCCAAAATCAGTGCCACCAACTAGGTTGTTGGTAGTTATAAGTTGGATGTAGCTCATGTGTTGCTCGATGCATGCCATTGATATTGATTGTCTTGGGCCTCTGATGTCTAAAGCCTTGGTTTCTCAAGTTGGTGCTACCAATGTGTGTCAGCACTACCAATGTTTGGTGGGAAATTTGTGGATCAGAACTCATGGTCAATCAAAGCACACTTAGTCATCACACTATTTTCCCAAATCAGTGGCACCAAGTGTGTACTAGGTGCTTCCAACACAAGTTGTTTCAGTTCCTAACCCCCTGGCTTAGTGCCATTAAGTCCGGAGTCAGTGGTACCAATACGAAGTTGGCACTTAGAAAATGTTTGGATTGATATGAATCAATGCTACTGAGATGTGGCCTAGTAGTATCAAAATTATGTTGTAGATTTCATTAAACTTTGGTAGGTAGGTCAGTGCTGGTGAGATGCTTCTAAGTGGTATTGAGTTGAAGTGTTGAATCCAAATTGATTTTTTCTATGTATGCAGGTAGTACCAGTAGCCAGTTGGTTCTATTGAGTTTCTCTTGAAGCTTTTCAGTAAAATCTGAGGAACTGCCAATTTATGAATCAATATTATTTACATTGGAGTCACCATTAATGAGTATTTCCTATAGAAAAATTGTGATTTCCTTAATGATTCTAGGTTCTACTGACAATGTTGTCAATAGTACTAATTTTTTCATGTTGATGTCAGTCAGTAGGATGTTGGTATTTGTGCCCATAGAGTGAATCTTATGATGATTGTAATGGTGCATCATATACTTGATTTGATGAAAACAAAGGTAATTACATCTATTATGCTTGTGTTAGTCATGTGATGGTGACACAAACATGGTATGTGTATAAAGAATGATGTTACTCGATAACATACATCTTCATGTTGAGGATTTGAACAATGAGATCATATGTATGATAAGAGTACATACATTCTTTTTATGTCCCTATTTGAATATTACTATGAAAGAAAAATAGACCACAATAATACATAAGACTAGAATGTGTGTTGACTGATGATAGAGTCTCATTACTCATGATATGGGATATCAAGTGAAACACATAGGTACTTGTTAAAGAACAGTGCATCACACAGACCCACCTTGAGAGTGATACATGGACACCATAGAATGGTAGTCAGAATCAACTCTCATAGTGATAGTGGTGATTGTGGTTCTTAAACTTGAAGTCACTACACTAATCACATGTTGTTCGATGCACTTCGACACCATCCAACGTGACCTTAAATAAGGCTTACCATACATGTGATGCTCGACTATGTTGTTCCACATGGGGATTGACTATAACTGATGTAGATGGGATTTCTCCCTTCAGTTGGAGTTGATATCCTTTCCAATTCATAAAAGAGACTAAGAAACATATGGACATACTCATGTGAATCAATATGTGATATGCAAGCTCACATGCATCTCAGGCAGTCTTCTATATTTCTAGTAACATGGATTGAATATTAAGAGGATGATGATTCCATGCCTCGATTTCAATCTGGATATTAGAGACAAAGGAACTATACGATCATTGTAACACTGATCACAAATTTTAGGTTGAAGTTGTTCTCCAAATTTCCCATTAATTGGGAAGAAATGATGTGTTTCTAGATACTACTCTTTGCTTGTGATGTCATAAATTAGTTATGGACATTCACTTCTAACATAGCTTAGGATGTATAGGGTCACACACATAGGATGGACATGGAATAGGAGTTTACTCATCAATATGGTTTCATTTTATTAGTAAAGAGGTTAGGTTATCAATTTAAACAACATTGATTGATAATTGGCTGACTTGGAATATGAGTCGACTGACTCAAGTGTTGAGTCGACCGGTCCATGTTTCATGATTACGAAAGTGTTTATGTAATCATTTTAAACAAAATTCACTGAAAATTGGCAGACTAGGAATATGAGTTGACTAGCTCAAGTGTTGAGTCAACCAATTCAAGTGTCTAGTTGTCCAACTGGACAATATGTAAGACTGGATCAAGGATTGATGTTGACATCATGATGTACATTCATCATTGTTGGATAAATTGGACATTATGATAAATCCCTTTGTTTCGATGATGACAAACATTTCAATCTTGTTAATCTAACGTGCTACTTGAGTGTTACAGGAATGAGGTGGATGACGAAGCTCTAGGGAATCTATATGCTTGAATGATTGTAAATGTCATGAAATGTAGTCAATTGTAAACTTGTACAAATATATAATGTACAACTACTTAGACTTCATGTAAATCAAGCGTTAGATCTTCCCTAGCCAATCACCACACCTAGATAGGTCATCCCCTTCAATAGTGTCACATATGCACACTCATACACACACTTAGTGCCTTAATTGAAAGATTGAACCAGGGTCAATCTCGGTCGACAAACTCCTCGACCGAGACACTCTCGGTCGACAAACTTCTCGACCGAGAAAGACCCAAGTAGCCGTTAGACACAGCAGACAAGGTAGTTGGCAGTTGGAAATGAACGTTTATAACACTTGATCCAGAGAGCCTGTCAGTCGACAAAACTTCGACCGAGTAGGTATCTCGGTCGACAATTTCTCGACCGAGATGGACTCTGACAGCAACTGCAGAATAAAGTAACTAGTCGTTACTAATGCAACTAACTTATACCTAACGGCTAGTTAAGCACTTAGAACCCCCTAGAAAGTGTCTAGAACGTCCTTAAGAACTTGTAGGCCATTCCTATAAATAGGACATGTCTTAGGACACCTAAAGATACTGAAGCTACACTTGTGATACAATTGAGCATACACCTACAATTGGCAATCTGTTTTGAGAAATTGAGCAACACTTGCATTAGCAATCCCTCTACTTGCTCTAATTTCGTGTCCTATAGGCTGGTATCTCCTATCCACTGCAATCACACTTCCATACACATTGGTTAGGAGATCTACACACTTGATATAGGCAAATCAAGCCTTGTGCTTCAAAGGATAAGTTGTAATTTCCTTTTTCCTTCTTGTTCCTTTTATTCTTTGTATTCTCCTTGCTACTCCTAGGGTTGGAGGCTGCGGATTGGAGAAGGTTCTTCTCGGAGGAGAAGGTGGACTTCAAGCTACTTCAAGAAGGCTATTGCAACGGGGAGCTACTTCAAGAAGGCTATTGTAACGGGAAGATACTTCAGGAGGAAGCCTGCTTCAAGGTTGGTGCAATTACTTCTAGGTGAAGGCTGCTTCAAGGTTGGTGCAATTACTTCAAGGTGAAGGCTGCTTGAAGGATTTAGGGAAAGAATTGTAATTTTATGTAAAGTCCTTGCGAGGTAATAAAATTAAATTCTTTCCAAATCCCAGTTGGGTAAGCAA
This sequence comes from Alisma plantago-aquatica, assembly GCA_963693085.1. Lineage (NCBI taxonomy): Eukaryota > Viridiplantae > Streptophyta > Magnoliopsida > Alismatales > Alismataceae > Alisma > Alisma plantago-aquatica. Next base: position 784,351,461 of record OY856411.1, on the reverse strand, counting down.
CCAGGTAGTGGACTGACTACCTTAGTATTTGCTAAGGTAGGAACCACTCTAAATCCTTGTCCCCTTGTCCAATATTCTTGTGGTTGGTTGTTTGAGTTAAATTAATTTAAAAACTCTATTCACCCCCCCCTCTAGTGTTTTTCAATTGGTATCAGAGCAGGCTTCAAGGAACCCTAACCAGGTCTTGAAGAATGGGTGATGGGTTGCTCAACAACCTAAATCTTGAAGGAACACTTGTGACTAGGCCTCCTATGTTTGATGGGACAAACTACACCTACTGGAAGAGAAGGATGCAATTCTTCTTCCAAGGGATTAGCTGGGATCTATGGAGGATGGTGTCAACCCCCTACGAACTTCCTCAAGTAGAATATGCAGCATGGGACACAAATACGGTAAAATCAGCTCAAATGAATGCAAAGGCTGTAAGTATTTTATATTGTTCAATTTCAGTAGGAGAATTTAATAGGATATCAAATTGTGATACAGCCTATGAGATTTGGCATAGACTCTCCATAACTTATGAAGGGACTGTTCAAGTTAAGAATTCTAAGATTAGCATGCTTTAACAAAAGTTTGAACATTTCTGTATGGATCCGAATGAAACTATTAGTGAAATGTATGCAAAATTCTCTTCTATTGTAAATGGTTTGAATGCTTTAGGTAAAGTTATTAGTGAGGAAGATCAGGTGTCAAAGATCCTTAGATCACTTCCTCCCAAATACAAGCCCAAGGTGACGGCCATTGAAGAAGCAAATGACCTCACCCGACTAAAGATGGAACAACTCATTGGCAACCTAGAAGCTCATGAGGCAACTTTAGAAGAGGAAGAAAGAAGAGAACGTGAACTTCAACAAGGGAAGAAGAAGGGCATTGCATTCAAAGCATCAACCAAGAATAGTCATAATACAAATGAAGATTATAGTGAAGAAGAAACTCTTATTGTAAATGGTAAGCAGTACAAAAGTTCTAAAACTAATAAAACTTCTAGTGTTTCTTCCTCCAGGTGCTTTGAATGTGGCAAGAAGGGACACATGAAAGGTGATTGTCCAAAACTCAAGAAAGGGAAGAAATCATTTCACAAAAAGAAAGAAAGAGCATATAAAGCTGCATGGGATGATTCAAGTGATGATAGTGATGATGAAAAAGAAGAAGTAGAGTGCCTCATTGCTACAACAAATGAAGAAGAAGAAGAAGAGGTAAGTCTTTTTGATCTACCAAAAGAAGATCTAATTGCTAGTCTTCAAGATACTCATGAGAAATATATTGAGTGCAAGAAGAAACTTAAGAAATCAAATAAAATAAATGATGATTTAAATGTTAAACTTCTTGCTCTTGCATCTGAAAATGAGGATCTCAAAAAGGCAAATGAAGATTATGATCTTACGTTAAAATCTATAGAATCAAATTGCAATCTTCTTTCCTTAGAAAAGTTAAACTTGCAAACTCAAGTGAATGATCTTCAGAAACAACCAATTTTATGTTCACACTTAGATTATGATGAGGTTGTAAAAGAAAGAAACTTTTTATTTTCTGATTTAGATCAAGCAAAGAAAGATATAAACAAGAAGATGGATGATATTGCTAAGTTACAAAGAAATATAAATGAGTTAAGAGGAAATGACATGCTTGAAAATATTCTGAAAATTTCCTCTAGTTATAATGGAAGAAGAGGATTAGGATATGATCCAAAGAGAAATCAACCCAAAAGAGCTAAAGCATTCAAGACTAAGACTATGTTTGTACCTAGGAACACAATTCCTATAAAGAGAAATGAAGTTGACTCCATTAGTTGTCATTATTGCATGCGTCTTGGACATTACTCATTTTCATGCCCATATAAGAAAAAGAATGATGATTTATCTTGGATTCCTAAAACTTAGAAGCTTAAATTTAACTAGTTGAGATTTGACCTAAACTGATTCTTGATATACAATTGTCATATCTCAACACAATCGAGCTCTAACTTGTATAATCTTATTTTACTTGGAATCAATAAATAGTTCTGAAAAAAATACAGAAACCTGATCGGTCGAGAAATCTTCGACCGAGCAGTCAGTCGGTCGAGAAATCTTCGACCGAGCAGGTCACTGATTTCAGTCTGCAGTAAAATTGCTGAATAATTTTTTGATTGATCAAGTGGATATCTATTTGCTGTTAATGACTATTTTACATGCAAAATAAGAATAAATTCTGGAAATCATTCTTGGAACACAATATATTAAAGTTTTCCATCATGAGTTAAGATAGATATTTATGAAAATTGTGCTATAAGAAGACTGTTTGTTGAAAAAGCTGGTTAGGCATGAACAATTATCTTGAACACTTATATGAGAATATTTTCATCTATGTTATGAATCATATTTGCTTTAGTCAAGGAAAGTTATTGTTTTCATGGTTTATTCTAAGTATTCCTTGACATATCTACATAGCAACATTGTATTGAATTTCATGATTCAAATGTTCTATCATCATACATATGTGTTCACTATTTCACATGTTGCTTTAGAACAAGAATGTCAATACTTATTAACACATAAGATAAAATTTCTCTATTAGTATTTTAAGAACTTGAGACATTAATCTTGCTTTCAAGAGTATATATTTTCTTGAAGAATCACATGGTTAATCTGAACACAAGATCACAAAAAGAAATAGGACTTGATATTAAGGGACATCATTCATAATAAGTTTCACTCAAAGAATTGATATCTCTTTAAGCTACCTACAGGAATTATACTTGAATCTGCAGCATTTGCCTCTTGGTTGAAATAAAATTTGACCAAGGGGCGCTATGGTCGAAGTCAAGGTTGACCTAAAATAAGCTTTGAAAAAATGCTTATTTGGACATCATTTTATTGTACTTAATCTTAGTATACTTTTGATAAAGGTCAAAATCAAAATTTAAAATCATATGTGACCTTAGAAGCTTTAAATTGCTTTAATGGTAAGATTAAGGGGGAGCTCATAAAAACAAATTTGATTATTTGATTAAGAAGCTTACAAAAACATTGTAAATATCATTTGGAGCTTGTTACGACCTTAGTATCTTTACTCTTGGTTATGAAGAAATCTATGAATTTCATAAAAATGATATATCTTGTTGTTAAAGGAACTCTCTAAACAAATCAGGGCTTAACATCCCATGCATTTGGTTAGAGATATTTTTATGTACTCTAAGATTAAAGGATTCTCATTTCATTTTAGGGCTTAACATCCCTTGTAAAATGGGTGAGTAATCAATGAACCTAACATGATCTCATATCATTTCAAGACTTAACATCCTTTGCAAATGATTGAGAAACAAATTGTGGCTAAATTAGACAAAAATGATATTAAATCCATGTTCCTAATAGAATATCTATCTAAGGGGGAGCATAGTATAAAATTAAGGGGGAGAAGAAATATAAAATATTCAACTTGGATATCTTTTTGAAATGACAAAGGGGGAGAAAGAATATAAAATCAAAAATATAAATGAGTAAATGAGTTATAAATAAGTTTCATAACATCTTAGCCAGCACTCACTTGCAAAACAAGAATTGCTACAAAAGGTAATCCTCAGGTATGAAACTCACATGCTTTATATTTCCTTATTTCATATTTAGGAAATGTTTGTCATCTTCAAAAAGGGGGAGATTGTTGGATAAATTGGACATTATGATAAATCCCTTTGTTTCGATGATGACAAACATTTCATTCTTATTAATCTAACGTGCTACTTGAGTGTTACAGGAATGAGGTGGATGACAAAGCTCTAGGGAATCTATATGCTTGAATGATTGTATATGTCATGAAATGTAATCAATTGTAAACTTGTACAAATATATAATGTACAAGTACTTAGACTTCATGTAAATCAAGCGTTAGATCTTCCCTAGCCAATCACCACACCTAGATAGGTCATCCCCTTCAATAGTGTCACATATGCACACTCATACACACACTTAGTGCCTTAATTGAAAGATTGAAAAAGGATCAATCTCGGTCGACAAACTCCTTGACCGAGACACTCTCGGTCGACAAACTTCTCGACCGAGAAAGACCCAAGTAGCCGTTAGACACAACAGACAAGGTAGTTGGCAGTTGGAAATGAACGTTGCTAACACTTGATCCAGAGAGCCTGTCGGTCGACAAAACTTCGACCGAGTAGGTATCTCGGTCGACAATTTCTCGACCGAGATGGACTCTGACAGCAACTGCAAAATAAAGTAACTAGCCGTTACTAATGCAACTAACTTATACCTAACAACTAGTTAAGCACTTAGAACCCCCTAGAAAGTGTCTAGAACGTCCTTAAGCACTTGTAGGCCATTCCTATAAATAGGACATGTCTTAGGACACCTAAAGATACTGAAGCTACACTTGTGATACAATTGAGCATACACCTACAATTGGCAATCTGTTTTGAGAAATTGAGCAACACTTGCATTAGCAATCCCTCTACTTGCTCTAATTTCGTGTCCTATAGGCTAGTATCTCCTATCCACTGCAATCACACTTCCATACACATTGGTTAGGAGATCTACACACTTGATATAGGCAAATCAAGCCTTGTGCTTCAAAGGATAAGTTGTAATTTCCTTTTATTCTTTGTATTCTCCTTGCTACTCCTAGGGTTGGAGGCTGCGGATTGGAGAAGGTTCTTCTCGGAGGAGAAGGTGGACTTCAAGCTACTTCAAGAAGGCTATTGCAACAGGAAGCTACTTCAAGAAGGCTATTGCAATGGGAAGCTACTTCAGGAGGAAGGCTGCTTCAAGGTTGGTGCAATTACTTCTAGGTGAAGGCTGCTTCAAGGTTGGTGCAATTACTTCAAGGTGAAGGCTGCTTGAAGGGTTTAGGGAAAGAATTGTAATTTTATGTAAAGTCCTTGTGAGGTAATAAAATTAAATTCTTTCCAAATCCCGGTTGGGTAAGCAACCGGGTAGTGGACTGACTACCTTAGTATTTGCTAAGGTAGGAACCACTCTAAATCCTTGTCCCCTTGTCCAATATTCTTGTGGTTGGTTGTTTGAGTTAAATTATTGTTAAATTAATTTAAAAACTCTATTCACCCCCCCTCTAGTGTTTTTCAATCATTTCATTGAAAGACAATATGTTTGTAAATAGGAAAGCATTCCGATTGGCCAACTAGATGTTCCAGTCAACGACTAGGGTGCGATTCGATCGGCTCAAGTGTTGAGTTGACTGACTTGTGACCCGTGGAAGCCAAAAATTTGTGAAAATACATCTCCTAGAGGCATACATATGGAATGTAACAAGGAGTTGTGCACATTATCTATCTAAGATATGCATTTAGATGGAATTGGCAACATTTGCCTACCTAAATAGTCAACTTGTGTTAGATCAACCAAATATGACTCATGATATGATGAAATATGGATCTTGGCTCACTAGAAGGTTGTACACTACAATCTTCCAAATTGATAGTGAGGGCTATACATTTGAACAAAAGTTTGTGAGAGATGATTTCTTAAAAGCCTTATTAATGATCAAATCTATTAAATCAAGTTAAATAAAAAGTGTTTTGACAAAATTTGTAAAATTTCTTTTGTAGAAACTAATGGCAAACATAAACACATTTTCATTGTGATTGGTCCTTGAGAAGGACAAGCTAAATGGGAAAAAGTTCCATGACTAGTTTAGGAAAGAATAATTCTAACTTAAGAGCGCAAGCTCTATGTCTTGGAGACAACAAAGCTAGATGAACCCACTCCTACCGCACCTAAGGTTGATAGGGATGCTTACAAGAAGCACTCTGAAGAAGTCGTGGATGTCAAGTGCCTGATGATATGCTCAATGAAATATGAGTTGTAGAGAAAACATGAGAACATGGATGTTATTGAGATGGTAACACATCTTAAGAACATGTACCAAGATCAGGAAAGAAAAGAGAGATATCATGTCTCAAAGGTGTTGTTCAAGTACAGTATGGTTGAAGGAGATCTAGTAGGTATTCACGTACTCAAATTGATTGGGTATGAGGAGAACCTCTCTAGATTGGGATTTCCCTTAAGACAAGAGTTGGCCGTATATGTGATTCTACAATCATTTCTGAATCAAACAACCAGTGTGTCACAAACTACAACATGAACAATTTAGACAAGTCATTGTCAAAATTACTTAGCATGTTGAGGATAGTTGAAGTTTAGATGAAGAAGGACAAACCAAATTTTTGATGATGATCACCAGAGGGAAAGGGAAGTCCAAGGGAAAAGGAAAATCTAAAAAGAGTTCTAAAGCTATCCCTAAAACTTAAGTCTTCTGCATTGAAAACTATCGGAGAGTGAATAAGGAAGGAAAGTGCCACCATTATCACCTGCCTGGAGAAGGAAAAGGAACTACCCACTTTATCTAGAGGAAATTAGGAATAAAAATGAGATAGAGATCTCCACTTCAGGACCTAAGAAGAAGTTAGCTAGAACTATGCATAGCAACAGTTGCTGCCACTATAGTTGGAATCATTCATTCATCTAAAGACTAATGGTCCTGTAATGGAATTACTGAATTTCTATTATTTACCTTCCATTAAAACATCAGGTTTCTTGTATGGATAAGAATATTATGAATAATTGAGGTTTTATTTAAAAGATAAGATCTTATATGATAGTGCCCCTATGTTTCATAGTCTATGATCAATAGTTCTAAGGATACATATGTATAACACATTTATTGCGTGACTTGATGACTCAAACAATGAATACATACAACATTGTTATCTAGAGCACACCAATGACAAACACATTTCTAGAATCCATAAATATGATCTTTTAGACTCTTTTGGTTCTTAAACCAATAGATACATGCGAGTCTTATTTGTTGGGAAATATGACAAAAGATCCCTTCACTAGAAAGAGTGGGATCATGTGTATTCTGTTAGGGCTCATACATACTGATATATAAAGACCTTTAGAACAAGGCTAGAGGTGGTTGCCAGTACATCACTATATTTACTGATGATCTTAGTATCTGAATCTCTTGAAGTGTTCATCAAGATCATGAATGAAGTACATAACCAATTTGGTAAAAGTATTAAAAACACTTCTATATGATCGATGTGGAAAATACTTTAAAGCAAGAGTTTAAGGAGCTTCTGGGAGACCATGATAATGTATCACAATGAACTTCATGTAGAACATAATGATGTATCAGAAAGAAGGAATCACACCCTATCAGTCATGGTGTTGTCATCAATAAATCTTGCTGATATTTCAATTTCCTTTTGGGCACATGAATTACACTAAACAATGTACCATCTGAATTGGTTCAAAAGACACCGTATGAGATATGGCATGGGAAGTTTTCTAAAATGTATTTTATATAAATTAGGAATGAAATATTATATAACAAAATATTTTCTTAAAAAGTTTTGTCCACCAATCACATAAATGTTATTTTGTTGAATACTATTTCTGTGTTTCAATCAGACAACAAAGGTCTTTGTTGCCAGGATGGCTGTATTCCTAAAGGGGAATTGAATTCCAAATGAATCATTGGGATATAAGTAGAAATTGAGAAGTTCAATACTAACAAGAAAACATTGAACCTAAAGAGGTACAATAGGAAGATGGTGAATCACATATTGTTGTGGATTCTCAAGTTCCTTATGTAAACAAAACCTCGTAGACCTAGTAGGGCACACCTTGAGTCTGAAACATTAGGATATCTCATGGCTCAAGAAGGCAGTAAGCTGGTCATAGACGATGAACCAAAAACCTCCCTAGAAGCTATTAAGGGACCATAGTATGAGAGATAGCTTGAATCCATTGTATCCAAGATGGAATCCATGTAAACCAACAAGGAAAGAACTTGGTGGATCCACCTGAAGGATAAAACCCATAGGGTGAAATTGGGTCTTCAAGAAGAAGACCAACATGGATGGTAATATAGAAACCTATAAGGACAGATTGGTTGAAAAGGTTTCTAAAAAAAGTTCAAGGAAAATATTTTCACCAATTACCATGGTTAAATACATCAAGATCACACTTTCCATTGTATCTTAATATGACTAAAAGATTTGGCAAACAAATGTTAAAACTACGTTCCTTAAAAGGAATATTGTATAGGATGTGTACGTGACACAACCTAAAGGTTTTATAAACCCAATTATTACAAAAAGATTCTATAAGCTACAAAGGTCAATCAATGGATTGAAGCAAACATCTCAGAGCTGGAATCTTCAATTTGATAAGACAGTCAAGGAGTTTGACTTTAGTAAAAATGAGGATGAAATTTGTAACTACAAAAGTTTAGTGAGAACATGTTTATATTCCACATATTGATGGGGAATGACATCCCTACTTTATAGATGGTAAAGACCTAGATGGGAAGTATCTACTCTATGAAGAATTTAGGTGAAGCATCCTATGTTTTAGGAATCAAGATCTATAGATATAGATCTAGAAGGCTTCTATGCCTATGCCAGAGCACATGCATTGACAAGGTACTAAAGAGGTTCAACATGGAGAACTCAAAGAGAGGAAACTTACCCATGTCCCATGGTATTTGTATCACTAGAGTTCAATGTCCCAATTCTTGTGAAGAATGGGAACACATGAGTAAGATTCCAAATGCATTTGTAATTGGATCTATCATGTATGTAATGTTATGTATGCATCCCTTTGTCTTGTATGTATTGGACATGATGACAGGGTATCAGTAAGATTCCAATCAAGTTCATTGGACTACCATAGAGAGCATACTTGAGTACTTGAGAAGCACTAAGAATCAGTGCTTTGATCTTGGTATTAAGTAAAACTTGGGTGTAAAGGGTTACACCGATGCAAGTTTCCAAATTGATAAAGAAGAGCACAATATGAATTTGTGTTTGACTTTACAATAAAGTTATATGCTGAAAACGTTTCGAGTAAGAGACAATTGTTGATTCTAAACTAGAAGCTAAGTACTTTTTTGTTTTGAACATAGCATAGGATATTGTATGGATAAAGTAGTTGATTTATATGAACTTGAGGGAGATTCCAGTCATAGTTGACAAAGTAGAAATATTGTTAAAACAATGGATCTATTAGATAGGCTAGGAACCCCAGATAGCATACTAGGACATGTCCATGTCATATGAAATATTATATAGAGTGAGGAGTGAAAAACTACTAGAGGGGGGGTGAATAGAGTTTTAAATATAATTTTAACAATTATTGAAACTCAAACAACCAACCACAAAATATTGGATAAGGGGACAGGGATTTAGAGTGGTTCCAACTTTAGCAAATACTAAAGTTGTCAGTCCACTACCCGGTTGCTTACCCAACCGGGATTTGGAAAGAATTTAATTTTATTACCTCGCAAGGACTTTACATAAAATTCAATTCTCTCCCTAAACCCTTCAAGCAGACTTCACCTAGAAGTAATCGCCCAACCTTGAAGCAGCCTTCACCTAGAAGTAATTGCACCACCTTGAAGCAGCCTTCCTCCTGAAGTAGCTTCCCGTTGCAATAGCCTTCTTGAAGTAGCTTCCCGTGCGATAGCCTTCTTGAAGTAGCTTGAAGTCCACCTTCTCCTCCGAGAAGAACCTTCTCCAATCAGCAGCCTCCAACCCTAGGAGTAGCAAGCAGAATACAAAGGATAAAAGGAACAAGAAGGAAAATAGAAATTACAACTTATCCTTTGAAGCACAAGGCTTGATTTGCCTATATCAAGCGTATCGATCTCCTAACCAATGAGTGTAGAAGTGTAAGTGTTGTGGTAAGGAGATGCTAGCCTATAGGACACGAAATAGGAGCAATGGGAATGACTAGCAAATGTAGGAATTGCTCTATTGCTCAAAACAGTATTGCCAATGTGTATTCAAGCTCAAGTATAGCACAAGTGTAGCTTAGGTAAGTTTAGGTGTCCTAAGGCATGTCCTATTTATAGGAATGGCCTATGAGTGCTCAAGGACGTTCTAGACACTTTCTAGGGGGTTCTAAGTGCTTAACTATCCGTTAGGTACAAGTTAGGCGCATTAGCAACGGCTAGTTAATTAATTCTGCAGTTGCTGTCAGAGTCCATCTAGGTCGAGGAATTGTCGACCGAGACACCTACTCGGTCGATGATTTGTCGACCGACAGGCACTCTGGATCAGGTGTTTGCAATGTTCATCTCCAACTGCCAACTACCTCTAACGTCTACCTGGGTCATTCTCGGTCGAGGAGTTTGTCGACCGAGAGTGTATCGGTCGAAGAATTTGTCGACCGAGATTGACCCTGTTTCAATCTTTCAATTAAGGCACTGAGTGTGTGTATGAATGTGCATATGTGACACTCTTGAAGGGGATGACCTATCTAAGTGTGGTATTTAGCTAGGGAAGATCTAACGCTTGATTTTACATGATGTCTAAGTACTTGTACATTATATATTTGTACAAGTTTACAATTGATTACATTTCATGACATTTACAATCATTCAAGCATATAGATTCCCTAGAGCTTTGTCATCCACCTCATTCCTGCAACACTCAAGTAGCACGTTAGATCAACAAGAATGAAATGTTTGTCATCATCGAAACAAAGGGATTTATCATAATGTCCAATTTATCCAACAATCTCCCCCTTTTTGAAGATGACAAACATTTCCTAAATATGAAATAAGGAAATATAAAGCATGTGAGTTTCATACCTGAGGATTTACCTTTTGTAGCCATTCTTGTTTTGCAAGTGGGTGTTGGCCACCGAGATGAAACTCATTTATATTTTTGATTTTATATTCTTTCTCCCCCTTTGTCATTTCAAAAAGATATCTAGGTTGAATATTTTATATTTCTTCTCCCCCTTAATTTTATACTATGCTCCCCCTTAAATAGATATTCTATTAGGAACATGGATTTAATATCATTTTTGTCTAATTTAGCCACAATTTGTTGCTCAATCATTTGCAAAGGATGTTAAGCCTTGAAATGATATGAGTTTCTTTTAAGTTTATGGCTTATGATACATATTGATTTCTCATTCATTTAACAAGGGATGTTAAGCCCTAAAAATGACATGAGAATCCTTTAAGCATTATAGTAGAGTGTATCTCTGAACAAATATATGGGATGTTAAGCCCAAAATTGTTTAGAGACTTCCATTAAGAACAATATGTATGTCATATTCATGTATATTCTAGATTTCTTTATTTTCATAACCAAGATTAAAAATACTAAGGTCATAACAAGTTTCAAATGATGTTTACAAAGTTTTGTAAGCTTCTTAAAAAATAGTTTTTATGAGCTCCCCCTTAATCTTATAATTAAGGCAATTTAAGGATTCTAAGGTCTCAAATGAGATTTTGATTTTGACTTATTATAGGAGCTTTATGTTTTGCAATGAACTCATTTTGATTTAAGATACTAAGATTAAGTGCAGTAAAAGGATGTACAAATAAGCATTTTGTCAAGCTTATTTTAGGTCGCCCTTGACTACGACCATAGCACCCCTTGGTCAAATTATATTTCAACCAAGAGGCATGAATTGTAGATTTCCAATTAAGCATTCATAACAATTTTTGATGCATGTTTAAGTGATATTCAATAAAAACATGAAAGCACGATGAATATTTCAAATCTTTTAAAGATACCAATTGAGAATTTTTATAACATTGTGCTCTTTGCAAGCATTTCTAAGATATATATCACCAATGAATCATTTTTCTTGCCTATGTAATGATAGAACAATAAAAGCATATAACAAAAATTTTCTTTAAACTAAGCATAATTTTAGTTTTTGACTTAAATCAACCAAATTAATCTCATATAAACTTTCAAGGATGATGTCCATGATTTATACTTTATTGTACAGTCAAATAGTTAGCAATTTTGATCAATTTCAAAAACAATTCAGCAATTTTTTTTTTCAGCAGTCTGAAAATCAGTGACATGCTCGGTCGACAATTTCTCGACCGAATGTTCACTCGGTCGATAGATTCTCGACCGACCAAGTTTCTGGAATATGTTCAGAATTCTTAATCAATTTTAAGCAAAAGAGATTATGCACACTAGAGCTCGATTGTGTTGAGATAAGACATTATGATATCAAGAATCAGTTTAGGCCAAATCTCAACTAGTTAATTTTAAGCTACTAAGTTTTAGGAATCCAAGCTAACTCATCATTCTTTTTCTTATATGGGCATGAAAATGAATAATGTCCAAGACGCATGCAATAATGACAGCTAATAGAGTCAACTTCATTTCTCTTCTTATGAATTGTGTTCCTAGGTACAAACATAATCTTAGTCTTGGATGTTTTAACTCTTTTGGGTTTATTTCTCCTTGGATCATATCCTAATCCTTTTCTTCCATTATAACTAGAGGAAATTTTCAGAATATTTTCAAGCATGTCATTTCCTCTTAACTCATTTACATTTCTTTATAACTTAGCAATATCATTCATCTTCTTGTTTATATCTTTCTTTGCTTTATCTAAATCAGATAGTAGAGAGTTTCTTTCTTTGACAACCTCATCATAATCTAAATGTGAGCATAGAACAGGCTGTTTCTGAAGATCATTCACTTGAGTTTGCAAGTTTAACTTTTCTAAGGAAAGAAGATTGCAATTAGCTTCTACCGATTTTAACTTAAGATCATAATCTTCATTTTCCTTTTTGAGATTTTCATTTTCGGATACAAGAGCAAGAAGTTTAACATTTAAATCATCATTTACTTTATTTGATTTCTTAAGTTTCTTCTTGCACTCAATATATTTCTCATGAGTATCTTGAAGACTAGCAATTAGATCTTCTTTTGGTAAATCATAAAGACTTACCTCTTCTTCGTCTTCATTTGTTGTAGCAATGAGACATTCTACTTCTTCTTTTCCATCATCATCACTTGAATCATCCCATGCAGCTTTATATGCTCTTTCTTTCTTTTTGTGAGATGATTTCTTCCCTTTCTTGAGTTTTGGACAATCACCTTTTATGTGTCCCTTTTTGCCACATTCAAAGCACCTGGAAGAAGAAACACTAGAAGTTTTATTAGTTTTAAAACTTTTATATTGCTTACCATTTACAATGAGAGTTTCTTCTTCACTATCATCTTCACTTGTGTCATGAGTGTCCTTGGTTGATGCTTTGAACGCAATGTCCTTCTTTTTGCCTTGTTGACGTTCATGTTCTCTTCTTTCTTCCTCTTCTAACGTTGCCTCATGAGCTTCTAGGTTGCCAATGAGTTGTTCCATCTTTAGTCGGGTGAGGTCATTTGCTTCTTCAATGGCCGTCACTTTGGGCTTGTATTTGGGAGGAAGTGATCTAAGAATCTTTGATACCTGATCTTCCTCAAGAACAACTTTACCTAAGGCATTTAAACCATTTACAATAGAAGAGAATTTTGCATACATTTCACTAATAGATTCATTTGGATCCATACGGAAATGTTCAAACTTTTGTTTAAGCATACTAACTTTGGAATTCTTAACTTGAACTGTCCCTTCATAAGTTATAGAAAGTCTATGCCATATTTCATAGGCTGTTTCACAGTTTGATATTCTATTAAATTGTCCTACTGAAATTGAACAATAAAGAATACTTACAGCCTTTGCATTCATTTGAGCTGATTTTACCGTATTGGTGTCCCAAGCTACATATTCCATTTGAGGTAGCTCATAAGGGGTTGACACCATTCTCCATAGATCCCAACTTATGCCTTGAAAGTAGAACTTCATCCTTCTCTTCCAATATGTGTAGTTTGTTCCATCAAACATTGGAGGTCTAGCAACAAATGTCCCTTCAAGATTAAGGTTGTTGAGCACCCCGTCACCCATTCTTCAAGACCTTGTTAGGGTTCCTTGAAGCCTGCTCTGATACCAATTGAAAAACTACTAGAGGGGGGGTGAATAGAGTTTTAAATATAATTTTAACAATTATTGAAACTCAAACAACCAACCACAAAATATTGGACAAGGGGACAAGGATTTAGAGTGGTTCCAACTTTAGCAAATACTAAAGTTGTCAGTCCACTACCTGGTTGCTTACCCAATCGGGATTTGGAAAGAATTTAATTTTATTACCTCGCAAAGACTTTACATAAAATTACAATTCTCTCCCTAAACCCTTCAAGCATCCTTCACCTAGAAGTAATCGCCCAACCTTGAAGCAGCCTTCACCTAGAAGTAATTGCACCACCTTGAAGCAGCCTTCCTCCTGAAGTAGCTTCCCGTTGCAATAGCCTTCTTGAAGTAGCTTCCCGTGCGATAGCCTTCTTGAAGTAGCTTGAGGTCCACCTTCTCCTCCGAGAAGAACCTTCTCCAATCAGCAGCCTCCAACCCTAGGAGTAGCAAGGAGAATACAAAGGATAAAAGGAACAAGAAGGAAAATAGAAATTACAACTTATCCTTTGAAGCACAAGGCTTGATTTGCCTATATCAAGCGTATCGATCTCCTAACCAATGAGTGTAGAAGTGTAAGTGATGTGGTAAGGAGATGCTAGCCTATAGGACACGAAATAGGAGCAATGGGAATGAATAGCAAATGTAGGAATTGCTCTATTGCTCAAAACAGTATTGCCAATGTGTATTCAAGCTCAAGTATAGCACAAGTGTATCTTAGGTAAGTTTAGGTGTCCTAAGGCATGTCCTATTTATAGGAATGGCCTATGAGTGCTCAAGGACGTTCTAGACACTTTCTAGGGGGTTCTAAGTGCTTACCTAGCCGTTAGGTACAAGTTAGGTTCATTAGCAACGGCTAGTTAATTAATTCTGCAGTTGCTGTCAGAGTCCATCTCGGTCGAGGAATTGTCGACTGAGACACCTACTCGGTCGAGGATTTGTCGACCGACAGGCACTCTAGATCAGGTGTTTGCAACGTTCATCTCCAACTGCCAACTACCTCTAACGGCTACCTGGGTCATTCTCGGTCAAGGAGTTTGTCGACCGAGAGTGTCTCGGTCAAAGAATTTGTCGACCAAGATTGACCCTGTTTCAATCTTTCAATTAAGGCACTGAGTGTGTGTATGAATGTGCATATGTGACACTCTTGAAGGGGATGACCTATCTAAGTGTGGTATTTAGCTAGGGAAGATCTAACGCTTGATTTTACATGAAGTCTAAGTACTTGTACATTATATATTTGTACAAGTTTACAATTGATTACATTTCATGACATTTACAATCATTCAAGCATATAGATTCCCTAGAGATTTGTCATGCACCTCATTCCTGCAACACTCAAGTAGCACGTTAGATCAACAAGAATGAAATGTTTGTCATCATCGAAACAAAGGGATTTATCATAATGTCCAATTTATCCAACAAGGAGATGTAAACACTTGCAAAGTACAGACTAGGAGCAAATGTTTCTAACCCTCTACAAGACAATTGCACAATAGAAACATCATGGACATGTTAAGTTCACTTGGAATATGATTAATAGGTGATTGTATCTAAGTACATGTGGGAGTCTGCTGGTATTTATTTCCAGAAGGCCAATCATATGATTATTGTAATGGGGCATCATATACTTGATATGATAATAATAAAAGTAATTTTGTGGATTATGTTTGTCTTAGTCATGAGATGATGACACAAACATGGTTCATGTCTAAAGAATGATGTTACTCGATAACATATGTATTCAAGTTGAGGACATGAACAATGAGATCATAGGTATGATAAGAGTACATACATTCCTATTATGTCCCTAGTCAAATATTACTATGGAAGAAAAATAGGCGACAATAATACATAAGACTAAAATGTGTATTGACTGATGAAAAAGTCTCATTAATCATGATATGGTTTATCAAGTCAAACACATAGGTACTTGTTAAATAAAAATGTATTAGATAGACTTACCTTGAGAGTGATACATAGAAACCACAAAATGGTAGTCAAAATCAGATCTCATAGTTAAAGTGATGTTTGTGGTTCTTAGACATGAAGTCACTACACCCATCACATGTTGTTCAATGTACATTAACATCATCCAACATGACCTTGATTAAGGGTTACCATACAAGTGATGTTCGAGAATGTTGTGACACATGGGAGATTGACTTTGACTGATGTAGATGAGATTTGTCCCTCCTATCAGATTTGATATCCTATCCTCTTCATCAACAAGACCGAGAAACATATGGCCATACTCATGTGAACTGATATGTGATATGTGAGCTAACATGTTTCTCATATAGTCTGATCTAGTTCAAGGAAAATGGATTGACTATTCAGAGGTTGACGATTCCATGCCTTGAGTTCAATCTAGATATCAAAGACAAATGAACTATACAATCACTATAACACTATTCATATATTGTAGATAGAAGTTGTTCCCCAACCTTACAATTGCTTCAGTAGCAATGATGTGTTGCAAGATACCATTCATTTCTTATGATATCATAAATTAGTTATGGACATTCACTGCCATTGTAACTTGGGACATATGGGGTCACACATATAGGATGCCCCTGGAATAGGAATTTACTTATGATTAGGGTTTGGCTTGATTACTAAAGTGTTTAGGCAACCAATTTAAACAACATTGGTTGATAAGTGGCAAACCTAGAATACAATTTGACCAATTCATGTGTCATGATTACTAAAGTATTTATGGAATCAATTTAAACATCATTGGTTGATAATTGGCTGACTGGGGATATGAGTCAATTGTCACAAGTGTTGAGTTGAGTGATTCATGTGTTGAGTCAACCAACTCAAGTGTCCAGTCGTCCGACAAGATGATCAATAAAATTGGATCAAGGATTGATGTTCAGGTCATGATGTGCATTGATCATTGCATTGAAAGCCAATATGTTTGCAAATAGGAAAGCATTCCAATTGGCTAACTAGATGTTCCAGTCGATGACTAGGGTGTGAGTCAACCGACTCGAGACCCACAATAGCTAGAAATTTTTGAAAATCTATCACTTTGACTCCCAGTTGCCCTAGAAGCCCTGACTGTAATGACCTCACTTTTCAGTATCCCTTATTTAAGGAAGGACCTTAAAGTTGAGAGCCATTACCTAAAATTTCCAAGATCTAAATTTATCAAATAATAGCAAATAATTTCCATCATTTCACTGATATTGTTTACAAGAAGCTCCTCTAAGGAGTTACATGAATTTCTAACATGAGAACTATTATATATGAGAATAAGTATATACTAATCCTCCTTTACTTAGATTTACTATCTTTGGTGAATTTCATCTGAATCATCATGTCTTGATATCTTCATATTTTGCAAATTACCTATAATAGTGTGAAATAAAATGCAGATCAATATATTACTATACTATGTATATGGGGTTTATGTAAAAGTGTGCAAGTAATGTAACAACATATAATCAATCAATTACTTGCAAATAAGAATTAGAATTTTTATCACATATGCTAACCCACACTTGATATGCTATCTTGAATGTGATAACTGCCCAATCCTATCTCATGTGCATCACCCTGTGATACATTTAATCCTAGGGTTCCAAATATGATATCTTACCTTTTTTATACTCATATTGGCATTGTCATTGAACAAAATGTAAATAAACATCTAACAGTTTATTTCTTCAATCCCCAAGAAATCCTCAGAAAACACCTATAGTTGTTAATGCGATTAGTCATCGTCATAACCACGTACCTCAATGTAGACCCATGAAGATCATCAATCATGATTCATGTAGTTTAAGCATATTATCCAATCAAATAACCAAAGATGGATCTAAGCAATCAACATTCAATCTCCATGTATGTATTTTCTAAAGTGTCACCATCATATTATATAGATTGAACCCTACTCGGGTCCTAATCTAAGGTTTAGGGTTCAAATAAGGAGTATGGGTACAAACCCTATTTCAATTTCATATTATTAATTAGGTGAAAGCCTAGCCATCAGATCTATCATGTACTTGCATCATGATCATTTGAATCAGATTAAGTTCATTAAGATTATCACAAGTTATGATCTTTGGTTTCAAAACCCTAATTATGCATGCATGTGATTGTTTGTCTAGATATCCTAATTATCATTATTGTTATCATGTTCATCTTGGATTACCATTGTGTTCAAAAAGCTTGAATAATAACACAAAATAAAGTCTTTTAATGTTTTCAATTTTTAATATGCAAATCTAGGGTTTCCATCTGTTAATCACCACTCTAACATATATTATCATTACATAGGATCTGGGACCAGAATTAGGCATTGAATACATTTTATTCATGTCCTCTCATTTTCCTAATCAATTTGGTATGTACGTTTGCTATTTTTTGAGTTACCAGTAATTAAATACAACTTTTACAGGATAATACTTTCTTCCAAAAATTACTTTTCCTTTTAATGATGTGGCACTTTATGATTGTGCCACACTCTTACAAACTCATCCACAACTCTTCTCCCTTCTAAACCTAGACCAGATGTTTAATTGTCGGGTTAGGATTAAACTACAAGGAGGGATAAGAGAGGAAGGGCGGTTCACCACCAAGCTATTACATCTCGCTTAGTCACCCTATGAGATAGTGGTTTGTTCTCTGTGTTACATGAGGAGTAGCAACAACCACGCCTAAGGCGCACGCCAGAGAAGAAGGGAAAGAGTAAAGAGAGATGGTGGTGCGGCTCGAGGACTGGTCAGTCGCCATCAGCTCGACCTCATGAAGCCGAGGGAGTTAGTTCCTATTTCTAGGACACCCTGGAGGTGAGGACCCCTTATGGTGGTGCGATGGTGAGGTTTTCAAATAAGAGGGGTTCTAGCTTTAGAGTAAAACCTCTAGGTAGGGAAGATGTCTCTCATATTCTTGGGTCTCAGACGAACTCAAAGCCAAAGTTTATATAGGCTGAGGGGAAGGATCAAGGGTCTCAAAGTAGGGTGAGAAGGGCTTTATGACGGAGGGTGATACATGGCCATTAAGGCATCCATTTTGTACCTTTAAGGGGTTTCCTAGTTTGTCTTTTCAAAGGTAAGTTATTCATGCAGTTATTTCATGATGAGATGAAGTGTAGAGGGAAATTGGTAGCTAGGATATTGATTAATTTATCCACACCTTTCCCAATCCGACGCAAGGTAGGAGACAAAGGGAGCATCGTTGCTTGTTGATCCAATGGTCCCTGATCACGTGCATACTAGACAAAACATCTTAAATTCTCAGGTCACATTAAATGTGAAAATGTCACAATTAACTATTAACATCCACACTATATAGAAATTTATAAAATCAACATCCTGTCATCTCTGTTCTGATTGGTCCCAAATTTGGATATGTTCTTTATAATCCCATAGTCACATCTAGTCAAGTTTGGTATCGAAAGGATGCTTCTAGATACCCTTTTCTCTCTCATCAAATAAGGGAACATAATTTAATTATTGCAAGTTGGTTACTCATCCTTCACGATTTTCTCTAGGCATCTAGGGACAATTTTCTATGAAACTTGGAAAGAAATATTTTCAATATCTTTTTCAACCTTTATCTAATTTTTGGGATTTGTAGGGATAAGTTTAATAGACGAAGCTTGATCCTTCCACATGGAAAGTCCTTTTTATCCCAAGTTCTAGACTAATCTTAATTTCCTTATTATCTTTAAGTATTCCAAAAGTTGGACCGAGATATTCTTATTTGATGCCTCAAAACTTGTGTTGCCATTCATGGCTACATAATTACTATATTAATTATCCAAGTTACACATTATCTTAGAATCTTTTATAAACTTTCTCATTATTCCATAATTCCATTTCCTAAGAAACCATGAAGCCATTATCCTTTATTTATGAATTCCATTTCGTAAGAAACCATGAAGCCATTCCTTTTATTTCTTTAACTATTTCTAAAAGAACCTATTTGCAAAGAAGATAAACTCACGTGTCTCACTTGGGCCATGGGTTGCACCCATAACACAAAGTGGATGGCTTTATTATCCCATTAATTACAATTAGAGAACCATTTATCAAATCAAGTCTCATATTTATATATTTCAAATTCACCAAATTTGAGAATATTATACATACCCTGATCCTCCTATAAATATAGTGGTAATCAAGGCTTTCAGAAGACACAACTATATATGATATGATATCCAATCAATTACACATAAGGTCATATATATATATATATATATATATATATATATATATATATATATATATATATATATATATATATATATATATATATATATATATATATATATATATATATATATACATACATACATACATACATACATACATAAATACATACATACATACATACATACATACATACATACATACATATACATATATATGTTGCCCTAAAATCTATTTTGATGGTGGATGTATGCGCAATTATGGCCAAAACCCCTTTGTTAATGTGTTCTTCATTGAATGTCTTTTATTCCTGCTATTATTTGGTTTGCATACCAAACCTCTACCTCTTATCCACATGTAAGTTAATGCTTTCTTCCCTATGATCCCCTCAAATTTAACTCAAGATATCACTTATAGAATTTAATAAACTAATTCAAATAGAATATATTTAATTTTATGTTTCAAAAAGAGAAAGTGTTCTGTACCAGAGAACTCAATCGACTGGGAAGTCAATTCGATCAACCGGATCACCGAGGAGGTCAGACGAAAGGAGGAGCCAATCCATTGACTCAGGGCCCAATCAATCGATTGTAGGAGTCTATACACCACTTGACCCAAGAGCTAGTTCACCGATCCATGGATAGTATTCGACTGACCAGAAGGCCAACCGATCAACTGAAGGGATCAGTAGACCGACCGGTCTAGTTCCAACACATATTTTTTTTACCTATAGGTTTCTACATATGATGTGGACCTTAGGTAGTAGCAATTCTTTATGTCTCTAAGGAATTGCATTAGTATGTCCATAACCATCACTCTTATTCTATGATTGCATGTTTTGTTTATAGATATAGCATATATAAGAAACATATTATAAGCATGTGGTGATTGGATATGTATATGTATTTATAAATACAAATCCCTTAATTAAATATTAAGTCTTATATGCTTTTCATAAGTGACACACATGGAAATATTGATCAACTAAGTGTAGGATATGACAAAGTGTAGTGATCCATATTTCTTGTGGAAGTGTGATGGTAGATATGTGGGTCTACAAAAGTAGGGTACACATTCTATTGTGTTGGCTTTTGGGTCAGGTTTAACTAGGTTTCCTTAATAAGACTAAGTTACTAGAAGCATACAGATGGAATGTGATAAGGAATTGTGCACACCATCTATCCAAGAGTTGCATTTAGATACAATTGGTAAAAGTTTCCTACCTAAATAGTTAAGTTGTGGCCGATCAGTAAAAGATGACTCATGATTTGATGAAATATGGGTCTTGGCTCACGAGATGGTTGTAAGTTGTAATCTTCTAAATTGATAGTGAGGGCTATCAGTTTGAACAAAATAGTGGGAGAAATAATTAATTAATAGCCTTATTAATATCATCAAACTTATCAAATCAAGTTAGATCAAAAGCATTTTTACAAAAGTTGCACAATTTATTTTGTAGAAACTAATGGGAAACACAAACATGTTTTCATTACGATCAGTCCTTGAGAAGCACAAGCTAAATGAGAATAACTTGTATTACTAATTCAAGACGTTGTGAATCATTCTCACTCAAGAGCACAAGCTCAATGTCCTGAAGACACCAGAGCCATATGAACCCGCTCCCATTGTGACTAAGGCTAACACTGATCCTTATAAGAAGCACTTTGAAAATTTCATGGAGGGTCAAGTGCCTGATGCTATGCTCAATGAAATATGAGTTGCAGAGACATGTTGTTGAGATGGTAAAAAAATCTTAAGAACATGTATCAAGATCAAGAAAGAGAAGGGAGATATCATGTCTCAAAGGCATTATTCAAGTGCAATATAGCTAAAGGAGATATAGTAGGTGCTCATGTACTCAAGTTGATTGGGTATGTGGAGAACCATAATAGATAGGTATTTCCCTTAGGCTAATAGTTTGGCACATGTAATTCTATAGTAATTGTTGGAATCAAACAACTAGTTTGTCATGAACTAAAATATGAACAATTTTGACAAGCCGTGGTCAATATTACTTGGCAAGTTGAGGATATATGAAGCACAAATGAAGAAGGACAAGTCAAAATCTACGATGATGATTAGAAGTGGCAAAGCAAAGTCCAAGGGCAAAGGCAAAGGCAAACCTGAGAAGAGTTTTGAAGCTATCCAAAAACCAAAGTCTTCTGCACTAAAAGCTATAAGAGAAGTGAATAAGGAAGGAAAGTGCCACCACCATTACCTGCTTGGACACTAGAAAAGGAACTACCTTCTTAATCTATAGAAACTCAGGAAGAAGGAGATAGAGATCTCCACTTCAAGACCTGAGAAGAAGTAAGCTAGAACTACATGGAGCAAGAGTTGATGCCACTATAGTTGGAATTTTTCATTCATCTAAATTCTAATGGGCATGTAATATAATTAGTGAACTATTATTATGTACCTACCATTAAAACACGATTTATCTTGTATGGACAAGAATATTTTGAATAGTTAATGTTTTATTTTAAAAGGTAAGATCTTATATGGTAGTGCCCCTGTGTCTCATAGTCTATGCTCGATACTTCTAAAGACAAATATGTATAACACATATACCGAATGACTCGATGAATCAAACAATGAATACCTATAGCATTGTGTTCTAGAGCACACAAATGAGAAACGCATTTCTAGGATCCATAAAGATGGTCGTCTAGACTCTTTTGGTTTTTCAACCAATGGAGACATGCAAGTCTTCTTTGTTGGGAAATATGAAAAAAGCTTGCTTCACATAAATAGTGGGAGGGAATCACATAGATTTCCTTCCAACATTTATGGCAACCAGAGAGAAATCATAGTTGGTTTTGTAGTCCTAGATAAGCCAAAATCAATCCCATGGATCTAAAACTGATACCTTGGAGAATGATGCACTCCAATACCCCCGCTATGCTCTACATATCCTCACCAGGGAATATCTGCAGAGAACACCAATTTCATTTTCTTATTAGATTGCAAACTGACTTATCCTTTTGATGACAAATATTCTATTAGTTCTTGTACATAATGATCTATATAGACCTTTTGGAAGATATGCTAGATGTGGTTACCAATACATCATTATCTTAACTAATGATCTCAATAGATATGGTAGTTTGTATTTAATGAAATACAAGTCGAAATCTCTTGAAATGTTAAAAAAGATCATGAATGAAGTACAAAACTAGATTGGTAGAAGTATTAAAAAACACTTTAATATGATCAATGTGGAAAATATTTCAAACCAAGAGTTTGAGGACCTTCTAGGGGACCATGATAATGTATCACAATGAACTCCACCTGAAACATAATGATGTATCAAAAAGAAGGAATCAAACCATGTTAGTCATGGTGCGATCATCATTAAATCTAGATGATCTTCCACTTTCCTTTTGGGTCCATGCTTTACACTTAATAATGCTTCGTCTAAATTGGTTAAAAAGGTGCCATATGAGATATCGCATGGGAAGTGTCCTCATACGTCTTCTATAAGGACTAGGAATGAAAGCTTATATAAGAAAATAGTTTTTGAAAAGATTTGTAAAATAACATAATTGTTATTTTGTTGAATACTACTTTTATATTCCAATCCAACAATAGAAGTGTTTATTTCCGAGGACAATTGTATTCCTAAAGGAGAATCTAATTTCAAAGGAATCAGTGGGAGATAAGTAGAAATCCAAAAGTTTGAGACTAACAAGTAAACATTGAACCTAAAGAGGTACATTAGGCACAAGGAGGATCACAATTTGTTGTAGAATCTCAAGTTCCTTATGTAACACAAAACCTTCTAGATCTAGTAGGACATGACTTGAGATTGAAAAATTAGGATATCTTATGGCTTAAGAAGGCATTAAATTGGTCATAGATGATGAGCCAACAAGCTACCTAAAAGTTATTGATGGACCAGACTATGAGAGATGGCTTGAAGCCATTTTATCCAAGATGGACTCCTTGTACACTAAAAAGGTATGACCTTAGTTGATCCACCTAAAGAAGCAAAACCCAGAGGGTGCAATTGGGTCTTCAAGAAGAATATCAATATGGATACTAATTTACAAAACTGTAAGTGCATATTGGTGGAAAAGGGTTTTCAAACAATTTCAAGGCATTGAGCATGACAACAAATTTTCACCAGTCACCAAGATCAAATCCATCAAGATCATTCTTTCTGTTGAAACTTAATATGACTACGAGATTTTGGAAAATGGATGTTAAAACCACATCATTTAGTTGTAATATTGTAGAGGATGTGTACATGACACAACTTGAAGGTTTTATAAATCCAATTATTGCAAATAAAGTCTGTAAGCTATAAAGGTAAATCTTTGGATTGAAGCAAGCATCTCAGAGCTAGAATTTTGATTTGACAATACAACCAAAGACTGACTTTATTCAAAACAAAGATGAAATCTATGATTACAAAAGGTTAGTAGAAGCATATTTATATTCCAAAAATGGATGGGGAATGACATCCCTACTTTACATATGGTAAAGAACTGGATGTGAAGTATCTTCATAGTGAAGGATTTATGAAAATCATCCTATATTTTAGGAATCAAGATCTATAGAGATAGATCTAGAAGGCTTATGGACCTAAGCCATAGCATATACATTGACAAGGTGCTGAAGAGGTTCATAATGAAGGACTCAAAGAGAGGAAACTTACACATGTCCCATGGTGTTAGTATCCCTAGAGTTTAGTGTCCTAGTTCTTGTGAAGAATGGGAACACATGAGTAATATGTGGTATGCATTCACAATTGGATCTATCATGTATGTAATGTTATGTACTCATCTCGTTATCTCGTATGTATTTGGCATGACATGAGGGTATCAGTTAAATTCCAATGAATGACATGGGACTACCAGAAAGAACCCCCTTGAGTAGTTGAGAATCACTAAGGATCATTTCCTTGATCTTAGTAATAGGGAAGAGTTAGGTGTAAAGGGTTACACTGATGCAAGTTTCCAAACTAAGAAAGAAGATTGCAATCCAAATTTTTGTTTGACCTCAAAATAGAGTTGTATGCTAGAAGAGTTCCGAGTAAGAGACAATTGTTGATTCTATAATGGAATCTGAGTACCTTGTTGTTTTGAACACAATAGAGGATACTGTATGTATCAAGAAGTTGATTTTGATGGGCTTGAGGGAGGTTCCAACCATCAATGACACAATAGAGATATTGTGACAATAATGGAGCCATTGAATAGGCTAGGAATCCCAGATAGCATACTACATCATTTCCATCTCATAAGAAAGATTATACAATGAGGAGATGTGAAGACTTGCAAAGTACCAACTAGATGTAAATGTGTCTAACCCACTATAAAACACTTGTGTAGCAGAAACATGATGGACATGTTAAGATCACATGGAATATGATTTATAGGTGATTAGCTCTATGTGCAAGTGAGAGTTTGTTGGTATTTATGCCCAGAGAGACAATCATATGATGATTGTAATGGGGTATCAAGTACTTGATTTGATAATAAGAAAGGTAATTATATCTATTATGTTTGTTTCAGTCATGAGATGAAGACACTACATCGATAGATGTCTAATGAATTGTGTTACTCCATAACATAGTTCTTGAGGTTGAGTACATAAACAATGAGATCATATGTTTAATAAGAGTGCATGCATTCTTGTATTGTCCCTAGTCGAACATTACTATGGAAGGAAAATAGACGATAGTAATACATAAATACTAGAATGCATGTTGATTGATGACATAGTCTCATTATTCATGATATGGGATATCAACTCAAACACATAGGTACTTGTTAAGGAATAGTGTCTCAAACTGACCCACCTTGAGAGTGATACATGGAAATCATAGAGTGGTAGTTAGAATCAACTCTCATAGTGATAGTGGTGATTGTGGTTCTTAGACCCAAAGTCACTGCACTCGTGACATGTTATTCGATAAAATTTGACATCGTTCAACGTAACCTTCAATAAGGGTTACCATAAAGGTGCTATTTATGTATGTTGTCACACATAGTGATTGACTGTGAGTGACGTAGAAGGGATTTTCCCTTCCTATCAGAGTTGATATCCTGGCCACTTGGTAAGTGAGACTGAGAAGCGTATGGCCATACTCATTTGAATCAATATGTGATATGTGTGCTCACATGCATCTTATACAGTCTGCTCTAGTTCATGAACATGAATTGAATATTAATAGGATGATGGTTCCGTGCTTCGAGTGCAATTTGGATATCAAAGGCAAAGGAACCACACAATCACTATAACACTGATCACATAGTGTAGGTTTATGTTGTTCAACAACTTCTTGGGTAGCAATAATATGTTGCTAGATATCACTCATTGCTTTTGATGTCATAAATTAGTTATGAACATTTATTGCCAACACAACTTGGGTCCTATAGGGTCATACACATAGGATGCACCTGGAATAAGACTTTACTCATGAATAGGGTTTGACTTGATTATTAAAGTGTTTATGCAATAAATTTAAACAACATTAGCTGATAATTGGCTGACCTAGAATATGAGTTGACCGACTCAAGCATTGAGTCAACCAATTCATGTGTCATGATTACTAAAGTGTTTAGATAATCAATTTAAACAACATTGGCTGAAAATTTACTAACTGTGAATATGACCTTGACCGACTCAAGTGTTGAGTCGATTGATTCAAGTTTCGATCGTCTGACTGGACAATCATGAACAATAGATCAAGGATTGATGTGAACATTATGATATGCATTGATCGTTGTATTCAAATCTAACATGTTTGCAAATAGGAAGCATTCTGATTCAGTGACTAGATGTTCCAATCGATGACTAGGGTGTGAGTCAACTGAATCAAGTGTTGAGTCAACTGATTAGTTACCATCAATAGCCAAAATTCATGAAAATCTATCTCTTTGACTCTTAGTTGATATGGAAACCTTGATTGTGATCCTCCTATCAATACAATAGTAGCCAAGACTTTCAAAAGATACAACTAAAGTTGACAAACATTGTCCTCTCATAGTTGTGGTAACATGAGAGACTCAATAAGTATTACCCATAAAAGGGAGAGACGACCAGGGAGAACAAGTCAATGCTACCATGTTGACATCAAAGTGACAAACTCCTTCACATTGTCTCTAGCAAGCACTACAAGGAGTTCCCACTGGTCTGCATGGACTATCATAGAGGTGTTGAGGTTGCTGCCACCATGTTAGATTGATGTCTCCAACCTCCATTTGTGGTGCTACACCAGGAGGCTGCCTCTGACAATCATCCAAGTGCTTCTTGGGAAAGAAGCATGTCATTGCGAGGATTGTCGCTAGACTTATTCTATGACTAGTTATATACCTCACAATCCATATTTCCTAAATACATCATTGTTGACACGATCTACTAGTATGTGATATAGGCATAAAAGTCTTATTTATGCCACCATATCTATTGCCCAAAATCGCAACATAGGAAGATGTGGAATTTTATTCTTAGTTGAAGGCATGAAAAAAAATAAAGAAGTGATTGTGTATAGCATTTGATCTCCAGGGGATGGGACAAATGAGTAGGTGTTGCTTTCTTGTTCTGGTTATGGTGGTAGGTGAGTCATGATACCTTTATGGTAAAGTGGTCTACACATTGGACACACACATACAAGCTCCCTTATTTTGCATTAAAGTACTTATATAAAGAACTAATAACGAAAAGGGAAACCTATCAAATACCACAAAAAATGTAAAGAACTAACATAACACATGGGTTTCCTCTCATGAAGTGTCCTTATTTAACATCACATGCTCCACTAAAAGGAGAACATCTAAAGGCTATTAAGATCCTGAGCTCTTCATGTTCATGCAAAATTTCACCCCCACAGTCATATTTCAATATTAAACATTGGTTTTAAACACATTAGAACCATCAATAATGTCAACAACTCTGTGTGGGTATACCTTTAGTACTTTATATGGGCCTATCCATCTCAACTTATGTTTACCTGAGTGTAACCTTATCCTAGGATTTAATCGAAGAACATGTTGTCACGGTGTAACTCATTATTAGGAATGTATCTATCATGAGAATGCTTAGTTATTTCTTTGTAAAGCATAACATTCTCATATGCATCAAGATGAATCTCATCTAGTTCATTGAGTTCCAGTTTCCTCTTTGTCCCTATTGAATTCAGATCATCCTTAAAACCCACATGGCCCTATATTCGAGCTCTACTAGGATGTGACATGTCCTACCATAAAAAAGTAAGTGGGGTGTCTACCTATTGACACTTTCAACACAATCTAAAATACACACAAGCAATCCTTCAATATCGTACTCCAATCAGTATGGGCTATTGAAATAGTTTTCTAGGATTATTTTTATTTTCCAATCAAATACCTAAAGTTGTCCTTGTGTTTTGGGGTGATATGGGATACCTACATGATGATTTACTCCATTTTCCTTAAAAGGACCTGTGATGGATTGGTTTTTCTGGCTTGATGGAGTGGACTTTTGGAGTCCTTAATCATCCAATGCATAAGAGAAATCATATACTTGAGTTATCTTAAGAGTTGCATGTGCTTTGGTGAAGTTTGGATGGTGATCGATACTTATATTATGATTAATATCCCAAAGTTAATATTGTTTGAGGAATTTAGTTGAAAGGTCAAATAGTTGAGTTTTAGCGCCAAATTTGAGTAGAATGTATTTTGAGAGATAGGGAAGATATGGTTAAATTTTGGTGGAAATGGGGGGACCCTAGAAGAGGTTATGTAGGTTTAAATATGAGGAAATAATGTACTTTTGATGTATTTGATTAGCAAGGTTGGGATCATCTAGCCTAAGATAAATGTGTTGCACTCCCTTTTGGTTTTTGAATGAACTGTGTGGTCAAATCCTAGCCATAGATATCTAATCAAGTGACAATTATGGCTGCTTTGAGTGAGCCACGGATAGGATCATGTGGAGGACCATTTTAGACCATCAAATTTGAGATGAAGGGTCCCTGTGTCATCCCCTACCTTGCAGTTAGAGCAAGGTAGTGGGGCAGCACGTTACCAGCTACCATACATCGTGGTCCTGGACCGAAGGAGGAAGTGAGGTGGATAGTTGCACTTTGCTTGGATAGAGGAATGAGAAGACCCCATAAACGATATCTGCAGCCACTCCAATAGGAAGAATGAACTCCCGTCTTTCTGTATTTCTCCAATGGGGTTCGCGGGCAGTGTGAGATGGAACAAGACAAGGTACAACCAAGCTTTGAGGAAGATGAATGGGGCAAAAGCAAGATGGCAGCGTGGGGAGTTCAGTGCAATTGCTTAGATGGATGCCACATGGTTCTTTCCTTGCTGACCAACCCTATTTTTCCAGAGCTTGAAGATGAAGCTTGGAGACTTGTGCGTAGTACCTCTCACTGAGAATGATGGATACGAAAGAACCCATGGAGATGGTGCAAAACTTTTGGAATCTTTATCTTGGCACGAGGATGACAAGAGGCAAGTCACCTCTTTTGCTCTGCCGTGTCAGAGGCCAGGCGGCGGCGAGCTTCAGGTACCAGAGACTCGGAGCAGAAGGTGGAACCCTAAGAAGCCGTGAAGGTCTAGTTGAAGGTGCCGAATCTAATGGAGGCATTCAGAGCTGACGAGGCACTTATCTAGTGCGGCTGCTTGCTCGCTGGAGTAAAACCGTGCAGCGGCGTAGCCGCAAAATAGGGTCGGCGGGCGTCCGCGTGAGATCACGAGAAGGGGGATTAGAGGAAAACCGGCCCAAATCTCAACTGAACCAGACAGTTCATTCAATGTAGACTGGCCAGCTCACGCTCCCTGCCCAGCACCAGCAAATGAGCAACTTCTAGCCCTGGAGCCACGTGGCGCCTGCCTATTGGCCATTCAAGGTAATTATTTATAGTAATTCTCAGATCTTGCATAATTCCTAGTAATTAGCTCGAGCATCAGAAAAATACAAATAATATACCAAATTTCTCAGAAAAATGAGTAGAACACAATATAACTATAAAATCATACTTTTGATGCACTAGTATCAGTGATATCATGTAAGATGTAAAATGGTCTTTTCATGTATAATAAATAATAAATGAAGACCTAAAATTATGGAAAAATGTCAGTAAGTATATAATAATGATTAGAATGTTTATGATGTCAGATATGAAAATTATTTGACACAAAATCATGTAATTTTCTTTATATGGCTAATTAGGGCTAATAACCCTAATTAATGTGTAATAATTACAAATATACTCATAAAATATTGGAAATCACAGAGTAAGCTCATATCAATATCTGGAACCTCAGATTTAATTATGAGATCATGATGATGCATAGAATTCATGTTATATGAAGTTGACCTTTAATACATGGTTTAAAACCCTAATCTTGGTTAATGGTGTAACCTAGGGTTAATTAATGTGCACAAAAATTCTATGGAAGATAATGTTCTGATAATGAATCATAGTATGGAATATGACATCAGTAAGAAAATCCTAAGGAAAGAATGCAAGTGATATGGGAATATTATAATGAGATAAGCAAACCCTAATATGAACACGATTAGGGTTAAGATGAGATGTAAGATGATGAGAATCTGATGATAGTATATGATCTTGTCTTAATCAGGTTTAACAAAGAAATAGACGACATGAGGAACATGTTATTAGTATATATGTGATCAAGGTATGCCATTACCTCTTGCTTGGCTTATTATACATTATGCTTGTGTTATATGGGAGTAAAGACTTGGCATATGGTATATATTGAAATGATTGTCTTGTATGATATGCTTCTTGAATTTCCATATTTATGGCTATGAACACCTGCAAACATAATATAGATGTTCCATCATAAGATAGCTCATAAACCACTCGGTGGTACATCACATGCATAATAATCACAAACCACTTGGTGGTAGATCATATGATGTTTGTATAATGATCACAAACCACTTGGTGGTAGATCATAAGGCCTAAAGATGTCAAAGCCACTTGGTGGCAGACGCACGAGATGTATGATGGAAATGTGCTTAAAATATGTGTTCTCTTTTGTTAATGAACAACTTTGTTTAAGTATATGGTTTTCTTATATTTCTTTACAATTACCAAGTATTAGTTTTATCTTATTGCCAAGATATGATGAGAGGTATACAAAAGACATGTAGGCGTACTCAGTACAATATTCTTGAATATTGTGCTGCCATGTACCGCATGTAATCTTTGGTTTAGGTTTTGGACATATGATCTTGAAGATCCAAGATAGTGAGAGTTGTGTGGTGAGCTGATGTACAAGTGGACCTGTTGTCTTAATATCCTGTTGTTTAGATGTAGTACATGTATATGTTAAAGTTTGTTGTTCAATATGTAATGTCAAATGTTGTAACAATTCATGTTGTAATTATATGTTGAATAGTGAACATGTGTGTATGGTTTTATTATTGTTCATGTGCATGTGCTAATGATTGTTTCCTTCTGACTTCCTCTGATTTTCTTCTTCTTAGCCTAGTGTGTGGTGTTTAAATTGGGATTCTCACTAAGGTGAGGGTTTCAATTTAGATGTCACACAACATATTAAGTTTTAGAAAATTCAGGGATGTCACAGGTGGTATCAGAGCATGAATAATAGCAAAGCCTGACATTTTCTCATTATGCAACTCAAAACTAGAAAATCTTGAACTTAATAATCTTTAGGGTTAGATTAGTCATCTTTTAGAGACTAGAACTGACCTAGCCTCTAGGTTAGCACCTAGATATCTGAGAACTAGGTCTAGACTGGTTCTTGTTGAGTAGCAAGTCCTTAGATGTCATTCTTTCCTTGTAGTGCAGCGGTATGGGACATTGCACTATTTGGAAATGACGTGCATCAAGGGAAGAGAAACCCTATACATATTGTGCACATTGTCTAGAGTAGCTACGCTAGTCTACCCCTTGTTCGCACACTTTTCACTAGTTTTCATGACACTATACTCTCTACTATGTGTGGGACACTCATTTTTAGGATTTGGTTTTTGATTCCAATCGGATCAAACCTTGATAGTTTTCTGTGACACTTGTTTTTTCGGAGAAAAACTATACAATATTTTATTATATATATGTATTACAAAAATGTGTCCCCATACATGTATGAGTAGGTGGTAGTCATGCAACCTAAGTGAAAGTGAATGACATCAGTCTAGAAGAGAGTGTAGTTCTAGATTAGATGTCAAGAGCCTTTTCGATATATATGTGATAGATGGAATAGATGATATAAGTTTTGATGATATGATGTAACTCTTATATAGATGATATAGGATTGTTATGATGATTTATGTTTGTATTTGAGGACTTAGGTTCAATTTTGAGGATTTGAGATAAGTTTTGATGATGCAAGTAAATAGGCTTTTATGAGATAAGATAAGCTAAGTTAAGACAAGGTTGTGAGTCAGCATGAGCCTCAATATCTTTTACACAGGAGGACCCCTAGTGTTAGGACCAGTTTTGGGGCTAGCTCAAGAGAGAGCAAGACCCACAGGGAGAAGGTCAGAGAACCTAGACTCCATGATATGAGAAATACAATAAATATGTGATATGATATGTCCTAAACTAGAATACTCCTGAGTGAATGAGTTGTGTTGCTTAATGCATGATTCCTTTAGTATTTTTGAACCCTATATGTCCTTGGGAGGACCAAACCCTAGATCCAGAGAGAGGTTGGTTATATATACATATGTGAATAAGGGAATATGAGTTCCTTCCTTCTGGGTGAGGGAGAGATCCCAAGACCCCAGAGGAGGTAGCTATGATAGTTTATGTGAAGCCTCATGCTCGGGTTGGTGGTTTCCCACATAGGAATCTAGTGGTTGCATATGAGAGAGAGTCAAGAAATAGTTCTCATGGGTAGAGACCTTTGGAGAGTATGTCATAGCATGTTTTGGTTTGTGCTTATGTGGCTAGAGCTTGTAAGGTTATCACTAGTACCAATGAGGTAGACCTATTAACCCTTGACTAGAGAGGGAAGATAAAGTATACACATATGAGATACTCATAGAGTTGAGTTAGCTCAGAGAGACTGAGCACGACACTATCCTCGTGGTATGGGTTAGAGGAACCTCTTTTGGACTATATAAAGTTTTGATACATGTTTAACAAGCCACTCACAATCATTGTTTAGCACAACCATGGTATAATAAACATAAGAACGTGATCTAAGTTTGAGATATCATATGAGGGTATGATATGATGGAAACCTAGAAATGGTTTAATAGATATCAATGTATAAATGGTTAAACATATACATGAGTAATGATGATAATATGATATTGTTTGTTAACCATGTGATAAAATCACCAGTAAATGTTGCAAACTTATTATGAGCAATGACATACGATCATAGGAATAAAACATGTTACATGAGGTGTTAATCTTAGTGCTTAATAAAGATGAAAAATACAATTTGATAGCTAGCACATCATAGTGATTATGACACCTTGATATGATCTAGATGGATATAGTGGGTTAACTATAGTTAATACCCTCCTAAAAGGCATATGTTAATGTTGAACATGTTCTAACAAATTATCTCAATAAAATGTTGATGACACCTTGATGTATGAGTTAATCTTAGTTAACTCCTTTAGAACCTGGTAATATGATGTGGAAACCCTAATGCATGGGTAAATATAAGGATGCAACCCTAGAATATGAGATATGTAATGACATAACCGAAGTTTCTAAATCTTAAGTTTAACCTTGAATGGAGTGTTTGTGCACCAAGATGGTTGTAAAACCCCCTAAGAGTGCTTTAGATACATGATTCTAGGTAACATTTGTGGATATGTTACACATAAAATAGTGCCTACATATGGATGAAGGCAAGATGAGTTTTTCCCTGGAAGCATGAGTATGGTTTACTTTCGAGGACGAAAGTTCTTTTAAGATGTATATGATGTGATGGATTGGTGTTTCTGGCTTCATTCTGATAACAAAATTTCTTTTAAGGTGTGTCGGATGTGATGGAGTGGACTTTTGGAGTCCTTAATCATCCATTGACATAAGAGAAAGCATATTCTTGAGTTATCTTAAGAGTTGCATGTGCTTTGGTGAAGTTTGGATGGTGATCGATACTTATATTATGATTAATATCACAAAGTTAATATTATTTGAGGAATTTAGTTGACAAGTCGAACAGTTGATTTTATGCACCAAATTTGAGTAGAATGTCTTTTAAAAGATAGGGAAGCTATGGTTAAATTTGGGTGGCAATTGGGGGACCCTAGAAGAAGTTATTTAGGGTTAAAGATGAGGAAATAATGTACTTTTGATGTACTTGATTAGCAAGGTCCGGATCATCTAGCCTAAGCTAAATGTCTTGCACTCCCTTTTGGTTTTTGAATGAACTGCGTGGTCAGATCCTAGCCATAGATATCTAATCAAGTGAAAATTATGGCTACTTTGAGTGAGCCACGAATAGGCTCATGTGGAGGACCATTTCAGACCATCAGATTTGAGATGAAGGGTCCTTGTGTTATCCCCTACCTTGCGGTTAGAGCAAGGTAGTGGGGTAGCACGTTCCCAGCTATCGTACATCGTGGTCCTGGACCGAAGGGGGAAGTGAGGTGGATAGTTGCACTTTGCTTGGATAGAGGAATGAGAAGACCCCATAAAAAATATCTACAACCACTCCAAAAGGAAGAACGAACTCTCGTCTTTCTGTATTTCTCCAATGGGGTTTGCGGGCAATGTGAGATGGAACAAGACGAGGTACAACCAAGCTTTGAGGAAGATGAATGGGGGAAAAGCAAGATGGCATTGTGGGGAGTTCAATGCAATTGCTTAGATGGATTCCACATGGTTCTTTCCTTGCCGCCCAACCCTAGTTTTCCAGAGCTTGAAGATGAAGCTCGGAGACCTGTGCATAGTGCCTCTCATTAAGAATGATGGATACGGAAGAACCCATGGAGATGGTGCAAAACTTTTGGAAACTTTATCTTGGCACGAGGATGACAAGAGGCAGGTCACCTCTTTTGTTCTGCCGCGTCAGAGGCCAGACGGCGGCGAGCTTCAGGTCCTAGAGACTCAGAGCCCAAGGTGGAACCCTAAGAAGCTGTGAAGGTCTAATTGTAGGCTCCAAGTCTGATGGGGGCATTCAGAGCTGACGAGGCACTTCTCTAGTGTAGCTACTTGCTCGTCGGAGTAGAACCGTGCAACGGCAGCCCCACAAAATAGGGATAGCGGGCTTCCATGCGAGATCGCGAGAAGGGGGATTAGAGGAGAACCGACCCAAATCCAACTGAACCAGACAGTTCATTCAATGTAGACCGACCGGCTCATGCTCCCTGCCCCGCACCAGCAAATGAGCAGCTTCTAGTGCTAGAGCCACGTGGTGCACGCCTATTGGCCATTCATGGTAATTATTTACAGTAATTCTCAGATCTTGCATAATTCCTAATAATTAGCTCGAGCATCAGAAAAATACAAATAATATACCAAAATTCGCAAAAAAATGAGTAGAACACAATATAACTATAATATCATACTTTTGATGCACTAATCTCAGTGATATCATGTAAGATGTAAAATGGTCTTTTCATGTATAATAAATAATAAAAGAAGACCTAAAATTATGGAAAAATGTCAGTAAGTATATAATAATGATTAGAATGATTATGATGTCAGATATGAAAATTCTTTGACACAAAATCATGTAATTTTCTTTATATGGCTAATTAGGGCTAATAACCCTAATTAATGTGTAATAATTACAAATATACTCATAAAATATTGGAAATCACAGAGTAAGCTCATATCAGATTATGGAACCTCAGATTTAATTATGAGATCATGATGATGCATATAATTCATGTTATATGAAGTTGACCTTTAATACATGGTTTAAAACCCTAATCTTGGTTAATGGTGTAACCTAGGGTTAATTAATGTGCACAAAAATGCTATGGAAGATAATGTTCAGATAATGAATCATAATATGGAATATGACATCAATAAGACAATCCTAAGACAAGAATGCAAGTGATATGGGAATATTATAATGAGATAAGCAAACCCTAATATGAACACGATTAGGGTTAAGATGAGATGTAAGATGATGAGAATCTGATGATAGTTTATGATCTTGTCTTAATCAGGTTTAACAAAGAAATAGATGACATGAGGAACATGTGATTAGTAAATCTGTGATCGAGGTACACCATTACCTCTTGCTTGGCTTATTATACATTATGCTTGTGTTATATGGGAGTAAAGACTTGGCATATGGTATTGATTGAAATGATTGTCTTGTATGATATGTTGCTTGAATTTCCATATTTATGGCTATGAACACATGCAAACATAATATAGATGTTCCATCATAAGATAGCTCATAAACCACTCAGTGGTAGAGCGCATGCATAATGATCATAAACCACATGGTTGTAGATCATATTATGTTTTTATAATGATCATAAACCACTTGGTGGTAGATCATAAGGCCTAAAGACGTCAAAGCCACTTAGTGACAGACGCATGAGATGTATGATGGAAATGTGCTTAAAATATGTGTTCTCCTTTGTTAATGAACAACTTTGTGCAAGTATACAATTTTCTTATATTTCTTTACAACTGCCAAGTATTAGTTTTATCTTATTGCCAAGATATGATGAGAGGTATATAAAAGACACGTCGGCGTACTCAGTACAATATTCTTGAATATTGTGCTGACGTGTACTGCATGTAATCTTTTGTTTAGGTTTTGGACATATGATCTTGAAGATCTAGGATAGTGAGAGTTGTGTGGCGAGCTGATGTACAGGTGGACCTGTTGTCTTAAGATCATGTTGTTTAGATGTAGTACATGTATATGTTAAAGTTTGTTGTTCAATATGTAATGTCAAATGTTGTAACAATTCATGATGTAATTATATGTTGAATGGTGAACATGTGTGTATGGTTTTATTATTGTTCATGTGCATGTGCTACTGATTGTTTCCTTCTGACTTCCTCTGATTTTCTTATTCTTAGCCTAGTGTGTGGTGTTTAAATTGGGATTCTTACTGAGGTGAGGGTTTCAATTTAGACGTCACACATTAGATTAAGTTTTAGAAAATCTGGGGACGTCACAAGACCCCAAATTTATAGTTGGTCAAATGAGATCCACCATCAGTAGTATGCCAATGGGGAACCCAAAACTACAAAAAGTATTATCTTTAACAAATATGCAAAGTATTTTAGCATCAACAGTCCAGGTTAGAATTGCGTTCACCCATTCAGGCACAAAGTCAACTTCTAAGATACATATATATATATGAATTATAGGAGATAAGTCGAAGCATGGCATTAATACTCAAAAGATAAAACACTTCTACTTCTAAAGACATTCTCATGGTCATTTCTCATCTCCTTGAAATGTTATTATTGTGTTGACATGAGTCACACCTCTTCATAAAACTGTAAGCATCCTTTGTCTAGTAAAATCTAGACTCACACCTCTACAACTGTCCTACCACTCACATGGCATCCCTCGGTGGGTAGGGAGTGACAATGAGCCAGGTTTCTCCAAAACCTCCCACTCAGGCACACATCTCCTCCAAATCCAATCCCTACATTGCTTAAGAAAAATATGACCATATCAAATATAATACCTCAAAGGTTTGAAATTTTCTTTCTCTCCTAACAAATTTTTGTCCCAAGGTGTCACCCCAATATCTAAGTAATTGACAATATCGACATACCAAGGTTTGAGTGACTTTGCTACTAATAACCTCTCGTCGGGAAAATTTTCCTAAATGGGAATTTCTAGCCTCTTCTATTCCACTCTATATAAACAAGAGTGGCGATCTACCAATAACATTTATTGTTCCAACATTATCTCTAATATCTATGTCAAAATATTTTAGAAGAAACATCCAACAAATAATTCTAGGCTTAGCTTCCTCCTTCTATAAAAGTATACTTTTACAATGTGGTCTGTCATACAATGATTTTACCCCCAATTTATATTGTTGAAATTTATCAAAATCAAACACAACAACTAAAATATCTTTTTAGATGTAGTCTAGTTTAATTGGGTGTGATTTAGTGGGAAAGAAACATACTAATGAATTAACAAAGCATAATCCTTCTGATGTCCCAAAATTACTCCAATTGCAAAATCATATGCATCACACATGAGCTCGAATGGATGGTTCCAATTAGGAGCCACCACAATTCGTGTTGAAACTAATATTTCTTTCATAATATTAAAAGTATTGAAATATTGATCATTGATCATTGAAATCAAATTCTACATCTTTCTCACAAAGCTATGAGATTATTTTAATCTTATAAAAATCCTTCATAAATTAGTTGTAAAATCTTGCATGTCCCTATACACTTCTTAATACCTTCACTGATAATGGTGCAAAAAGTTTGGAGATATCTTTCATTTTTACCAGTCTACCTTCATGACCTTGTCGAACACCTTGAAATTTAGAACAATGCCCTCATTAACTATCATATGACATTTTTTCCAGTTGATTACTAAATGTTCGTCCTCACATATCTACAATACCTTGCCCAAATTATTCAAGCAATCTAAAAAATGACTCTCTATATAATGAATAGCCATCCATAAAAAATTTAGAGGCAATGCTCCAACCTATTAGAATAGATGGTGTAATGTGTGGGACTTGAGAGGGGGTTCACTCCTCACTCATTTTGAGTACTAAACCCATCTAATCAAAACACACTAACAAGTATGTTGGAATTGGTGTATGTTTTCTTTCTTGAAGAATGGAATACAAAATGAAAGTATAGCAGAAAAAATAATATAATGACTATTTTCACTTTATTTAAAAGATACATGATAATCTCCACTAGGGGACATACATGACAACTAGGAAGAGGAAAGTCCGAACTATCTTAATTCTATCTCCCTAGAGTCAACTACACTATGCCAGGTCCATGTTATGATGTCATGTCCACCATGTGCCTCGCTTAGGGGGTTGGAATCTTACCCCATAAGAGAAGACAAAATGGAAGCTGTCAACATAAAAAAATGTTGGTATAAGAATGTTAATAGGGATTGAGAAATCTTATGGAAAAGGATAATGATTAATTATTCAAGGATTCCATCAAAGAGGAAATATGATCATCCAAATGGACATCAAAAGGAAACAATGTAAGGTATAAAAAAGATGCACTTGCCATATATCAAAATACCAATAAGTTGTGACACATAAGAACATTCAGATAAATTAGGGCACATAACCCAACATAAATATTAATCAACCTAAACATAACATAATCTTAAATAAATAATAATCAACCTAAACACAACACTAATGTAAATATAAAGTCAGTGGTGGTTAGGGAACATAACCCAAAACTTGATAGGGAATGGCACATAACCAACCTCACATGGCATATAAGCTGGGGTATGGGTCATATGTTCCTCCATCCCAACATATAAAAGTGCATGAGGACTAAAACTTCAATGCATCGAATACATACTAAAACCTTAGTGCCTAATAATATCATAAAGGGGAATAAAACCCAAGGGAACAAAACCCAAAAACCAAAGCATTGTAATAATCTAGGGCTACTAAATCACAAAGAATGCATAAATGTAGAGGAAAGTCAAAGTTTGGTCGTATAAATAGAATTAATGAGATATCCATCACATAAATGGACAATATGAAACTTTCACCTCAAAGGTGGGAAAAACTAGGGTTCTATCTCAAAATAAAGAACAACTGGGTTCAATTCTAAAATAAAGGTTTCATCATGAAGCAAAGTAAATTTTAGAGTCAATAAGAACCTCCAACAAAAGATTCACATCATCTAACTCACATGAGTCAACCATGTCCCAAAGGACCAAGACATTGGTACTCATGGGTAATTTCTCAATATAGAAGTATGGGATGTAGCATAGCTCATATAGAGTCTAGATATGCCAAGTCAATATCTAGTTGCACATCAGAGCTTCAAACAACCTATTAAGAATATATGAAATTAGGTTTAAGTTCGTGTTAATTTCATATATCCTATAAATAATCTTTTTATTATTACAAAATTAGGTTAACAAAATCATAATATATTGTAGATTATATTTTCTTGAGTTAATAGCATATTTTACTATATTTTTCTACCTGATAGATTATAATATGTTAATTTTAGAATTTCTAACCATGTAAGAAAATTTTAAAAATCACACATTTTTTATATTTGAATTAGGTGATGAAATTGATACCATTGTATGGAGAATAATTTTTGATTCAAAAATTTTTACTTACTTTTTTATGATTTATCAATATTTAATTATTGATTATCTGAGATAAATCAATTTAGTGACTAATGAAACAAAATAATAGATGATAAGATAACAATATCCACACATTTAGCTTTTTCAATTATGTCTGGGACGTAGACCAAAAAGTAAGTAACCGATGCCCACATTCACATGACAAATATCAAAATGTAAGGTTAAAAGGACAAAAAGGCCCATGATTGTGTGACTAAAATTAACATAAAATTTAGGACATGCTCATAAATAAGCAGGTTTTCATCTTCCTCCTTTTACGATGGCCTCACATCACACGATGAACACACAACTTTCTAGACCTAGACCAGAAGATTGAATCCTCACTAAAGCAAGATCTCAATCCATGACAGTTACCCAAACACTTCTCCCCATTTTTTCGTTCTTGATAGGGCTCTATAGGGGCTACGAGATGACCTAAAGTCCTTAGAAAGGCTCGAGCCATGGTAGCATGAGAAGTTGCTCATTGCAAGCACCTCATCCAACAAGAAATGGTGCAAATCATAAATTGAGAAACTTGACAACTCCATGGTGGCTTTAAAAGCAAAATTAATCAACAGAATGGAAACCACAAAGCCCAAAATGCATCACAAATGAAACACAGACAAGATAAATCAAAGAAGGGGGAACCTGATGTACCTTAAATAGAAGAAAGTTGTGACTTTGAGGAGTTCCATGAGAACTCCCTGGATTCCCCTAACATGAGTCCAAGCCTCCCAAAGGCCGTAGAAACTTCCTCACACTCAAAGAGCACATTGTAGGTGAGAAGGTTAGCTAGATGTGCCCATAGGAGGATGAAACTAAACTAGACCTAGAGGAAGGTTCTAACGCAACTGATGATTTTTTCAAAAAGTTTTGTAGAGGCCCAATGATCCTGTTTGGCATGGATTTGGGAAGGGGAGGGTGAAACAGAGGAGACCAGGAGTCAGGTTGCAATCAACTAGTCAAATTGGTGAAACCCTAGGGTATATACAACTATTGGGTTTGGAAGGAGGTAAGGAAAGTGATGGTGAAAGAATCATGTGAAAACATTGAGTTAGGAGAAAAAAATAGGAAAAAAGATTGGTGATACAATAAAACATGCTTATAGGGAAGTAGTCTAGAAACAAAAGGTAGGAGAAGACCTCACTTTCCCTAGATCCTCATCAAATGACTAGAGATATATCAAGTTTAAAATTCAAATAAACCAGTGTGACAACAACATCTTTAAGAAAGTCAAGATATCAAGATATCAAAGATGTGATAGGAAAAAGGCTATTTATATAAAATATCATATAGTCCTACTTACATTGGTATTGCATTCGATAGAATTATCTTTTCTAATATAGTTGGGTTAGCTTGAATTATTTATTTAGGTTGAAACATTGCAACTAGACTAGCTAGGTCCCAAGGAAACTGATTTTGAAATTAGATTTCACTTTTGAAACTTCCTTTTTATGAGTTATAATAAAATTATTATTTATGTTATTTACACCATATATAATATTATATGTATTATTTTTCATCAATAATCATTAGTTCGGGTTCTATTAATTTCACATTGATACAAATAGAGTTATTTTAGACTTTTATGCATGAATTAGGCTATTTTACTTAATTACTCATTTAGTCCATTAATATCAACATTAACTCATATAATTGCACATTATTCATATATATGGACATGAAAACTTCAATTATTATTCCAATTCATGTATGAAGCTCAACTACCTATATTTAGATGGTATGTATATTTAATGTTCATTAAGGTACAAATTGGAACATTAAGGTTTACATGTATCCTTGTTTGGCCAAAACTAAATCTGTAAGCACATGATAAATAAATCCAAGGTATTATGTTTTCTAGAGTCAAGATGCTAGGATTCAGTATCTTACAACACTCCACCCCTTAAAGGGTTTCTTTCTCAAAATCTAATCATCCATACATTTCCTGGCAATTACTCTACCCCATTAAAATGTTTATCCTAATAAGTCAAACTAAACAACTTTTGAAGATATTTGGTTTACATATGAATCTTTTAGTTGTGATTACTTAAGGTGGTTTATGTTGTCCACAACCCATGCGTCCAACTAACAAGTCATAGAGACATAGGTTTGTATCTTAGGTCATTGTGTTGCTAACCTAATAGCTCAAAGTGTTCTCATGAGAAACCAAACAAGCATTGGGTACAAATGAATAGGTCAATTAAACCTTTATCACAAACCATACTTTTCTTAGTCATCACTCCATACAAAAAACTGCTATTAAGACTTTTTCTTTGTTTCGTGTCCCAAGAAAACATTAATAAAATCCATAAAATTTTCTTTGTACATATAAGAATAAATGATAAATAATTTTTATGGTAGGAAACTATGTGAGTTAAACAAACATTGTGGCCAAAAATCAACATGAGAATGAAGACATAAATTCCACTTTAAGGTCTTCTACCCATACTACTATAGCATCCTCGTTACCAAATCTAACCCAAAGTTAGAATTCATAACATATACAAGTATATGTCATCACTAAACTATATTGTAGGATATGAGCTTATGTGTCCCATCACACTAGGGTTAACTACTTAAGATCCTCATATGCACTTTATCCTATTCAATATCCTTCCTTTATCAACTCATGAACAACTTAGACAAAGACTAGGGTAAAATCTCACTTAGATGGTTTCCATGTAGGGTACCGGTTGTACTTAGCATAGATAAAATTAAAACAGTCAGAATACAACTACCATGGCTCTGATACAATCTTGTAAATAGTGGGACACGAAAGGGGATCCATTTTTGACTCAATTTGAGAAATTAACCTATCTAATATGAACACACTAACAAATATGCCTTAATAGATGTATATTTTTTCTTCTTCAAATGCATGGCATACAAAACTAAATTCTAGTAGTAGAAATATATCTAATGATTATTTTCAATTTTGTAAAATATACACAATAATCTCCCACTAGGGAACATACATGAAAGAAATACTTCAACATATAGGTAGAGGGAAGTCCAAACTATCTCAAGTATATCTCCCAAGAGTAGTCTCCACTAAGACAAGTCCGCATGTCCACCATGTCCCTCACCTAAGGGGTTGGAAGCATACCCAACAAGAGAAGACAAAATGGAAGTTGTCAACATAAAAAATGTCAGTGTGAGCATATTAACATGGATTAAGAAATCTTATTGGAAAGGACAATAATTAATTATTCAAGGTTTCAATCAAAGAGGGAACATGAACATCCAATTGGATATCAAAAGGAAACAATATATGGTTTACAAAGATGCACTACCATATATCAAAAAACTAACAAGATGTGACACATAAGCACAATAAGATAAATTAGGGCACATAACCCTTCTTTAAAAATAATCAACTTACATACAAGTGAGATTCACATGTCACTAGTGTAAATATAAAGTCATTGAGGGAACATAGCCCAAAATCCGATAGAGAATGCACATAACCAATCTCCCATGGCATATAAGTTGGGGTATGGGTCATACGATCCTCCATCCAAATATATAAAAGTGTAGGATGACTAAAACGTTAATGCATGGTAGGAGGACTAAAACCTTAGTGACTAATAATATCACAAAGGGGAATAAAACCCCAGGATACTAAAACCCAAGAACTATTGCATTATATTACTCTAGGTCTATTGAATCACAAAGAGTGCATAAATGTATAGGAAAGTGAAAGTTCAGTCATGTATATAGTAGTAATGAGATATCCATCATATAAATGGACAATATGAAATCTCAACCTGAAAAGTTTGCAAAATTAGG
Source organism: Alisma plantago-aquatica (assembly GCA_963693085.1). Lineage (NCBI taxonomy): Eukaryota > Viridiplantae > Streptophyta > Magnoliopsida > Alismatales > Alismataceae > Alisma > Alisma plantago-aquatica. The sequence continues at coordinate 784,307,493 of OY856411.1, read as the reverse complement.
GTTCTATCTCACAATAAGAAACAAGTTGGTTCAATTCCACAATTAGGGTTTCATCGTGAAGAAAAGTACAATTTTGAATCAATAATAATATCCAACAAAAGATTCATACCATCTAACTCACATTAGCCAACCTCTAAAAGGAGAGAGAGAAAAGTGCATATGGCAACATGTCCCAAAGGACCAAGAGAGAAATAATCATGGGTAATTTCCCAATATAGAAGGGGTGCAACATATCTTAGATAGAGTCTAGATATATGCCAAGTCAATTCTAGTTCCACATCACATCTTCAGAAAACCTATTAAGCATATATGAAATTAGGATGAACTTCATTCTAATTCATAAACCCCAAAATTTTTCTTTTATTATTATTGAATTAGGTTATCAAAATAAAATCATATTATATTGTATATTATGTTTTCTAGAGTTTACAACATATTTTACTTTATTTTTCTAGCTTATAAATTGTTAGATATAAATTTTAGAATTTCTAACCAATTAAGAAAACCTTGTAAATCACATATTTATTATAACTGATACAATTCGATGGAGAATAATTTCTTGATTCCAAAGTACTCTATACTATTTTTTTATGAGTTACCCATATTTATTTATTAATTATCTAAAAAATCAATTTATTTATTAATTAAACAAAATCATGGATGAAAAGACAAATATACCCTCACATTCAACTTTTTCAGTTATAATTGTACATAGACAAAATAGTAAATAACTAATTCCCACATTCGTGTGACATATATCGAAATAGAATGGTAAACAGACAAAAAGTCCCATGATGGCATGACAAAAGTTAAAAACAGATTCACGGAACAATTATAAATAGGAATTTCGTCTTCTTCCTCCTTTCACAATGACCACACAACACGTGATGAATAACAACATGCCAAATTTGGACCCAAAGATTGAATTTTCACTAAAGCAAGCACATAGTCTAGGACTGTTACCCAAACACTTTGCCCCACTCCTTTGGTACAGGGATCTACAGGGGCTATGAGATGGCCTTAAGTCCTCCTCCATGGTAGCATGAGAGGTTGTCATGCAAAGCAGCACGACCAACAAGCATTGGGGAAAATAATAAAATGAGAAATACGATGACTCCATGGAAGAGTTAAAAGAATGAGGCATCAACTTAAAGGAAACCACAAAGCCCAAAAGGCATCATAAATGAAACGTAGAAATGAAAAAATAAAGAAAGGGGAACCTGATGTACCTCAAATAGAAGAAAATTACAACTATGAGGAGTTACTTGAGAACTTGAGGGATTCTCCTCAAATGAGTACAACTCTCACAAAGGATTTAGCACCTTCCCCACACTCAGAGAGAAAATTGTCATGAAAAGGTCAATCAGATGTGCCCAAAGGAGGATGAATCCAAACAAGACCCAAAGGAAGGTTCTAAGGACTACCAATGAAGTTTTGGGATAATTTCATAGAGGCCTGATGGGGCACAAAGATGAGAAAAGGAGGGCGTTCCTATGCATGACCAGAGAGCCAATCATATGATGATTGTAATGGCATAATTTATAAATGATTTGATTATTAATAAAGGAAAGCTTCTAATTTATTCTATTTGATTAAGTTATAAGATAATGAATTAACATAATAAATGTATAGAGAATGATATTACTCAATGATGTATGTCTTCAAGTACATGACTTGGACAATGAGATCATATAGATGTTAAGAGTATACATTCTCATTATGTCCCTATTCAGAATTTACTATGGAAGGCATATAGATAACAATAACACATAAGACTAGAGCGTGTATTGGTTGATGACCAAATTTCATTTCTCATGATATGGTATATCAAACCAAGTACATAGATACATGCTATAGAACAATGTATCGAGAAGACCCACCATGAGAGTGACACATGGAAGCCATTACCATGGTAATCATAGTCAACTCACATAGTGTTGGTGGTGATTGCGGTTCTTAGACCTGAAGTCACTACACTCATCACAAGTTGTTCGGTATGCTTTGACATCATCCAATGTAATCCTAAATAAGGGTTTCCATAACAGTGACGATTGGCTGACTGTGACACATGGGGACTGACTGTGAGTGATGTAGATAAGTTGTTTCCCTCTTATATGAGTATGAAATCATATGCCTCTTGATTAGAGAGACTGATAACTGCTTAGAAATGCACATGTGAGTCAATATGTGATATTGAGCTCACATATATCTCATATAGTTTGTTTTGGTTCAAGGAAAAAGATTGAATGTTGAAGAGGATGACTACTTCATGCCTTGAGTTCAATCTAGATATAACAAACTATACAAACAATAGAACAAAAAATAGAGATTGTAGGTTGAAGTTGTTACCCAACTTTCCATTTACTTGGATAACATTGATGTGCAACTAGGCACCACTCATTGCTTGTGATGTCATAAGTGGTTATGGACATTCACTGCCAACGTAATATGGGACCTATAGGGTAACACATAGGAAATTACCTAGAAGAGGAGTTTTGATCATGAATGATAATTGGATTGATTGGTAAAGTGTTTATGTATTCAATTACAACAACAAATAAATTGACCAGACTCCCAACTGATTGACACATGTGATGAAATGACCGATTGGAGTGTGGCTGATTAAATATTGCATTGGTTGAATTTTGGCTGAGATGGGGTGTGAAATAACCATTTCATTTAGTGAATCGATCGATTCATTGTGGGAGATGATGGTTTCATAGAGAAAAATGCCCGATTCATGGTGCAATTTGATTTCATCAAGAATTAGTGCTGAAATCATGTCGTGCATTAATTGAATAGAATTGCCCATTCATATGTGATTGGGAAATATGACAAAATGACTGGTTTACTAGGTGAACCAATTGGCTCACATGCCAATTTATCGGTTTTCCAAGTGAACCAAGCAGTTCGCCGATCACAGTTTGTGAAAATTTGAGATCCAGGTTCCTTCCACTCCCACACAGACTGGGAACCCTAACCCTAACCCCTCCTATAAATAGTGGGGTAATGGGGAAATTTCCTCTGACAATTGTTTGTCTTCTCTAGTTGTGGTAATCAAGAGAAGATGACAAAATCCTACCTGATAGAGGGAGGGATAACCGAGGAGAACAATTGTGGTTGAGCAAGTTGGTGACTAGTACACCAATGGGTGTGACAAATCCTTCCTATCCATTCTAGTAGGACAACAACAATTTGAAGTAATCCATGTGGACTTTCATAAAGGAAAAGTGGCCTTTTCCCATTGCTAGGAGGACAATGTTAGCAAGCAGTCTGTGGTGAGATTAGGAGCTACTATAGATGTTGTTCAATTCTATTATCTGTGGTCGAGCTACAGACGATTCCCAGTGCAATAAGAAGACAACTAACAACTACAACAATGAGGAGATGTCGCTGGGCTTGCACTAAGACCAAGTATGTCCTCAAAGTCATCCTTTCCATTATGTAGCTATTGACGCAATTTGTTGGTTTGATTGGGAATATGATAGTAATTTTTTTTGTTTCTCTTACCTATACCATCGCCATACTTTATAGTGGTATTAGAGACTCGTCAATCTACTATATTCTGGGATAACTGATATGATCAAATTTTTGGTTTTTTCATTTATTTTTTGCATGTGATCCAAATAAATCTGTCCAATCAAATACCGTGCATAATCCCAAACTAATATATATAATCAACTACAACTAATTTGAGGGGAATCATGGCGATTAGTGACAGAGGGGTGCAAGGGTTGCGAGGGGGATACGGCGACGTCGGCGGCAGTAGGGGCCTCAACCAAGAAGATGAAGATTAGACATTGGAGGGAAATAGAAGATGGTCTAATTAGGAGAGAGGGAGGTAAAAAGACCTTTGGAAAGTACCTGTAGATGGTGATGAAGATGGGGTTAGGGTTTTAGTACCCCTGGTTGGCATAGATTTTCAGTTCACTGGGATGAGGGGATCGACTGGTGGCGCTAATCACAGCTTGGACATAGCCGATCAGGTCATGACGTATAACAACTAGACGACACCTGATCTACAGGGAAGTCATAATGCTTGGAGTCCTTGGGAGTCACCGGAGACGCAAGCACTATCTAGGCCATCATTTAGTGCTGTTGTGGAAGGGGCTACTTCACAAGGATATCGACAAATAGATCAAGGAAACTTTTTCCTTGAAAGCCTATTCGCAAAACATTACCAACTATATTATGGCTTCCATCACAGGTGGGGAAACTACTATAGCCTAGAACGGGAAGACTACTCGCCCATTCAGAGACAACAGGGGGCTATGAAAGGGTGACCGGATGCCCCCTTACTTGTTCATGTTGTGTCTTAAGAGGCTATGCCAACTAATCCAACAAAATATATCCAACGGTAACTGGAAACCAGTAAAGGTTAGAAACAAGGGGCCACAAATTTCACATGTTTGCTTTGTGGATGACATCATCCTATTTGGTGAATCTAGCATTTCTCAGATGAAAACAATCAACAAATGTCTAAAGGATTTGAACAAGCATCAGGGTAGACTGTCTCCCTATCAAAATCAAGGGTGTTCTTCTCAACCAGTGTGGAATGCCAGTTGAAGGCACATATTATTAGGGGGAGTGGTTTCGAAACTACCACAGACTTGGGAAAGTATCTTGGGGTCCCTATTATCCATAATCGTGTTGGGAAAGCCACTTACAGAAGCGTGTTAGACAAAGTATGTGGAAGGGTGAATGCATGGACAACCAAGAGTTTATCTTATACAGGACGTATATGTATGGCCAAAACAACGCTATCTGTACTGCCTACATACATCATGCAAACTGTGGTGCTCCCTCTTCAAATTTGTGACAAAATCGATTCCACCATAAGGAGTTTCATTTGGGGAGGTGCACAGAAGGCTCACCTGTAGACATTGGTAGCCTGGGACAAAGTGGCCTTCCCAAGAAAGATGGTGGTATGGGAATAAAGATGATGAGAGATTGGAATCAAGAACTAATGCTTAAACATGCCTGGGACTTGATAAGCAAGCAGAACCCCCACTGGTGTATTGGCATGAGGCAACAATATGACAAAGGAGGCACTGAAAAGTGAGGACACTACTCCAGACTCGGAAATGTCGTAGTTTTTGGTAAAAGCTTCATATCTAAGAACTCATACTGTATCCCCATGAATGGACATAGTATACGCTTTTGAGAGGATAGATGGTGGAAAAATGGGCATGTACTAAATCACCTTGCCTTGAAACCAATACCCGATGAGCTGTTGGATTTGAAGGTAAGTTCGCTTGTAAATTTAGAAGGGAATTGGGACCTAGATTTCCTAAAGGATTGGTTTCCAGAAGAAATGGTCAAACAAATCATGCTCTAGGAGCCCACTTCGGAGATAGATGGAGAGGACATCCAAGCCTGGTCACTGACAAAGAACAGATAGTTCACAACTAAGACGACCTACAATAAAATCAGAGAGGGTGGGGGTTTTTGAACTGATGGTCAGTGGAGTTTGATCTGGCAGATGCACATATCATAAAATATCAAATTGTTCTTCTGGTTAATGTTGCACGATGCCCTCTTGACAAACCAAAGACGATTGCAACGTAACATGACCAGTAAGGACATATGTCTGGGGTGCCATTAAGAGACAAAAACCACCATGCATGCTATCAGAGATTGCAATCAAGCTAAGGAGGTATGGAACAAGCTCTTAAGCACATATGTAGCGCCTAATTTCATCGACGAGTGGGATGTTAGAACATGGAGCTACAAATTTCTAAAGCAAGATGACCCCTTTAAGTTCATATTCTTAGTTGCATGCACGACTATTTGGTTGAATAGAAATAAAAAAATCTTTGAGGGTACTCTGACCAATCCATTTCAATAGGCCAACATCATTAGGAATGAAGCATCGGCATAAAAGGAAGCATATGGAAGTGCCTCACAGGATAGTGTGCCAATGTGTCATGATCTTTGGACAAAGCCTTCGGTTGGTACCATCAAATTCAATATTGATGCCCCAGTTAAGAAGAAATAAGCATCATGTGCTACTGTTGCACGTGACTCTATAGGAAAACTGATGGGCGGGGTGGCAGAACTAGTGCAGACTGACAACGTAGTCCAAGCAGAACTATGTGGAATTCTCCTGGCCGTGGAGGTAGCAAGCCGCAACAACCTAACAGAGGTTGCTATTGAATCAGAATCCCTAAACACGGTTAACATGGTTGCAGAACCTGTATGCATGTATCCTAGATATCATAAAGTGCTTAATAATATTTAGAAGCTCGAGAGGGAGAGTTGGTGAGTATATCATTCGATCAGGGGAACCAATGAGGTTGTAGATAGATTGGCCAAGCACCACCTTAAAAATCTGAGCAGTTTTAGAAGCTATCACCTTCCTCCTCATGAAGTGAGTGATTTAGTTTACAAAGAAATGTGTAATGGTATTAGTACCACCATATTTCCTTTTCAAAGTTTAATTAGTGATGGTATGCTGGATTTTGATTTAGCTCGCATGGGGAGGGAAGGATGAATAAGATAGCCTGCCGACTTCTTTAATATATATATACATATATATATATACTTTTATATATATATATATATATATATATATATATATATATATATATATATATGACAATGATCCAGTGAGAAACATATCTTGGTGAGAGCATGAGAGGCATTTGAATAACTTTGTACAATGATCAAATTTTCATAATCTAACCATATGGATTAAAAATATACCCTATTAGTTACCTTCCCATAAAATTTCATCTTCATCGGACTTATATTGCACGCACAACAAGTAGATACTTTTCAATGCTCAATATTGATTTCTAGGCTAACCGTTGGATGTAAAATGTGTATATTGTATATATGAACATGTAAAAGGTATCCTATTGTGATGATTTTTTGTGTGAAGGTAAATGTAATGATGTTCTTCTCATCCATAAGGTTGGATATTGAAAATAATTTAAAATTTTATAGTTATTCAAATGCCTCTCATGTATATATATATATATATATATATATATATATATATATATATATATATATATATATATATATATATATATATATATATATATATAAATGAGTCAACCTAAAAGCGAGTTTTGATGGTGGATGTGTAACATGGTTATGGCCAATAACCCTATTACTTGTTCATGGTTGTGTGGTTGGTTATTCCTATTTTATCTTGGTTTGCATACCGAGCCTCTACCTTATCTTCCAATTGTAAAAGTATTATTTTCTCATACCTTTGATCCCCTCAAATGTAACTCGAGGTTTCTCTATAATCATGTAATAGTAAGATAGTTTACTTTCTTGTTACGATGAAGAATAAGACGTTCAAACTAGGACAACCGGCCATCTCATAGGAGAGTCGACTGGATAGAGGATCGAGGAGGATCAAGGAGGATGAGCCAAACTGATCGGCTGGTGGACTCGACCGATTCACTGAAGAAGCCAGAAGATGATGGATAGTAGACCAAATGATCTATGAGATGACCAACTAAATGACTAGGAGGTGAGCTGATTGGTTCAAGGGTCTAACCAAACAACCCAGTTTGGCAAGAACATATCTTCATCAACAACATATTTCTATATGTGATGTAGACCCTAGGTTGTGGTAGTTCTTTATGGATCCAAGGAATTACATTAGAATGCCCATAACCATCTTTTCATTTATTGTATGTTTCCATTGTGGGATATAGCATGTATGTCATATATATTGTATATGTGGTGATTGGATAAAGTATATGTATTTATAAATACAAACTCCTCAATCAAATATTAAGTCTTAGTTTCTTTCCATTAGCAACACACTTGAAAAGCTTGATCGACTAAGCATGGGCACCCCAGGGCAGTGCACTATCTATCTCATGGAAGTGTGACGGTGATAATGTGGGCCTGACAAGCAGGGTGCATTATTCTTCTTTTGGCTTTTGGGTCATGCTTAACTATGTGACCTTAATGAGATTAAGCACTTGAAGCATGCAGATGATGATAGAAAGGAGTTGCACATATCATCTATCCAAGAGTTGTATATGATGTAATTGGAAAAAGTTGCACACCTTGATAATTGACTATGGACGCTGGCATTGGCCGGGTAATAGTTGAATCACTTTGGATCTTGTCTCACTAGAAGGTTGTACGCTGCAATCTACCAAATTGATATGTGAGGGCTGTCAATTTGAATTAAATAATAATAGTGATAATTATTTAAATTCCTAATTGAATATCATCAAAATTTTCAATTCAAATCTAATAAAAAAGGTTTTTGACAAAATGCAATTTTTTCTTATAGAATCAAATGAAAAAAAAATAGTATTTCCACCAGTCCTTAGGAAGGACAAACTTGACGGGACAAATTTCCACAACTAGTTTTGGACTTTGAGAATCATTCTCAATGAAGAGTGCAAACTCGATATCCTTGATAAACTAGTGCCAGAAATACCTGCTCCTACTGAGCCTAGGGCTAAACTGAATGCTCACTAGAAGCATGACAATGATGCCTTGGACATAAAGCACCTTATGCTAAGCTACATGAACTATGAGTTCCATCAGCAATGCGAGGATATGGGAATTCTTAAGATGGTAACACATCTTAGGAAAATGTACCATAATCTCACAAAGCAAGAAAGGAACAATGTCATAAAGGCGCTCTTTGAGTGTAAAATGACAAAGGGAGACTCAGTAGAAGATCATGTTCTCAATATGATTGGACATGTATATCTTCTTGAAGAGCTGGGATTCTCTTTGAGTCAAGAGTTGACCACATATATGATTCTAAAATGATCGCTAGAAACATATAGCCAATTTATTGAGTATTACCGCTTGAATAATATGGCTAGGACGATGTCAGATTTTCTTGGTATGTTGATTAATGACGAAGCAAGAACGAAGAAGGACAAATCCATGATGGTGATTAGCGGAGTTGAGTCCAAGGATGAAAGCAACGCCATGAAGAATTCTAAGGCCAAGCCCAAATCCAGATCTTCAACACTCAATATGAGGAGAAAGAAAAGTACAAGACGAACTTATCCTTTGTACTTGAAGGCATTCAGGAAGAAGAAGATGGGGATACAGATCTCCACTTCAAGTATATAAATTATTGAGATAAACTTATCTACTTCTTCATCATGGGTACTACATACCCAGTGTAGATCTCACATATTCTCTGTGAGAACCTATTACACTAAATGAGATTACTCAAAACATAAAACACAATCAATCACCAATTAACCACATACCCAAAAATATGGGTAAACTAAAACCAATTTCAAAGTCAGCACCTGCTCAGAAACATTTTCATAAGAGCCCAACATCTTTCTTTTATCCATACTATGCCAAGAATTTGATACAAATTGTTCTATCTCCTTAGCCACAACATATATGCATAGGAGAACAATATTCGTATATGCCACACAAACAAGCATTAATATGTTAACAAAAGTTCAATTCGTTTGAAATACCATATACAATCTTTTCTTGCCCAGACCTAAGAGTACATGGATGACTCTAGGACACACTAGACATCTAATCAACTTTCTCAAAGATTCATTACTATATCTCCACTTTGCTACCACATGTTCTTTTGTCACTTCTGATTACCTAAAAAAATGTGGCAAACCACAAGGGTGAGACCCATGTCCCAGCAAGAGATATAACCTCCAACAACATTTATTGATTACAGCATTTTTAAGTAATTAAATAGTTAAGAAGTTTAAGCAGATATAACAAATATGCATATCTAGCATGTCTAGCATCATGAGAAAAACTAGTAACATAGAACAGCTAACAACATGAGCTTGTCTAATTGGTTGAACATATCAACATCATAAAAAGTGCTAACAACATAAGCACAACTATCTGGATAAGCATGATTAGCAGTATATGCATCTCTAGTTACAAAGGCATGGCTAGCATGCTAAACATAACTAACAACATGAGATAGCTAGAATCATGATTATAATCAGCGGTAACAATATAATTATCAACACAAGCATAGCTACTGTATGTACACATCTACAATCAGAAGCATATCGGCAACCTAAGTATATCTATTATCTCTTAATTGCACTAAGCATCATCATTATGTAAAGATAACAAACATGGGTTATCATCCAATGTGAAATGTTGTGTATAACCCTAAACAAATATGATACATGATTGTATTACATCTTTTATTATGCCTTGGGGAACTTGAATCGTACCATTCAAAGTCCAACCAACCCCTGCGATGGGCTATTCGGTTCTGTACAAGATCTAGGAGTGTCGGTATCCTAAGATCTCTTCCCCTCAGTCAGTACGAGTAAAAAGGCAATGAGATATCAATCAAAGATTCCACCACAATGACATATAGTCAAGCTTCTAACCACTAGTCTACCCTTGGTATAGGTCACGACACTAGAAACTAGGGTATTCAAAACCAATCACTGAGGTCAACCGCAATTTTCCTCTAATCACATCATGTTATAATCACCGAGACATGACTGCAGCCGTTCTCAATCACATCAGATGTATGAGGCATGACCTTAGCCAACCTCCACAATCTGCATTATGGATGACAAGGATATATCCTCAAGCTACCATCCCCACATACTCAATAGTATGCACTCTAAGTTTCCCTTAGGAATACTTGTTTCACCATCCAGCAAATTCTGACACTGAAGATGGTTCTACGACATAGGGCACTACATGATTAGAGTTGTACTTGATTAGTTATGCCAATTGGGTGAACTAAGGCTGCATCAAACAAGTGTACATACAAACCCTAATTCACTTCTAGCAAGCATATAAATATCACAACTTTTAATATATATAAAAACATGTGAAACATAATTTTTCATCTCATCATCACATGGTGCTATTCACTTGCCATTCATGAGACACACTAGTCATCATACTATCACAAAATATAAATCCTTTCCACAATATCATAGGGTATCAACCCTTATCAACATAAGAGGATTACACCTCATTCAGGGCTCAACCATGCCCAAAGGTCACTAAGATCATCATACTATCACATGATATAAATCCTTTTCATAATATCATAGGGTATCAACCCTTATGATCACAAGAAGATTACACCCCATTTAGGGATCAACCATGCCCAAAGGTCATTAAGACCATCATATTATTCCCTTCATTATCATCATTATCTTTGCATGCCTTATAACAAGGCTCAACAACATCACTTACATATAATACATCGGATCTACACAATATTGTATTAATGAGCTAGGAGATATTCATAAACAATCATAGCACGGTTATATTAACATTAATAACATTCCTTTATTACATCAACATGCAAGGAATCTAGATGTGATTAACCCTCATCATATTCATAATGCACGTTTAGCATAAGAAAGTATCAACCATGTGGCTATGATAACCACCAATTAACATATTAAGGTTATCATATTAAGGAGGTTATTCCACCATCATTCCATCATATAAGAATGTTAAACATGAATACTCATCTTTATCTATTTGCATTCGAGTTAGGTTCAACATGATAAATTATATCAATGTTACTAATCAGCACTTATACCCAAACCCTAACTCACGACATCCCCATTGGATCATGGATGTATAAGGTGAAGCATCACCATTACATTCCATACTATTCTCAAGTATTGACCCACACATAAATAAAGGTGTTACCATCGGGTTATAGCATACTAGGGTTTCAACCATAGTAACAAAGTACTCCATGATTGTATTAGTCATTCAAGGACTATTCATCCCCAATTATTAACATTTAGTTATATTAAAGCTAGGTATAACAAGCTATACCTCATTAGGTGTTGGTTTATTTACACTAATGAGTTTCAATCATAAGAATGATCTTTTACTCAACTAGCTATTTCTCGCAAGTTAGCTAGGAACAAGAGTTATGATTTTCAATAATCTAGATCGTTGTACAAAAGATGATTGGATGAGAACAACTAAATTATAGATTTAAAATAAAACAGTAAATTATCACTTAAGAAAGGTTAAGATTCATATTTAGGAGGATCCTAGACTTGGGATTTCACTATCACATCATATTTTATATTAAAATAAAAATTTAAACATGTTAATTAACTTGCAAAGGATATTTGTAGTCATCACTCACCTCCCGATGAAGTGATGACAATTCTAACTCCATACATCACTCTCATGTATGTATTTCATTTCGAATCAGAAACCTTGCTCCTCAACTTAATCCCAGCCACTCTCACGGTCAAGGACAAGTTTCCAAAAGAGTAACTCCATACTCTCAAACACATGTTCTCATATTATGAAAGAAAGCATAAAACATGCAAGTATGATGGCCAATCACACAAACAAGCATTTCAGATATGAAACAACTCTTAGAACACGCAAGAAACTAATGTTTAGTACAAAATTCATATGTTTATACAAGCTATGACATGGGAGTTACTCTCCCATGTCCAAGATTCAGATTCTACTCATCCATGGCTAGAGAAAGAAGGTACAAGAAGCAGAAAACATCAAAGGACATAGTAAAAGAGTAGAAAGAACCAGTATGTCCATGTGAAGTAGTAGAATGAAGAAGAACTCTGGCTAGAAGTCAAGCTCCGTCCTTGCTTGCTGCACTTTCTCCAGATTTCTTCACTCCCAAGTGGATAGAAGAGGAAGAAGAAGATCCTTGATGCAAATAGTGAAGAAGAAGGAAGAAGAAGAGGGTTCTCTTTCAAGTAACCACCTCCTATCTCCCTTGGTCTCCTCCAACTTCTCCTGGACTCCCTCCAGTCGAGTTGCCCTCCAAAAAGTCCATCCTAAGCCATCTTAACTATCCCAATACGAGTTGGGGTCGTATATATAAGTGTGAGACAGTTAAATTCATGTTTGAGTGAAATCTGTAGGTCACACGACGTATCTTTTATAGGACACAGCGTGTCTTATGCAATAACTAATGTTTGGATCGAGTTCTGGGAGGTTACACAACGTGTCTTAAATAAGACACGACATGTCTTTAATAAAACATGGAGTGTTGCTGCAAATTTGGAGTTGTGCATTCAATTTCTGGGCTGAGACATGGGGTGTCTTTAATATGACACGTCGTGTCTTTTTAAGACACAACATGTGTAGAAGTGACACGACATGTCAATGGTTGTTTTGGGATATTCTTCTCATAACTTACGGCATGTAGGTCAGTTTTACATGCCGTAAAAAGTGGTATTTGCGCAGTTTTGAAGCCAAAAATATGTAGATGCTTGAGGAGTGATACAATAAGTGATAATATGATATATTCCTCATCATTTCATTGCAAAATGTAGTACCTACATTCCAAACCATGAGACAAGTAAGAATAGCTAAAAATTTAGAATCTAGCATGAATGAAAGTGATAATTGAGTTGAACCAACATGGATATGCTACCAAACATGATCTAAAAGATGATATAAAATACGCATAACATTAGGGTTTTATATCAACACAATATGGTTATCATCCCTTCTATTCATATGAGTGAATAGTTAAGACTACCTTATTAATGGGAACCCTCCATTTATTCCATCATCATTCAACCCATATCACCATACCACAATGTCACCCAGAACCATTGGATGTTAAATAGGTAAGACCATTGATTGTTTACATAAGTAAACACCTTGGATAAAACACCTATGAAGTCCTCAATTTGTGCTCTAGAAAGAGTCACCATCTAACCCTAGACATCCCTTGATTAACAACACCAAAATTTCCATTGAGAGTAGGGTAAAACCCACAATCGATTGTTCAGTTAAAACAAGCCATCCATTGTCAACAAGTAAGCTCCTTAAGTTGATCATATAAAGGAAACCATATAAATCATATTGTTAGGACCAACATATTACATTATCCATCATTCCACCTTATTGGAGGAATAAACATTAGATCTTGACCGTTGGGTCAAGTTCATATGTTAAAACCATCAATAACAGTATATGTCTGACCATTGCATCAAGTGACCTAAGAAACCATTGGTCTAATGCTTAATTGATGCTACAAATATGATGCTTAACTCACCATAGGTTGTAGAGACCTGATCCACCATAATTAGTGACCATTAAGTCACAATAGGTTGTTATATCAACACTATATTCATTAATCATCATTAAATATTAAACTAATGTCATCATTGATTGATAACATTAGTAGGGTGCTAAATGGTTGATCATTAAACCTCTAATTGATCCAAAACTTGACCTAAGGGGGTGACCATAGGTTTTCACCATCATCTGACACCTTTGATCTCGACCATCAGTTGTCATGAAGACAACACCATAGGGTTGTTGCAATGGTACCATCATCGTGTCATGGGTTTATAGAAGAAATCAACTTTAAAACCTAAAATTGACAATTGGTTGATAGGTTCTTAGCACCATAGGTTGTTAAACCAACCTGATCAAAGTCATATTATACCTTAGGAATAACGTACACATGATCACATGTTCATCTATAACTGAAATCAGAATAGGGAACATTATAAAAATCGAAATCCAAGTCAATCATAGCTTTTTAGTGCATGAATCATCATTTTCAAACAAGAACATGAGCTAGAAAGCGTATGATAAGAAATAAACGTGTATGAAGTTATACAAATTGCCTCTAATGAGAAGATGAAACCCCACACAGAAGAAAACTCGAGCAGGTAGGGTAGAAAATCCAAGAAAAAGCTATGAACTTGTCCATCTAGCACCTTTCTTCATCAAATGAGCACACCCTAAGCATAAGGAGCAAGAAAGGTAGGGTTTTAGAGCTTTAGAGCAATTTCTAGCATGGAACATCAAGGTTTAGACCTGGAGAAAGGTAGGAGGAAAAATAACAAAGAAATAAATCGAGGAAAGAAGGGGATTCATACTTGTTTAGGTCAAGATCACTATAAGGAAGCTTTTTCAACCCTAAAAGGAAGTCAATTGCAACCCTATATTCTTTTTCCAAGAAGGTCCCCTCTTTCTTCTTCCTTGGATAGGAAAATTTGTAGAAGCATAGATGGAGAACGAGGTTGGGAGAAGGAGGGAAGTGGTGGAGATAAAATGACTCATTTTGGTGCTTCGGGATAAGTATATGAAACTTTAAGATAAAGAAAAAGAAAAAGTTGAAGTTCTAGTATCTTTCCAAGTGTCCGTGGCCTTAAACCATTAATAATATACAAGAACACACACAATCAGCTCCCCCACCATCCATAGAGACATGCTTATCCCTAGTTTCTTGAATTTCTAAGCAAAACAAATAACTCACTAGTTGATAGCAACTAAAGGTAGCTCATCCATGAAGAGGTAAACCCTAAAATACCCTTAGAGAAAACACCTTCAAAACAAGGTTTAAATAGGCTCCCCATGGCACAAAAATCTCAATAATGATGAGATAATATCCTAGGAACATAATGAAAGTGATAAATTGCAAAAAAAACCACTCAATTGGGTAAATTGCATAAAAGTCCAAAATGTACATAAAATTGTATAACTTGTTCAAACAATGTCCAAATTGGACCAAATTTCAAAATTAAGCTTGTATTATGATTTCAAAACATATCAAAAGGTTATATTAGGGTTATGAAAATTCAATTATGATAATTAAGCTTATTGAACTCATTAAGCAAGTTTAGGGGCCTTACAACTATAAACCCCTAATAGGGATTTTGACCCCAAAATCCAAGATAAACAAAGATGGGTACTTCCATTGCACCTCATCCTATTCCCTTCACATGGTTACTTGCATATAATGGTGATGTCACATCATTCATACATATCTCATCTTGGGTCAGCACAAAACCCCCCACATAAGAAGACATTTGCTAATAAGGAACATAGAAACTTGTTATGCCACATGTACAAATCTAATCGTAACTTTCAAATTTAGATTCTAGCTATCATCCTAAAATTATATCTACTATATCAACAAACCATCTATCCTTGATAGTGGTCTTGCCCAACAATCACTAGACCATACACAACATTATAGATTCACTTTTGTTTTTCCTTCCAAACAACATTTATAGGATCATCATCAACTCTCTCTCTCTATGGGAGAGGAATACTTGGAATGTTCATTTGATAAAGATATCCAAGCTACACATATTTCTCATACTATTGATACATCTTAGATACTAGGATTCATTACCTTGGTATCCACCTCATGTGCTATAAGAAACTCACATCCTTATCTCATACACCTTTACCAACATAACAAATATCAAGACATATAAGAGGAGTCTTCCTAATTATTGGAAGGATCAAAAGAAAACTCATCACAAACTTTATGATCTTGGAACCATAGTCCAAGCAACCTTATGCTATAATAAGCTATCCACCCTCATGTTTGCAGTGAATCCACACATACCAAGTGGCAATGATCCACTTGAAAGATGTGCCCTAGAAAGGAAAGACACAAAGTGAAACACACTTCCCATACCATAGTAGTATTTTTTAAGGGTCACTAGCAAAAAGGTAACTAATTCTACTTTCATTATGCAAGTTACAACTTATTATGTATCATTGTACCCTTTTCATTTTGGGTTCCTTGCCATTAGCATAGGAATCATCATGACTAACATATCTCATTACTCCTTCCTTGATGATTATTTATCACACATGGGTATGTTCTCTTATTTTATTATGTTTTTCAACCACTTATCAACAGGTAAATCATCATATTCCACATTTTCTTCATAAAACATGGATCATCTGCCTTAATTTCTTTCAAATGACATGCTTATTTTACATTAACACTTTCTTACACACATAGGTTGATCTGAGATTAACTCAGGTTCCACCTTATTCCTTTGTCATTTTCTCATTTATCTTCTCATTTTATATTTATCATTTGAGTTCTTTCCATCTTATGTGGATTTCATACCTTGAATCACTTTATAAGCATAGACTTACCTGTCTTTTACTTTATTATCTTCTTGAATCATATCTTCAAGAACTCCTCTTTTCCTTATTTGTATTCAAATTTAGATTTCATGGTGTTGTGTCTTTCTCTTTAGCTACCAAACATTCAAGTTTTGATAGATAATGATGCAATTCTCATCTTCTTTAAGGTAGGATTGAGATACTCACACCATGATTTCTTATTTATTATGCTCTTTAGATTGTCTCAAAATGACTACTTGATAAGAGTAATTAGAAAGATAACAATCTAAGAGTTCCATACTTACCTTTCTACAATAATTTAATACATGGCCAGGGCACCCAAATACTGAGATTAGGCAGTATGCACCATGTTTTTGTGTCATGTTCCTAACTTAGACATCATCCTAGTTTTAAGTCCTAGTGTCCCTATAGACTCAGTGAACCTAAAGCTCTGATTCCAACTTGTGAGAACCCGTTACACTAAACAAGTTTACTCAAAACATAAAACATAATCAATCCAATTAACCACATACCCAAAAATATGGGTAAATTAAAACCGATTTCAACGTTAACACCTACTCAGAAACATTTGCATAAGAGCCCATTATCTTTCTTTTATCCATACCATGCCAATAATTTTATACAAATTGTTCTATCGCCTTAGCCACAAAATATATGCACAGGAGAACAACATTCGTATATGCCACACAAACAAACATTAATATGCTAACAAAAGTTTGATTCGTTTGAAACACCATACACAAACTTTTCCTACCCAGGCCTGAGAGTATAGGGAGGACTCTAGGACACACTAGACATCTAATCAACTTTCTCAAAGATTCATTACTATAGCTCCTCTTTGCTGCCACATGTTTGTTTTTGTCACTTCTGATTACCTAAAAAAAATGTGGCGAGCCACAAAGGTGAAACCCATGTCCCAACAAGATATATAACCTCCAAAAACATTATTGAATACAACATTTTAAAGTAATTAAAAAGTTAAGAAGTTTAATCAGATATAACAAATAAGATTAACAAAACTGATGATTAACAAAATACATAAAGTAGCAGATAATAACTATCATCATTAGCCAATATATCATCCTTTATCTTGTTGACAATATAAGCAATTCAGTAGCATATGCATATCTAGTATCATGAGAAAGTCTAGTAACATAGTATAGCTAATAACATGAGCATGTCTAATTGGTTGAATATATCAACATCATAAAAAGAGCTAACAACATAAGCAAAACTATCATGATATGCATGATTAGAAGTATATGCATCTCTAGCTACAAAGGCATGGCTAGCATGCTAAAATAACTAACAACATGAGATAGATAGAATCATGATTATAATCAGTGGTAGCAGTATAGTTATCAACACAAGCATAGCTATTGTATGTACGCATCTACAATCTTAAGCATATCCACAACCTAAGTATATCTACTATCTCTTAATTGCACTAAGCATCATCTTTATGTAAATATAACAAATAAGGGTTATCATCCAATGTGAAACATTGTGTATAACCCTAAAAAAATATGCTACAAAGCTATACTATATCTTTTATTATGCCCTTGGGAATTTAAATCATACCATTGAAAGTCCAACTGACCCCTGTGAAGGGCTATTCAGTTCCATACAAGACCTAGAAGTGTCAGTATCCTAAGATCTCTTCCCCTCGGTTAGTACGAGTAAAAAGGCCATGACATATCAGTTAAAGCTTCCACCACAATGACATATAGTCAAGCTGCTAACCACTAGTTCACACTTGGTATAGGTCCCGACACTAGAAACTAGGGTATTCAAACCCAATCACTGAGGTACAACCACAATTTTCCTCTAATCACATCATGTTATAATCATCGAGACATGACCGCAACCATTCTTAATCACATCAGATGTATGAGGCATGACCATAGCCAACCTCCACAATATGCATTGTGGATGACAAGGATATATCCTCAACCTGCCACCCCCACATACTCAATAGTTTGTGCTCTGAGTTTCCCTTAGGAATACTTGTTTCACCATCCAGCAAGTTCTGACACTGAAGATGGTTCTACGGCATAGGGCACTACATGATTATAGTTGAACTTGATTAGTTATGTCAATTGGGTGAATAAAGGATACATCAAACAAGTAGACATACAAACCCTAATTCACTTCTAGCAAGCATATAAATATCACAACTTTTTTTGGGGTGAAATATCACAATTTTTAATAGATATAAAAATGTGTGAAACATAATTTTTAATCCCATCATCACATGGTAATATTCACTTGCCATTCATGAGACACACTAGTCATCATACTATCACAAAATATAAATCCTTTTTATAATATCATAGGGTATCAACCCTTATCAACATAAGAGGATTACACCTCATTTAGGGCTCAACCATGCCCAAAGGTCATTAAGACCATCATACTATTACATGATATAAATCCTTTTCATAATATCACAGGGTATCAACCCTTATGAACACAAGAGGATTACACCCCATTTAGGGCTCAACCATGCCCAAAGGTCATTAAGAACATCATATTATTCCATGCAAGATCATCATTATCTTTGCATGCCTTATAACAAGGCTCAACAATATCACTTACATATAATACATCAGATCAACACAATATTGCATTAATGAGCTAGGAGATATTCATAAACAATCATAGAAGGGTTATATTAACATTAAGAACATTCCTTTATTATATCAACATGCAAGGAATCTAGATATGATTAACCCTCATCATATTCATAATGCACCTGTTTAGCATAAGAAAACATCAGACATGTGGCTATGATAACCACCAATTAACATATTAAGGTTATGATCATATTAAGGAGGCTATTCCACCATCATTCCATCATATAAGAATGTTAAACATGAATACTCAGCTTTCTCTATTTGCATTAGAGTTAGGTTCAACATGATAAATTATATCAATGTTACTAATCAACTCTTCTACCCAAACCCTAACTCACGACATCCCCATTTGATCATGGATGCATAAGGTGAAGCATCACCATCACATTCCATACTATTATGAAGTATTAACCCACAAATAAACCAAGGTGTAACCATCAAGTTATAGAATACTAGGGTTTCAACAATAGTAACAAAGTACTCCATGATTGTATTAGTCATTCAAGGAGTATTCATACCCAATTACCGTCATTTAGTCATATCAAAGCTAGGTATAATAAGCTATACCTCATTAGGGTTACATATCAACACAATATGGTTATCATCCCTTCTATTCATATGATTGAATAGGTATGACTACCTTATTAATGGTAACCCTCCATTTGTTCCATCATCATTCAACCCATATCACCATACCACAATGTCACCCAAACCCATTGGATGTTAAAAAGGTAAGACCATTGATTGTTTACATAAGTAAACACCTTGAATAAACCAACTATGAATCCCTCAATTTGGTCTCTAGAAAGAGTCACCATCTAACCCTATACATCCCTTAATTAACAACACAAAAAGTTCCATTGAGAGTAGGGTAAAACCCAAAATTGACTGTTCAGTTAAAACAAGCCATCCATTGTCAACAAGTAAGCTCCTTAAGTTGATCATATAAAGGAAACCATATAAATCACATTATTAGGACCAACAAATTACATTATCCATCATTCCACCTTATTGGAGGAATAAACATTAGATCTTGACCGTTGGGTCAAGTTCATATGTTAAAACCATCAATAACAGTATATGTCTGACCATTGCATCAAGTGACCTAAGAAACCATTGGTCTAATGCTTAATTGATGCTACAAATATGATGCTTAACTCACCATAGGTTGTAGAGACCTGATCCACCATAATTTGTGACCATTAAGTCACAATAGGTTGTTAGATCAACACTATATTCATTAATCATCATTAAATATTAAACTAATGTAATCATTGATTGATAACATTAGTAGGGTGCTAAATGGTTGATCATTAAACTTCTAATTGATCCAAAACTTGACCTAAGGGGGTGACCATAGGTTTTCACCATCATCTGACACCTTTGATCTCGACTATCAGTTGTCATGAAGACAACACCATAGGGTTGTTGCAATGGTACCATCATCGGGTCATGGGTTGATAGAAGAAATCAACTTTAAACCCTAAAATTGACCATTGGTTGATAGGTGCTTAGCACCACAGGTTGTCAAACCACCCTGATATAAGTCATATTATATCTTAGGAGCAATGTACACATGATCACAGGTTCATCTAGAATTGAAATCAGAATAGGTATCATTATAAAAATCGAAATCCAAGTCAAGCATAGCTTTTTAGTGCATGAATCATCATTTTCAAGAAGGACATGAGCTAGAAAGCTTATGGTAAGCAGTAAATGTGGAGCAAGTTATAAAACTTCCTTATAATGAGAAGATGAAACCCCCAAATAGAAGAAAACTCGAGTAGGTAGGGTAGAAAATCCAAGAAAAAGCTATGAACTAGTCCCTATAGCACCTTTCCTCATCAAATGAGCAAACACTAAACATAAGGAGCAAGAAAGGTAGGGTTTTAGAGCTTTAGAGCAATTTCTACCATGGAATAGAAACTTTTCGTAGGAGAAATGATAAAAAAGAAATAAACAATGGAAATAAGGGGATTCTTGCCATTTTAGGTCAAGATCACTAGAAGGAAGCTTTTTCAACCCTAAAAGGAAGTCAATAGCAACCCTAGATTCTTTTTCCAAGAAGGTCACCTCTTTCTTCTTCCTTGGACATGAAAATTCACAGCAGCATAGAGGGAGAATGAGGTTGGGAGAAGGAGGGAAGTGGTGGAGAGTAAATGTGTCATTTTGGTGCTTAGGGATAAGTATATGAAACTTTAAGATAAAGAAAAAGAAAAAGTTGAAGTTCTAGTATCTTTCCAAGTGTCCATGGCCTTAAACCTTTAGGAATATACAAGAAAACACACACAAGTAGCTCCCCCAACGTCCATAGAGACATGCTTATCCCTCGTTTCTTGAATTTCCAAGAAAAACAAATAACTCACTAGTTGACAACTACTAATGGTAGCTCATCCATGAAGGGGTAAACCCTAAAATACCCTTGGAGAAAACACCTTCAAACCAAGGTTTAAATAGGTGCCCCATGGCTCAACAAGCTCAAGAATGATGATAGAATATCCAAGGAACATAATGAAAGTAATAAATTGCAAACAAACCTCTCAATTGGGTAAATTGCATAAAAGTCCAAAATATGCATAAAATTGCATAACTTAATCAAACAATGTCCAATTTGGACCAAATTTGAAACTTAAGCTTGTATTATGATTTCAAAGCATATAAAAAGATTATAATAGGGATATTAGAATTCAATTGTGATAATTAATATTATTGAACTCATTAATCAAGTTTAGGGGCCTTGCATTCTCGAATATGCATGATCTGAAAAGAAGTAGGGAAAGGGCAAGATTGAACTATGAGTCACAATTGGAGCAAGAGTTGTTGTCACTACAGTTGGAACCTATAGTTTATATCTTCCCAGAGGGCTTGTAATAGAGTTAGTTAACTTCTATTATGTACCTACCATAAATAGAAACATCATTTCTTTATCTTATATGGAAATGGATGCATATGAATTTCATATTAAGAATGGTTGATGTTCTATTTCAAAATATGGGATGTTTTATGGCAGTGCCCCAATGTCTTATGGTGTTTATTTGCTAGATCTAAAGCAATATGTTTATAAGTAAATTCCAAAAGACTAAAACTCAACAACTCAAACAAAACATACCTTTGGCATTGTTGTCTAGGGCACATAAATGAAAATCACATATCTAGACTCCAAAAAGAAGGTTATTTGGACTCTTTTGACTTCAAATCAATAGAGACATGTGAATCTTATTTGCTGGGCAAGATGACTAAGACTCCTTTCACTTGTAAGAATGAGAGGGATAGTGATCTATTAGAACTCGTAAGTCAAAATTTCTTGATATGTTCAAGGAGTTTATGAATGAAGTACAGAACCAACTTGGCAAAAGTATTAAGGCACTTCATTCTGATCAAGGTGGAGAATACTTAAAAAAAGAGTTTGAGACCTTCTACGAGCCAATGGAATCGTATTTTAATGGACTCCACCAAGAACACCTCAACATAATGGTGTATCAGAAAGAAGGAATCACACATTGGTGGATATGGTGCGATCAATGATGAGTTAAGTCGATCTTCTGACTACCTTCTGGGGTTATGCTATTTAAATCGCCGTGTTTACATTAAACTGAGTACCATCCAAATAAGGTCAAAAGACACCATATGAGATATGGTATGGGAGGCATCTCAATGTGTCTTTTATGAATATTTGGGATGTGAAGCTCATGTAAGGAAAATGTTTCCTAAAAAATTGGCTCTAAATTTGAAAATTGTTATTTTGTTGGATATCCCAGGGAGACTATAGGATATTACTATTATTCCCTATCTGAAAACAAAGTGGTTGTTTCCAGCTATCATGTATTCCTAGAAAGGATTTTTTTTTCTAAAGGAATTAGTGGGAGGAAAGTGGAACTCAAAGTGGTTCGAGACCAACAAGAAAGCATTGAACCGATAGATGTACAAGAGGAACAAGGAGAATCAAACAATGTTGTGGAATCTCAAATTCCTCAAGTAACATCGATACCTCATAGATATAATAGGACACACCTTGAACCTGAGATATTTGGATATCTTGTGACTTAGGAAGGATGTTAGTTGATCATAGATGATGATCCAAAATCCTATCTAGAAGTTACTAAGGGACTAGAGTCTAAGAAATAACTTGAGGACATGATATGTGAGATGGAATCCATGTATACCAACAAGGTATGGATCTTGGTGGATCCACCGTAGGGGTAAAACCCATTGGGTGCATGTGGGTCTTCAAGAAGAAGATTGACATGGATGGTAAAGTACAAACCTATAAGGGAAGATTAGTTGTAAAGGGTTTTAGACAAGTTCAAGGTGTTGACTATTTTAAAACCTTTTCACTAGTGGCTATGGTTAAGCCCATCAAGATTATTCTTGCTATTGTATCTTATCATGACTATGAGATTTGGCAAATGGATGTTAAAACCACATTTGTTAATAGGAATCTTTTTGAGGATGTGTTATGACACAATCTGAGAGTTTTATAAATTCAATGGATGCACATAAAGTCTATAAACTACAAAGGTCAATCTATGAAATCTTCATTTTGACCAGATACTCAAAGAGTTTGGCTTTAGTCAAAATGAATATGCACATTGTTTGTACAAGAAGGTTAGTGGGAGAATAGTGACATTCCTCATATTGTATGTAGATGACATACTTTTGATGGGGAATGACATCCCTATATAAAAGGTAAAGGCATGGTTGGGAAATACATTTTCTATGAAAGACTTGGGAGAAGCATCATACATTGGGGATTAATATCTATAGAGATATATCTATAAGGATTCTTGGACTAAGTCAGACCACATACATTGACAAAGTGTTGAAGTGGTTCAACATGGACAACTCAAAGAGAAGAAACCTACCCATGCATCATGGACTTACCATCTCTAAAGATCAATGTCCCAGTTCTTGTGAAGAATGGGAATACATGAGTTTGATTTCATATGCATTAGCAATTGGATGAATCATGTATGCAATGTTGTGTACTTGTCCCGATGTCCCACATGCCTTGAGCATGATGAGTAGATATTAGTCAGATCCAGGTGATGCTCACTAGACAACTATAAAGAACATCCTTAAGTACTTGAGAAGGATGAAGGATCAGTTCCTCATATATGGTAAAGAGGAAGAGTTGGGGGTAAAAGGTTATGCTGATGCAAGATTCCAAACTGACAAAGATGATTATAAATCTTAATCAGGCTTTGTGTATTGCCTGAACAATGGAGAGATAAGTTGGAAGAATTCCAAGAAAGAAATAGTTGTCGATTATACAATAGAGACTGAGTATATTGTTGCATCGAATGCATCAAAGAAGTATGTATGGGTCAAGAAGTTCATCTCTAAACTTGGGGTTGCTCCAAGCATCAATGACAAAATTGAGCTATATTGTGACAACAAAGAAGCTATTGCACAATGTAAGGAACCAAGATCGCATCAACGTTTCAAGCATATACAAAGGCATTTACATCTCATGCGAGAGATCATACAACAAGGAGATGTGAAGATTTTCAAAGTACCAACTAAGAACAATATTGTTGACCCCTTGACAAAGGCACTTTCACAACAAAAGCATGATGGCCATGTTAAATCACTTGGGATAGGATTTGTGGGTGATTGGATCTAAGTGCAAGTGGGAGTTCGTTGGCATGTATGCCCAGAGACCCAATCATATGATGATTGTAATGGAATAATTTGTAAATGATTTGATTATTAATAAAGGCAAGCTTCCAATTTATTATGTTTTATTCAGTTATGAGATAATGAAGTCACATAATAAATGTCTAGAGAATGATATTACTCAATGACGTCTATCTTCAAATATGTGACTTGAACAATGAGATCATACAAATGTTAAAAGTATACATTCTCATTATTTCCTTGATCAGATGTTATTGTAGAAGGTAGGTAGACAACAATAACACATAAGACTAGAGTGTGTGTTGGTTGATGACAGAATCTCATTAGTCATGATATGGTATATCAAACCAAGCAAATAGATACATGTTAGAGAATAGTGTATCAAGTAGACCCACCATGAGAGTGACACATGGAAGCCATTACAGTGGTAGTCATAGTCAACTCTCATAGTGTTGGTGGTGATTGTAGTTCTTAGACCTGAAGTCACTACACTCATCACATGTCATTCAGTATGCTTTGACATCATCCAATGTAATCCTGAATAATGGTTTCCATAACAGTGATGATTGGGTGACTGATGTGAGTGATGATGATGGGATTTGTCCCTCCTATAGGAGTATGATATCCTAGGCCTCTTGATTAGAGAGACTAATAAATGCATGGACATGCACATGTGAGTCAATATGGATATTGAGCTCACATATATCTTCAATAGTCTGCTCTGGTTCAAGGAACAAGATTGAACGTTGAAGAGGATGGCTCCACACCTCGAGTTCAATCTGGAATCAGTGGTAAAGGAACTATAAAAACTATATAACACCAAACATAGATTGTAGGGTGAAGTTATTCTCCAACTTTTTATTTACTTGGGTAGCATTGATGTGCGACTAGGCACCACTCATTGCTTGTGATGTCATAACTAGTTATGGACATTCACTGCCGACATAATATGGGACCTCTAGGGTCACACACATAGGAACTGACCTAGAAGAGGACTTTTGATCATGAATGATAATTGGATTGATTACTAAAGTGTTTAGGTATTCAATTCAAGCAACAAATCAAATGATTAGACACCCAACAGATTGACTCATGTGATGAAATGACCAGTTAGAGTGTCATATTGATTGGAAATTGCATTGACTAGAATTTGGCTGAGTTGGGGAGACAAACGACCGGTTCACTGAATGAACCAAGCGGTTCATGGTGTGAGACAATCGTTTGCTGAGTAAAATGCTCGATTCTGGGGCAATTCAATCGCATCAAGGATTAGTTTTGACGTCATCTCGTACATTAATAGGACTAGAATTGGCAATTCATATGTGATTGGCAAACATGACAAAACAACCAGTTGGCTAGGAGAACCGATCGGCTCACATGCTAAGTGTCTGGTTTGCCGCTCACAGGTTGTGAAAATTTAAGATTTGGGTCCCTTCCACTCCCACATAGACTAGGAACCCTGACCCTAACCCCTCTTATGAATAGATGGGTACTAGGGGCTTCTCAGACACATCAATTGCCTCTGACAATTGTTTGTCTTATCTGTTTGGGGTCACCTAGATAACCTGAGAAATTCCTACCCTATAAAGGGAGGGATAGCAAGGGAGAACAATTGTGGAAGAGGAAGTTGGTGATTAGTGCACAAATGGGAGGGACACCTCCTTCCTATTTGTTTAGTAGGATGACAAGAGTTCTCGGTAGTATGTGTGGACTTCCATCGAGGTGAGGTGGCCTTTTCCCATCTCTAAGAGGACAACATCATCCACCAGTCTGTCGTGAGATTAGGAGTTGCTGCAGAAGTTGTTCGAGTCTGTTGTCTGTGGTGGAGCTACAGACAAGTCCCAGTGCAACAAGAAGATAGTTGCACGACTACAACTATGAGGAGATTTCGTTGGACTTTCTCCAGGACCAGGTATACCCTCAAAACCATTCTTTCCATTATATAGTTATTGATGTGATCTACTGGTTTAATGGGGAATATGACAATAATTTTTTTATTGTTGTCACCTATTCTGTCGCCATATTTCCCTACAAAGGGAGAACATGGGTGAAAAATAGGATATAGGGAATTGGGATGCACTTTTGAGTGAAACTGATGAAACCCTAGGGTATATATAAACATCGGGTTCAGAAGGAGGTAAGGAAAGTTAGGGGGAAACTATCATGTGAAAAGATTGAGTCAGTAGTGTAAAAATTGGGAGAGAATATAGGCGATAATATAGAAGGTGTTTATAGGGATATCATATGGAAACAAAAGGTAAGAGAAAACCTCACCGCCCCTAGATCCTCATCTAACAGCCAGAGACAAACATGGTTTGTTAAGTCAAATAAACTACAATGATAGTGATATCTTTGGAAAATCTAAGAAATCAAAGGCATGGTAGTGAAAACATGATTAAAATGAAATATAATATAGTCCTACTTATGTTGGAATTGCATATAATAGAATTATATTTTATAATACAATTGGGATATCTAGGATTTTCTATTTAGGGTGAAACTTTGCAACTAGACTATTAGGACCCTAGTAAACCGAATTTGAAATTATATTTACTTTCAAAGCTTCCTTTTATGAGTTCTAACATAATCAACATTTAGGCTATTTATCATCTTATATATTATTATATGTATAATTTTCCATCAATAATCATTAATTAGGACTAAAGTCATATTAACTTCAAATTGATATAAATAGAGTTCTCATTGAATTTTATGCATGAATTTTGTTAATTTACTCAATTACTAGTTAAGTTAATTAATAACGATAGTAACTCTATAATTCTAAAATTATTCATATCTATGGACATGAAAACTCCAATTATTATTCACTTATTTATGTATTAAGGTCATTTATCTATATTTAGTCAGTACTATATATAATGTTCATTAAGGTACAAACTAGAGCATTAAAGTTTACATATATCCTTGTATGAAAAAAACTAAAGCTCTAAGCATATAAGCAACACATATAAGGGATTAGGTTTTCTAGAGTCAAGATGCTAGGTTTTGGTATGTTAAAATTGTGAGAATGTACCTTTGGAAAGTGGCAGGTGCATTAAAAACATCAGTCGACATATGAAGGTATGAAAAAGTTCCATAAGGACAAGTGAAGATTGACTTCTCTTGAACCTCATGATCAATAGAAACTTGGTTGTAACTTGGATATCTATCCTAAAAACAAAAGTGATGATGTTGAGTGATCCATTGCAAAATTTGATTAGTATCATAAAGGAAAGTGGTAGTTTTAATATAGAAACATTCAAATGATTATAATGTATACACACAAGCCATCTAGTCACCAACGTTTAGGTAAATACCTCATCTACAACATTGGTGGTCATAGTTACCCCCCCCCCCTTTCTGATGTACTACCTGAGTATGACTTACCCAAGATTGGAAACAAATTACACAATTATTATCATTCCCAAAGTTAAGAACCCTAAGACCTGCAGCCAACTACAGACGATTTACCTTAACAATACCTATTTATAAATTTCTTCTGGTGGTTGTTGAACAGTTCAAACAATTTATGCGACAATGGATATGACCCAATCAAAATAATTTTTTCCATATTAGAAAATCTTGTACAAATTATTCTTGTTGAAGAGTTGATCCATAACATGGGGACAAGGCTCAATACCTCTCATATTCATTAAAATCAACCTCTTTAAAGCTTATGATAGGATGTCATGTACATTTTTCAGGGGTATGTTGAACAAACTAGGTTGGAATCTAAACTTGAGAGATTATACTATTAACTCATTGCATGTAGGGTCAACTAAGATAGATAGGAATATAGAGATCTTGCTTCTATGCAACCAGACTGCTTAGGTCAGGGGATCTGTTGTTCCCCTTCATTTTTTTCAATGTTCTTAAAGAACATCTCTAAATTATTTGATCAAAGTGTACGTAAAGTAAATTATCCCTCATGAAAATGTTAGAACACGGACTTCACATATAACATATTTATTTTGATAATGATATTATAGTCTTTGACATGGCATACACCTATCAATAGGATGGAATTCTCATGTGTTTTAAAAAGCTTGAGAAAGCATCATAACAACTTATCTCTATAGAGAAGAGACACACATTCTTATTTAGATCAATATCTAACCATGTGAGAAGGAACATATATAGTATATGTAATATCAAAGAATTTGATGACCTAGGGATTTACTTGGGAGTCTCAATCATACTTAGTAGAGTGAAGAAAACCACCTACTCCTCCATTATTGACTAAGTCCAAACTAAAATTAATTGGTGGACTTCTCATACTTTATCTAGTGCAAGTGGAGTCTATTAATCAAAGTATGTCCTTATATACCTAGGTATACTATGAAAATTACTATCATTCCTTCTAGCCTCTATGAAAGAATTGACAAATCTATCTGCCAGTTTGGTGAGGGTGAGTCCACAAAGATTACCCCATGTCTCTCATCTCCTTGAAGAAGGTCAATTCCATATGAGGTATGGAGGTCTTGGTCTGACAACCATGTCTATATAGAATAGGGATCTCATCATGAAGAATGATTGGGAGTTTTAATCTAGCAGACCTATATTGGGGAAAGAGGGAGTGAAGATCAAGTTAAGGAGATACCATGACCAAGTTGGAGCTTGAGCAACTCTATTCTATAGAAAAATTTACACACATGAAGACCTTATCTAGGACCATAGTAGTATAATAATCTATTATGGTTTGACCAAGAGAGTTTGGTATTATTAAACACTCCCGAGTGGTATCTGCTCGAGTGAACATACCATTAAACCTATGGATGAATATATCACTAGTTTGAAGGTTGCTAGCATCACTGATCTCCAAGGAAATTGGTACAGTGATTTTTAAAATTTGTACCTCTAAGAGAAGATTAAATTTTTTAAGTTAACATCTCCCCAACCCCATTTCTGGAGAGGATGCTTGGTTTTGGACCCTTGAAGAAAAGAGAACTTTTCTATTAATACTGCCTAAATCATTATGAGGGGGCCCAAGGGAAGAAATCTCAGTGGTATATGGGAATTGGTGTGGAAGTTTCAAGTTCCAAGTAAGATCAAATTATTTATCTGGCTCGTCTACAATGAAGATATTTTGACTAATGTCAGTAGAAGGCATAGAAGTTTCACTGACATAAAAGTTGTAGATGCAAGAGTGAAGAGGAATATACTTTACGAGTATAATAAAGAGTGAGTGGACTAACTTAGACCTTTTTTATATGTCTACAATCTACCAAGAAACTATAGTGGGGAGATGGATCACCCATAACTTCCAATAGAACTTGAACTGTAGTATCAAATTTTCCCTTTGCTATTGATTAATTTGGTGTTTGATAAATAAGTAGGTCTTTAGAGATTACTCTTTACCAAATGGAAGACAAGTTGTGAACTTGAATAAGATATAGGAGCATGCAAACCAGGGTTGGAAGGAGGAGAATAACATGAACATTAGGACTAATGTTTCTTAATAAGTTAATTGGAAGCCACATCCCAATGGATTACTCAATATCATGGGGTGTGTGTAAGTGAAAAGCAAGCTTGCAACTATAGCTACTATTGACGCCAATCATGAAGGAGGATGGGTAAGTGGAACTGGAATAAAGGTGTGTGTTAGATCCATCTTGGAGGCATAGTTGAGAGAAATTTACATAGATGTGACTCTTGATAAAGAGTTTAGAAGGTTAAAGGTTGTTGTTGACATAGATAATAGTAAGACATTGGTGGTTATTTATGGAACTAGAGATATGTTCCCTAAACTATAGGCTCAGAAGTGATCCATTGGAGAACAATGTTTCTCTATGGAAGACATCAAGTTCAGGAATATCAATCAAGCTACAAAATGAGTTTTCGACGCATTGACAAATAATGATTGAAAAAACATCAAGGATGACCATGTCTATATGTTTTCCCCTGTCAATCCCTTGGGGTACCCTATATATTTCCCTTTTAGTAGAAGTAGAGATAGCACTAGGATTTCTTTCACCCTAACAGTAATACATATACTAATTGTAATGGTAGTAATACTACCAAATTTTCTCCTAAATATGAGATAGTTATAGACCCATGCATTAATTTTCTTAAAAGAGAAGGTCAATATGAATAAAAACATCTCCTTATACCCACAATAATTGTTCTATCTGCATATGAGAAGATTTATATAATCAAACTTTAAAAAGTGGTAGGGGCTTTACAAATCCGTAGAGGCATTCTTTTGAAGGTGTGAATCCCATAATTACAAGTGAAGGTTATTTTCTCTTAGTCTTCATGTGCTATAGGGATTTGATTGTAGCCTAAATATCCATCCAAGAAAGAATAGAAATTATGAGCGGGTAACCTCTCAAGCATTAGGTCTTTAAAGGGTAGGAGATAAATGATATTTCCTAGTGGCCTTATTGAGAAGGTGACAGTCTATACAAAGTCTCTTACTAGTGACCACCCTATTTAAATCAATTCACTTCAGAATTTTTTGTTACAATTGTGCCTCCCCTTTTGGGCTTCAAATGAACTAGTTTCACCCATTCACTTTCATATATAGGGTAGATAATTCCAACTATATATAATTGTAGTACATCATTTTTGGTAACTTCTTGCATGTTGGGGTTAATCAACCATTCTCGTTGAGTACACGCTTCTCATACTCAACCATATTTATCTTATCGAAGTGAAGGGATGCTGAAATGCCTTTGATATCCACTATTATCCATCCAATATCTCCCTTGTTATTCCTTAGTAGTTGTAAAATTTTATCTTCTCAATTAGGTGCAAGATAAGTATAAATTATTTTAGGAGTAGAGTTCTCCCCCCAAATAAACATATTTTAAATGATAATAGACCTTAAGAGTTTTATCTTTTGCAATGAATTGTTTGATTGGTGGGTTTAATGGGTGCATATATTCCATGATGGTGAATCTCATCACTATACCCTATTATAAATGTTCATAAAACTACTTGAGGGTGGCTTCATTGTACTCTTCCTCTATATCGAATATGTCACAATAATACACTCTATCAATTACATGGCATGACTGAACATCTTCTAGTTGTTTTATAGAACTATTCAAATTAAACATGTGTTCCACATTAAAATTATGAAAATTCATCTTGTTGGAGTACACATCACCCCATGATATATTGAAGAATGAATTATTTCATGTCATATTGGACGACTCTCTACTTCAATGTCAGGCACAACAAAATCAACTGATAGTATGTGCTTATTGACCTTCACCAACACATCCTCAAAAATGCCTTTTTGGTACCTAAAAATAAATGTACTATTTGCACAAACATGGAAACTAGTTTGGGGTTTCTCGAAGAAAACCATTTATAAACATCAAGTTGCATCAAATTTATGCTAACACCATGATCACAAAATGCATTATCAGGACCAAGCAATGGTTTTCCTTTTTTATTGATTTCAACCGAATAATTATATACAATGTCTATGTTTTCATCATTTTAGAAAGGTATAACTATTAGTGATATTTCTAGTTCTCTTCCATTCTTAAGCAATATTAATTGGACATGGTCGCTTTGAATGGCATGAGAAGTACTACATGGGTCTTTCTTCTTCTTTACATAATTCATCACAGTAGCAAGCTGCCCAATTTAAGTCTCTAACCCATTAGTAGGTCGATATTGAATCTAAAAAAGGTTAGAAGTATCATTCAAGAATTTATCCAATATACATTCATGAAAAAATTTCCATGTTGTGATTGCTTGCATGTGGCACTTGTCATAGGGCTTTTGGTCCATGTTCCTCTAGCTGAAACTCAGGATGCTCCTCCATTATAGATTGTAAGAGATGTAATTTTGGTTTCCCCTTTGGTTCTTCTATATGTAGTTTACATTCTTTGCACCACTTTTACATTACAAGGCTATACTACAATCCATAGCTTGGTTTGGACCATGAAAACAACTGCATCTCATGACTTTCTACACTCTATTGACATTCTTGGCATCGTGCATTGAGAGTTCTGATTTGTCTCAACATGATGGGTTCCTTTGCTTTTTCTCTTTGCATCCCAAACTGATTGGTTCATGGACATTATATCTACTAGTTACCTTCCCTTCCTTGTCTTCTTTGTCAAGAAGTTTACTCCTTTTGCATCTATTGTGAAATTCTTCTCATGGGATACCCCACTCAATCTCCACTGGTAGGTTGCAGTGTGAACACTTCCATTGTAACATCCCAAGATTTCAGGCCTTAGATAAAGTGATATTAGAAGGTGTTGATTGTGTCCACTTGGTAGGTTGCAGTGTGAACACTTCCATTGTAACATCCCATGATTTGAGGCCTTAGATAAAGTGATATTAAAAGGAATGATTACACTACCCATATCACCAAGGTGCACCTTCTTTTCTGGGAGCCCATCACTAAAGAACTCCATAGTTAAGCATGCTTAGCTTGGACTAGTACTAGGATGGGGGACCAATCAGGAAGTTCACCTTGACTTGCGTATAAGTGAGGACAAAGCGCACAGATAAGGCTAGTGGTGGTTTGTCGGGCCAGTCATCATTCCTAAAACTCTACTAGAGCCTACGACAGTGGGCCCGAGTGTTACTAATGGTATCAGAGCCATAACCCCTCCAGTAGGCGGGGTCTGCATGGGCATGTAGCATACTAGTAGCCATGCGGTCCAAACATGTAGGAAAGGGTTTTCCATGGTAACATAGCCACCCTTGCTGGTATTTCATGATCGGGAGTTGGGTGTCCATGGTCCATTCTAGGTTTGCACTGAAATGGGGAAATATTGTGAGGCCATATAGCTGATCCTTGATGAGGATGTCAAGAGTCTAAGTGGGGAAGATTGTAACATCCCAAGATTTGAGGCCTTGGATAAAATGATCTTAAAAGGAATGATTGTACTACCCATATCACCAAGGTGCACCTCTTTTTCTGGGATCCCATAACTAAAAACTCCATAGATAAGCATGCTCAGCTTGGAGTAGTACTAGGATGGGTGACCAGTCAGGAAGTTGACCCCGTCTTGCATGTGAGGACAAAGGATGAAGTCAAGACTAGTGGTTGTTTGTGGGGCCAATCATCATTCCTGAAACTCTACTAGAGCCGAGGGAAGTGGGCCCATGCATTATAAATGGTATACGATGTCACAACCCCAATTTTTGGGCTTATATGATTTGAAATGCAATTTCTCTAGTAATTTTGTATGATTATGAAATTGTATGATATATGTGTAATGAATGGATTTCGTTGATAATATTTCCTTTAAATGTATGATTTCATGGACCCTAATAAGTTAGTGAGTCCAATGTGATAAAAAGGTAAGAAAAGTTGGATGAAATCAAATAATGCATTTAAAGGAATAGAAATTAAGATACATATGAGAAATATGTGGAAAGATGTATGATCAAGATTTCAAATCCAAAAGGTTTGTAATGGTAAAAGGAATCCGAATAAAGATAATAAAAGAGTAAGAAAGAGAAAATATGAATCAAATATGCCTGATTAATAGATAACTTTCATATGAAGAAAAGTGCCTCCTACTTTCGAATTTTAGTCCCAAACTTTTCACACCTGAAGTTTAAGTCATTATGGACTTTCCTTTAAATTTTGGGATCAAAAGGATTAAAGGTGAGAGAGATATTGCATGTACTAGTTTTCCTAAAGTGTTGATCTTAAAAAGGAAAATGAATTAAATGTAACAATTTCTATTTGATTTAGAAATCATGGGCCCGACCCATATTGGTGTCACGTGGATTTTCAGCTATCTGATCAGAAATCTACATTAGAGAAATATTCTTTTAGCTTGCAATGAATAGGGAAAATTGGGAACAAGAGTCTCAATCTTTTTGGATTAATGAGAGAACCACCCCCGTAGAAGCGCCACTTTTGTGACCCCCCCCAGACAGCATAAAATCTTAGGCCCCGAGTATTATTCCCACCCAGGAACTGGTTAAAGCGCATAGTTGGTCGGCCTGAATGACGGGTACCATTTCAGAGGCAGCCGCTGGGTATCGAACCCGGGTCCCTTCATGAGGGGACACCATGCCGAACCACCTGAACCACTCCTCCCCGATGCTAGAGAGTCTCAATCTTCTCTCACACCATTCTCACTTTGCTTTTAGTATCTTACCACAATCCTTTTCCCATTAAAATCAAGAGAGGGATACACACCCGACGATCCCCAAAATCCTAACTTTTCAATTGGGATTGGGAGTTTCCCCTACCAACTGATGGAAGTAGGACTCCATCTTTGGACAAACCTTCCTATATAAGGACCAAAGATGTCTACTAGACCGGTACCAAACTTCCTTGAGGCTATAACCTCACTAGAAAATTTGACTTAGTCGGTAGGGACATTGTCCCCTAGTTTTGAGTGCTCCCTAACCTAGGGTGGCTCAAGGGCATCTAACCCTGAGCACCAGCGAGGCACGACTAGGGGGGCGATAGGTTTGGGCGAGAGGGATGAATCCCATGGAATGCTTGTGTGAAGGTTTGAGGTAGAGAAAGGGAGAGTCAACATGTGATGTTGATCATCCATGGTGGAACATCGCAAGAAAGGGAGGAACAAAGGAAGAAGACGAGAGTCACAGAAAAGACTGTCTTGCCCCTGAGTCCATCACAATGAGGAAAGGGTGAACTGGTCCTTCCTTCCCCTTTTCATTTCATCCAGCATGGCATGATAGGCCTAGTTGGCAAGTGGCCATTGGCTAACGCGGGGTCGCATGGATAACTCCAGGTAATAATCAATTCTGACATGGCATCCCCTGATTGGCCAAGAAGAGTAAATCTTAGAATAATTGTAGATAATTATTGGTAACTTGGATCTAGACAAGTTATATATGAAAATTGATTAAAAAATGCAAGGAATACAATAAAAATATAATTGAAGCTTGAATCTATTTTCAATTTGAAAAGTATTTAAAGTTGTCCTCTTTAATGCATTTAGTAGTAAGAAACCCTAATTTTGATTTTAATGAGATTGAGTAAAGCGCTATGGATGATTTAAGATGATATCATCCTGTTGTTGATAAAAAAATGATTAAGGTCTAAAAAGAGGATCTTTATGATTAATTGGCTAATTTAGGGTTCCATATGTATAAAGTGTTGGTATGTATGCCCTGAGAGCCAATCATATGATGATTGGATTGGGATACATTATGATTTATTTGATAAACATCAAAGGCAAGGTTCCAATTTATTCTGGTTCAATCAGTTATGAGATAATGATAGAATATAATGAATGTCTAGAGAATGACAATACTCAATAAAGTATGTCTTTAGGTTGAGGACCTGAACAATGAGGTCATATGGATTCTATGACTTTGTACATTCTTGTTTTGTCCCTAGTTAAATGTCATTGTGGAAGGTTGATAGACAACAATGACACAACAAGACTAGAGTGTGTGTTGGTTGATGACAAAGTCTCATTAGTCATGATATGTGATATCAAACCAAGCACATAGATACATGTTAGAGAATAGTGTATCAGACAGACCCACCATGAGAGTGACACATAAAACCATGACATGGTAGTCACAATCATCTCTCACAATGATGGTGGTGATTGTGATTCTTAGACCTGAAATCACTATGCTCATCACATGCCATTGGGTACACTTTGACATCATCAAATGTGGTCCTAAAATATGGATTGTTATAAAGGTGATGATTGGGTGACTTTGACACATGGGGTTTTAACTGTGAGTGATAGATATTGGATTTGTCCCTCCTGAGGGAGTATGACGTCCATGGAAACTTGATAAGCGAGACTGAGAAAGGCATGTGCATGCAAGTGTGAGTCAATATGTGATATTGATGGCACACTTATCTCAGACAGTCTGCTTTGCATCAAGGAACATGAATGAACGTTGAAAGGATGATAACTTTATGCCTTGAGTTCATTCAGGATATCAGAGACAAAGGAAATTATACATTCACTACAACACCAATGACAGAATGTAGGATGGAAAGTTGTTCTCCAACTTTCCTTTTTCACTTGGGTAGCAATGATGTGCGACTAGGAACCGCTCTTTGCTTGTGATGTCATAAGCTAGTTATGGACATTCACTGCTAACGTGAAATGGGACCTATAGGGTCACTCACAAAGGATTTACCTAGAAGAGGATTTTATCCATGAATGATGTTTGGATTGATTACTAAAGGTGTTTAGTCACTCAATCAAACATTCAATCAATTGACTTGACTCAAAATCATCAAGTTCAAGTGTTGAACCAACTGATTTGAGTGTTAGATTGATTAAGAATTGCATTGATTGTGTTCTACACAATCTAGACCACCAACCAACTGGTTCACTGGGTGAACCGATCGGCTCAAGGTCAGTGAGATGACTGGTTCACTTGGTGAACCGATCGGTTTGACGGGACCAAACGAGCAAGGTTGGGTTGCCCTAATTTGTGAGAAAAGATTTTTGTTTCACTTATACAATTCGATTGGGAAAAGAATTGATCTTAGTATTAATTGGAAATTAAATAGAGTCAATTGGAGGTGAGTCATGAATGTGAAATGACTGGTTCAACTAGTAAACCGAT
Organism: Alisma plantago-aquatica; assembly: GCA_963693085.1. NCBI lineage: Eukaryota > Viridiplantae > Streptophyta > Magnoliopsida > Alismatales > Alismataceae > Alisma > Alisma plantago-aquatica. The sequence goes on along the minus strand of OY856411.1, from coordinate 784,269,871 downwards.
CGGCTCACACTCCAAACTGACCAGTTCATTTGTGAAATGACCGGTTTGGATGCCATAGTGCAATCAGTTCATGGAAATTCCAGATCCTTCTACTCCCACTTTAATCCCACATTGCCCAGGGCTGAGAACCCTGACCCTGACCCTGACCCGTCCTATATATAGATGGGTACTGGGGGCTTCTCAAACATCACAACTTAGAACATCAGTTGATCTACAAAGTTGTTGTTCTCTCTGGTTGTGGTAACTGAGAGAGCCCAAGCAAGTTCTACCAGTCCAGGGAGGAACAATGAGGGAAAGACAACTGCAGAAAAGCAACTGATTGTGGGAGAGTGTGTCAGTGACTAGTATGCTGACAGAAGGGGATGACTCTTTCTAGTGTCCTATGGGACAGGATGACTAGAGTTCCCGATGGTCCGTGTAGACTATCTATAGAGGCGAGAGGTTTCTGCCACCCAGGAGGACAACAGTGAACCATAGTCTGGGTCATAACTAGGAGTTGCATAGACGTCGTCGAAGACTAGGTGGTTGAAGACCACACTAGATGTGAGGTATTGTCGTTGAGCAAGCCTCAGGACTAGGTACACCTCACCAAAACCATCCTTCCTATTTCATAGTCATTTATGTGATCTGTGGTTATGGTTTTGTGGTAAGAGAAAATTTTTGTTACCACTGCCTTCTCCCTCACCTAAAACCCAATAGTGGTATCAGAGCATGTGTATGATATGTACTATATATGTGGTGATTGGATACATATATGCATATATAAGCATATTAAAACCCCTCAATATAATATTAAGTTTAGATGCTTTCTATAAGCGGAACACATGAAAAGCTTGATCGACAAGCGTAGGCATCCCAAGGGTGGTGTGCTGTCTATTTCGTGGAAGTGTGATGGTAGTTGTGTGGGCCCACCAAGTGGGTTGCACTTCTATCATGTTGGATTTTGGGTCGGTCTTAACTAAGTGATCTTTATGAGATTAAGCACTTAGAGGCATGGAGATGTTCATGGCAAAGAGTTGCACATGTCATCTATCTAAGAGTTGTGCATGTCATCTATCCAAGAGTTGCATATGATGCAATTGATAAGTGTTACCTACCTTAATAATTGATTATGGACACTGGTGTTGGCCGGGTAATAATTCAATTGTTTTGGATCTTGGCTCACTAGAAGGTTGTACACTGCAATCTTCCAAATTGATGGTGAGGGCTATCAATTTGAACAAAATAGTGGGAGTGATAATTAATTAAAGGCCTAATTATATCGTCAAAATTTTCAAATCAAATCAAATTAAGTGTGACAGAGTGAGTTTTTACATATATAATATTATTTAGTTCCTCTCTCTTACAATTTTAATTGTTCCAATTATGCCCTCAATCATCTCTCTCACTAAATTGATTAAATGGATTATCAATTTCACTTAAGATTATCCATTATAGTACATAAAGTCAATAATACAAGTATCATGACATTTAGTCAATTGACATAGTCAATAATCAAATTTTGACGCCAATCTTGCAGCATAGCTACATCATAGCATTATAAAGCTATGCCTAAAATCTCATTAAAATTGGAAGTACCAATCATGAGTTATTCACAATTGAATTTTAAGTCTTTTAAGTGATCTATTAATACCTAAGACCTAAGTTCCTTTTCTATTTGATTTTAATTTTTGTCACGCGGCCCATTTTCCTTGCCATGATGCGGTCCCCTCGCTAGGACTTGATCCTAGCCATCCGATCAAGTGTATCGTGATCCGCTCAGGATCCAAGGGTCCAGGACCCCGTCTCCTACCTTCCGCTTCCTTCGGCTTCGACCCCAGAAGAACGCCAACCTCAATAGCCACCTCAAACGCTCGACCCCCACAACAATCGCGCGAGATTCTGGGAGGAGAGACTCCTCTCGTCGAGACGAAGTCAGTAACCCCTCGCTCGACGCCCCTCGTGCTCGGAATAGGGAAAACGACCTCCACCCTTTCCGCACCTCTCACTGGTGGCGGCGCACAGATTAGGGCTTAGCCCTCTACACCCCCTCGCGTCTATTTAAGACCCCCAAAAGCTTCCCCGACCTCCCTTTAACCTCTTTGCACTACCAATTTCTACCAAGACTTTCCCTCTTTCCCCAACCTCGAGAGAGCTCCGCCTCAGCTGTCTCGACTTCCCCCTTGCTCCAGAAGCTCCCTCCATCCAATTGGGCATGGCAACACCATCTAGGGACCCCGTCGAGTCGAGGAGCACCGTCAGTGGATGTCGCGGAGGCCCAGAACCTCGGGTCGACAAGCTGCGTAACCAAGCTCTAAGAGCTTCACCTCCGGCGAGGTCTAGGGCACGTCGAGTAGCTGGGAGTGGACCTAGAGTTTCACGAACCTCACACGGAGCTTCATGACCCCTCAATCCAACCGAAGGGCAGGTAAATCCTTAGAACCCAATTTCCATTTACAGAGCCTCCTGCCATCGCAACCATGGCTGTAGTTAACCTCTGGCGAGCTTCTTGGGCTCGTTGGACTCAAGAAGACCCCGCGAACGCAACCCGTTCATGCTCACACACTCTGCATCCACCTAGCTACCCCACTCCTTCACCATTCCTCACCTCAGTTAGCTTCTTCCATGGCGTGAGTCACAGATGAATCAAACCAATGAAAACCCCAATCTGTCCAAGCGTGGTCACGCGCAAAGAACTCAACCTCAGGGGCATTTACGTCTTTCACCCCATCTTTGACCCGGTTGACCGAGGCTGGCTTGCGGGTTAAGGAGAGGATCCACGTAGCCAGATCCCTCTTCTGATCCGCGAGACCAGCAACCCTTTTTTTATTTTTTTATTTTTTCATTTATCTCCTTAGAATTTTCCTGATTGGTCAGAATTGTGGAAACCCTAGAAAATGATAGGAATATCGAAATATATTGAACCTGTATATCATTTTTATCAGAAAAATGCAATCTATTTAAATAAAATAATTCCAGGACTTAGATCTGATTCCTTCTCTGAAAATATGGCCTACATACCTAATGACCCCTTAATATTTATATATTATGAACAATGGTCATTATTGATTTCCAATCTGCCTTGGGAATAGATTAAACCCTAATTAGGGTTCTAAACACCATGTTATCAGAAATCATATCCAAGAAGCATAGTTGATCCAACAATGATGAAAAACCCTAATTTCGAGATTCCACTCTTCATAATGTATACCTTATACAATTTTATGTCATACAATTAATTGCCTTGAATGACTTTGATTAACCCTGACCTTAGAACCAACTCGGATATCTCGAATCACATGTATCCTAAAAATTATATTCCAAATGACCTAAACCCTAATAAGAAACCCTAATGTGGAATAATGAGAATCCATGGTAACTTTAGGTTTTGTTTATATTTCAGGGTGATCTACTATCTTTCTTATAACCTAGGACTTGTGGAATCCAGATCTGATTAATTGATTGCATGAAATTGATATACATTGATTGCATGAAATTGATATACATTGATGGATGTGGATATATGATTAATTGATGATTTGCCACCTTGAACATGAAAGACAATAATTGAATATAAGTGAAATGTAGTTACTAGTGGTGCTCATTAATCTCCCTATTTAGAGAGGGAAAGCATTAATGTTGACTAGAACCTCCCTAATGGTACAAGGTACGCAGGGAGATCCCTAATGGTACAAGGTACGCAGGGATAGGGTCCAATATTTATGTTTGTGCTAAGTCCACCATAGTAATGCATATTCATTCTAAATAAGGACAATAACTTGGGATTTCCTATTTTTCTTCCTCTAAATAATGTTTTCATTCTTTTCTCCAATTTTGAGTATTTTATATACCAGCATAGTATAACTTTTAATTCCACATACCAACTTTGTTGATGTTTTTGTTTCTCATATTTTCTAGGTACAAGGAACAATTGATAATAGATGAAGCACTCTAAAGTACCCGAAGCCACTAAATAAAGAGCATGGAGGATATGAGATAGATTTCCACTTCTCATCATGTTCATTTCAGCTAGCTAGTCTTTATTCTTCTAGAAGATGTAATATGATACTATAGATCCTATGTAATAATCACATTTCCTTTTCATAGACTTATTCTTCTCCTTTTCTCAAGTATTAATATGTATGACTTTATCTTTTATCAATGAATGAATCGTTGTGTGGCTATTACTGATGATGTGGACACAACCTTGGCTTATCTCTGATTTGAGATGACTATCTTGATTTCCTATATTTTCCCTTTTGACATTCATAGATATGAGTGCACGCATATCTGCGCATGTCACTAAGGAACATATATGGAAATTGGGGTCGTCACAGTTGGTATCAGAGCGAGGTTCACACATCATAGTCACATGACTTTCATTCACCCTATTATGAGTCTAGGGTAGTCCTTGAGTTAGGGATGTGAAGGGTTGAGGTGACTAGGATAGCATCTACCTAAGGTCTGGCTAAAGTCTCTGAGCCACTTTGCTTGGCAATCACGAGGCTACCTATAAGGCAGTGTGAGTCTACCTGGCCGATATCCTAAATGTCCCTTACTTCTTGGGCATACCTTAAATTAGGATCCTTCTCATCTATAGAAATTCCCTCTCATCTTTTCTATAGGAATATTTTCCCTCTTATCTCAAATTTTTGAAAATTGTTCTTCCCTTCATCTTTATGATATAAGATTAGGAAAGAGTTTTTCTATTTAGAAAGTCTTAAGGACCGACCAATAAGGACTTTTAAGGTATCCTCCATAAATTGTAACATCAAGAACATTAATAAATGATGTAAGAAAATAATGAAATGACATATTGATAATGACAAATATAATTGTTGAGTAATAAATCTTATATATCCCAATTTGTTTCAGGATGCCTCCTAAGACTCGCAGCTCAGGGGAATTGTCCTCTAAGAAAAGAAAAGAACCTGAAACCTCTGAAGTACCTGATCCTGATGCTGCGACCAAGGAAAGGTGGGAATAACAGAAGAAAATCCTTCTAGATTTTATGGAAACCCTCGCCACAAAAGGAACCCCTAAACCTAGCTCATCTAGGAAGAAAGAAGTAACAGTGATAGATTTTATTAAACTAAACCTTGATTCCTTTTGGGGAGAGCATCAGCCTGAGGTCATGGACAAGGCTGAAGCCTGGATTTTGTCCATAGAGAATGGTTTTCATACCCTAGAAGTACCCAATGAGAAGAAGGTCAAGTTCACCACCCATATGCTTAAGGGAGGGGCAAAAATCTGGTGGGAGAACTATGGCGGGAATAGGGGTGAGGAAATAGACAACATGGAGTGGGAAGCCTTTAAAAACCTCTTCACAGATCGTTTTATGCCCATAGCTGAGAGGAAGAGGAAGGAGAAGATGTACAAGGAGTTAAGGCAGGGTAGTCTTTCAGTAGCTTATTACACCCGGAAGTTTAGGCTTCTAGAGCGTTATGCACCCATCAGGACTGAAGACCGTCTTACTGAACACTATGTTGACTGCCTTTCTGCTCACCTAAAAACCCTAGTCATAGCCTCTCGTCCCAGAAGTATAGCAGAAGCCCTAGATATGGCCCTCAAGCAGGAGAGAGAGCAAGGCATGCAAAAACCTTCTAGCATGGGATACTTAGGGTTAACCACAACTGAAGAGGACAAGTCTAGAAAGTTCCATCTTGGCCATAACAATAAGGGATCAGGGAAATGAGGAGGTTCAGGAAAGGGAGGATAGAAAAGCTACCAGAACCAGCCGAGGACAAATCATCCCAAGTGCAAGACTTGTGGACGTTTCCATGGTGGAGTATGCCTCCACACCAAGCCAGTCTGCTATAACTGCAAGAAGGAGGGTCATTTCGTCGCCAAGTGCCCCATTCCCTCCATCTTTGGCAATCCTGCAGGTGGTGCTCCTCAGCCTCCGGGACACCGCAATGGCAGGGTATTTGCAGTAAATGTAGAAGAGTCCAAGGCAAACCCAAACCAGCTCTGTGAAGGTAACCTAAATTCTTTATAATTCAATATCTTTTTCAAGCCTGCAATTATTCATAATTTGATTACCTTATGTAGGCACTGTATTATTAAATGGTCATCCTGTTAAGGCTTTATTTGACTCTGGATCTACAAATACTTTTATTTCTCGAACTCTGGCATCCATATTAAATCTTCACATAAGGGATTTGGGATATATTCTGGACGTATCTACTCCAAGGGGCAAAATACTCACAACTCTACAGAAAACCAATGAACTATCTCTTAAATATGAAAATCATGATATGCCCTTTGAATTCATTCTCTTAACTATGGAAGACTTTGATGTTATACTTGGTATGGACTGGCTATACACATACCATGCTCACATTGATTGTAGAAACAAGATGGTGGTCCTCTCTCAACCTCATTCTTATCCTGTGAAAATCCCTAGGGGAAGCGGATTCTGTAATAATATTGTAATTTCCTCTATTAAAGCTAAAAAGCTCATTTCTAAGGGATGTAAAGTCTTCCTCGCATTAGTCTCAGAGACCAGTCCTAGTAGTGGGCCTGTAGAAAGTCTGGAGGTGGTACGTGACTTCCCTGATGTTTTTCTAGAGGAGCTTCCTGGGCTGCCTCCAAATAGAGACATTGAGTTCTCCATAGATCTTCTTCCTGGAACCACTCTGATTTCTAGGGAACCTTATAGGATGGCTCCTGCTGAGCTGATGGAGTTGAAGAAATAGTTACAAGAACTTCTCGACAAAGGTTTCATTTGTCCTAGTGTTTCCCCCTGGGGAGCTCTTGTTCTCTTTGTTAAAAAGAAAGATGGTTCTATGCGTATGTGTATTGACTACCGCATGTTGAACCAAGCTACTATTAAAAACAAGTATCCCCTTCCTCGTATTGATGACCTCTTTGATCAACTTCGTACTGCTAAAGTTTTCTCAAAGATTGATCTCCGTTCTGAATACCATCAACTTAAAATCATGGATTCTGATATCTCTAAAACTGCTTTTCGAACTCGTTATGGGCATTACGAATTTCTAGTGATGCCATTCGGGTTGACCAACGCACCAGGTGTATTTATGAATCTGATGAACAAAGTCCTCCAACCTTATCTTGATGAGTTCGTGGTCGCCTTCATTGATGATATCTTGATCTATTCTGATTCTATGGAAAAACACTGTGAACACTTGCAAGCAGTTCTTGACATTCTTCGAACCCAAAAGTTTTATGGCAAACTTTCAAAATGTGAGTTCTGGATTGATAAGGTTATGTTTCTTGGACATGTCATTTCTAGAGGTAGTATATCTGTTGATCCCGCCAAAGTCTCTAATGTGCTTGATTGGCAACCTCCTCGTAATCCTTCTGAAATTCGGAGTTTCATGGGTCTGGCTGGATACTATTGTCGTTTTATTCCAAATTTCTCCAAAGTTGCACTTCCTCTAACCAAACTTACTCGGAAGGACGAGCACTTCATCTGGACAGCCACTTGTGAGTCCAGTTTCCAGCAGTTAAAGCAGAAGTTGACGTCGGCTCCTGTTCTCGTTCTACCCTCTGACAATGAAGGGTTTGTCATATTCACTGATGCTTCGAGGAATGGGTTAGGGTGTGTCCTGCAACAGAATGGTAAGGTAGTGGTCTTTGCATCTAGACAGCTAAAACCCAATGAACTTAATTATCCCACCCATGATTTGGAATTAGCTACAATCATTCATGCCCTAAAAATCTGGAGGCACTACCTGTACGGGGCAACATTCGACATCTTCACCGATCATAAAAGCCTGAAGTACATCCTTCCCCAGAAGGACTTGAATCTGCATCAACGCCGATGGATCGAATACCTAAAGGACTACGATTTCACTATTGCCTACCATCCGAGTAAGGCAAATGTAGTCGCTGATGCCCTTAGCAGAAAAAGGGCAGTGTGTGCATCTCTTTCTGTCCCTGAATGGAGGAACATGGAGGATCTAGTGGGTTGGAAACCACAGTTTATGTCTAATCGTGTGCATGTTAATAACATTTCCATCACATCCAACTTGCATCTCGAACTTCTTGAGGCACAAAAGGCTAGTCCCGGTCTTGCAGAGCTCTCTTCTCTCCAGTCGAAGCCGCAAACACATCTGTCTGTGGGTCTTGATGGTGGTCTCCGTTACAAGAATCGTATGTGGGTTCTTGAGCAGTCAACTGTAAAGACATCAATCCTAAATGAGGCACATGGGTCAAAGTACACAGTTCATCCAGGCACGAAAAAGATGTACAAAGACCTACAACGTCAGTTTTAGTGGAGAGGCATGAAGTGTGATATTGCCGATTTCGTGTCCAGGTGTTTGACATGCCAAAGTATCAAGGCCGAACATCAGAGACCAGGCGGTCTACTACAACCCCTTGAAATTCCGGAATGGAAATGGGAACACATCACCATGGATTTCGTGGTGGGGTTACCCAGGATCAGGAAGGGATACGACGATGCATGGGTCATAGTGGATCGTCTCACCAAGTCAGCTCATTTTCTTCCTGTGAAGAATACTACAAAGGTTTCTGAGTTGGCGGACCTCTATATACGGGAGATAGTATGTCTACATGGAGTCCCAGCATATATTGTCTCAGACAGGGACCCAAAGTCCACATCAAAGCTGTGGAAGCAGGTCCAAGAGGAATTGGGCACCAAGTTGAACTTCAGTACAGCCTACCATCTGCAAACAGACGGGCAGTCAGAGCATACAATACAGATTCTAGAGGATCTTCTGCGAGCTTGTGTTCTCGATTGGGAAGGCTCGTGAGACCATTACTTGCCTTTAGATGAGTTTGCCTATAATAATAGCTATTAGGAAAGCATTGATATGCCTCCCTATGAAGCTCTTTATGGCTGACCATGTAGATCACCTTTACACTGGGATGATGTCGGAGAATGTACCCTGATGAAGTCCGAGGAGATGCAGTTGTATACTGATAAGGTTTCTCTAATTCGAAAGAGGATGAAGCGGGCACAGGATAGACAGAAGTCATATGAAGATGCTCACTAGAAGGAACGTCAGTTCAAGGAGGGCGATCATGTCTTTTTGAAGATCTGACCTATTCGAGCTTTAGCCAAGAACAAAGGAAAGCTCAGTCCTCATTATGTTGGACCCTTCGAGATTCTAGAAAGGGTTGGTGAATGTGCCTATCGTATTGCTTTGCCACCTCAGTATAGTGCCATGCATAATGTGTTTCATGTATCTAATCTGAAGCCCTATGTCAAGGACTCCAGTCATATCTTGAATCATGAGCCTCTCGAATTGAAGGATGATCTGTCATATGCTGAGTCCCCAGTCAGAATACTCGACTACAAGTAAAAGGAGCTTCACAGTAATCGTCATATTGAAATGGTGAAAGTTCTCTTGAGCAACCATGATGAAACATATGCCACCTGGGAGCTAAAGACCGAGGTCGAGAAGAAATATCCATATCTTTTCCAGGCTGCTTGAATTTTGGGAACAAAATTCTAAAAAGGAGGGGAGAATGTGACAGAGTGAGTTTTTACATATATAGTATTATTTAGTTCCTCTCTCTTACAATTTTAATTGTTCCAATTATGCCCTCAATCATCTCTCTCACTAAGTTGATTAAATGGATTATCAATTTCACTTAAGATTATCCATTATAGTACATAAAGTCAATAATACAAGTATCATGACATTTAGTCAATTGACATAGTCAATAATCAAATTTTGACTCCAATCTTGCACCATAGCTACATCATAGCATTATAAAGCTATGCCTAAAATCTCATTACAATTGGAAGTACCAATCATGAGTTATTCACAATTGAATTTTAAGTCTTTTAAGTGATCTATTAATACCTAAGACCTAAGTTCCTTTTCTATTTGATTTTAATTTTTGTCACACGGCCCATTTTCCTTGCCTTGATGTGGTCCTCTCGCTGGGACTTGATCCTATCCATCCGATCAGGTGGACCGTGATCTGCTCAGGATCCAAGGGTCCAGGACCCCGTCTCCTACCTTTCGCTTCCTTCAGCTTCGACCCCAGCAGAATGCCAACCTCAACAGCCACCTCACGTGCTCGACCCCCACAACAATCGTGTGAGATTCTGGGAGGAGAGAATCCTCTCGTCGAGACGAAGTCAGCAACCCCTCGCTCGACGCCCCTCATGCTCGGAACATGGAAAACGACCTCCACCCTTTCCACACCTCTCACTGGTGGCGGCGCACAGATTAGGGCTTAGCCCTCTACACCCCCTCACGTCTATTTAAGACCCCCAAAAGCTTCCCCGACCTCCCTTTAACCTCTTTGCACTACCAATTTCTACCAAGACTTGATCTCTTTCCCCAACCTCGAGCGAGCTCCGCCTCAGCTGTCTCGACTTCCCCCTTGCTCCAGAAGATCCCTCCATCCAATTGGGTGTGGAAACACCATCTAGGGACCCCGGCGAGTCGAGGAGCGCCGTCAGTGGATGTCGCAGAGGCCCAGAACCTCAGGTCGACAAGTTGTGTAACCAAGCTCTAAGAGCTTAACCGCCGGCGAGGTCTAGGGCACGTCAAGCATATGGGAGTGGACCTAGAGTTTCACGAACCTCACGCGGAGCTTCATGACCCCTCAATCCAACTAGAGGGCAGGTAAATCCTTAGAACCCAATTTCCGTTTACAAAGCCTCCTGCCATCGCAACCATGGTTGTAGTTAACCTCCAGCGAGCTTCTTGGGCTCGTTGGACTCAGGAAGACCCCGCGAACGCAACCCGCTCATGCTCACACACTCCGCATCCACCTAGCGACCACACTTCTTCGCCATTACTCGCCTCAGTTAGCTGCTGCCATGGTGCGAGTCACAGATGAATCGAACCAACGAAAACCCCAATCTGTCCAAGCGTGGTCACGCGCAAAGAACTCAACCTCAGGGGCATTTACGTCTTTCACCCCATCTTTGACCCGGTTGACCGAGGCTGGCTCGCGGGTTAAGGAGATGATCCGCGTAGCCGGATCCCTCTTCTGATCCACGAGACCAGCGACCTTTTTTTATTTTTTTATTTTTTCATTTATCTCCTTAGAATTTTCCTAATTGGTCAGAATTGTGGAAACCCTAGAAAATGATAGGAATATTGAAATATATCGAACATGTATATCATTTTTATTAGAAAAATGCAATCTATTTAAATAAAATAATTCCAGGACTTAGATCTGATTCCTTCTATGAAAATATGGCCTACATACCTAATGACCCCTTAATATTTATATATTATGAACAATGGTCATTATTGATTTCCAATCTGCCTTGGGAATAGATTAAACCCTAATTAGGGTTCTAAACACCATGTTATCTGAAATCATATCCAAGAAGGATAGTTGATCCAACAATGATGAAAAACCCTAATTTCAAGATTCCACTCTTCATAATGTATACCTTATACAATTTTATGTCATACAATTAATTGCCTTGAACGACTTTGATTAACCCTGACCTTAGAACCAACTCTGATATCTCGAATTACATGTATCCTAAAAATGATATTCCAAATGACCTAAACCCTAATAAGAAACCTTAATGTGGAATAATGAGAATCCATGGTAACTTTAGGTTTTGTTTATATTTCAGGGTGATCTACTATCTTTCTTATAACCTAGGACTTGTGGAATCCAGATCTGAGTATTATAGGTATGTGGATATAATTATATGACTAGTTTTTGCTGGATGTTAAGTATATGTAATTGATTGCATGAAATTGATATACATTGATGGATGTGGATATATGATTAATTGATGATTTGCCGCCTTGAACATGAAAGAACATAATTGAATATAAGTGAAATGTAGTTACTAGTGGTGCTCATTAATCTACCTATTTAGGGAGCGAAAGCATTAATGTTGACTAGCACCTCCCTAATGGTACAAGGTACGTAGGGAGATCCCTAATGGTACAAGGGAACGCAGGGATAGGGCCCAATATTTATGTTTGTGCTAAGTCCACCATAGTAATGCATATTCATTCTATATAAGGACAATAACTTGGGATTTCCTGATTTTCTGCCTCTAAATAATGTTTTCATTATTTTCTCCAATTTTGAGTATTTTATATACCAGTATAGTATAGCTTTTAATTCCACGTACCAACTTTGTTGATGTTTTTGTTTCTCGCATTTTCTAGGTACAAGGAACAATTGATAATAGATGAAGCACTCTAAAGTACCTGAAGCCACTAAATAAAGATCATGGAGGATATGAGATAGATTTCCACCTCTCATCATGTTCATTTCAGCTAGCTAGTCTTTATTCTTCTAGAAGATGTAATAGGATACTATAGATCCTATGTAATAATCACATTTCCTTTTCATAGACTTATTCTTCTCCTTTTCTCAAGTATTAGTATGTATGACTTTATCTTTTATCAATGAATGAATCGTTGTGTGGCTATTACTGATGATGTGGACACAACCTTGGCTTATCTCTAATTTTAGATGACTATCTTGATTTCCTATATTTTCCCTTTTGACATTCATAGATATGAGTGCACGCATATCTGTGCATGTCACTAAGGAACGTATATGGAAATTGGGGTCGTCACATTAAGTCAAAAGATTTTTGGACTAAAATTGCAAATTTCCTTTTTGTGGAACAAATGGCTGTCAACAATAATCACTTTTCATTGTGATAAGTCCTTGAGAAGGACAAACTAAATGGGAATATTTTCCAAGACTGGTTTAGGACGTTGAGAAGTGTTCTCACTCAAGAGAGAAATCTATTGGTATGTATGCCCATAGAGCAAGTCATATGATGATTGTAATGGGATACTTTGTAAATGATTTGAATAATAATAAAGGCAATTTTCGATCTATATGTTTAAACTGTTTCTGAGATGATGGTGTAACATGATAGATGTCTAAAGAATTGTTTTACTCAATGACGTATGCTTTTGGGTTGAGGACCTAAACGATGAGATCATACAGATGTTAAGAGTATACATTCTTGTTTGGTCCCTAGTCGGTTGTTATTGTGGAAATAACCATAGACATCAATAACACGAAAGACTAGATTGTGTGTTGGTTGATGACAGAATCTCATTAGTCATGATATAGTGATATCAAACAAAGCACATAGGTACTTGTTAGAGAACAAGGTACCGGACAGACCCACCGTGAGAGTGACACATGGAACCATGACTTGGTAGTCACATTCATCTCTCACAGTGATGGTGGTGAGTGCGTTTCTTAGACCTGAAATCACTACACTCAACACATGTCGTTGGGTACACTTTGACATCATCAAACGCAGTCCTGAAACATGGGTTGTTATAAAGGTGATGATTGGGTGGCTTTGACACATGGGGCTTTTGAGGGGTGAGTGATAGATATGGGATTTGTCCCTCCTAAGGGAGTTTGATGTCCTTGGCCACTTGATGAGTAGGATTGAGAAAGGCATGCGCATGCACGTGTGAATCAATATGTGATATTGATGTCACACACATCTCACCCAGTCTGCTCTGAGATCAAGGAAATGAATGAATGTTGACAGGATGACTGTTCCATGCCTCGAGTTCATTCAGGATATCAGTGACAAAGGAATTATACATTCATTGTAACACCATTCACGGATTGTAGGATTGAAAGTTGTTCTCCAACTTTCTAGTTCACTTGGGTAGCACTGATGTGTGACTAGGCACCGCTCTTTGCTTGTGAAGTCATAAGTGTTATGGACTTTCACTGCCAACGTGAAATGGACCTGCAGGGTCACACACATAGGATTTAACCTGGAATAGGAGTTTGTCCACAAAACATGTTTAGATTGATTACTAAAGGAGTTTAGTAGTTCAATTAAACACTCAATCAATTGATAGATCAGTATCATAGTGTTCAAGGTGTTGGACAGCTTGATTAGAGTATCGGATTGATTGAAACTATTATTGATTGATTCTGCACAACCTGCACTCCCAACCAATCAACTCATGTGATGAACCGATCGGATGAGCTTGGTGTACCGATCGGCTCAACTGGTGAGTCGATCGGCTCATGGACAGGGTGAAGCGATTCGTTCAAGTGTTGAAATGATCGGTTCAAGTCCAGTCGAGCAAGTTGGAAAAGTAGGATTGGTGAGAAATTTCCTTTCATTTCACTTGCCCAATTTGATTGGAACAAGGATTGGTATTTGATACCAATTAGAAACAAAAGGAGAAAAGTCAATCGGGAACTGATCAGGACTACGAACCGACCGGTTCATGGGTCCCAAACGATCGGTTGAGGTGTCAACCGACCGGCTCAGATCCCCAACTGACCGTTTTAGTTGTGAAACGATCGATTCAGGTTACACAGTTGGTTATTTTTGTGGAAAATCTCGAACCCTTCTACTCCTGCTTTAGTTCCATATTGCCCGGGATGGAGAACCCTGTCCCATGACCATCCTATATATAGGGGTATTGGGGGATTCTCAAAGTACAACTCAGTGCAAACTAGTTGCTCTGCAAAGTTGTCGTTCTCTCTGGTTTTGGTAACCAAGAGAGCCCGAGCAAGTGCTACCCGATAAGAGAGGCACAACAAGGGAAGGACAACTGCAAAAGTGACTAGTGGCAGGAGAGTGTATTGGTGACTAGTACGCCGATAGGAGGGTGCGAATCCTTCTGATTCCTTGTGGGACAAGGAGATCGGAGTTCCAGGCAGTCCGTGTGGACGACTGCAGAGGCGGGAGACCTCTGTCTCTCGGAGGACAACTGTCAATCCCGACAGTCCCGGTGAAACCAGGAGTCTTCAGTCCCGGTGCGACCATGAGCTGCACAGACACCATCGAAGACTGGAGGTGAAGGCCGCGCAAGGTGCGAGGTATTGTCGCTGAGAAAGCCTCGGTACAAGGTATGCATCCACAAACCATCTTTCCTATTATATAGACGTTGACGCGATTCCTTTTGTTCTGGGTTTTTGGGAGAATTTTTTTGTTTCCGCTTCTTCTCTGCCTCCTCTAAAACCCAATAGTGATATCAGAGCCACGTCAACTGCTCTATATTTTATTATTATCGATATGATCGATTTTGGTTTGTCTCCTTTATTTATTGCATACAATGCGAATAAAATTGGCTTTATGCATGTCCAATCAACAAATCCCAAATATACATATATGATATGTAATACTAATGCACTCGATACGTGTCACCCTTAAACGAGTTTTGTGGTGGATGTGTAGCATGGTTATGGCCTATAAACCCTATATCTGTGTGTGGTTGTATGTGGTTGCTTGCATCTCGGTCTGCACACCGATTCCCTTTTCTCCTATTCCTGATGTAACTCGAAATAATTCGAGATTTCTTTTCCTACCTTTGCTCCCCCTGAATGTAACTCGGGGTTTCACAATTCAATTGTAAATAGGATAGATTTTATTTCTTGTTATGTCAAAGAACGGCGGATGACCTGACGATGACTAAGACGATCGGTTCAAGGCATGAACCGATCGGTTGATGTTCCAGACGACTGGTTTGAGTAGCGAGATGAGCGGGTGGCGATATGAGGAGATGCACGATGACTAGTGAACCGATCGGCTGGAGGCACCAGTCGATCGGCTGGTGGCACCCGAACAACCAACTTGATGGCGAGTCGATCAGTCATGGAGATGAGCTGATCAAACCCAGAAAGGCAGGCAGAGATTTCATCTTGTACAGGTTGCATGTGATGTAGACCTAGATGACTGTGATTCCTCTTGGCTCGAGGAATCACAATAGGATGGCCATAATCATTGCTTTTATCATTTTGCATGTTTTCTGTGGGATATAGCATGTATATGATACATACTATATATTGTGGTGATTGGATATGTATATGTATATAAAAACCAAATCCCTCATTAAATATTAAGTTTTAGATGCCTTCCAAATGCGACACACGTGAAAAGATTGATCGACCAAGTGTGGGCATGCCCTAGCGTGGTGCACCGTCTATCTCGTGGAAGCGTGAAGGATGAATGTGTGGGTCTGCCCTGGCAAGGTGCATATTCATCGTGTTGGCTTTGCATCAGACTTAACAAGGTGATCTAGATGGGATCTAGTACCTTGAGGCATGGAGATGATCATGGAAAAGAGTTGCACATGACATCTTTCAAGAGTTGCATATGATGCAATTGGCAAGAGTTGCCTACCTGGGAGATCTGAGTTGTGGGTGACAGCCCTAGCTGGTCCATGGCTCAGAGGATTTCAGGATCTTGACCCACTAGAAGATTGTGCGCTGCAATATTCCAAATTGATGGTGAGGGTTGTCAATTTGAGTCAAAATAGTGGGAGCAGTAATTAATTAAAGTACTAATTAACTCTCGTCAAATTTTATTCAAATCAAATCAAAAGGAGTTTTGACAAATGCAATTTTTTCTCTTGTAGAATGGCAAAAGAATCATCTTTTAAAATGGGCAAATTAATTGAGAATAAATTCCATAACTGGTTGAGGACTGTGAGAATTGTTCTGCACAATCCAGATATACCAGGAGCCTTTGAATCCACTCTATGTACGTTTAATGCATTGGTGAAGAAGAAAGAAAGTTCATTGATAGAGATCAATGGAACGAAAGGTAAGGGAGAGAAGGGTTCTCTCACCAAACCAATTTCTTCTACATGGAGAGGATGGAAGGAACGATGGAAGAAGAAGTCAGAGATAGAGATCTCTACTTCTGGTGTATACATGATAGAGATTAACTTTACTACTTCTTCGTCATGGGTACTTGATACCGAATGCGAATCTCACATTTGTTCAAATGTGAAGGATCTTAAGAGAAGTAGGCCTTTAGGGAAAGGCGAGGTTGAACTACGTGTTGTCAATGGGGCAAGAGTTACCGTCAGTGCCATAGGAACCTATGAGTTAACTCTACCAAGTGGGCTAATAATAGAGTTGAAGAACTGCTATTATGTACCTGCCATAAATAGGAATATCATTTTTGTCTCTTGTTTGGACAAAGATGGATTTGAATTTCTTATTAAGAATGGAAAGTGTTCCATTTCTAAAGATGGGATCTTTTATGGCAGTGCCCCAATGTCTTATGGTCTATACTTGATAGATTTGGAGACAAGTGTATACAACGTAAACACCAAAAAGCAAAAACTCAATGACTCAAACAAAACATATCTTTGGCATTGTCGTCTAGGGCACATAAATGAGAAGCACATTTCTAGACTCCATAAAGATGGTTATCTAGACACTTTTGATTATGAATCAATAGAGACATGTGAATCTTGTTTGATGGGAAAGATGACCAAGACTCCCTTTTCAGGTAAAGGTGAGAGAGCTAGTGATCTATTAGGACTCATACATACTGATGTATGTGGGCCTTTTAGAACTAATGCCAGAGGTGGGTATCAGTACTTCATTACCTTTACTGATGACTTCAGTAGGTATGGCTATGTGTACCTGATGAAACATAAGTCAGAAACCCTTGAAAGGTTCAAGGATTTCATGAATGAAGTACAGAACCAACTTGGTAAAAGTATTAAGGCACTTCGATCTGATCGAGGTGGAGAATACTTAAGCCAAGAGTTTGAGGACCTTCTACGAGCCTGTGGTATTGTATCACAATGGACTCCGCCTGGAACACCACAGCATAATGGTGTGTCTGAAAGAAGGAATCACACATTGTTGGATATGGTGCGATCAATGATGAGTTTTTCTGATCTTCCAATTTCTTTTTGGGGTTATGCTCTTGAAACCGCCGCGTTTACACTTAACCGAGTACCATCTAAATCGGTTCAAAAGACACCATATGAGATATGGTATGGGAAGCGTCCCAGTTTGTCTTTTATGAAGATTTGGGGTTGTGAGGCTTACGTCAAGAAAATGTTTCCTGATAAGCTTGGACCCAAATCCGATAAATGTTATCTTGTTGGATACCCCAAGGAAATGAAGGGATATTACTTATACCACCCTACTGACAACAAAGTGTTTGTTGCTAGGGATGCTGTATTCCTAGAGAAGGAATTTATTTCCAAAGGAAGCAGTGGGAGGAATATAGAGCTTGAAGAGGTTCAAGCCCAACAAGAAAACATTGAACCAGTAGATGTACAAGAGGAAAATGGAGATTCACAAGGTGTTGTGGAATCTCAATCTCCTCAGGTAACACAAGGACCTCGTAGATCTAGTAGGACCTGCCTTGAACCTGAGAGGTTTGGATACCTTGTGACTCTGGAAGGTGGTGAGTTGATCATAGATGATGATCAAACTACCTACGTAGAGGCTATGAAGGGACCAGATTCTGAGAAATGGCTTGAAGCCATGAGATCCGAGATGGAATCCATGTACTCCAATGAGGTATGGACTTTGGTGGAACCACCCAAAGGGGTAAAACCCATAGGGTGCAAGTGGGTCTTTAAGAAGAAGACCGACATGAATGGAAATGTGCAAACTTATAAAGGTAGATTGGTTGCGAAGGGATTTCGACAAGTTGAAGGTGTTGACTATGATGAAACCTTTTCTCCAGTTGCCATGATTAAGTCCATCAGGATCATGCTTGCTATTGCAGCTTATTATGACTATGAGATTTGGCAGATGGATGTTAAAACGACATTCCTTAATGGGAATATAAATGAGGATGTGTACATGACATAGCCTGAAGGTTTTATAGATCCAAAGAATGCCAATAAAGTCTATAAGATGCAAAGGTCAATCTATGGATTGAAGCAAGCATATCGGAGTTGGAATCTTCGATTTGATGAGGAAGTCAAAGTGTTTGGCTTTATTCAAAATGAAGATGAACCTTGTGTGTACAAGAAGGTTAGTGGGAGCTCGACCACATTCCTCATATTGTATGTGGATGGCATACTTTTGATGGGGAATGATGTCTTAGCCTTAGAGAAGGTAAAGACTTGGCTTGGGAATACTTTCTCAATGACGGACTTAGGAGAAGCACCCTACATTCTAGGAATTAAGATCTATAGAGATAGATCTAGAAGGCTTCTCGGACTAAGTCAGAGCACGTACATTGACAAAGTGTTGAAGCGGTTCAGCATGGAGAACTCAAAGAGTGGCAACATCCCCATGCTACATGGAGTCACCGTTTCTAGAGCTCAATGTCCCCAATCTTGTGAAGAGAGGGAGCATATGAATGGGATCCCATATGCATCAGCCATCGGGTCCATCATGTACGCTATGTTGTGCACATGCCCATATGTCTCGTATGCTCTAAACATGACGAGTAGGTACCATTTATATCTCGGGGATGCTCACTAGACAGCCGTAAAGAACATCCTCAAGTACTTGCGAAGGACTAAGGATCCGTTTCTTGTTTACAGCAGCGAGGAAGAGCTGGTTGTAAAGGGTTACGCCGATGCAAGCTTCCAAACCGATAAAGATGATTACAGATCACAGTCAAGATTTGTGTTTTGCCTTAATAATGGAGCTATAAGCTGGAAGAGTTCCAAGCAAGAAACAGTTGCCGATTCTACTACAGAGGCCGAGTATATTGCTGCTTCACATGCAGCAAAGGAGGATGTGTGGATCAAGAAGTTCATCTCTGAACTTGGTATAGTTCCCAGTAGCTGTGATGCAATTGAGCTTTATTGTGACAATAATGGAGCTATTTCACAAGCCAAGGAACCCAGATCACATCAGCGGTCCAAGCACATACTGCGGCACTTCCATCTCATATGAGAGATCGTACAGTGACGAGATGTGAAGATTTGCAAAGTACCAACTGAAGACAACATAGCTGATCCATTGACTAAGGCCCTTTCTGAGCAGAAGCATGATGGTCGTGCTAGGTCACAAGGACTGAGGTTCCTTGGTGACAGGCTCTAAGTGCAAGTGGGAGTCTGTTGGTATGTATGCCCATAGAGCAAGTCATATGATGATTGTAATGGGATACTTTGTAAATGATTTGAATAATAATAAAGGCAATTTCTGATCTATATGTTTAAACTATTTCTGAGATGATGGTGTAACATGATAGATGTCTAAAGAATTGTTTTACTCAATGACATATGCTTTTGGGTTGAGGACCTAAACGATGAGATCATACGGATGTTAAGAGTATACATTCTTGTTTGGTCCCTAGTCGGTTGTTATTGTGGAAATAACCATAGACATCAATAACACTAGAGACTAGATTGTGTGTTGGTTGATGAAAAAATTTCATCAGTCATGATATAGTGATATCAAACCAATCACATAGGTACTTGTAAGAGAACAAGGTACTGGACAGACCCACCGTGAGAGTGACACATGGAACCATGACTTGGTAGTCACAGTCGGCTCTCAGAGTGATGGTGGTGAGTGTGATTCTTAGATCTGAAATCACTACACTCAACACATGTCGTTGGGTACACTTTGACATCATCAAACGCAGTCCTGAAACATGGGTTGTTATAAAGGTGATGATTCGGTGGATTTAACACATGGGGATTTTGAGGGGTGAGTGATAGATATGGGATTTGTCCCTCCTAAGGGAGTTTGATGTCCTTGGCCACTTGATGAGTAGGATTGAGAAAGGCATGCACATGCACATGTGAATCAATATGTGATATTGATGTCACACACATCTCACCCAGTCTGCTCAGAGATCAAGGAAATGAATGAATGTTGACAGGATGATTGTTCCATGCCTCGAGTTCATTCAGGATATTAGTAAAAAAGGAATTATACATTCACTGTAACACCATTCACGGATTGTAGGATTGAAAGTTGTTCTCCAACTTTCTATTTCACTTGGGTAGCACTGATGTGTGACTAGGCACCGCTCTTTGCTTGTGAAGTCATAAGTGTTATGGACTTTCACTGCCAACGTGAAATGGACCTGCAGGGTCACACACATAGGATTTAACCTAGAATAGGAGTTTTTCCACAAAATATGTTTAGATTGATTACTAAAGGATTTTAGTAGTTCAATTAAACACTCAATCAATTGATAGCTCAGTATCATAGTGTTCAAGGTGTTGGACAGCTTGATTAGAGTATCAGATTGATTGAAACTGCTATTGACTGATTCTGCACAATCTGCACTCCCAACCGATCGGCTCATGTGATGAACCGATCGGATGAGCTTGGTGAACTGATCGGCTCAACTGGTGAGTCGATCGATTCATGGACAAGGTGCAGCGATTCGTTTAAGTGTTGAAACGATCGGTTCAAGTCCAATCGAGCAAGTTGGGAAAGTAGGATTGGTGAGAAATTTTCTTTCATTTTACTTGCCCAATTGGATTGGAACAAGGATTGGTATTTGATACCAATTAGAAATAAAAGGAGAAAAGTCAATCGGGAACTGATCAAGACCACAAACCGACCGGTTCATGGGTCCCAACCGATCGATTGAGGTGTCAATCGACCGGCTCAGATCCCCAACCGATCGTTTCAGTTGTGAAACGATCAGTTCAGGTTACACAGTTGGTTATTTTTGTGGAAAATCTCCAAGCCTTCTACTCCTGCTTTAGTCCCATATTTCCCAGGATGGAGAACTCTGTCCCATAACCCTCCTATATATATAGGGGTTTTGGGGGCTTCTCAAAGTACAACTCAGTGCAAACCAGTTGCTCTGCAAAGTTGTTGTTCTCTCTAGTTTTGGTAACTGAGAGAGCCCGAGCAAGTGCTACCCGATAAGGGAGGCACAGCAAGGGAAGGACATGACATGAGTGGGAGGAGAGTGTGTTGGCGACTAGTACGCTGACAGGAGGGTGCGACTCTTTCCGATTCCTTGTGGGACAAGGAGATCGGAGTTCCAGGCAGTCCATGTGGACGACTGTAGAGGCGGGAGACCTCTGTCACTCGGAGGACAACTATCAATCCTGACAGTCCCAGTGAGACCAGGAGTCTTCAGTCCTGGTGTGACCAGGAGCTGCACAGACACCGTCCAAGATCGGAGGTGAAGACCGCGCAAGGCGCGAGGTACTGTCTCCGAGCAAGCCTCGGGACAAGGTATGCATCCACAAACCACCTTTCCTATTATATAGATGTTGACGCGATTCCTTTTGTTCTGGGTTTTTGGGAGAAAATTTTTGTTTCTGCTGCTTCTCTGCCTCCTCTAAAACCCAACAAAATATATATGTCCTAAATACACCAGAACCACATGAACTTGCTCCCCCCACACCAAAGGATGAAAGGGATGCTTACTGGAAGCAAACTAAGGATGCCATTGATGTGGTGTGAGTGATGTTGTGTTCTCTAAACAATGAGTTGTAGAGACAACATGAGAGATGTGATGTCTCCAAGGCACCATCCTAGTATGTCATGACAGAAGGAGATCTTGAAGGTCCTCACACACTCAATATGATTGGGTATATGGAGAACATGACATGACTGGGATTCCCTCTGAGCCAAGAGTTGTCTACTGATGTGATAGTGCAATCATTTCTAGAATCTTATAATCATTTTGTGATGAACTACAACATGAACAACATTGACAAGTCATTGAGAGAGTTGTTGGGGATGTTGAGGATAGCCAAGGCACAAATGAAGAAAGAAAAACTCAAATATGTGATGTTGATCAGTAGAAAGAAGGGTAAGTCTAAAGGCAAGGGCAAGGGCAAAGAAAAGAAGGGTTATAATGCTAGCCAACAACCCAAGTCATCTTCGGCTCTCAAGGCCAAAGGAGGGCTGAACAAGGGAGGCAAATGCCACCATTGTCAAGAGCCAGGACATTGGAGGAGAAATTTCCTTTGCTATCTAGATGAACAAAAGAAGAAGAAGGAGGGGATGGAAGTCTCCACCTCAGGTATCATGAAATAAACTTAAAACACTTCTTTAATCTGAGGTATATGATACCAAGACATAGATCTGACATATATGATATGTTGGATCTGAAAAGAAGTGATGGAATTTGTGAAAGGGCCTAGAAGGAGCACTCATCATTGGAGCAAGTGTTTGTGCCATATATATGAGTCCCTTTCAATTTATTTCCGCCCAAAGGGCATGTAATAGAGTTATGAAATGCTATTTCATTTTGCCAATAAATAGAAAAACTTTATTTCTGCATCTTGTAATGACAAGGATGTCTATCAATAAAGTTAATGTTTCAATTTAAAGATATGATCTTTTGTGGAAATGCCCTATTTATCTTGTGGTACTTGGTATGCATAAGATAAAATGATACCTAAAAGTTATTGATGACTCAAACAATTAATTAGCATTTTCATGAGAAATTCATTTCTAGCTCCATTTTGATGGATAGGCCAGACTTTTTTGGTTGTGAATCATTAAGAGATATGAATGTCTTGGGCATGATGACAAGTCAATCTTCACTAGATGTAGTAGGAGAATGACTATAACACATATTGATGTATATACATGCCTATTGGAATACATGCTAATGCTTCAGACGGTGTTTAGTGAAATACCAACATGAATATCTTGAAGTGTTCAAGAATATCATAAATGAAGTACAAACTTGGTAAAAGTATTAACTCTTTGATGTGATCAATGAATGTGATGCTTAAACCAAATGTTTGAGGACTTGTGAGTAATTATTATAATGTATCATAGAGAACTCATGATTAAGGCATAGTGATGTTTAAATCAAAGAAGGAATCATACTCTAAAGAGTTAGAGCATGATCGTCAAATAACTAACCTTCTAGAATTCTTCTAAAGAACATGCTTTACACTAAATAAAGGAGATTAAGAATCACAAGTGTTGTGGGTTCTCAAATTCCTTATGTAACAGATACACCTCATATATCTAGGTGATGAATTGGTCAAGTGATGAGCCGATAATCTAGATGATGTTGAGGGACCCAATTTTGAGTCATGGCTTGAGGCCATAAGATCAAAAATGACTTCCATGTGAACCAATTAAGGTATGACCTTATAGTAGCACTTGATTGGGATAAAAACAATAAGTGCAATTGGGTCTTAAGAGTTAAGAATGACATGGATGACATTTAGAGAAAGGATCATGCTTGCTTTTGAAACATGAAAGACTATGAAATTTGGCATATGGATATTGAAACCACATTCCTAGCAGGAATAAGATAAGGCTATGTACGTGACACAACCTGTAGGGTTTTATGAATCCAATAATGATAATGTAGTCTATAAATTACAAGGGATTAATCAATATGATTGATTAAATACAAGAAACTTAGAACTAGATGTCTTTACTTTGATTATATAGTCAAAAGGATTGATGGAGATATCAAAATAAAGAAGGGATCTGTGATTACAAAGATTTAGTGGGAGCATATTCACATTCCACATGATGATGAGGAATGAAATGTTCTAAAATGGAAACTTGTGTGGAAATATCTTTAAGGGAAGACAGAGAAATGTCCTATGTGATAGGAATAGAGATATATAGAGATAGTTCTCAAAAACCTCTTGACCTGGTAATGAGAGAGCATACATTAGCAATCTATACTGATAGGTTCAGTATGTATAGATTTAGTAGGAGAAAACTTGTCCATGTTACATGGAGTTAGTGTCTCAGATGCCAAGTGTCCCAAATTTTTACAAAGAATAGGAACACATAGATATCTATTGATCTATCATGTATGTAATCATCCCATTATCTTGTATGTATTAAACATGACAAGAAAATATGCATTCATCATCTTGTATGCATTGGACATGACAATATGATATGCTCATCCTGTTAAATCATGTGACGAGTGGATGTCTGTCTACTTCCAGTGAGGGTCACTGGAATACCATGAAGAACTTGTTTGGTACTTATGAAGTACTAGTTCGATGGTAATATAAGGAAGAGTTGATGTTACAACCCCAATTTTTGGGTTCATTTGCTGAGAAATGTAATTTCTCATATTAAAGATATTTGAACAAATAATGATACAATTTGTTTTGATTAAATCAATTTCATTTACAATAGCCTTTATGATTGTGTTGTGGGCTTTATTGGCTATTGGGCCCAATAACAAGGAAATTTAATTAGTAAATGAATAATTGAGTTTTTGAGAAAAAAAATGTGGAAACATCTAGAAGGAAAAAGAATGTAATCCAAAGGTGGATTTCATGCCTCTTGGGTTCCTTGGGTCCCAAGGAGTCCAAAGTTACAAAGAAAAATGCAATAAGAAAAGAAAAGATCAATTAAGTATTTCTTTATTAAGAAAGAAATTGAAAATAATGAAAAATGTGGGAAATAAATGGAAAGAGGCATAATTGAGTTATCCTTGGTGTAATTTCGTATCCCAAGGATTCCTAATGATAAAAGGAGTCCCAATGAAGAAAAAGAAAGAGAAAAATACCAATAATAGAAAATAAGAAGATAATGTGAATACATAATTAATGGATTATGTAGTATTGTTAAAAAGGAAGTATTTTCTACTTAAGGAAATATAAATTTCGTGACCAATGATTAAAAGGCAAGTATAAAGGGAATAAAAGAGGCGATTTTTGAAATTCTAATATCTAAAAAATAATGAATATCAAAGGAGAGAGAAAGAGACTTGCTTCTCATTGAAGGAATATGATTCCTAATAGGAGAGGACTTGTTTCCTCTTAGATGGTCATCTTAGGGCAAGGATACCGTCCCCTATATAAGGGGAAGAGCCTCTGGCTCAAGTTGAAGAGAAATCCCACGTATCTCTCTCCCTCTTCTCCTTTGTTTTCTTCTTTCAACCCTAACAAAGAGGGTATAGGCCTAAACCCTACAAATCCCTCCTCTGTTTCCTGTTACCCACAACCTATATAAGGGCAGAAGGCGAGGATGAGAGGAGTTAATAAGCCTGTTGCATGGCCCAAGCCGTGGACTACATCCAGCAAACTGCAATGTGATTTCTTCCTGTCACACCAGATCAAGAAAGAGTGAGTGCGACCCCTCGAGCAACATGGAGCCGCGAAAGGGAGTACGAAGGAGGCCGGATGCTCCCACATCACTGGGGAGAGGCTCGGTCGATGTCTCCCTACTCTCACCCTCGTGCAGCACCTACAGGAGGTCTGCACCATCGCTGCGGGTTGCAGGCCCAACGCCCTTGAACCCGGCCATCTCAGCCTTGGGTTAAGGCCTTGGCGGGTGCGTCAGAGGGCGGCGAGGACATGTCGATGGTTCTCAGTGACCTCCTGTCCTTGGGGAGGAGGAGATAGACCCCCGCAAATGGTTGCAGTCGACGACAGTGCAAGGGTTCGCGGGTAGGAGACGAACAAGAGAGTTTGGACGGAAATACCCCTAAGGAGTAATGAGTTCGGGCATCATGCGAGGGGCAAAAGTGACCTTTTGTTATGTTTTAAGTCGGCCTGGCTAGCGCTGGAGAGAAAGGCATGCATTGGCTGACGTGTCAGCCTCTCATTGGCTGTGGTAAGTAATTTATTACAAAAATCATATATAATTATCGGTAGCTCCGATGGAAACATGCAAAATATGAAAATTGATCAGGAGAACACGTAGAATCCAATAAAAATACTTTGAAAGCCTGATTTCGTTCCTATTTGCAAAAGTGTGCTAATCTAATGAAAAGTGATTATGGATTAGATTAGAAACCCTAATTGAACATCATGGTTAAGTTCATGATACTTAATTGATGAAATTAAGTAATAATAACCTATTGAAACATTAATGGTGAACTTGAGCCTGATATAGATGAATTATTGCATGGTTTAGGATTTTACACCAATTATGAGCGAGTAAGAAGTTAGATACCCTAATTTAGGGTAAAAGAGGAGAAGATCATATTTAATTTTAATAATGTGAAAATATGTTGTTAAATGATGGTTCTAAGCTCTTTCAAGTATAAAAGCTCCTAACTATGGATGAAAACCCTTAATTTGATAATTAAGGTTTTCTAGTGGATTAATGTGAAATTTATGATAAATAGTGTTCATATGTGAATTAGACCATAATGAACTATGAATTGATGATAGATGAGCATAATGATCTTGTCATGGATTAAAAGGATAAAAATGGTAGCTTTAATGTAAAAGAGGCTTAATGGACTTATTTAATGGTTAATTATGCATTTAATCCGAAACTGAGGATTAGATGTTGAGATAATTAGGGTTTGTGATCAATTGCATTAAATTAGGGTTTAAAATAGTAAAAGATGAAAGGAAACCCTAATTTCAATGGAAACCCTAAAAGTGGACTAGAAACCCTAGGAAGCGAGCTAGGTTTAGTAGATCTTGATGGCATGATTAATAATAGGAAATTGTATGCATATTTCAGGATCTCATAATGTGCTTACTTGCCTATTTGGAATTCTTGATTGGATTATTCTATCTCAAATCAGCCTGACAGGTATGTAGTTATGCTTATGAATAATTGCTTTAGTTTCACGGCGATTCCCAAACATTTTTATCAGTTACCTGAAAATAACTGTTGGATGCCTTTTATTTCATGCAACTATAGAGTGACTATGATTATCACCATAAATGTGCATACATGACTAGCTCAAATCTTGGTCCTCCTATGTGGCTTTCCAAAGGATAAAAAGGGTAACCTAGAGCAAGGTCTAGGCTATCAGGAGTTAGAAATTGGGCTACCCACATGTAGTGCCATGAGACTCTTTAGCACACCATGAGTTAAGGAGTGGGCTACCTACGGGTAGTGGAATGTGACTCAACCCTAGAAATTGATTCACCTATTAGGTGGGATCATGAGGGGTTTAATGGAGATCTACCATAAGGAAGGTAGCATCCAGGTCCACTACAGGGATAGCGCAGAGGATAGGGTATGTAAGGATTGAGCAGTTATGCGGAAAATGTAAAGTTGTTTGTTTAAAATCATAATTGGCTGCAATATGTTGTTATCATAATTGTACGATTATTGTTTCCCCCACATACCAGATTTATGCTGATCGACATTTTGTTTGTTGGCATTTTAGGTACAAGTGAAAAGAACAAACAGTAAAGTGGCATATGTGGAATTAAATATGAATTAAAGTTCAAAGGAGGATTAGTTAGAATAGACTCCATGTAGATAGAAGTAGATATCCAAGTTTTTGAAAAAGGTATGCAAAGTTAAATTTTATTACAACTTTTCAGTTTAGTTAGTAGAATTTGATAATTATTATTGATTATTTGTCGAACCTTTGATCATATTAATTGGGATAATGGCTCTGACCTTCTAGTCTCCCTTAATTGGGGGTATCGGGAGGCGGGGTCGTTACATTTGGTATCAGAGCTTTGGTTCCTCATTTAATCTTTAATAATTATTAAATTTTACAAACTCAGTAGAACCCAAGGGAGTTATTAGAGGAATTTCTGAAAGACAGAGGTGTTGAGAAAAGGATCACGTCTGGGGGCTGGCAAGATTCTCCTCCGCACCGCTAGTCGGAATACGAGGACTCCCAAATTAGTGTGACTGCCTGGCCGAAGTCTCAGGATTTGACTTGAAATAAGATACCTTTAGGACTCTCTCATCTTGTTCATCCCTTCTCAACTCAAATTATGTTAAGGACCTTAAGGATTAGGGTTTTCTCTCTTTTCCTCCTTCTCTGGAGGTATGGGTAAGGTTGATAAGGATTAAGGAATCCTCCACCAAATTATTAAAAAGCATGTAAATAAGATGTCATGGACATAAGCTTAATAAATTAAGCATAAAAGAATAGATACATTCTTAGGTCGTATGACATAAGTTGTCATGCCCTCAGGAGAGACCTCAGGCTAGACCTTCTAGTCAGGAGGATAAGAAAAGAGAGTTAGTCTTGGAGGTAGAGACCTCCATTATAAGTGGAGACCTAGTATATCCTCTGAGAATGATGTTAACCATAACCCTCAGTGAAGGTTAGAGAGAGATGGCATGATGAGTTAGATGTCATGGTAGACCAGGTGTTTGGATGGACATGCCTTGGATGCCATATGAGCCATGAGAGGTTGGATGCCATAATACCTTTGGTGACCCAACCCTGGGAAGGGTCGTGTAGGCTAGAATGAAGGATAGCTCCTTCTTTGATGAGGATAGAGAAGAACCCATGGAAACCCCATGAGCTTATATGAGCATGGCATAGCAGGCACCCAGAGTACGTCAGTAGTGCTGACAGTAGGCTAAAACCCTGACCATGAGAGTATGATGGATAGCTTATGAGATAAACATAAAGAGCTATGGATACTCTTGATCAAACATAAGTTGAACATAGACTTCACCATGTAGAGGTATGCTCGTAAGCTTGACCCACCTTCAAGGAGAGAGGACCTCGGGTAGTGAGGCTGGCTGTAGGGTTAGCTCTAGAGAGAAAGAGTAGGACCCATGCAAGAAGGTTGGAAGCCTAGACTTTGAGATATGAGGAATAGTTGGGAGTTGAGGATGATGCGACCTAAGTGGATGATAGTGGTTGCCTCATGCTTGATCGCTGGAGGCTAGTGGTATCTTGGTTGCCTTTAGAGGAACCAAACCCTAGAGAGAGGATGAGGCTTCTGGTACCTATGTGCCTATGGTATAGGTGTTTACCTTCTGAGATAGGAAGAAGAGTTCTTTAGACCTGGAAAGGTTTGGTAACATGTTGTGAGGCCTTATACCTTGTTGGTTGTCCTTAAGGAGGACTCAAATCTAAAGTGTTGCTCAAGTAGATGGATGACAGGAAGTTCATGTCATGCCTTATACATGCTTGATTCGTGGAAACCCAATAGTGAACCTAGGGTTCATAGGCCTAAGAGGGGAAGTGGTGCACTTAAATGCTCGTGACGAGATTGGAGTTTTGAGCATGGTACTTCTTATGTTTAGAGGAAAGGAAAACCCGTAAGTTTAAGGTATGCTTGGTGAATCCCTCACAGCTAAGTTGATGACATGGGAAGGTATGATCTTGATCCAATGCTGAGGAAAGAGAACAAGTATGGCCTAGCATGGTTTAGCAGGTGGTCTACTTGTGCCTTAGTAGCTTGCTAGGGTTAATCATGCTCAGGTGGATGCAAACCCTAGACATAAGGACGTTTGTGAGCTTGTTGTCAAGAGTTGTAGTTTCATCCCATCCTGGGAGAGGGACCCTTTGGTAGGGTGTATACCAATCTTGTTGGCTTAAGGTAACCTAAAGATGTCTCAATAGGATCTTGAGAAGCTAAGTGAAAAGTACATGGTGTGAGAATGAACCTGTAGACCCATAGATAACCATCTCTAAGAACATGTGGATGTGTTGCCATGACGGTAATCGGTATGGGGGCTGGCTAAGGTAGGTTGGTCTCCATGACCCCTATGAAAGGATGAAAGTTAGCCCATGTATACAGAGAGAGATGATGAAATCTTGGGTAGGGTTCTATGTTGGACATGTACTATAATGGAATCCTAAGTTTATCCTAGGGTCAGGTGGGGATGAGACCGATGAAAGTGGGAGTTGCTTGATTCCCTAGTTGCACATGACCATAGGGTCGGGAGGTAATAGCTATCATTGTTTGAGAACCATGGGTTAGGAGATTGATCACCTTCATGAACTCATGGGACCCAAAAGGCAGAAGAGTAGGGAACTCCCTGGATGCATAAGGGAAGAAGGATGACTCCAAAAGTGTTGGAACCCTATAGCCCTAGAGGAGATGACCAAGGAATGTGTGTGGACCCAAGTAGGTTTGAGACCAATTTCCATGGAAGTAACTTCTATAACAAGATGATTGTGATGTAGATACTTATGTGGCATGTTTCAACTGAGATTTAAAGGTGTACTGGAAAGGTGGGATGTACCATCTCTACTCTTGGAATAGGAAGAACTCTGTATTTGGACTGCAACCTAATGCTTATTTCTTCTTATTATGGGAGTGAGAGATAGGAAAGTATGCATGCCATACACCAAGGATAAAGATGATGTGGGTTGGAACGTTGCCATGAGATATGAGGATACAGAAGATAACATACCCTGGTAAAGTGAACGGTCCATGGATAGTTTGCAAACACTAAGAGAAATGAGGTAGTCATCTTATGAGAATGTTTTATCATGAGCTATTTGGAACTTGCAAGTTATACCAGGTTGAGTTTGAAAACCAAGAGAATAAGCTCAGGGTTTTCTTAATGATGATAGACTTAGAGTTTGAGGTGATAACTGGATTGCACGGAGGAGCATGTCTTCAACCTTATCTAACACCTAAGGGTGCAAAGTGGTAATAGATGCTTTGGATGAGATACAACTGCCTAGTTTAGATGGAGGATAGAAGAGGTTGTTAGGCTAACACTCAATTGGAAAAGAGATATGTTTGGGCTAACACTCAGATGTAACGCGATCTGTTGAACATGTTAGTAGTTGTTTGGTTAGCCAGCCTAGGCCTTGATGCAATGAAAGTATGGTTGTAGAACCTCAAATGCACTTCCCTGGAAAGGAAGGTGATGAAACCCTGATTAGTGTGGTTTAGGGTTTCTGAAGAATCGATCTTGAGGAATCATAGCATGCAGGAGATCATGATACACCTTGGTACCACCAAGATATTAGGTGACAATAGTACTTTGGATGCCTAAGATGAAGTTGCATGTGGTGTGTCGCTATGCAAGCCAGGAGATGAAGGACGAACACCAGTAACCTAGTGTATCCATATAGAGGATAAAGAGTCTCTGAGAGGGAATGGGAGTTCATCACTATGGATGTTGTAAGTCTCCCCTAGACCAAGGAAGGTCGAGATGCAATATGGGTTATGGTAGATCACCTTTCCTATATGACATGAGAAAGAAAGAGTATTATCAAGGGATTGATATGGTTGAACTACATATGAAAGAGATGGTTCAACTACACAATGATGCAAGTTCAAAAGTTCTTGAGTATAACCTAAAGATACACTTCCATAAGGTGGAAGTAGGTACATGAAGAACTCGATGTTAATACCACTTATCACCCCTAACTAATGGTTAGTATGATCCATACTAGAGGGTCTAATGAGAGCATGTGTGCTGATTCAGGGTGATATCTGGAGGTAGTTCTTGTCTTCGGTAGATGTGATGATAACCACCATAACCAATATCGGGATTTAAAGAAGCTCTATAAGGGAGTTTGCGTCAGTCACCACTTCATTAAGATGAAGGGACCTCACGAAGGTCAAGAAAGGACCACAATGTGTGCAGATGAAGGCGCTTTGATCATGCAATGGCTGAAAGGAGCCCAAGGATGACATAAGTTGTAAGTTGATGCAAAGTAGACTGACATGTAGTTCACTGTGGGGGAATATGTGACATGAAAATCTGACCCCTCTAAGTTATAGCTAAGACAGCTGAGTTCCTGATGCATGGGTTCTTTTGACATGGTTTGGTGGAGAAGGTTAAGTTTGCCCTTACCCCTTAGAATAATGTGATGTGTGATGAGTTCCATGTGTCCAATTTAGAGCACTATGTGAGGTACCCAAGCCATGTGCGGAGCAATGAACCTAGTGAGCCCCAAGGGTGGCTAAAATGACCTGAGTCACCTGTGAGGTTTATAGATGCCAAGGTGAAAGAACTCAGAGAAAAGAATATGTGATGATAAAGGTTCTTTGGAAAGCGCCATGGATAAGGTAAATCCACATAGGGGCCAATGATGGACATGGAAAAGTCTTATCCTGAATTGTTTATTTGCTTGATGAAATTTTGAGGACAAAATTTCTATAAGAGGGGAAGGATGTTACAACCCCGATTTTTGGGTTCATTTGCTGAGAAATGTAATTTCTCATATTAAAGATATTTGGACAAATAATGATACAATTTGTTTTGAATAAATGGATTTCGTTTACAATAGCCTTGATGATTATGTTGTGGGATTTATTGGCTATTGGGCCCAATAACAAGGAAATTCAATTAGTAAATGAATAATTGAGTTTTTGAGAAAAGAAAAATGTGGAAACCTCTAGAAGGCAAAAGAACGTAATCCAAAGGTGGATTTCGTGCCTCTTGGGTTACTTGGGTCCCAAGGAGTCCAATGTTTCAAAGAAAAATGGAATAAGAAAAGAAAAGATCAATTAAGTATTTCTTTATCAAGAAAGAAATTGAAAATAATGAAAAATATGGGAAATAAATGGAAAGAGGTATAATTGAGTTATCCTTGGTGGAATTTCGTATCCCAAGGATTCCTAATTATAAAAGGAGTCCCAATAAAGAAAAAGAAAGAGAAAAATACCAATAATAGAAAATAAGAAGATAATGTGAATACACAATTAATGGATTATGTAGTATTGTTAAAAAGGAAGTATTTTCTACTTAAGGAAATATAAATTTCGTGACCAATGATTAAAAGGAAAGTATAAAGGGAATAAAAGAGGTGATTTTCGAAATTATAATATCTAAAGAATAATGAATATCAATGGAGAGAGAAAGAGACTTGCTTCTCATTGAAGGAATAAGATTCCTAATAGGAGAGGACTTGTTTCCTCTTAGATGGTCATCTTAGGGCGAGGATATGCTCCCCTATATAAGGGGAAGAGCCTCTAGATCAAGTTGAAGAGAAATCCCACGTATCTCTCTCCCTCTTCTCCTTAGTTTTCTTCTTTCAACCCTAAAAAAGAGGGTATAGTCCTAAACCCTACGAATCCCTCCTCTCTTTCCTGTTACCCGCAACCTATATAAGGACATAAGGCGAGGAGGAGAGGAGTCAATCAGACCCTGTAGCATGGCCCAAGCTGTAGACTACATCTAACAAACTCCAACGTGATTTCTTCCTCTCACACCAGATCAAGGAAGAGTGAGTGTGACCCCTCGAGTAACATGGAGCCGCGAAAGGGAGTATGAAGGAGGTCGGATGCTCCCATGTCACTGGGGAGAGGCTCGGTCAATGTCTACCTACTCTCACCCTCGTGCAACACCTGCAGGAGGTATGCACCCTCGTTGCGGGTAGCAAGCCCAACACCCTTGAACCCGACCATTTCGGCCACGGGTCAAGGCCTTGGCGGGCACGTTAGAGGCAGCGAGGGCATGGTGATGGTTCTCGGTGACCTCCTATCCTTGGGGAGGAGGAGATAGACCCCCGCAGACGGTTGTAGTCGATGGCAGCGCAAGGGTTCGTGGGTAGGATACGATCATGAGAGTTTGGATAGAAATACCCCTGAGGCATAATGAGGTCGGGCATCGTGCGAGGGGAAAAAGTGACCTTTCATTATGTTTTAAGTCGGCCTGGCTAGCACTGGAAAGAAAGGCATGCGTTGGCTGACGTGTCAGCCTCTCATTGGTTGTGGTAAGTAATTTATTACAAAAATCATATATAATTATTGGTAGCTCTGATGGAAACATGCAAAATATGAAAATTTATCAGGAGAACGTGTAGAATCCAATAAAAATATGTTGAAAGCCTGATTTCGTTCCTATTTGCAAAGGTGTGCTAATCTAATGAAAAGTGCTTATGGATTACATTAGAAACCCTAATTGAACATCATGGTTAAGTTCATGATACTTAATTGACGAAATTAAGTAATAGCAACATGTTGAAACATTAATGATGAACTTGAGCCTGATATAGATGAATTATTGCATGGTTTAGGATTTTACACCAATTATGAACGAGTAAGAAGTTAGAAACCCTAATTTAGGGTAAAAGAGGAGAAGATCATATTTAATTTGAATAATGTGAAAATATGTTGTTAAATGATGGTTCTAAGCTCTTTCAAGTATAAAAGCTCCTAACTATGGATGAAAACCCTTAATTTGATAATTAGGGTTTTCTAGTGGATTAATGTGAAATTAATGATAAATAGAGTTCATATGTGAATTAAACCATAATGAACTATGAATTGATGATAAATGAGCATAATGATCTTGTTATGGATTAAAAGGATAAAAATGGTAGCTTTAATGTAAAAGAGTCTTAATGGACTTATTTAATGGTTAATTATGCCTTTAATCTGAAACTGAGGATTAGATGTTGAGATAATTAGGGTTTGTAATCAATTGCATTAAATTATGGTTTAAAATAGTAAAAGTTGAAGGGAAACCCTAATTGCAATGGAAACCCTAAAAGTGGACTAGAAACCCTAGGAAGCGAGCTAGGTTTAGTAGATCTTAATGGCATGATTAATAATAGGAAATTGTATGCATATTTTAGGATCAAATAATGTGCTTGCTTGCCTATTTGGAATTCTTGATTGGATTATTCTATCTCAAATAAGACTAACATGTATGTGGTTACTCTTATGAATAATCGCTTTAGTTTCACGGCGATTCCCGAACATTTTTATCGCTTTCCTGAAAACAACTGTTGGATGCCTTTTATTTCATGCAACTATAGAGTGACTATGATTATCACCATAAATGTGCATACATGACTGGCTCAGATCCTGGTCCTCCTCTGTGGCTTTGAAAAGGCTAAAAAGGGTAACCTAGAGTAAGGTCTAGGCTATCATGAGTTAGAAATTGGGCTACCCACGTGTAGTTCCATGAGACTCTTTAGCACACCATGAGTTAAGGAGTTGGCTACCTATGGGTAGTGCCATGTGACTGAACCCTAGAAATTGCTTCACCTATTAGGTGGGATCATGAGGGGTTTAATGGGGATCTACCATAAGGAATGTAGCATCTTGGTCCACTGTAGGGATAGTGCAAAGGCTAGGGTATGTAAGGATTGAGCAGTTATGCGGAAAACATAAAGTTGTTTGTTTAAAATCATAATTGGATGCAATATGTTGTTATCATAATTGCACGATTATTGTTTCCCCCACATACCAACTTTATGCTGACTGACGTTTTTTTTGTCGACGTTTTAGGTACAAGTGAAAAGAACAAACAGTAAAGTGGCATATGTGAAATTAAATATGAATTAAAGTTCAAAGGAGGATTAGTTAGAATAGACTCCATGTGGATAGAAGTAGATATCCAAGTTTTTGAAAAATTTATGCAAAGTTAAATTTTATTATAGCTTTTCAGTTTAGTTAGTAGAATTTGATAATTATAATTGATTATTTGTCAAACCTTTGATCCTATTAATTGGGATAATGGCTCTGACCTTCTGGTCTCCCTTAATTGGGGGTTACTGGGAGGCAAGGTCATTACAGTTGAGTGTAAAGTGTTACATTGATGCAAGCTTCTAAAATGATAGAAAATGATCGCAAAATATAAATTATGAAAGTGAATATGAGTTGATAAATGGAAACATTCCGATTTAAAAGCCGTTTAATTCTAAAAGGGAATGTCGAGTATCCTTGTGTTATGCCCAATAGTGGATACTATAAGAATCTAGAAGTTCATAGAGATGAACTCATAGATATTCCAACCATTGATGACAAGTAGTAATACTGAGTCAAACAATGGAGCTAAGTGTTAGGCAAGGAATATCAGATTGCATATTACGACAACTCCATCTCATATGATATGTCGTACAACAAAGAGATGTGAAACATGCAATATACTGACTAAAGCAAAGTGGTTCTAACTCACTGTGTCAGCACTGGAGCAGCAGAAACATGTGGGACATGTTTGGAGATCACTAATAATATGATTCAAAGGTGATTGGCTCATAGTGCAAGTGGGAGTTTGTTGGTGTGTATGCCCTGAGAGCCAATCATATGATGATTGGATTGGGATACATTATGATTGATTTGATAAACATCAAAGGCAAGCTTCCAATTTATTCTGGTTCAATCAGTTATGAGATAATGATAGAACATAATGAATGTCTAGAGAATGACAATACTCAATGACGTATGCCTTCCAAGTTGGGGACCTGAACAATGAGATCGTACGGATGATAAGAGTTCGTACATTCTTGTTTTTTCCCTAGTCAGGTGTCATTGTAGAAGGTTGATAGACAACAATGACATAACAAGACTAGAGTGTGTTGGTTGATGACAAAGTCTCATTAGTCATGATATGCGATATCAAACCAAGCACATAGATACATATTAGAGAACAGTGTATCAGACAGACCCACTGTGAGAGTGACACATGGAACCATAACATGGTAGTCATAGTCACCTCTCACAATGATGGTGGTGATTGTGATTCTTAGACCTAAAATCACTGCACTCATCACATGTCCTTGGGTACACTTTGACATCATGAAATGCGATCCTGAAATATGGATTGTTATAAAGGTGATGATTGGGTGACTTTGACACATGGGGTTTTGGCTGTGAGTGATAGATATGGGATTTGTCCCAACTGGGGGAGTATGATGTCCATGGCCACTTGATAAGTGAGACTGAGAAAGGTATGCGCATGCACGCGTGAGTCAATATGTGATATTGATGGCACACATATCTCAGACAATTTGCTTTGGTTCAAGTAGCATGAATGAACGTTGAAAGGATGACAACTCCATGCCTTGAGTTCATTCAGGATATCAGAGACAAATGAATTATACATTGACTGGAACACCAATCACAAATTGTAGGATTGAAAGTTGTTCTCTAACTTTCCTTTTCACTTGGGTAGAACTGATGTGTGACTTGGCACCACTCTTTTCTTGTGATGTCATAATCTAGTTATGGACATTCACTGCCAATGTGAAATGGTACCTATAGGGTCACACACAAAGGATTTTCCTAGAAGAGGAGTTTATCCATGAATGATGTTTGGATTGATTACTAAAGGTGTTTAGTCACTCAATCAAACATTCAATCAATTTACTTGACTCAGAATCATCAAGTTCAAGTGTTCAACCAACTGATTTGACTGTTGGATTGATTGAGAACTGTATTGATTGTGTTCTACACAATCTGGACCACCAACCGATCAGTTCACTGGGTGAACCAATCGGCTCAAGGTTAGTGAGACAACCAATTCACTTGGAGAACTGGTCGGTTCAACTGGACCAAACAAGCAATGTTGAGTTGTCCCGATTTGTGAGAAAAGTTTTTTGTTTCACTTGTATATTTTGATTGGGACAAGAATAGATCATAGTATTAATTGGAAATGAAAGAGGAAAGTCAATTAGAGGCGAGTCAGGAATGTGAAATGACTGGTTCAACTGGTGAACCGATCGGCTCACACTACCAAATGACCGGTTTGACTTCCATAGTACAATCAGTTCATGGAAATTGTGGACCCTTCTACTCCCACGTTAATCACGTATTTTCCGGGGCTGAGAATCAGACCCTGACCCCTCTTATACATAGAGGGGTATTGGGGGCTTCTCAGACAACACAACTCATAACATCTATTGCTTTGCAAAGTTGTTGTCCTCTCTGGTTTTGGTAACTGAGAGAGCCCAAGCAAGTTCTACCCGTCTAGGGAGGAACAACAAGGGAAATACAAATGTAGAAAAGCAACTAATTGTAGGAGAGTGTGTTGATGACTAGTATGCCGACAGAAGGAGACGACTCCTTCTAGTGTCCTTGGGACATGATGATTAGAGTTCCCAGTGGTCCGTGTGGACTATCCATAGAGGTGGGAGGTTTCTGTTGCTCAAGAGGACGACAGTCAACCGCAGTCTGGGTCAGGACCAAGAGCTGCACAAACATCGTTGTACACTAGGTGGTTGAAGACCGCACTAGCTGTGAGGTATTGTCATTGAGCAAGCCTCAGGACTAGGTACACCTTGCCAAAACCATCCTTCCTATTTCATAGTCATTGATGTGATTTGTGGTTATGGTTTTTTGGTGAGAGAAACATTTTGTTTTGCTGCCTTCTTCCTCACCCAAAACCCAACATAAAATGCATTAATGGGCTTCAAAACCCCAATTTAGGTGATAATGACTTTTAATGGTTTTATTTTGAAAATCCATGTATGAGATAGATATATGTTGTTCCAAATCCAATTTGAGTATAAAGGACCCTTAATGTGAATAATTTATGTAATTAGAGTTTTTATGAGTAGAAAACCTATTTTAGGGTTTGTTGACCTAAAAAGGATAAGGATTGAGAAATTGATCTAAGAAACCCTATTGAATCCTAATGAGACTTACCAACCTTAAAAAGGTGTCCCAAGTCAATAAGGAGTTGTTTGGGATATGATGGTAACA
The DNA here is from genome assembly GCA_963693085.1 of Alisma plantago-aquatica. NCBI lineage: Eukaryota > Viridiplantae > Streptophyta > Magnoliopsida > Alismatales > Alismataceae > Alisma > Alisma plantago-aquatica. The sequence goes on along the minus strand of OY856411.1, from coordinate 784,231,301 downwards.
GTTAGGCATTATACATGATTTCAGGATCAAGATTGCTTGATTGGTTGCATGACTTTCTTGATTGTATATCTTGCTTATATTTGAGACTTCAAACAAAGTATGTGGTTTTGCTTATGACTAATCGCTCTAGTTTCATAGTGATTTATGAGGTTTTACCAGTTTCTTGAAATTAAATGCTTGGATGAATTTTATTTCATGAAACTATAAAGTGACTATGGCTATCATCATAAGTATTTGTGCATAACTAGCTTAGATCCTAGTCCTCCTCTATAGCTTTGAGTAATTGTGAGAGATGGATAACCTAGTTATTGGTCTACCCTTGGGGTAGGATCATTAGGTTATCTTGAGTCGATGTTTGGTCTACCTTTGGGTAGGATCATTAACTATACATCTCTATGTCTTGGTCTACCTATAGGGTAGGATCAAAAGGGGCTATTTGGGATCTACCATATGAGAAAGGTAGGATCCATGTCCACTACAGAGACAACACATATGCAAGGATATATTAGGATTGAGTAGTTATGTTTAATACATAAAGTTTGATCTATTAAGCAATAATTTGGTTGCAATATGTTTTTACAAATATATGTAAGCTTTTGGTTCCCCCACACACCAATATAATACATAATACTGACCGCCATTTTGTTTGTCGGCATTTTAGGTTTATCAAAAATTGGATAATCCTTTAAAGTGATATTGAATGAATAAAGCTAAATAGAGATTGGAGGATTGTAGATAGATAGTTTTCTTTTGGGTAAAGTTCCTCAAATCCTATATTTTTCAAGGTATGTGAAAAGAAATATTTTATCCTATTTTAAGCTTAGTTATGGTAGAATTTATTAATTATTTTTTATTATTTAAAAAACCATATTATCCTATTATGGGATAACAACTCTAGATACTTGGTCTTACTTAATTGGGGGTTATCGAGGGATGGGGTTGTTACAATTGGTATAAGAGCATGGTTTTCCATTTAATCTCTAATAATTATTAAATTTTACAAACTCTTTAGAATCCAAGGGAGTTATGAGATAATTTTCCAATGATAGAGGTGTCTAGAAAAGGATCTGGGGGCTGACAAGATTTTCCTTCACCCCGCTAGTCGGTCTACAAGGACTCCCAGATTTTGTGTGACTTCCTGGCTAAAATCAGAGGATTTGACTCAAAATAATATAACCTCTAGGTTTCCTCTCATCTGTCTTTGTCCCTTCTCTACCCCATTCAATGAACAACTCTAAGAGATTAGGGTTTCTCTCTCTCCACTACCCTCCTTAGTTCAGAGTATGCATAATAAGGATTAAGGAATACTCCCCCAAATAAAAAAAGAATGTAAGAAAGATGTCATGGACATGAGTTTTGATAATTAAAAACTTAGACAAAGATTAGTTACATTCTTAGGTTACATGGCCTGTGTTGTTGTTCCCTTGGATACCCCTCAGGAGAACACTGAGGTTAGACCGTCTTGTAGGAAGATGAGGAGAGAGATAGCCATGGAGGAAGAAGCCTCTAAGAAGAGGAAGAGACATGACACATCCTCTGAGGATGATGTTCAACCCAAAACCTTAAGCGGTAGATAGAGAAAGAGAAGATACGATGAGTTGGATATCATAGTTGACCATGCATGTATGTACGTGGGTTAGACATGCATGCTTTACATGGAAGTTTTGAGTACGTATGAGAAACATAGACTTTGAGTGTTTGTTTGACCCCTAGTGCCTTGTGACGACCCGACCTTGGGTGGGTCATGCCTGTTAAGGTGAGGGATGATCCCTCATTGAGAGGGTTAGTGGTGACCATATAGGAAACCTAATAGGCATTATGAGAAGAAAGGAGGCATGTACCTACATAGAATAGAGTGGAAGCATGGCTGGCAATAGGTTGAGATCTAGGCCAGAAGGGTATATGCCTGATAGTTTATGAGATGGGCATGTAAAGTTTTGGATGATCTTGGTCGGATATAGGTTTTGACAACACGTTTCACCCAAGTAGGGATAGACATGTATTCTTAAGTTCTTGACCCATCTTCTAAGAGAGAACCTCTAGTGGTAGGGCTAGTTGTAGGGTTATCTCTAGAGAGAGGGTGATACCTGATGAAGAAGGTTGGAGACCTAGACTCTAAGATATAGGGGATCATGAGAAGTTTGGTATAATATGGCCTAGAATAGATGAACCTGAGTAGACGTATGTGGTTTCCTCATGTACGATTCTTCGAATCTTATCATACCTTGGATGCCTTTAGAGGAACCAAACCCTAGAAGGGTGAAAGAGGCTTCCTGAACAAACATATGGATGATATGAGAGCCTACCTTTTGGGTGTAGGGAAAAGAGTTCCAAAAACCCTAAAGAGGTATGGTAGGATAACAAGTTGTGAAACCTCACACCCAATTGGTCATCCTTGTGTAGGACTCTTAAGGGTTGTTCATGTGGAAGAGTGTTAGGAAGTATATGCCATATCTTGTATAGGTATGGTTCATGGTTGAACAGCTGAGCATGCAGTTAGACAACTGATGCATAAGAAGTGAGCCTCGGGTTCCTACACCAAAGAGAGGAAGTCGCAGTACCTAGTATACATGATGCTCACGAGGCTGATTAAGCTTATAGGAATTAAGCTAGGCACCCCTTCCCATGTTTTAGAGAAAAAGGAAACCCCATTTATGCTGAGGTATATGTTGGTTACATATGCATGTATGATATTGGTCCAACTTCGAGGAATAAGGAAAAAGTATGACATACCAAGGAAATTAATGGTTTAATAGGTGTCTTCTTGCTAGCCATGAGCATGAGTAGCATGATAGGGCTAAGCATATACATGATGTTTTAAACCTTGGTGGTAAGAACATTTTGTGACCTTTGTACTATCACATGATAGTTTTCTTCCATCATGGGAAGGGACCCTTCATGTTGAGGTGAACACCAACTTCTATTTAGTTTGAAGTAAACTTGAGAGGTCACCTATAAAGGCTTAATGAGCTAAAGAGAACATAGTATGAGCATGAATCTATATACTCACGTGTGACCATCTCAAAGGGGCATGAGGATATGCCTCCATGGAGGTAACCTATATGGGGCCATACCGAGATAGGTAGGCCGCCATGATTCCTATGAAGGGATGTAATTTTGACCATGAGTACCAAGAGAGTAGATGGAGATTTAGGTGAGGATTCAAGATTGAGATGTACTATGATAGAATTCTAAGTCAATACCAAGGCCAAGGAGGGATAAGACTGATGGGAATAGGAGTTGTTTGTTCCCTGGATGCATAAGACCATAGGGTCGGGAGGTAAAAGCAACCTTTATTCGAGGACTATGGGTTAGGAGGTTGGCCACCTTCATGAGTTCATGGGGCCTAAGGGGTAAAAGTGAGAGGCACTCCCTAGATGCATAAGGGAAAGATCAGCCCAAAAGTACCGGAACCCTAAAGACCTTCAGAAAATGACTAAGGATTGAACATAAGAGTGATGTTAGGACCCAAAAGTTTTTGGGAACAACCTTTCCATTGGTGTAAACATAGATTGAAGGCATTCATGATGTGGAGACATGTGATGTACGTTTCAACTTGAATTGGAAAGTGTAATGGTGATGTGTGATGAACCATGTCTGCTCCTGGAATGGGATGAAGTTTGTATTTGGACTGCAGCCAAATGCTTATTTCATCTTATTATGGGTGTAAGATACATGATAAAATGCATGACATATACTAAGGATAAAGCCAATATGAGTTGAAACATTTCTATGACAATTAAGTGTAGAGGAAGTACCACACCCTTTTTGAAGTATCTTAGATAGATGGTATTAAAGAATAGATGAACTAAGGTAATCATCATATGAAGATAGGATTGTGAAGTGCAGTTGGATTTTCTGAGATACAATTTGGGTTGGATAACCAAGATGATGGAAGCAAGAGCTCAAAGTTTTCCTGACTCATAGACCTAAATCCAAGACAAGGATAATGAGTGGAGTGTATGTAAGAGTATGTCTTCACCATCATATAGCACTCAAGGAAGCTAATGATATAACAAATACTCTTAGCCGAGACACAACTCAGGCATACAGCTATCTTGTTTAGCCATTAGAGAGGCTGAAAGGGGTTTCTAGTTGAACCCTACGATTGGTAGAAGATGAGACCTATATGGCTAACATCGAGATATAATCAGACCTATTGGTCAAGTTAGTGCTTGTCCAGTTAGGCATCCCAGAGCTTGATGAGATAAAAGGATTGTTATAAGAACCTCAGATACACCTCATAGGAAAAGGAGGTGGTGAAACTCACTACTACAGTGTTTTAGGGTTTCAAAGGATTCATGCTTGAGGAATCAGGTCATTCAAGAAGCTCATGATTTTAAGTACGCCATACACCCTAGTATTACTAAGATGGTTGAGGTTTGTAGTGATACCTTGAAGGCTGGGATGAAGAAGAATATAGATTTGCATGTGGCCAGTTTCCATACATGCCAAGGGACAAAGGCTAAACACCAATAACCTAGTGAATTGCTATAGATAATTAGGAATCCCGAGTGGGAATGGGAGCAGATGACCGTGGACATTGTGGTGGGTCACCCCTAGACCAAGAGAGGTCATGATGCAATATGGGTTGTGGTAGATCACCTTACCAAGTCAACACATTATCATTCCTAAGAGAGCACTGCCAATGTGAAAGATTTGATTGAACCATATACATATGAGAGAGATAGTTACACTTTACAGTGATCAAAGTCCAAATATTCTTGAGCATCGCCTTAATTTGCTTCCATGTTGTGGAAGTAGGTACATGAAGAATTTGATGCTAGATTTAAGTTTAGTACAATATATCATCTCCTGAATGATGGACAATTAAGAGAGTATGATCCAGACTTTAGAAGGTATGATGAGAGCATATGTGCTTGTTCGGTGTGATTAATTGAAGCAGTTCCTATCCCTAGCAGAGTTTGCTTGTTATGACAACCACCAAAGCCATTATCATGATGTATGAATCTCTTTAAGGGAGGCTGTGTCGGTCACCACTTCACTAGGGTGATGTCAGTGAGAGGACCTTGTGAGGGCCAGAGAAACCATAATGTATACAGATGAAGTCACTTTGAACAAGTAATGGCTGAGGAAAGCCTAGGATTGACCGGAGTCACGTACTGATATGAAGCAGACTGACTTGTAGTTCACAGTGGGCAAACATGTGTTTTTGAAAATCTGACCCCTCCAAGCTATAGCTAAGAAAGCTGAGTTCCTGATACATGGGCCCATTTGAGGTTTTAGGATAGATTGGTGGGCTGCTTATGTTTATCCTTACCCCTCCAGATAATATGATGTATGATGAGTTCCATGCATCTAATCTAGAGCACTATGTGATGTAGCCGAGCCATGTGCTGAGCATTGAACCAATTGAACACCAAGGGAGGATAACTTACCTTGAGTCACCTATGAGGGCATGAGATACCAAGGTGAGAGAGAACTTGAGAGTAAAGAATAGAGATGATAAGGGTTATTTGGAAGAACCATGCAGAGGATGAAGCCACATGGGAGCTGATGATGGACATGGAAAGGTCTTATCCTGAATTGTTTGTATGTTTGGTAGAATTTTGAGGGATAAATTCCTATAAGAGGGGAAGGATGTTACAACCCCACTTTTTGGAATTATATGGTTTGAAATGCCATTTTTCCAATAATTTTGTTTGATTATTAAATTGTATGATTTATGTGTAATGAATGGATTTCATTGATAATATTTCCTTTAAATGTATGCTTTTGTGGACCATAATAAGTTAGTGAGTCCAATATGATAAATAGGGAAAGAAAAGTTGGATGAAATCAAATAATGCACAAAAAGGAAAAAAAATAAGATAATTATGAGAAATATGGGGAAAGATGTATGATTGATCATCATGGATGAGTTTTTGAATCCAAAAGGTTTGTAATAATAAAATGAATCCAATTAAAGAGAATAAAAGAGAAGAGAGAGAAAATATGAATAAAATATGCCTTACTAAGAGATAACTTGCATATGAAGAAAAGTTTCTCCTACTTTTGATTTGAGTCCCAAACATTGCACACATGAATTTTATGTCATTATGGACATTTCTTGAAATTTTGGGATCAAAAGGATAAAAGGTGAGAGAGATATAGAATTTACTACTTTTCCTAAATTGTTGATCTTAAAAAGGAAAATAAATTAAATGTAACAATTTTTGATTGATTTGGAAATCATGGGCCCGACCCATATTGGTGTCACGTAGATCTTCAACCGTCTGATTAGAAATCTATAGTAGAGAAATCATCTTCTAGCTTGCGATGAATAGGGAAAAGTAGGAACATGAGTCTCAATCTTATCTCACACCATTGTCACTTTTCTGTTGGTCTCTTATCATGATCCTTTTCCCATTGAAATCAGGAGAGGGATACACACCAGACGATCCCCAGAATCCTAACGTTTTGACAGGGATTGGGAGTTTCCCCAATCTACAGATGGTGGCAGGACTCCATCTTTGGACAACCCTTCCTATATAAGGACCAGAGATGTCTACCAAACTAGTACCAAACTTCCATGAGGGTATAACCTTGCTAGAAAACCTGGCGTAGTCAGAAGGGACATTGTCCCCTAGTTCTACATGCTCCCTAACCTGGGGTGGCTCGAGGGGCATCCAACCCTGAGCACCGACGGGGTGCAGCTAGGGGGCAATGGGTTTGGGTGAGAGGTACAAAGCCTATGGAGTGCTTGAGTGAAGGTCTGCGTCATAGAAAGGGAGATTCAATAGGCGAAGTTGACCATCCATGGCAGGACATCATGAGAAAGGGAGGAATTAAGGAAGAAGATGACAGTCGCAGAAAAGATTGTCTTGCCCCTGAGTCCAACACAGTGAGGAAAGGGCAAACTAGTCCTTCCTTCTCTTTTTTATTTTAGCCAGTGTGGCAGGAAAGGCCTAGTTGGTGAGCGCCCATTGGCTAATGTGGGTCCGCACCGATAACTCCAGGTAATAGTCAATTCTGACATGGCATCCCCTGATTGGCCAGGAAGAGTTATTATTAGAATACTTGTAGATAATTATTGGTAACGCAGATCTGGACAAGTTATGTATGAAAATTGATTAGAAAAATGTAAGGAATCCAATAAAAATATAATTGAAAACTGAATTTGTTCACAATTCAAAAATTATGTAATTTTTTCCTCTTTAATGCATTTAGGAGTAAGAAACCCTAATTTTGATATTAATGAGATTGAGTAAAGTTCTATGGATGATTTAAGATGATATTAGCATGTTGTTGATAAAAAAGGATGATTAAGGTCTAAAAAGAGGATCGTTGTAATTAATTGGCTAATTTAGGGTTCCATATGAATAAAGTGCATTGATGGGCTTAGAAACCCTAATTTAGGTGATTATGACTTTTAATGGTTTTATTTTTAAAATCCATGTATAAGATAGAGATATGTTGTTCCAAAGACAATTTGAGTATTAAGGACCCTTAATGTGAATAATTTATGTAATTAGGGTTTTTATGAGTAGAAAACCTATTTTAGGGTTTGTTGACCTAAAAAGGATAAGGATTGAGAAATTGATCTAATAAAACCTAATGTATCCTAATGAGACTTAGCAACCTTAGAAAGGTGTACCAAGTCAATAACGAGTTGTTTGGGATATGATGGTAACAATTAGTCATTATACATGTTTTCAGGATCAAGATTGCTTGATTGGTTGCTTGCTTGATTCGATATCTTGCTTATATTTGAGACTTCAAATCAAGTATGTGGTTATGCTTATGACTAATTTCTCTAGTTTCATGGTGATTTTCGAGGTTTTACTGGTTGCTTGAAATTAACTGCTTGTCTGATTTTTATTTCATGCAACTATAAAGTGACTATGTCTATCATCATAAGTATATGTGCATAACTAGCTCAGATCCTAGTCCTCCTCTGTAGCTTTGAGTAATTGTGAGAGATGGATAACCTAGTTATTGGTCTACCCTTGGGGTAGGATCATTAGGTATCGTGAGTTAATGTTTGGTCTACCTTTAGGTAGGATCATATGACTATACAACTCTATGTCTTGGTCTACCTGTAGGGTAGGATCAAAAGCATCTATTTGGGATCCATATGAGAAAGGTTGGATTCATGTCCACTTTAGGGACAACACAGTGGTAAGGATATGTTAGGATTGAGTAGTTAAGTTTAAGACATAAAGTTTGATCTATTAAGCGATAATTTGGTTGCAATATGTTGTTATAAATAGATGCAAGCTTTTGGTTCTCCCACATTCCAGTATAATTTATTATACTAACCGCCATTTTGTTTGTGGACATTTTAGGTTTATCAGAAAGTGAATAATCCTTTAAAGTGACATTGAATGAATAAAGATAAACAAAGATTGATGGATTGTAGATAGATAGTTTCCTATCTGGGTAAAGTTCCTCAAATCGTATGGACTCTAATTTTTACTGTGTTGTGGATTGTCTTCATGTCACAACTCTGTATTTTGATCTTACTTATTTTTTCAAACAAGGACAACGTCCCCCTAAAGCTAAACATGCCGTGACAAGTGCCCTTTAAGAAAAATTATTAAGGACATGGATGCTAAGTTTGAGAAAACCATTAGATACAAAGTGATATTCAAGTGTTTTCAATCTGATCATGCTCATGATTTTCTTATTTGTATTCCTATTGATGGGATTGGACTATGTCACCAATACATTATCATTTTATTCTTAGGTTTTATGTTATTATTCCTCTATTTCAGTCGATGAGTTATGTCCAGGTTGACACAAGGTGTGCATATATACTTTTGGAGAGTATGCAGTTCATTGTAGGGAGATCCTAGGTTTCAAGTACATGTATACTTTTGTTAGTGATGCTATTTATGTGATACTTAGACACATGGTAATTTGTGTTAAGAAAGAGACACCAATCATTTTATTGACTGATCCACAAGAGGGGAGATCAATGTGTAGACTAGCAAATGTCTTGACTTTGGATGGGGGTTGGAGGGAAGCATGTATGTGTGGATCTAGTAGGGATTTTCCCATTGACATGCTTGAAAGGTTAATATTTTATTTAGGATAAGCTACCCTAAAAGCTACCTCAACCAAATTGGTCAAGCATGAGAAAGTGTGTAGTGACAATCATCATGATTTTAGACCTTTTGGATTTGACACTTTTGGGTTATTAGAACCAACAATTGTGGAGTAAGAGGGTGTAAAAAGTTATGCATAGTAGGACCCTAGGTCTACGGATGTAGCATTCCAGAGGATTGGCTTCATGATCCAAAGGGGTATGGCGGCACGACTTGTGACCTGTCCACTTTTTATTTCATTGTAACTGCTTAAAATGTTCTATAGTAAGTTTAACTAAAAACATGAATGATTTCTAATGAGTAACTAATTTTAGATATCCACATCTCAATAAGCATAACCAAATACACTATTTATCATATAACTCATTTTACACTAGTGTAAAAACTTTTAGATCATAATATGGATTTTGAGCCACTTTCACCCTAAATGATTGAAACCTATGACATTAGGGAGAAATCTGACGAATGAATATGCTTTCATGAATAATTATTAAGTATGAAAACATGTTTAAATAAGTTTGATATCAGTAGATTATTGGATATGTACACAAATTCCTAATTTCATAATAATGTTCTCATTTACCCCAAAATCGACCAAATTTTATAAAGCAGGGCTAAATCAACATGTATAGCTAAAATTAAGTTCAAAGCATACTTTTATATATATCGGGATTAAGTCACTCACTATTCCTATAGAAAACAATTTAATATTTCCCCTCTGTACTAAGCAAGTAAGTTTTAGAATTTTATAGAATATTTGATAGAACTTCATAATGTTGAAAATCATCGCAAAAACCTAAAGATTGGGAGAGAGAAGATGAAAATATTAAATTTTATTACTTTTGAGAAAGTTTTCTACCAAATAAATAGATATAACTATGATTATAGGGAAGATGTAGAGAAGTAAATAACTTACCTGACTCAACTTGAATTTAAAGAAGAACTTGAGCGAGATCAACTATACGTTATAATCTACCCAAAATCACCTCTCTAGCTTCAACCAAAAATTTCAAATATGAATAGTGGGTTTTAAAGTGTTTCATCTAAAATTAGACTTATAGTACACTCAAGGTATTTTTGAATTTTGCATAAAGGTCCAAAGATGAAATTTTCCTAAATACTTTGTCATTTAGAATAATAAATTGACATAAATTAAGAATTCATCCTCCAAAACAATATCTAGAAAAATGATATAGAATGAAATTTCATTCAAGAGTTGTTTAATGACAAAAACTCACTTCTAATATTCAAAAATTAAATTTTTAGTTATTTATCATAATTCAATCATTTAAGACCATTTTAGGGACATTTTTAGCCAAAACACCTAATTTAAGGCAATCTTGGGTTTTCACCTACCACATCTTATCAATTCAACTGTAATTGGTATATATAAAAACAAAAGAGGTAGTTAATGCAACAATGTGAAGTTTACACTAATCTTACAAAAATACACTATTAAGTAGAAAATTTTATTTTTATTCAAAAAGTAGTAAAATGTAGATTAAAGGTTAGTAATGGTTCACGACCTCATATGTGTTGGAAGAATAAGATGTTTCAATATATGGTCAACATGCTTGATACTAAATGAACAAACAATAAGAAAGATTTGATGATGAAAGTGAGTGAATGATTTTATGCAAAGGACATGTTTGTAGGATCAACACACTAGCAACTGTACAATTAATTCAAGATGCTCTCAATTCTAGATGATGGATGTGTCTCTTGATTGGGTTGATGAGGATGTAGGAAAGGATGACAATTAATTCAAGATGCTCTCAATTCTAGATGATGGATGTGTCTCTTGATTGGGTTGATGAGGATGTAGGAAAGGATGACAAATACAACTGATGTAGAACACTAAAGAAACCTAAGCTGAAACTCATGAAAGTTAATATTCTCACCTTCAAGATGGGATGCAAATATAAGTTTATGGAAACTTGGAAGCCAACCTACAAGACTTAACAGCATCCTTGACATTTATAATTTTTATTAATGCAAGACTCAAATTCCAATATAGTGTACAACATGTACGATATATCATTAGGTAAATTTCTTTCTCTCTTTAATCATCCTTTAATCTCTTATGTATTTTGAAATCTTAATCTCTTCTCTTCTCTTTATAACCATTCTTCTCTTCTTCCTATGTATCTCCCCTGTGTACCCAACATGAGGAGAAAAAGGAAGTGGTTTGGGTGGACAAAGGCAAAGATATATTTCCCTAGGACATGGGATGGGGATCATGAGAGAGATAAGAAATAATTTCTTTACATGATTAGATAAGATATGTTCTTGATTTCTGAACATATATAGGGAAGTTAATCTCATATCACGCTTGAAGTGTTTGAACCTTGCACTAGGCACCTCCTTCAATGATTGAATATAAAACTTATAAGATTTGAACTTGAGGTATAGTTGACTTGGAACTTGATAGAAGATGACATCATGCTTGATAGTAGATGGTTTAAAGATCATATCATACTGCATAATTTGTTGATCTAACTCCATAGTGAGTTGGATGGGGTTGTATGAGTAATCACCCCTATGTATGTGTGCCTAGGGAAGAAAGCCTCTAAAACATCCATTAGAGGATAGAGATAGATTGCAACAATAAGTACATTTGGGAATCATTACTTTTTTGTCATTAAAATGATGCATGACACAATAGACACACTATGCTAGAAAGCATCTAGACTTCCAGACATCAGACATTATGTGTGATGTAGATGGCACATACTATTGATAGTAACACGTCATATGTGATGGATGACATGATGAGGGAATACTATTATAGTCTTTGACTCCAGACACACCATGTGACTTGAATGACATGCCATGTCCACTACTACAAGGGTAGGAGAAACCCTAGTGCGGACATGGCATGTGGAATGGATGACATGATGTGTCTACATCCCCTAGTGGCTGCTAGAGCAGGAGAAACCCTAGAAGAAACACACCATGTGGTTAGATAGATACTTATAACATACCTGAATCTAGCTTAAGCCTTCCATTCTAGGATACTTTTTATTATGTTAATATTTAGTACCTTTTATTAATTAAAAATGCATTAGGAGTAATTCAAGTTAAATAATATGATGTCACTATAATATAGTCTATTATTAGGTATTAGGATAAAATTACCAAATTAACTCTACTATAAGGCTCAATGTGTCAACACAATAGTTAATAGTTTTGACTCCCTAGAATATTTCTAGGAGTACGAGATGCTATAAAATGAATTAATGTGAAATTATAACATTACAATTGATTAATTGAAAGATTAAATACATTAAGTGTATGTTTAATATACAAATCAATGATATATGACATGAAAGGTTCTCATAATAAAAAACAAATGTGAAATCCAATTTCATTACATCTTAACTAGATTTCCTAATTATTTTTAGGTCAATCGGATATTAATTTCCCCAAAATTAATTAGCAAAGAACGGGTGATAAATAGGGAGCTTATTGGATCATATTAAACGTCAATCAACTATTTCTTAGAGTCCTCTATTTATTAGGTGTAATGCTTTATGTGTGTCACTTTTTGAGTCATGACCCCTACCCATCCTTCTCGCCCCTCGTGACTCCTTTGTCCGTGAAGTGTCAGCCATTCACAGGTATGTCCCTTTTCCCCCACTACATGTTTCATCTCCTGTTCGACTCTTCTACTCCTCATCTTCCATCGTCCTAGCCTCATCTTACTCTCCCCCTTCCTTCAACCATCTGCAATAAAACCCTAGCCACAAGTTCATCTATCCTTCTCCCTCACCTGCATGACGGCACATGTAATAGTCGACCTCCTGCCTCCCCTTGCCTGCAAGGTTTGCACTGACAAGATCCACAGTGCCTATAACGATGACATTGTAGTTTCTTCCTCTCATCCTCAGTCTGTTCCCCCATTAATGAAGGGTCTTCCTTCTACCCGCATCACCACAACCTCCATTGTGGATGCTTTTCACTAAGCATCAAGTAGCTTAAGGTTAAAGAAACCTCGCCACTAGTTGCAAAAGCAAATGAAGGCCATGATGAAAACCTGGTGTGATGGAACACCCTTTCTCTTCTTCTCTGCTACACTTCCTTCAATCCTTGATGTGGTGCAGACACCGCTAGTGACGCCTCTCTACCTTTTTATTTCTTCACCCCTTTTTTGTGTCTCCTATCACCAAGCCCTAAAGGCCACATGTCTATGACTCGTACACCAGCTGTTGTGGCCGTTCTGCACCTACCAACTAGTGGCTGGACTAAGAAGAGCCCATACTTGTAGTTGCATATTAAGGCCACAGTGAGATGACCCTCTATCCCTATTCACCATGTGGTCCATTACCACATGGCTTTCAACAGTTCTACAAAACATCCAACACCTTCTAATCATCTGCTGCCCCCATGTATTTGGTCAATGTCGATTCTTATTAAGATAGGCATCAAGTTTGAAAGATATTGTCCTTGATTCATCTTGCTATGAAATCAAAGCCTCAACCTGAGCTAATATCAACGTCATTGTTTATTGTGGTAATTGTAATCCAGAAGACAGATTGAAACCCTCATCACACCTTGACACTCCCCACCCAAAAAAGTACTTATTGACAGTTTGTTCAGAAAATGCAATTATCAGGTTAGATATGCTTTCTTTTTCATCATTTTGTTAGGAATTCATTAAGGTAATTGTGTGTATATTTAGAAGATAATTGCCATATTATAAAACTTATCTAATCTCACATAAAAAGATTTTGCCATACCTATATGTAAGAAAGCAGTGTTCCACATCTATATAGATAGTTATATTATTATACTACAGTAATAAATGGAAAAATTGTAATCATGATAAGTCATTACTAACACAGTTCATGATACTTAGATGATAAAGTAGACCCTAACTGGTCTATTATGTTAGTACTTATCACATTACTACTAGTATACATTTAGGTATGTGGGTTAATATGTGGTTTAATGGGGATTCAAGAATTTCATTAGTTATTAAATAGAAAACTTAGTACATAGTTTCAAAAATTGAAAACCCTAGACTCAGCATATGGATATGTCTATCTCTAAGTGATCTACCTTGAATAAAACATGTCATGAGAAAAGGGATATGTATAATAAAGTTCATGTATAAATGTATAGATGGAAGACCTTAGATAATATGTTGGGTTGAAATTGTACGAGATACATATTTGTAATAATATAAGCCTTTGGAATATAAGTAGTGGTGTAATAGATATTAACATGTTCATATATGAATGTTGGTCGAATTTAAACCTAGATTCCTTTAATAAGGGTACTTTTGATACATATAGTATGTCATGTAACTCATGTTCATGACCCTAGTTGAAAAAATTTAGCTATATCACATAAAGAAAGAGAATGACATTACAACACCTAAACTGAAGGATGCATATCATTACCCATATATATAGCCTAGACATACATCAAGTTACGTGGCTGAAGTTGGGTACTAGAACCAAAATATATAATAATGATGTAACTACTCAATAAGATTAACAACCCTAATATGAAATTAAGTAAATGGGACTAGGGCAAGGACAATATAAAATTTTACAAAGTAGGAATGTATACACCAATTTCTTTGGTTTTTACTACCTTACATAATATGTTTCTAGGATGAATACTCAATTGTGCAGACCAAGTTCCTTATTAGAGTTAATTTTTGGGCAAATAAGGTATGTACTCCTCCCTACTTATTACTGGGGATTATATGAGTAAATTTTCCTAAAATCAGACAGCTTTTGAAATTATATCTCTTGTTCCATTTGTTGGACAAATCATATACTGTCAATTGGACTTATTGTTATTCTTCTAAAATTACTATTATCATGTTCAATTGGGTATATGACCCCACCTACTATTGTGCTTAAACATTGCCACATATGTTTGTAAAAAATGTATCTTGCTACTCTATTTATGCATGTTAGATAAGTTGACTACTTTAACTATCGTAGACTCTTATGCGTAACCATTAATGTGATGTCACTGGATTTTCTAAAATTTAATCTGATGCATAACATCCATACTGAAACCTCACCTCACCGAGAATCCAAATTTGAGCACCACACACTAGGCTAAGAAGAAGAAAATCAAAGGAAGTCAGAAGGAAACAATAGTAGCACATGTACATGAACAATAATAAAACCATGCAACACATGTTCACCGTACAACATATAATTACATAATGAATTGTTACAACATTTGATATTACATACTGAACAAAAATTTCTACAGATACATGTACTACATCTAAAAAACATGATCTTAAGACTACATGTCCACCTATACATCAACTTGCCACACAACTCTCAACTATCAAGCTCTTCAAGTTCGCATGTCCACATACCTAAACAAAGATTACATGTCGTACACATCAACACAATATTTAAGAATATTGTACTGAGTATGCCTACATGTCTTTTTATATACCTCTCATTGTTGTCACACTCACATCCCAAGATTACCATTAATCATGAGATTAGGGCATGAGTTTGAGAATTATACTAAATAAAAAAATCACTCCCTTATTTTTTTTTTGTTTCCTTTATTTCATTTCAAACTCTTTGTTTTTCTCGCATCCAATCACATAAACAATCTTTACAAGAGAATTAAACTTTGATCAATCTAATATGATCTCAACATTAATGATACACATCCATACATTCATTATGTTTCTCACACTTCCATGTATATATGACATGACACTCAAATATATTCTCTCTTATTAACGAAACAAAGATACAAAACATCATTTACAACTCTCTCACATCTATACAAGGACCTAGAGTGACAGGGACTGACTAAACTTAACTAATCTCATACTTAACTCATATGGTAGATCTACTCTGATGCTTTGACCTTCTTCAAGTCCACGTGATTTCCCTAAAAATTATGAGTAGAGGGGTGAGCCTACTCGCTCAGTGAATGAGTACTTCAAAGAAATAGTATAAAGCACTGATATAATTATAGATATACTTTTGAGCTACAAATATCAATTATATCAGTAGTAAGCTTTAAAGAGACTAATCATTCACAATAATAAATATGGCAGGATACTCTAGATATCTACAAGAGTGAATCAATATATGAACATACTTGATTGATCATAAAGATGTCTAATAATTCAGAAACATACAAAGAATAATCGAATAACTGCGTACACTTGTTTAACCTCTCATTCATCTTATGATGCCCTAAACCCACATAAGGTGTACCACAACATGTGAAAGAATCACAGCAAGCTATGATCTCACTGTACAATGCTTAGATGCATGCCCATGTTCCTAAGACTATCTCTTGAGTAAGACCCCATCTACAGTGGGCCTCAGCATGTCTGCCTTTCGAAGGCTAATGGGAGCGGCCAGATATCTCAGACTCCACCTCTCAACCTGGGTACTCAGGCAGTGAGTCAAAGCCCTCAGGCTTATTATGCATCAGTGGACCTATTGACCACTGATCACTCAACATGTTACACAAGTACCACCGGCATCCCCAGTTGGTGTTGCATACCATACAATTTTAAGGAGTCTTCCCTACTAGTCAAGACCCCCGCACCCTACTAGTGCGCTCTGACTTACCTCGATTTAGACTACCTCTAGTTGGAAAATCATTTCCTCCTCACAGCGCATGCCTCATCCTGCGAGGAATCTATAGTGTTCAAGACATCTACATGTCTAATTCACTCTTTATATTCACAATTCAATCATCACATCAAAATATCTTTGTTCAACTTTATAAATCGTTCATTTCATAAACCATCTGATAACATTTACCACAATTGAACTGCTATCTCAAACTGAGAAACATTGATATCACAATACTTATTTCACTGAACACCCTATCATTAGGGTTTCATTTACCTCATTCACTTATCACATAACTCGCATAAGGATTTAACACATCATAACATCATGAATAACATTGAATCAAGATGTCTAATTGCAAACCTCCAACTTTCCATTCATTTAGGGTTTCACCCTCATTACTGATATATCAAGCAAACATTGATATCATCGAGTGAAATCCAAGATGTTATCTGACATATATGTAATACACATACAAATAAAACAATCATTCATAACCAAGGAGAATCAACTAGGCAAACATATTTATTCAATTATACAACAATTTCAGTCATAGTAGAAACTCTTAGATTTCAGTATATTCATGTAACCTTTACAATTACTTTAAGAATTCTCATTTAGATGGATTGCAATCATTTATAATGTGATTTCATTATCTAAAATTCATCACAATAGAGAAATAATCCATTTCATATCATCTAGTAAAAGCTAGATCAAAAAGACGACTTAGTGTTTGTACTCGTATACCAAGAAATTGAAGATTATTGATGATTTAACTCATTTTCCTATAATCTACTATTTAAAGGAAGTATCCACTCACCCTAAGGTGTGAAAACTCCTTAAAAACACAGTCCATCTCTGAAACTCTCGAATCCATATCAAAACTCTAGCAAAATCTACAGTTTGTTCTTCCTTTCAACCCTAAACGAGGTATGTTGTAGGTAGAAGATGAAGATCAGAGGTTTATCCAAACCTCAAAATTGTTGGATTAGAGATCTCAAGAAAGGGGAAATGGAAAGAAGGAAGAATCAAGGGTGAAACCTACTTACCAAGTCGAATCTATAGCAACCCCTTTGGATTATATATTTATGTTGTTCTTTATGTTCTTCCCCAAAAATCACCCCAGAAATCACCTTCTAGGTCGCCCTCTGAAAGAGCAAGTTGTCTGGGATGATATAGGATTGAATCTCAATTCTAACACACTTTGTTTCATTGAAAATAGATAAGTATTGCTCGAGATAAGATCATTTTACGATTTGCTATCCTGGGCAGCGTCGGTCGCGGTCATGGTGTCGACGCAGCGTCGTGGGTCGCAGTGTCGATGCAACATCATGGTTCGTGGTGTATACTGCGGTCACAGTGTCGACACAGCATCACAGGTCATGGTCTAGACCGCGGTCACGGTGTCGACGCATCGTCGGTCGCGATGTCGACCGCAGTTTACTAAAAAGGGCATAACTCTCTCATTTTAACTCTGATTTGGTTCATTCTTTTTTGTTAGATTAATAATTAAATTGTACACAATCCTATAATATTATTTTGATAATATTCTCAAATTAATAATTATTTATTAATTATTTCCTCCAATGTCATTAACGCTCTTCTTGCATACATGTATGGGTTAATGCTATATTAACTCCAACACAGATCTTTATAGCATGCTTAAGTCATGATTATGAGTTGCCCAAATAAGTATTTAAGGTTACCAAAGTTAATATAAAGCATAATATAAAATATTACTAACAAAAGTATGACAAGCATTAAGATTATCTTAAATCTCTAGGATTACCAGCAAA
This sequence comes from Alisma plantago-aquatica, assembly GCA_963693085.1. Classification (NCBI taxonomy): domain Eukaryota; kingdom Viridiplantae; phylum Streptophyta; class Magnoliopsida; order Alismatales; family Alismataceae; genus Alisma; species Alisma plantago-aquatica. The sequence goes on along the minus strand of OY856411.1, from coordinate 784,212,866 downwards.
GCTAGGAACGAGTTGTAACAATTGCTATGCTTGGCAATAAGATAAAACTAGAACTTGGAAGAAATAAACAAATATAAAAAGGCATATACTTGAACAAAGATGTTTATTAAAAAAGAAAGAACATATTTTAATCTTATTTCCATCATATATCTCGTACATCTACCACAAAAGGAATAGATGTTTTGAGGCCTTATGATCTCCTGCCAAAGAGTTAGATCATGAATACAATGTGATCTCCTACCAAAGAGTTATATCACTTCAATGCACTGTACTACCAAAGAGTTTAGTGATATCATATGATGGATCAGATATCTTATGTTTCACGTGTTCATAGCCATATAAGTATGGAAAAACAAACAACATATCATACAAGAACAATCATTTCATCCAATATCATATGCCAAGCATTTTACTATGCATATAATACAAGCATACTATGTAATAAGATAAGTAAGAGGTAATGGTGTACCTTGATCAAGAAAGATAAATGTAATCACATTTCTGATATCCTATATCCTTGGTCGACCCTGATTAAGACAAGATCACATATCACCATCAAGTTCTTATCAACTTAACCCTAGTTATGATTCATTAGGGTTTGCTTAGTTCATTAGGATATGTGCATCATTACTTGTCTTATCTTCTTGGAATTAGGTTACTTGTATTATTCTCCAATTATGTGTTGGATCAATATAGATCATCTGTATATTATGTTTCATATAAATAGGTGCTCATATTAACCCTAGAGTACATGCATTAACCCAAGTTAGGGTTTTCTCACCATTTTAGGGTCCCAAGTTAGGGTTTTCTCACCATTTTAGGGTCTCTTACATGTAGCATGATTTTTATGCACAATTATGATCGCAGAATCATATATTAGCTTCCAGTTACTAGTATAAGATTATACTAAATATTTCATCATTTATTGATCATATATGCATTTTCTACATTTTATTTAGGGTTATTAGCCCTAGATAGCTAGATTAAGAAAATTACATGATTATGTGCATCAACATTACAATTACTGACATAATATGGATCATAAATCGTATTTATGAGTTATTGGAACATTTCGATAATTTTTGTCCATCATTTGATATTTATTACTCATGAAATAAGCATTTCACAACTTACATGATATTGTTGTGATTGGTGCATCAAAAGCATGATATTATCATTCTACTGTGTTCTACTCATTTTTTTTAGAATTTTGGTACCTTATTTGTAATTTTCTAATAACCATACTAGTTATTGTGAATTACACAAGATCTTGGCATTTCTGGGAATATCTGAGGGTATTTACCTTTTTGGACCAATCGACTATTTCCACGTGGCACCAACAAGTGGCGTAGCCCTTGCTTAACTGACTAGTTCTTTGATTTTGGTTTAGGGTTTATCCTGATTTGATCTAAGGTCGGTCGGTCTAGGAACTGGACCACCCACTTCCTCTTCCCCTTGTGTAAACGCGAGCCTGCTTGACACCCACTGTGCTCTTCATCCGCGTTGCCTGGGTGCTGGCAAGAAACTCTCCTCTGTCTGTGAGATTTCATGCTTTTGGGTGCTAGATGATGGCACGACTTCAGTTCCGATGACAAGATCCTTCTCCGATGCCTTCTCCTCATCATGACCTACTACACTATGTAGCTCCACATTCAATTGTTGCCGCTAGGGCTCTCCTATAGTATGATTAGGCTGTGGCAATTCCTCTCCTCAAAAGTATCACAGATGCTCAGTGGGTATCTCTCTACACCACCAACCTTGAGCCTTGCTGCTACATCCTCCTCCTTGTAGACTCAATGAGCTCGCCAAGAGTGGTTTTTGCTGCCGCGGTGATCAAAAAGGGATATCGTTTCCCCACCGAAACTCTAGATTAGTGCAGGTAGGAATGTCTACATATGTCCACGAAGCATAGTTGTACATCCCACTACAGTAATGAACGTTTGTAGACCTCCTCCTGACTTCATTTGTGATATGCATTGGAGATGGAGAGAGCAGCGAGGACGGTTACTAGTTCTCTATTGTTTCCAAGTGAAAAACCCTAATGCAAGGGCCGGGTAGTGGTTTTCATCTATGTGATGATACAAGATCCGTTATTTTTCCTCCTCAATGCATGTCCTCAACCCACACTCAGTGGTCGTGGCTACGTGGTGGATCATCCTTCACCCTGATCAATGACTCTAGTCGGCCTGATGTTTGGGGATAAAGGCCAACCATTAGATCAGAGCATCCTAGGGACAACATGACTACACGTCACTTATCCATAGTGAAACCTGGACTAGAGCTGCATGACACTACCTTATATCAAAACTTAGGATAAATAATATGAACTTTGGTAATTATGACATCAATATATGCATTATTTCATCATATTCAACCCTACATAACTTATTTTAGGAATATCCAATTTCCACCAAAATTTAATCATAGCTCTATCATCACTCAAACTACATCATACTCAAATTTGGTGACAAAAAACAACTACTTGACTTTCCAACTAAATTCCTCAAAGGACATTAAATATAGGGATCTTAATCATGATATCAACCTCAATCAACACTCAACTTTACCAAAACACTTAGAACTCTCAATATAACTCAACATATGAATCCCAATATGTTATTTAAGATTAAAGGTTCAAAAGAGCACTCTATCACATCCTACACACCTTAAAAGAAATTTCTTCCTCGAAATTAAAGCAAAAACCTCCCTATCACAATTAGGGTATGTGTTTCTACCCTTATATATACAGAGGTGTGTTTTTCTGCCTAGGGTGTGCTTTTCCACCCATTTTACTTAGGCCAATGACTCAGTGGTGTCATGGTCCTACTATAGTTACTTTAGTTGTATATATCACCATGCAAATATTTATGTGATTGGATGGTTGATAATGGAAAGAGTTGTGATTTTAATTGTTTAATTATACTGCCTCACTATTTTTGAAATTCCTTCTCTTGTTACTTATCATTGAAACTTACTGAGCTTTAATGGCCCCCTTTTTGATGGTAACATCCTACTTTACTTTTGTATCAATTAATGCCAAGTTAATCTTCTCATATACATACTCAGTTTTTGCTGATACATACCATGTTTTCCTATTTTTCTAGGTGTTCCCTCTACCCAGGTGGAGGTGTTATATAGGGTAGAGACTTAGGATGATCATGAGCTATTTTATGGACATATGGACAACTTGAGATGGCTTTGTTACCTTCTGCATATGGTTTATTTATATATAGATGTAATCTTTTCATTTTATGTACCACCCTTACGGTGAGAAAGTTATGTACACAAAAATATTTTTTAACTTTGTAAATAGTTATGTTTCTCACTGCTTAAAAAGTATTGTGGCTCATATTTTTATCATTGAGTGGGCCCACTATCGGGTCTCACTCCTTACAGAATGGTAACAAAGTCAAAGTAGTCAGTAACTTGACTATTTCAAGTTATCCTATATTGTTCCTTTATAGATAGTTGATCCCTTAGAGGTTGTTTTCCTACCTAAACCTGAATTGAGCTTACCAATTAGGGTTTCACCCTCTGCCCAGTTTGGTGGTATATGTATATACCAAATTAATTATGTTGATAATCTAGTTTTGGATAAACTCTTATCAATCCTACCATCTCTTTATAGGTATAACTTTCTATACATAAAAGTTGACTCTCCTAGGGAGTAGCCTCTACCTCCCACCTTAGAGGAGGACAATGCATCTATTATAGAGAGTAAGTTGACTTGAACTCACATAATTGTGCATAACCCTAGTACAAGTCATTAAACCTTTTTCTTTTGATATTTTCTAGAAGGCCTATGATATGCACATTATGTGGATTGAGAATGCATGGATGCAAATTTAGGATATTGATATGAGTTCAGATTTGGAGATTTTCTACGATATCACATGATGATATGAACTAGATCATTAAGAATTTTCTCATCTCACTAGCAACATGGAGTTATCTCAACAAGTTTTTCTTGAGACTCGCCACCTAAGGGCTAGATACTATCCTAGATGACTTGTAATATCTCATAAATGATGGTTTGTTGAATGGAGATATACATTTCAAGTGACTATCCTTAGATTTCATCCCCTACATACCCATAACATAGGAATGATCACGTAGTTGGATCAGATAATAAAACTTTGTGCCATGTCATTTTTTCTCAAGGACATATGGATGCACAGTCATGTCTGAAGGGTACAATGGATACACTTTTACTTGAAACTTTGGAGGTATACCTACATTGAGGTTAGGTGATGTATCTACATCTAGGGTTGATCCTTAAAGAGTTGACTTCTATCTCATTGCAACTACATAATTAGTGTAGTTGATGTGTGAGATGAGTAGTAGTTTGACTATGTAGTTCATCTGGGCTTGTAATGACACCATGGATGTATACTAACTAGGGAAGCAGAGGTCCTAATCTCTTATTATTATGGGTACCCATCTTATAAATTAATGATGTTTTGGGATGTGATGGCCTAGTTCACAACTAAGAGAATGGTGGAATAATGGAGGTCATGTTGAGTAGGACCTACTAGAAGTTAACAACGTGCTAGAACAAACTTGTATCCCCTCCTCAACTAGCATTTGGATATACTGGTTGTGATCCTTGATGATGTGTATATAAAAGTCTCTTTTGTGAAGATGAGGCGATGATGGGGTGATTCTATATGTTGTATCCGGTATAAAGTGGTCTACTTGGTTCTCAAATTGATTTTTGGCACCATTTTGGATTCCCATCACAAAATTTTCATCGTCAAACTTATTTTCATTATTAAATTAGATTTATATGAAAAAATTAGATTTCATCGATGGTTTTAGAACTAAGTCACCGTTACAAAGAAGTTGTAGTATGTAGATAGGCCCATTAGTGAAGATACCTTTGACTTGTATGTTCAACCCCCCCCCCCGACCCTAGGCATAAGTATGATATAGGATTCAAGAGGGAGAAAACAAATAAAATAGTTATAATCTAGTCGGCTATCCCTCTCCACTCTTTGTATTGGTAGATAGGTCCTTTTAAGGGGTGGAGCCTTATACACTTGGGTCTGTAACTTAATTTAATAAATAGTTGAAGTCAATGGTTATTAAAATGGGAAACTCTTGGGTAACTTTCAGTTATAATATAAAACAATTATAGGTGCATCCAAGTCATGGTTGTGAGTAAGAATTTCTAATTATGCCATCATAAATGTCACTTTTGCATATATATAAAAATTACCAATCCCTGAAGGATGAACTTAATTTAGATAATGTACTAAGTTATATATATTAAAAAATAGGGAAGAAAATGGTCAATACCACTTGTTTTCTAGGAATGTAATGTTAAGTAGCAAAGTTGAGTGCACTAGAAAAGTAAAAAAAATGAACGCATATATTTCCATAAATTCATAATAAACCAAAGTAAAAATGTACTGCATACATATTAAAACTTGTGTAATGTAAAATACATACATAAATCATGGATGACATATTCCATAACATGCATATGAGAGCCTTACGGATCAATGTGTATGGTAACTAGGATTTCAAACCCTAATGTTATACCTTAATGCTAATATGTTTGATAGTCTACATGAAATCCTTAGTCATGAGAAATTAAGGAATTAATCCTCCTTGGTAACATTTATGAATATAATAAACCTTGATAACCCAAATTTTGAAAGGAAAAGAATCTATATATGCATGTTACACTAAGATAATACATGTACACTTAGTCTATGATAGATAAATAATGCTTATAAAATAAAATAGTTATATGCTAACCCAAATTATTATAGTAACTATCAATTTGTTGTCCCTAAATGAGCATAGGCTTCCAAATTAGTGTCCTTGATCTAATGAACCTAAGGGGAAAATTAATTTTTGGGAATCGATCAATCTACTTTTGATGAAAAAAATGATAGAAATGGTAGTACAACCTAGAGACCTTACAAAAGTAACATCATGACAAGGATACGTGACTAGTCAAACTACTATAACCGTGTAGGTAACCATGACTAATACAACCTTGTAATTCTAATTCTAGGATTTGGTGTTACTTTCCTAACTAAACCTTTAATAGCAGTATAAAGGATACATGAGGTATGTAGCAACATAGTTTCACCTTAGGAATGTAATATAAGGTTGGAATGAAATTTCATGTTATGATTGATTACTTAAATAAATTAGAAATCTATGATTTGGTTAGGAGATATAACAAAGTAAATTGTACTATAGTTGGGTTGATTTTGCAGATGAAATCTATTTTAAAGGGTGGAGTGTTGTAAAATACCCAAATCTAGCTTAAGCCTTCCATTTCATGATACTTTTTATTATCTTAATATTTAGTAACTTTTATTAATTAAAAATGTATTAGGAGTAATTCAAGTGAAATAACATGATGTCACTATAATATAGTATATATATTAGGTATTAGGATAAAATTACCAAATTAACTGTACTATAAGGCTCAACGTGTTAACAAAATAGTTAATAGTTTTGACTCCCGAGAATATTTCAAGGAGTAAGAAATGATATAAAATGAATTAATGTGAATTATAGTGTTACAATTGATTAATTGAAAGAGTAAATACATTAAGTGTATTTTTAATATACAAACAATGATATATGACATAAAAGGTTCTCATAATATAAAACAAATGTGAAATCCAATTTCCTTACATCTTAACTAGGTTAACTATTTATTTTTAGGTCAATCAGATATATATTTCTCCCCTAAATAAATTAGCAAAGAACGAGTGATATATAGGGACCTTAATGGATCAATATTAAATGTTAATCAACTTTTTCTTGGAGTCCACTATTTATTAGGTGTAATGCTTTATGTGAGTTAGTCATGATACCCAACGTCCCCCCCCCCACACTACATATTTCATCTCATGTTCGACTCTTCTTGTAACATCCCTGACCTGGGTTATGTACCAACCCCAGGTGTTTTTCCTAATAAAGTTGATTAGATGCTTGCTTTTACTTCTTGAAAAGTAATTAAGGATTTTTGAGGAACTTATATTTCATTTTCAGTCCTTTTTGAATAATGTTGAAACATTGTTTTGTTAATAATGGACTAAAGTGCAAATTACCCAAGTAAAGGGGTTTATTTGCAATTTGCACATGCTAAGATGTTCCTATAATTTTGAGACATCATAAGAATGTATATGATGTAGTGGTATGGATTCCACAAGCTTGAGCACCAAGATATAGCTTGTAAAGCAATCCTTGTGATTTAAAACCCAATTTTGGTGTAATGTGCAATTTACCCAAAACCGAGGGTTCAATATGCAAGATATCACCTCTAGAGGGTCTCTCATGTTTCTTGGCATAAAGTAGAGAAAATAAAATGAGAAGGGCGCCTCATTTGAATTATCTTGAAGGAGAGAGAATTTGGATTTTGAAATAAGCCAGATTTAAGCACAAATGACTCTTTTATACAACTTAATGTAAAAAGAAATAAAGTAATTATGAAGCCCTTCAATCAAAAGATGGAGGATGCGTTTGTAATATTTTGGACGAGCTTGTTCCATGCTTGGGCACTAAAAACATTTTGTTTGAGTGGAAGCCATTCACATTAATAAAATATAAAATGATATTCATTAAAGGATGGATATTAACACATAACTGTTTAAGATGCTTGGTCCTTTTCCTTTAAACCTTAGATAATGGAAGAGTTTTGCATTATCAGATAAGATAGCCACATATCCAAAGAATGGATCAAGCCTTGGTGGATATGTTTGGGAGATAAAAGGAAATAACTCTCTTTTTTCCATTTTCCTTGAAAATCCATAAATATATATAAGCATCCTTTTTCCAAATACCAAAGGATCATTTCCCTTAGTTCTCTTCTTCTTCACCTTGCTTTGACCAACCAAGGAGGAGCTCTGGAGCAGTGGGAGGATGATCAAAGATGTTGGTAAGTTTGGATCATCATCTAACTCGAATTCATGGTGGAAACCATAAAACAAGGTTGGATTATTGGTTTTCTTCACATGATTTCCTCTTCTAGCCATCTTGTTCATCCAAAAAGTGAAGAAGGAACCTTGGACAACTGCTGCAGCTCAAACCACCATTAAAGGTATGGAGCTTGGAACTCTGGGTCAGTCCTAGAGGTGGGTTTTATAACTCTAAACCTTAAGATTTGTTAACACATCCTTTTCTCCTAAAATCGTTGGTTATTTTTCTTCTTTAGATAGTCTCTTAAGTTCTTGCTATCAATTCCGTGAAGAACAGCCCCTGTTCTTGGTTGGACATAGGTAGACGAAGGTGGCGTTAATTTTCATGTTTATGCAATAAAATTAACTTTAGCAAATGGTCTCCAATCCTTTCTCAAACATCCCAAACCGTTTGGGAGCAAACGGTTTCAAACCGTTTGATTGCAAACGGTTTCATCAAACCGCATGGAGGGAAACGGTTTCAAACCATTTGGAAGTGTTGACCAGGTTTTGACCATTTGGAGGTCTGTTGAGAATAATGTAGAATAATCACCTACCAATAATCATCAATTAATTCCAAGTGGTTCACCAATTAATGGTCCATCAACCCTCTAAACTCTAATTGGGTTAATTGTTGTTTTTGATAATTCAATAATGTTGAAGTTTGGGTTGAGTGACCCAAACAGTTTCAAAACCATTTGGGGATCACCCAAATGGTCTCAAGACCGTTTGGTGATCACCCAAGACCATTTGTAGGTCTAGGTTTAAGCATGGTTGACCAATTGAAGCACCAAAGGTATCAAGGTGATGTGTAATTAATTGCTGATTTGGTGACCAATCCTAGGATCCAAACCCTAAACAAACGACATGGTTTTTGATGAAATAATGGGAAAACGGTCTCAAGACCATTTGGAGGATATCCAAACGATCCCAAGACCATTTGGGGGGTCACCCAAGACCGTTTGGAGGTCTAGGGTTAACTATGGTCAAGTGGTTGAAGATCTAAAGGTAAGACGTTGAAGTGCAATCAATTATTGACCTAATGATCAATCCAATGAGCCAAACCTTAATTGGTTGAGTTAGTTTTTGATGTTGACTTGAGCAAATGGTATCAAGACCATTTGGAGGTCCTCCAAACGATCCCAACACTGTTTGGGGCCAGGTCATGACTAATTGGATGATGGGTCAATAGTTTCAAATCAATTAGACGCACATTGAATTATGTTGAACGGTTATCGATTCCAAACCCTAATCCAATTGAATCAAGCCCTAATTGATGATCAATTGAGGTTCAATTAAGGGTAAAATCAGTTGTAGGTTGACCTAATTAAATCAATTAAATAATGGTGATAGGCCCAATTGATGATTGAATACATATATACAACTGTTGAAGGATCCAACAATGGAAACCCTAATTCAATTGAAGTGGTTGAGACACTTTTTGGTCCTTGTGGTTTTGAGGTGGTTTGGAACAAACGGTCTCAAGAACGTTTGAGTCCAAACGGTCTCAAGACCGCTTTGGACCAAATGGTCTCAAGACCGTTTGGGACCACACGATCCCAAACCGTTTGGGCTCATGCGGTTTCACGGTCGGTTGTGTCCATGCGGTTTCAAAGTCAAACTTAACCAAATGGTCTTCACCACCAAATAGTTTCAAGGGTAGTCCAAGACCGCATGAAGGTCCAAACAGTCTTAGACCATTTGGAGGTTTAGTGTGCAAGACCATTTGAGGTCTAAGTAGGTCAAGATCGTTTGATGTCTTAGTGGTCAAGATGGTTTGGTGGTTGATTAACATAAACCTCATGGATACTTAAAGTGATTAAAGGACCAATTGATTAGTTGATTAGTGCTATTATAATCAATGGTTATTATAATAAAGGTATCCTTGATGGGATAGAGTGATTAGTACTCTTTGAATGAGTAAGCTTTAATGATCACATTAGTAATGACATAGCCCATGATGTCAATGTTGAGTTGACTTAACCTAATCAAGGGTGATTAAAGCATCAACTTATATAAGGAATGAGAGAGAAAAGACTTCTTAGATGAATGTTAATCAAGTAATGGACTTTCAATGTGAATGAATGCCTAATTAGGGTATGATCCATGTTAGTGAGATCATGAAACCCTAATTATGATAGTTAATGAATCTTAACCCTAATTAAGGGTAATAATGGAGGTATCCCTAATGCATGATAATGATGCAATCCTAATCTATAATGATTCAATATGAATAGTAAACCCTAACCCAGGGTGATGTGATATGAATAGTAAACCCTAATTCTGGGTTATTCTTTTAAGCATGAAGCTCTATGATTAGATAATGAAATGAGGAATCACTATTCCTATTTAAGATAAGGGGTTGGTTAACCCTAAATGAATTAAAAAGGGAAACCCTAACCCTAGTAAGGGCATAGTGGTGCAACCCTTGAATAGTAAAATTATCTTTGTTTTGCATTGTAGTGATATAGATATAATGTGCCTATTATCATTTGTACTAATCATGCAGGTTTTTATGAAATAGTGAGCATAGCCAGGTAAGAGCTATGAAGCCATATCTATTGAAAGAATTTTATAAGCTTTGAAAGCAATGATATGTTTTATTGCCTAATGAGAGGTGACAAATAAGATTGATTGGATGTATGAGCCATGTGAAATACCTGCATTATTACTATTATGTTTACACTATTAAAATATTTGATGGTATTGAGTTACTAGTTAAAGTGATAACATGCGTTTTGATGATCTAAGGGTTGAACACCCACATTCCCATGAATCATGATGAGGAGTTGATAAGGGATTGAGATCCCAATGTAAATAAAGCTGTGAAATGAACTTGATACAATTAGTACTCTTTCTTTATAGAAATTGTTTTAATGGTTTATGTTTGAAAGCATGCCTAATGATAAAAGAATGCCATAATGTACTTAAATAATCAAATATAATGATATCATGTAGAGCCCTGACCATAGATCCATCATCGTTAGAAGCTAGATGATGGTGAAATAGGTTTTCCTAAGGGAACTCCCGGAGAGCATACTTTTGAGTATGTGGGGGTTATGGACGTGAATATCCTTACGTACTGATGAAGGAATTGATGTGAGATAAACATCAAATTTCTCAATCCTTCATTATATGTATATGCCGAGATGATGTATCACTAATCTCCCGATGATGTTGTTAATTCCGAATCGATGTGAGATAAACAAGAAATCCCCCATTTGCGGAGAGAGTACAACATGCCATTGTAACTCTAATAGCGAAGCTGCCAGAATACCCTGGAAAGCTATCTTAGCAGAGACACATGATGTCCTGCACGTTGTTCCTCACACGGACTGAGGATGATGAGGTCATAGAAATCCGACTCTTCTGATGACATATGTATGGTACTGATTGCGATTTCGTAATGGTTGGTTGGAGTATGAGTGGTATGCCTCATCTCCTCAGGGCATAAGTATGTTTGTAAAATGTAATCAGTTGTGTAGCATATTTGCTTAGATTGAACTACGAGAAACAATGATTGATGATACATTGTTTATATGTCCTAATTGAATAATTAGTATACATGTTCGTCATATTCCTCATGGATTAAATGACTTTCTATTCAATCAAGTTGTAATTGAAATGATTGCATCAGGAATACTGCTTTATTTAGTTATTTAATGAATTATCTGTTGTTGAATGATTATAATATTACTGCTCAGTGCCATTCCATTATTTGCAATAACAATGCTTCTGGCAGAGAGTTATAACTCTCGCTGGGACAATTTTCAATTGTCTCACCCCTGTGGGATTCAACTTTTTAGGTAGACGCTGAGGAAGGAGAAACCCATCAGTGGGTGAGCAGCAACAGTAGCAGCAACAACATCAAGGACAGTAGTGATCCACAGGTGGAGTCACTATCTGTTAGGTCGTGTGTATAGAAAGTCCTATGTGTTATCTCTGTACTCTCAGGTCCTAGGAGTCAGTAGATGGTTTAATATAGATCTGAAATTTTTGTCTTAACGCCTCAAGATTTTGTATACTGCTCATGTATAGTTTAACAGGGCAGTTAGTGTTATGACTCTCGTGATGAGATAATACAGAGATGTACTGATGAATCAGTTGTAAATAACTTACCTTGTTTCTTTATGAAAGGGTTTTACCGTTTGAGGATCTCTTTACAAAAGTTTTAATTTTTAGTGATTTTTAGTAATTCCACTGCTAATTAATCGATTCCGCATAGTTAATAACGTTTTGTTCGAACGGAGTGTTACAAATTAGTGGTATCAGAGCTCTAGGTTTGCTGAGTCTATAGAGACATAGGACTATGGTTGTAGAGTTTGTTCTAGTGTCTTCCAGTATATCTGATAGTGTCTTCTGCTCAAATAGGAGGAGAAGAGAAAACTAAATATGTCTGGGTCACACGAGGAACATGTTGCTGAGAGTAGTATTGCTGCACCTAGAGAAGGTGCAAGAGACCAAGAAAGGGAAGAACCTGTACCTGAGCCACCTCAGTTCAACCCAGCTAACATGGGGAATTCAGCCTTCCAAGCCATGTTCGGGCAGTTCATGACTGCCATGACACACATGACTGATAGGATGCCTATACCTGTACCTAGGGCACCTACCCATCCAGAAGGACAGGGATCCGGAAAGACGTTTGAATGACTACGCCGGGTTGGAGCCACAGAGTATGCTGGAATAGCTGACCCAGCAAATGCTGACTTGTGACTAACTGAACTAGAGAAGGTATTTAGAATCTTTAACATCCCAGAAGTTGAGAAGGTTAGACATGCTGTATATCTTCTCAAGGGGAGTGCTAGTCATTGGTGGACCATGGAAGAATGGAAAAGGCCAGGTGTGGAATTTGAATGGGAAGTTTTTCGATGGGAATTTGTCAACATATACTTCCCTAAGACGTTCTTGGATGAGAAAACCTCTCAGTTTGAGAGGATAAGACAAGGACCGATGAACATTAGTGAATACAAAGCTAAGTTCATGGAGTTATTGCGGTTCTGTCTACAATGGCAGCTACAAATGAAGAAAGGATTAGGCGTTTTGAGAAGGGATTAAATGCTGAGTTGACTACCCACCGTGTCTGCTCTGGAGAATAGGGAAATGTTTGCTAACTTTGTGGATTCAGTCAGGAGGATAGAGATGTCAGTGTCAGAGAAGAGACAGACCAAGAACAAGATGTACCCCCAGTTCCAAGGATCCTCATCCAAAGGATTCAAGAAACCTAGGTTTTCTGTGCCTACACCACCACCTAGATTCAGTACCCATACACAGTGGACGTCAAATAGGGGTAGAGGATGAAGTCTACCACCAGAAGGAGCTCATAGCTTAGCATCTATGTCGGTCACAGGACCAACTAGACCACAACAAGGGACCAGAAGCTGTTATATCTGTGGAAAGGTGGGGCATCTGATGAAGGATTGTAGAGCCCGAGAGGCGAGTGTGACTCAACCCCAAAGGCAAAGTCAACAAGGATCTCAAAGGTGATAGTTTCCAGGTAACGCTAGAGGACGTGGACAAGCATCCCAAGCTGGATCATCAGCACCTAGTCATCGAGCACCGAATCAACCACAGGCAACGACGATGTTTTACGCGATGAATCCACCTGATGCAGTGATCAACCCTCGGGTTGTGGCATGTTAGTTGGAATTGTTTTATTCTGATATGTCTACATCTTGCATCATATCTATTTTGATTGATCTGGGTGGTACGCACTCCTTTATCACTCGAAGGGTGATTCTAGACTGCAATATGATGGTTAGTCATAGAGCAGATAGTTTAAAGTTAGAAACTCCTTTGATGGGATCTACTATTTTGCGGGAGGTATGTTCTTCCTGCATCCTCTTCTTTTCTGAACATCGCATTCAAGTGGATCTTATACCACTTGAGATGCAAGAGTTTGATATAATCATTGGGATGGATACCTTAGAAAGGTATAAGGTTGTCTTGGATTGTGAGTCCAAGCAAGCTGTGTTCACAGATGATAGTGACACATGGATCTTTCAAGGAGATAGAAAGATTCTTCCAACCTGTCTTGTGTCGACTATGGTTGCTGAGAAGCTGATGAGGAAAGGATGTTATGTAATCTTGGCCCATGTGGTAGATACCACCATGGAGAGTCCTAATCATGCTAAAGTTCATGTAGTCAGGGAATTTGAAGATGTATTCCCTGAAGAACTTCCAGGTGTACCTCCGCCCCGAGAAATAGATTTTGAGATTAATCTAGTTCCGGACACGCAATCGATAACACAAACACCATATAGGATGGCGCCTACTGAGATGGCTGAACTCAAGAAACAACTACAAGAGTTGCTTGAAAAGGGTTTCATCTGATCGAGTACTTCACCCTGGGGTGCTCTGGTCCTCTTTGTTAAAAAGAAAGACGGGTCAATGTGGTTGTGCATTGATTATAGACAGTTAAATAAAGTAACTGTTATGACCCGTTTCAAAATTTATCGGTAAGCATCATGATTTGAGCATAATTAAAGTTAATTGATCTAACTTAAGTGCTCATGTGGTGGTTAGTGCCTCATTAACTTGATTTAGTTGAATCAAGCATATAAGATCAATTAGTGCATAATTATAATGATTAAGTTGAGTAAAGTGATAATCGGATGCAATTGGAACTTTGAACCAGTAAAATAGTAAAATTAGCATGATATATTGCTCTGAGGGCGTAGAGAATCTCGCGCTTGAAATGTTGCAAGAAGAATCGACCGATTCGGACCCCCAAGGCCATAGTTATGACAATTGTAAGAATCTTGGACTGAAATGTAATTTTTCCATTTAATTACCCATTAAGTGGGTCGGCAACCTGTTTCTTTATCTCCTTCTAGTTTATTTCCCGATAGAACAGTCAGTGAGCGGCGCTCACACAGCAGCCAGGAATCACGATTGAGAAAAGAAGGCAGAGCGCAGGTGATTTCTTGGGAGTTCTTGAGCTCCTCGCCTCCGACAGAGCTTGGGTGCTACCCCCTTCTTTCTTCTTCCTCTACCTCTTCCCCCAACCACCGCGTGCCCTAGTTGGCCTGGACGTCGGCCGACCTGCAGCAACTGCTGTGCGGCGCAAAACCAAGAGGGTTTCATTTGGCTAATCAGATACTCTGGGAAGGTACTCCCTGTTTCTGATTCATGGCCATGGATCCGATTTTTCAGCTATTGATGTGTCAAGCATCAAGCACGATTCTCCTCTTCAACCTGTTAGTAAACGAAGATGTGCCAGTATGCAGGTCTGAACCAGGGCTCTATGGCATGGGTTTTGTCAAGGGGATGATGCCCTTGAGCTTGGTCAAGATCCTAGAGAGGAAATCCGCAGCCTTAGCCTAAGATCTAGCTTTTGATTGAGCCAATTTCAGATCTGTGCGTGAAGAAGCTATTCTGTTGTCGAGTTGCAGGAACAATAAGCCAATAAATCAAAGGTTAAAGACAATCAAATTTCGCCCGAAATCAGGTCTAGGACGCATTTCCGGACGAATCTGGATAGTCCAAATCAAAGTGAGTAGGGTTTCGTTCATTTATCATTAATTAACTCAGGCGTTTGAACAGTTTCAGTTATTTGTGTGTTTTACACTGATAATAGTCGTTATCAGGCGTTGGGCAGCGTTTGGCGTCGCCCAAATTTTTATTTCATAAATTGCTTCTGGACATTTTTAAATGATTTAATTTAGCATCTGGCTAGTATGGATTGAATCAGTAAATTTATATGGTTCATTGGAACCTATATTGCTCATTGTGAACGTTGAAATTAGAATTACATGCATGAAAATGGTATGGTTTGGGTATGAACCCAGAAAATATAGATTTCTGATAAATTATCAGATGTACGATTTCAAAGAAGATATGATAAAATAAATTATGCAATAAAACCCTAATTGCATGTCTCTTTTTATGTTAATGTGTGTGAATTGATAATTACATGAAATGGCACTTTTCTCTAAAATATTACCAGAAATTCTTAAGTATTGTTATTAATTTGTGTTGTGATATGTAAATAACTCTTAATTGAGTTATGTGATGCACAAACCAGGATTAGGGTTAATCTGCACGTTTTTTGAGAAAATTTAGAGAATTGACAAATGTTATGTATGATTTCTCATATGTGAAGTAAATTACTTTTATTAGTGCAATAAGATGTTCAATTGCGTAAATTCAGTATGTATGTGCCAAATTGAAATGAGTTGGGTTATTTATGCATTTCTAATTTGCCTGAATGCATGATATGAGAATTTCTCAGTATTAACAATGATTTTGAGTATACTGCTCTGTCAGTTTTAGAAAGATATCGTATTGTGATTTGAATTGAAATCAGATAGACTCGGTACCACAGAGATACCAAAGGCAAGTATGAATGAGAAAAAAATATACCATACAATAAGAGAGAGATTGAATTGTAGCTTGAGCCTTCTTAAAATAATAAAATATTAGAATAAGGGACCTGACACCGTAGAACCCCTTTGTGAGGTCTGCACCTTAGGGGTGAAATGACCCAACCCTGGGGATACGCCCAGGTGGTCGGAGACTCATGTCCAACACTTACCGAATGTCTCGGTGACACGAGGGCTGAGAGGTAGGGTCCTGGCTCAACCCTGGGGATACGCCCAGGTGGTCGGAGACTCGAGGTAGTGTCCCAACTCAACCCTGGGGATACACCCAGGTGGTCGGAGACATGTCCCGGCTCAACCCTGGGGATACACCCAGGTGGTCGGAGACTTAGAAACCCTCCGCTTGTGTACTCAGCTTAGAGGAGGAGTCTAGCATGCCCCCATTTGCGAGTGTCACGAGGCCAGAGAGCTTGTGGGTCCTGTAGTAGACCAAGACGGAAAGTCAGACTTAGCATTTCCCGGGTGTGTCACTAAGTCTTGTACGGTGGGATCGTAGTTCGCTATGAGTCTTCATATGTAGAGTACACTGCATATGATCAGGGCATAAGATAAAATATGTTCATATAGGTTCACAAAGTTTTTATAAGTTAAAGAGTTAAGAAAGATATGAGTTAGCTTCACAACTGTTGTTATTTAAGTGAAATTCTAGTATTTTCTGTTAATTAATTGTATTTATAGCTTTGTATCAATTAATATCATACTGAAATGTTGATATCTCCTGTTGATTTAATTATGTTTCTTAGAACTACTCAGTATAGCATTTTCTTATGCTTTGATTCAATCGGATAAAATTGTTGAGTTGTTTAGTGATGGTTGGGTGAAAATCTACTCACTGAGCCAGTAGCTCACCAACCTACTGAAACAATTTTTAGGTCAACGTCAGCACGAGGAGGCTGAAGGATCGTATCACCCAAGTACATAGAAGGTAGTTAATAGTTAGTTAGTGGTCTCTTAGTCCTTTCCCCTCGGTCCTTGGGCATGTGGTGGGTTAGAGATAATGTGGTGAAATATGTAGTTAGTTTTCAATTATCCGTTGTGTTTTATAGTCTGAATGAGAAATGTAATATGTCATGTAAACCTATTTTTTTATTTTTAGTAGGTTAATGGAAAGTTGCATCCACAATTTTATTATAATTCGATGCTATTCACGTTTTATGGTTTTCATTTAAATTAATCTAAGTGATCAAGAAAAGAAAAAGTTAAGAGTGGTTTACTGAGTGTGACTCCCCGGTCTTCGAGGTCATTGGAGTTGGCTCGGGGGTCGGGGCGTGTCAGTAACCATAAAGAATAAGTATCCTCTGCCAAGGATTGATGATCTCTTTGACCAGTTGCATGGTGCAACTGTCTTCTGAAAGATAATTTTGTCATGTAATATTCCCTATTTCCTTTATCATGGTCTACTATCCAATAGCCGTGGTTATCTCCACACTTCTTTACACCCTATCCAACATACAGATGAATGTCTCCTACATCGAGTAGGAGAATATTTTAGGAAATATAGTTGTCACAGATTTTTCATCACCTAGGTTCTCTTCTCACAATATTTACTTACCTCCTTGCAATCTGCATCCTTCTCCTATACCCTCCTTGCTTCTTTCCTTATTAGAATCCCTATAAATACTAGGGTTATGTGGAAGCCATCGCCTCAGTTGGAAACTATAACATACTGAATTATATACATTTTATCCTTTGATCTTCTTTCCCATCTTTTCCTTTCATTTCTATCCTCTTTGGCCTTTCTGTATAATTTGTGAAGATTATGATGGATTAATGAACATTTGTTCACCTTTTTCACCAATATTTGGGTTTATGCACAAATACCTCAATGAAAGCTTAGTAATGGGTTTAATATGTAAAATGTCTCTATAATTTTCTAGGACTTTTCAGATTATGAAAAAGAAAGGAAATCTCGAAATATATATAAAGGAAATGATAAATACAATAATTGGGGATAATATGGGATATTTTGGATAAAAGACGATAATGAAGAATATATTGTTCCAAAAATCCTAAATAGAAACCCACAAAGATAATTTGGATCACAATCTTTCTTTCTTGACATAAAAGAAACGTAAGGGCCAAGTTTCATTTAATTTGGAAGATAAATTCATATATTAAAGTCTTTATTAAAAGAAAACAGGAGATAAGCCAACAAGGTGAAATAAAATATTGAACATCCTCAAATTGGAAAACTAACTCCAAATTCGTAATATATATATATATCAAAATGAGTCTATGTGTGAATTTTTATTTAATTTGGTCCATGTTAAAGATTTTATTTAGGAGAGAGAAAATGACTTAAAGACCAAAAATATTAAATATATTTTGGAAAAAATTAATTAATGTCAAATTCATGTTCCTCACGTTTAGTATTGCTTATAGGCCAAGTTTTATATTTTTAGAAAGTTTCTAGATGCCTCTAATAAATTAAAAGGATAAATAAGTGATAAAATTTAAATGAATTAAATAAAATAATAAAAGTCTTCAAAAAAAATTCCAAATTCGTTTCTACATGTTAAAATATATCTTTGGATGAATTTTGACTCAATTTGGAAAATATTTGATAGGAAGGTGAATTTTAGAGAGAGAAAGTGTGTAAAATATTAAAATCATTAATTAAAATAATAAACAATATCAAAAAATGGTAATAATGATTAATTCGTATCCAAAATACTTAATAAGACTTATGGGTGAAGTTATATTATTTTTGGAGAATCTAATAGTCATTAATGAGAGAGGAAAGAGCAAATAGTGATTGTCTTAATTAACTAATCTAACTTCCTCAAAAGGCAAATCTAATTTTATATTCAGATTCTTCACCCCAAAATCAGTAAACATACCAAATTTGAGTTTATTTGGACTGTGTTTGCACCCTTAAATAATTATGAAAAGTTTTATGCATGAAATGCACCAAAAGAACAAAGTTTAGAGGTTGTATTAAATGATCGGATGTCATCTCCTACGTTGGACGCGTGAACAGTACATCTGCAAATTTTTCTATATTTCGGATGGCCATATCTCCCTCGTTTCTCAATGAAATTCAACAATTTTTTATTCTACGGTTTCATCACAAGATTTTGCTCCTAATTATCCTAATATTTCTATGTTTTGTTAGAGATTTGGTAAATACCCAATTCGGCCAAAGCTTTCCTCTCACCTTGGGTACCAAAACCCTAACTAAGACCCCCTTGCCTATAAATAGCACCATCCCAAACTCCGTCATAAAATTTGCAACTCAACAAACTAGTCAATTTGACTTTTCATCGTCGTTTGACCCTCCGGAGAGCGGTCGAAGCAACAGGGCTTACGGCGCATCTCTCTCTCTCTCTCTTCGCTTCCTCTCTGAGAAAATTGATAGCACCATCGGGTTTGTTTCTTCTTGCTCTTTCTTTCGCATGTTTGATCCTCATTTTTCATTGAGAATCCTAGTTTCACACAAAGTTTCCCAAGCTTGCTACTCACCGAACGCAGCCATGGCGTTTGCTCAGGGAGGAGGATGACTCCTTGCAATTTTATGAAAATGCCCCGATCAGTTTCTTCATCCTTTGTGTTTGTGAGAGGGCAATGTGGTCATTTCTCTC
Source organism: Alisma plantago-aquatica (assembly GCA_963693085.1). NCBI lineage: Eukaryota > Viridiplantae > Streptophyta > Magnoliopsida > Alismatales > Alismataceae > Alisma > Alisma plantago-aquatica. Next base: position 784,192,982 of record OY856411.1, on the reverse strand, counting down.
TTTTTGACCAGTGTCTCACCCGCTTTGTCCGAGGTCAGCGAGGTGTGGGCCCCGTCTCTCTCTCTCTCTCTCGCCACTCTGTGTCAAAGGTTTTTGCCTACGTCGTTCTATTGGTCGATCTTCGAAAATTGATATATTTTTATTCATTTACGAAATTTGAAAATAAAATATGTTTTGAAATTAGGAGAACGATATCTATCTATTAAAAATATTTGTAAAGTTTGATTCTGATGTTTTTGAAAACATATTTTTGAGGATGATTTAATTAACTTGAAAAATACTTTGAAAAGTCTATATCTCGAAAATATACAAATTATATGTTATTTTGATTAGAAGAACCTAACTAAGACATTAGTGATGGTTTCAGAGTCTAATTCGATCATTTGTAGAAAAAGTTGGTATTTTTGGGGTTTTAAGCCTTTAATGAATATACATAGATCTAATACATGGATATAATGATGAAATTAGGGCAAGTGGATATGATATCATGTAAAGGTTATGAAAAGTAGTTTTAGGACTCTAATGATAAGGTATGTGCATCTACACCTTCAGTTGGGAATTATTTGTTTCTTAACCTATGCTTTTCCATAATGAGGCTTATTTTCACCTTATATTCTATTCTCTTGAATCTATTGCTATACTTTCCTGATAATCCATTTGGAATATTGTTCTTGGGTCTTGGTACCCCACTGCCATGTTCTACATATGAGATTCTATTACTTGCCATAGTTTCTAGCATGTTGATTTTATTAGACTAATTAACTAGTGTAGTGGTACTTGTATGTACAACCACCCATAGTTGGGCATGTATTTAATCACCATGGGGAATGTGATACTCTCCCCCACACATGAAATACGTGTAGGTGACTGGGAATGTGTTATTCTCCCCTCACCTTTTGGTTGAAGGTCCGTTAGGTGCCTCAACCCTACTTAGTTAAGGTAGTCAATATTAATCATACATGCAATCCTTTTGTGATATGTTGTTTATGGTAAGCATCTATTGAAATATTCTTTTTCATATGAGGCCTCATTCTCTTGATTTTCTTCATCTTATGATGAACCCTAGCCTACTTTACATGTTTTGCTTATCTTGTTACATTAGAATAGCTTTGTGACACATACTTTTATTTCCCTTTCCCTCTTGTTGGGTGCTTTCCCAACCACCCAGATGTGGAGCCAGGTGATGGATAAGACCTAAAGATCTTACCTTTGACATGGACTTAGTTGATGGATTTGATGCTTGGAGACAAGATTGTGTTAGTTAGACTTCCCTCTATCTAGATCCTAGTTTATGTATGTTGATGTAACCCTAAAAGGGAGATTGTTGATGTATTTTTGTACAATCTTTTATATAGTAAGAAAAAAATTATTCCACTACTTTCTAATGTGTTTTGTTTAACATATTTTAGTAAGGAGGTGATCTCACACTCTTTACAACATGGTATTAGAGCCCATGGTAGTCAGAATATGGCTAGTTCAATTTTATCTCCTTAGTTAGAACCCTAGATTTACATAGTTTCCCTTAAGTTACATGTTTTCCCTAGATTTGATCTATGTTGATGATAGGTTGATTTAGGACCCTATAGTTTCACCTTAGAGTCTTGATGAATAAAATCCTAAAATACTCATAACTAAAATATGCATAACTTGATGTTGTTTAGGTTTGCGTTTAAGCGACTATTAGGGCATGAAATTGAAGCAAGGGTGTCTAGAAAGGATCAGTGTTTCGAGGGCTGGCAATATTTTCCTTTACGCCACAATCTTGGTTTACGAGGACTCCCGTGCCCATATGATACTGGCCTGGCCTGAGCTAATATGAATTATCCAAAATAGTTTTCTTTTAGGTAATAGTGACCTTAGCTTCTCTATTGTATATATGTGGGAACCTTAGGTTTCATGTGTTTGGTGACTTGTTTGAGTATGAATACCAAGATAGTTTCCTTATGTCCCTCAGGAACACATGCTTGAATAATTTATCTGTAGAACCTAGACCTTGAAGTTTGGGTGTTTGGGAAGATATCAGAGTGCGCAGTGGAAGCATGATGGATCTTGAGTATGGTTTAGTTAGACTCATCCTTTAACCCTAATGTAGTTTGGCTTGATGGGTCAAACCCTTTTAAAGGGTGGAGTATGGTTAGTTGATGATGTTTGAGTGGTTAGATTTCATGGACGAAATCCTCTTTAGGGGGATGGAACCCTGTGATATCTTGAAATCTATCTACTCTATCTTTAGAAACCCTAACCCCATGAATAGGAGGTTAGTATGCTTGGATATTTGGTCGTGACCAAATATAGTTATAACCTAACATGCTTGTTTACATATTAATGAACATGTAATGGTCATCTAAGGAATAACTCATATGCTTGAACCCTAATGAAGACACAATGCACATAATATGAATATCAATGGTAATTGTCAAGATGTAAGATGTTGATCATGTCATGAACCTATAAACCCAAATGATATGATGAGAATGATAATTTTAACCTAATGCATACTAAGTATGGATAAGTGAAATATTGACCTAAACCCTAACTTGCAATAACCAAACCCTAATGAATGCATCCTTAATGCTTTTCATGATACATTAATGATGTTAAGCGTATTAGTCAGTTAACATACTTTAATACACATAAATGATATATATGTATATATATAATCATCTGTTCACAGATTTATCAAGGCATCTATATGAAATGCATGTTACCTTGTTATCTAATATACGCGTGATTGTCACCTAATGTGAATCAATTCACTAAAATGTAATATGTTTCACCTTGATCATTGAAATACATGTAATGGATTCAATGTGAATATGAAGTGATTGGATTCACATAAACGTGGAAAATGAATAATATAAATGAATAATGATTAATGGTGACATTAATGTGAGAAATAAATATAATGTGACATTGTGACAACGGTAATATGAATATTAATGACTAATGTGACATTAATTGGAATAACTGTATGTTTAACCACAAATTGGATAGAATGTCTTATTTCATGTAAAATAATTTGTTAAAAATTAATTCGGTGATCATATAAGGATGATGAAATCTAAGCTCAAAATATTAATGATAATGATAAAATATAATATTGAATATTGAGATAATTGAGTAACCCCGAATTGTGCTAAAATTCCTAGTAAGGTAAATGAGGAATATACATATGTATATATATAATGTTACATGGATGATAATGAAATATAACCCTTTTGGAAATAAAGTGTATATGACATGATGTAATTAATATAATGATTATAATGTGATATCATAAAGAGTATTAGTGAATGAGACCCTAAATAATAAGCCAAAAATGTAAATAATGTTAAATCTCCTAAAAAGAATATCTTAATAATGAAACCCTAGGTGGTCCTTGAGAACCTAACCTAGGAGAAGATGCTTGCGAAGTTTCTAAACTCTCAAGTTAAGTAGTTGATGTATACGTTTTGGTGGAAGTTTTATGGTTGGAGGAACAACCTGATGTTTAGTGATGAGAGGTTGCACACTCACCCTTCCCTTCTTGCTTGTGATTCCGGGGACGAAATCCTCTTTAAGGGGTGGAGTGTTGTAACATACTGAATTCTGGACATTTTATCCTTTGATCCTCTTTCCCATATTTTCATTTCATTTCTATCCTCTTTGGCCTTTCTGTTTAATTTGTGGAGATTATGATGGATTAATGAACATTTGTTCACCTTTTTCACCAATATTAGGGCTTATGCACAAATGCTTCAGTGAAATCTTAGTAATGGGTTTAATATTAAAATTTCAACTTAAGTGATAAAAAGAATAAAGAAATTCATTCTATAACTTTCTAGGACTTTTCAGAATATGAAAAAGAAAGGAAATCTTGAAATATATAAAGAAAATGATAAATACAATAATTGGGGATAATATGGGATATTTTCGATAAAAGAAGATAATGAGGAATGTATTGTTCCAAAAATCCTAAACAGAAACCCACAAAGATAATTTGGATCACAATCTCGTTTTCTTGACCTAAAAGAAACTTAAGGGCCAAGTATCATTTAATTTGGAAGATAAATGCATATATTAAAGTCTTTATTAAAAGAAAGTAGGAGATAAGACAATAAGGTGAAATAAAATATCTAACATCCTCAAATTGGAAAAATAACTCCAAATTCGTAATATATATATCAAAATGAGTCTATGTGTGAATTTTTATTTAATTTTGTCAAAGTTAAATATTTTATTCAGGAGAGAGAAAATGACTTAAAGACCAAATATATTAAATATATTTTGGAAATAATTAATGAATGTCAAAATCATGTTCCTCACGTTTAGTATTTCTTATAGGACACGTTTTATATTTTTAGAAAGTTTCTAGATGCCTCTAATAAATTAAAAGGATAAATAAGTGATAAAATATAAATGAATTAAATAAATTTATTAAAGTCTTCAAAAATAAAATAATTCCAAATTCGTGTTCTACATGTTAAATTATATCTTTGGTTGAATTTTGACTCAATTTGGAAAATACTTGATAAGAAGGTGAATTTAGGAGAGAGAAAGTGTGTAAAATATTAAAATCATTAATTAAAATAATAAACAATATAAAAAATGGTAATAATGGTAAATTTGTATCCAACATACACAATAAGACTTATGGGTGAAGTTATATTATTTATGGAGAATCTAATAGTCTTTAATGAGAGAGGAAAGAGAAAATAGTAATTGTCTTAATTAACTAATATAACTTCCTCAAAAGGCAAATATAATTTTATATTCGTATTCCTCACCCCAAAATCAATAAACATATCAAATTTCAGCTTATTTGGACTTTGTTTGCACCCTTAAATAATTATGGAAAATTTTATGCATTAAATGCACTAAAAGACCAAAGTTTAGAGGTTGTATTAAATGATCGGATGTCATCTCCTATCTTGGATGTGTGAACAGTACATCCGCGATTTTTGCTATTTTTTCGGATGGCCATATCTCCCTCGTTTCTCAATGAAATTCAACGATTTTTTATTCTATGGTTTCGTCGCGAGATTCCGCTCCTAATTATCCCAATATTTTCTTGATTTGTTAAAGATTTGGGAAATACCCAATTCGGCCGAAGCTTTCCTCTCACCTTGGGTACCAAAATCCTAACTAAGACCCCCTTTCCTATAAATAGCACCATCCTAAACTCCACCGTCAAATTTACAACTCAACAAACCAGTCAATTTGACTTTTCATCGTCGTTTGACCCTCTGGAGAGCGGCCGAAGCAACAAGGCTTGCGACGCATCTCTCTCTCTCTCTCTCTCTTCGCTTCCTCTCCAAAAAAATTGATAGCACCATCAGTTTCATTTCTTGTTGCTCTTTCTTTCGCATACTTGATCCTCATTTTTCGTTGAGAATCCCAGTTTCACCCAAAGTTTCCCAAGCTTGCTGCTCACTGAAAGCAGCCATGGTGTTGGCTCGAGGAGGAGGATGACTCCTTGCAATTTTACAAAAATGCCCCGATCGGTTTCATCATCCTCTGTGTTCGCATAAGGGCAGCGCGGTCAATTTTCTCTTTTTGACCAGTGTCTGACCCACTTTGGTCGAGGTCAGCGAGGCGCGGGCCCCGTCTCTCTCTCGCCTCTCTGTCTCAAATCTTTTTGCCTATGTGGCATCGTTCTATTAGTCAATCTTTGAAAATTGATATCTTTTTATTCATTTATCCAAATTTGAAAATAAAATATTTTTTGAAATTAGGAGAATGATATCTATCCATTAAAAATATTTGTAAAGTTTGATTATGATGTTTTCAGAAAGATATTTTTGAGGATGATTTAATTAACTTAAAAACATGAAAAATACTTTGAAAAGTCTATATCTCGAAAATATACAAAACTATATGTTATTTTGATTAGAAGAACCTAACTAAGACATCCGTGATGGTTTCAGAGTCTAATTCGATCATTTGTAGAAAAAGTTGGCATCTTTTGGGTTTTAAGCCTTTAATGAATATACATAGATCTAATACATGGATATAGTGATGAAATTAGGGCAAGTGGATCTGATCTCGTATAAATGTTATGAAAAGTAGTTTTAGGACTCTAATTATAAGGTATGTGCATCTACACCTTCAGTTGGGAATTATTTGGTTCTTAACCTATGCTTTTCCATAATGAGGCTTATTTTCACCTTACATTCTGTACTCTTGAATCTATTGCTATACTTGCCTCATAATCAGCTTGGAATATTGTTCTTGGGTCTTGATACCCCATTGCCATGTTCTACATATGAGATTCTATTACTTGCCATAGTTTCTAGCATGTTGATTTTATTAAACTAATTAACTAGTGTAGTGGTACTTGTATGTACATCCACCCATAGTTGGGCATGTATTTAATCACTCTGGGGAATGTGATACTCTCCCCCACACATGAAATATGTGTAGGTGATTGGGAATGTGTTGTTCTCCCCTCACCTTTTGGTTGAAGGTCCTTTAGGTGCCTCAACCCTACTTAGTTAAGGTAGTCAATATTAATCATACATGCAATCCTTTTGTGATACATTGTTTATGGCAAGCATATATTGAAATGTTTTTTTATATATATGGCCTCATTTTCTTGATTGTCTTCATCTTATGATGACCCTAGCCTATTTTACATGTTTTTCGTATCTTGTTACATTAGGATAGCTTTGTGACACATACTTTTATTTTCCTTTCCCTCTTGTTGGGTGCTTTCCCAACCACGTAGATGTGGAGCAAGGTGATGGATAAGACTTGAAGATCTTATCTTTGGCATGGACTTAGTTGATGGAGTTGATGCTTGGAGACAAGACTGAGTTAGTTATACTTCCCTCTATCTAGATCCTAGTTTATGTATGTTGATGTAACCCTAAAAGGGAGATTGTTGATGTATTTTTTTACAATCTTTTATGAAATTGAATATAATAAGAAAAAAAATTATTCCGCTGCTTTCTAATGTGTTTTGTTTACCATATTTTAGTAAGGAGGTGATCTCACACTCTTTACAGCAACTAGCCTCCCTTCCTCCCCTATTCTCCATTGCTACTCTCCCTTTTCTTTCTTTTCATAACCCGATGTCACTAGACCTATATAAGGCTTCCCTTTGATCTCATACTACATCCTAAAAAAGGGTTCCAAGGATTCATTGATCACCGAATACCCAGTCATGGCATCTGCAGACTCCTTTATTGTTTTGTTGACATGTCAAGATCGAGAGACCATCCCCGTACTTGAAGGAGGCTAAGAACAACCACTCTTCCTTACATAAAGATGCTTCTGACCCTGAATCCACTTGAGTAGGTATTATTTTGGTTCTTCCTTTCTTGCTTTTGTTCATCATATCTAGGTAACAAACATCATTTTTGACATGTTTTTAGCCCAAAGGACTTTGTTTTACCCACTGATATCTTATTTGGAATCTTTTAAAGTCATTTGGTCCTTATATTTCATGATGCATCGATCTCCTAGGTTTTCCAATCCTTGAGGGTTGAAAGGTTCAGTATGATTTCTATTCTAAAACACACTTGGACTTTAGGGTTGTTGAGTGTGCTTGATACCTAGGACTTAGTGGTAGCTTCAATCTTTTGTGATTCTCAGCCAGTCAGGAAACTAGGATCTATGTTTGGATTGGGATTTTGAATTCCTAATTCCCAGCATCTTCAGTTGCAAGATCCTAGTTGAAGAAGACGGTCGTTGTGTGTTTTACAATTTTCCCCATGGTTATAAGCTTGTAACTAAGTTTTTGAGTATTTCAATAAATTTGATATGCTTCTTTTGTCTAGCTATGTGCTTGGATGGTAATAGGCCCAAGCCACTTGGCCAATTTTGATGGGGCCACCTCTGTAGAACCCCTTTACATGGTTGGGATATATTCATGCACACATTGATTTTCTTTGTTTTCTCATTGGTCAAAAATTTTGAAAATCATATTAAATAGATACAATGTCAAAATAATAAAATTAATATGTTTTGAAGCCCCATGATTTTTCTTCATTTAATGGTATTCGTTTCATTGACTCTTTTCAATCTATTAAATATGTAATTTTTATAGATTTTCATAATTAGTTAGAATTTATAAAATTCACATCCAATAATATATAAGTTAGAAAAATAATAGTAAAGTATACCATATGATCAAGAAAACACAATATATAAGCTGATGTGATTTTAATAAAAATAAAACTTTTAGGGTTTATGTAATAAATTTGAATTGAACCATAATTCTATATATCTGTTTAATAGGTATTTTGAAGACCCTATCTTGGACCTAGGGTTCACCTTGAACATGTTTAGTCTTGATATGAGGTATGTTTCATATCCTAGATTCTATATTGAGCAATTGAGCTAATTTTCCTCTCTCTGTCAATGTATGTTGCCTCACTCTAATCATATTGAGCAATTAATCCAGTTTTTCTCTCTCTTGAGACTCTATGAGGTACTAGTATGTTGGACATTCTCTTTCTTATCTTTATGACCTATATAGGTCTAATCTCAAGGGATTTTAGTACTTATATAATTGAGCTATCTATATCTCATGAAAGATTTTAGAATTGTACTTTGCTTCATGATGAAACCCTAATTGTGGAATTGAACTAAGTTATTCCTCATTGTGAGAGGGAACCCTAATTTGCTCACTTTTATGGTTGATGTTTTATATTGTCTATGTGATTGAAATACCATTCATTCTATTTATGTGATTGTAGTTTCACTTTCCTCTTCATTCATGCATGCTTATTGATTCAGTAGCCCTAGTGTTATGTAATTATTTGGTTTTTTGGGTTTTATTCCCTTTTGTGGTGTTTTTAGGCATTGACGTTTTAATCCTCTTGCACTTCAATATACTAGGATTAAGGATGGTATGCCCCATACCCTAGCTTGTATTCCATGGGAGTTTGGTTACGTGCCATTCTCTATGAGGTTTTGTTCTATGTTCCCTGACCCCTACTAACTTCATATTTTTGCTAGTGTTATGTTTATCTCACTTGCAAGCATGTTGATTATTATTTTTAATGGGTTATGTTCCCTAACATCTTTATGTGTGATTTTATGGAACATTTTCTTTTGTTTATGGAAAGTGTAACTGTAAATTATGATCTTATCGAAAATCATATTCTTTTGATATCCACTTGGATGGTTCTTTTTTCTTGGATGGGAAGCCTTATTATATTTGTTTTCCTTTCTCCTATCTTTCTTAATCCCAATTAGTATGCCCATACGGACATATTTATGTAGAAAACTTCAACATGTCTTCTCTTGTTGGGGTATGCCTCCAACCTCTTAGGTGAAGGACATGGAGGATACGACGTGATGACCTAGACTTGGCTTAGTGGATGTAACATCCCTGACCTGGGTTATACCTTAACCCTAGATGATTGTCTTAATAAAGTTGATTATATGCTTGCTCTTATTTCTTGAAAAGTAATTAAGGTTCAAGAGGAACTTATGTTTCAATTTTAGTCCTTTTCGGATAATGTTGAAACATTGTTTTGCTTGTTTTGGACTAAAGTGCAAATTACCCAAGTTGAGGGGTTAACTTGAAAATTTTACATGATAAGATGTTCCTCAAGTGTTGAATAATTATAAGGATGAAAATGATGCAGTGGTATGACTTGTGGTAGCCTAAATAACAAGAAAGAGCTTGTTGAACAATGTTTGTGCATTAAAACTTAGTTTTGGTGTAATGTGCAATTTACCCAAAACCTAGGGTTCAATATGCAAATTACCACTTCAAAATAGTCCCTAATGTTTCTTGGAATCATTTAGAGCAAAAAAACTGAGAGGGGCGTCTCATTTGAATCACTTTGGAGGAGAGAGAATCTTGATATTAAAATAATCAAGATTTAAGCATAATTGGAACTTTACTTCAATTTAATGCAAAAATAAATATATTAATTGAAGAGACCTTCAACCGAAAGGTGAGGAATGATTTTGCAAAAGAATGTACGACCATGTGCCTTGCAAAGGCACGAAAATATCTAAAGGAAGTGGATAACTCACTCACATTATTAAAAGAAAAAGAATTATCCACTAACATTAGGATATTATTATTATAAGGGTTAAGGTGCTTAAATTGCTTTTCTTTAAATCATGGATAATTGAGAGGAATATGAGGCAAAGAAGATATCCTCATAACCAAGGAAGGTAAGGGAGAAAGTGGCAAGGAAATGGAGGAGATAATCCCTACTTTCTCTCTCTTAAATGAATTTTCAATAAAATTCATATATATGCTCCTTTGTCCATGAGTGAAAGGGTAATTTCGAAACCACTTTCACTTATTGCTTGCAAAAACGATCAAGGGAGCTTGGAGCAACAGGAGTATGACCCCCAACCTGTTGGTAAGATTCTTGACCTCTTTTCACCTTGATTCCATGGTGGAAATCGAAAATCAATGCATGATTTCTTCTTATCTCCATTCCATCTTCAATTCTAGCCATTCCTTTTCACTCAAAGCTTAAGGACGAGCTTGGGATAGTGGAATGTGTTGTATTCACCATTAAAGACGTGGAGGTTGATGCTTTGAAGCTCAATTGAAGGCGGGTTTTATAACTTGAACCCTTATTCATTATTATTGGATTCAATTCCTCAATCCAGTATGTTCAATTGTTCTTCTTGCAATTCCTTTGATTAATTGATGAAACTACCATGGAAATGGCAGTAGATTTCGAGGGGTTGAAGCTTGATGATGATGACATCATCCTAAACACACATATAAATATAATTTAATTGCAAATGATTACATGAATTATGGCCCAATCAGTTTTGACAAACTGTTTGGTGACTAAACGGTTTGCAAATCGTTTGGAGGTTGAGTTCCAAACCATTTGGACATGGTTGACCGAATGGGATAGTTGACCCTTTGGAGACTTAAATGGTTTGAAACCGTTTCAACATTTTAAGTTGGCTGTTTGGGTTGAGTTGACTGTTTGGTCAAGTAAGTTCAAAATTGATTGGAACCTTAAACAGTTTCAAACCGTTTAGACATTTAGATCAAAACTGTTTGGAGCCTTAAACAGTTTCAAACCATTTGGACAAAGTCAAACCAAAACCGTTTGGATGTTTAATGGTTGTAATTGAGGGTTAAAGATCTAAGGATCATACACTGATGGGCCTCAATGATCCAATTGATGAAGGAATTGTTGATGCAAAACCCTAATCGGTTGAGTTGAAGAAGTGCCTCTTTTGAACTTTCAGATTCAAGGGCATCTTCGCCCAAACAGTCTTGAGACTGTTTGATTCCAAATGGTCTTGAAACCATTTGGGGTCAAATAGTCTCATAACCGTTTGGATTCAAACGTTTTCAAACCGTTTGGAGCATCAATGATCAAGATTGTTTGGATGAGTCTATATGATTAAATCAATTGGAAACCCAAGTTGATGAAAGATCAAATGACCATATGGTTGTTACTAATCTATCTCAAATATAATCACTAGGGTTGTACTTTTAAGATACTAAGTGATTGATAATCCTTAGATGAGTTAATCCTTGAAGCTTAAGTAAGAAATGACTCAGTACACTATGTCAACCATAGATGTATGTACTTGATTGAAGGGTTGATGTAAACCTAATCAAGTTGAAAGGATGACAAAAAGGAATTCATACATGAGTATTAATCATGTGGTGATTAGGTTATGATCCTTAGTAAAGAGATCATTAAACCCTAATCCAGAAGGTTAATGAACCCTAACCCTAATTCAGGGTAACATAATGTAAAACCTCAATTATGGGAATGGAGAGTGAAACCCTAATTGGGATGAATAGTAAATCATAATTATGGATAGTTGAATAAGAAACCCTAATTTTAGGGTAAAGTTCATGAAACCCTAAACTAGGGTAATGTGATGTAAAACCCTAATGTATTGATATGATGTAGAACTCCAATCCAGGGTGATGCTATGTAATGCTATATGGAACCTTAATCTTGGACAATATTACGATAAATTATAATCCCGATTTGGGTAATGGGGTGAGTATCTCCAATTGATATGAATTGAGAAACCCTAGTTGAGGGTGATTCCATGAGAAACCCTAATTGAGGGTGATTCCATGAGAAACCCTAATTGAGTGTGATTCCATGAGAAACCCTAATTGAGGGTGATTCCATGAGAAACCCTAATTGAGGGTGATTCCATGAGAAACCCTAATGAAGGAAGTTGGTATGTGAAATCCTGACCCTAATGAAGTATGATAGTATGTGAAACCCTAAAACCTAATAAAGGGTGATGGTATGGGATACCCTAATCCTAATAATGGAATGGTGACTAATACATTGATAAGGAAAATACCTAAAGTGATTGATTAAAGATAACCTTATAGCAAGAAATGCCTTAACCTGAAATGAGTCCATATCATTAAATATAGTTGGACCATTCTTGTGTGTGACCTATGCACTTCATGGTAAGAGTGATAGGTTAGTGGATGAAAGTATTAAGATGGGTAATACCTTAATCCAAGATAAGCTGATAACTCAAGAAAGTTGGAAGTGATGAGGAAAGTGATACATCAAGATATGATAGGTATCACCTTTAGCATTCTAGGGTTGATATACCTTGATGCACCTCAAATCCAATATACTTGGACAACAAACAAATGAAGTGTGTTATGTAAATTGTTACAATAAAATGTAATGAGTTTGATATGCTTTGATAAGCATAGGCTAATATACCTTGAGAATGGGGTTAAGCCAAACTAATGAGTACGATGTAGTCATACCATGAGAAGGATGGGGAATGAAATCATACCTTATATTGATAATCATTTAATGATAAATGTTAAGAGTAATAAACATGATTGTATACTCGAGATGTTTAATGGCCTTGTGAGCCATATGGTTAGATGTTGCCTAGTGAGAGGTGACAAGATGTTTAATGGCCTTGTGAGCCATATGGTTAGATGTTGCCTAGTGAGAGGTGACAAGATGTTTAATGGCTTTGTGAGCCATATGGTTAGATGTTGCCTAGTGAGAGGTGACAAGATGTTTAATGGCCTTGTGAGCCATATGGTTAGATGTTGCCTAGTGAGAGGTGACAAGATGTTTTATGAGCCATACGAGCCATGAGAATAATTGTTGCATAGTAAGAGGTACCAAGATGATTATAAAAGTTCACTGTAAGAAATGATAATAATAAACCTAATAAAAGGAACAATTGTATTTAATAAAAAATATGAACAACTATGAAAGCTAACCTAAGGGTTCAGAGCCTAGAGAAGCATGTGATGATCAATGATGAGTTAAAGGAATTTATATTCCATGATCTATGTAATCAGGTTTGGTTAAAGTCCAATACCTGGTAGAGGTATAATGCATGTAATCAGGATTGGTAGTGTCCAATGCCTGGTGGTGTAATCAAGATTGGTTAAAGTCCAATGCCTGACTGTGAAATCAGGATTGGTTAGAGTCCAATGCCTAGCTGTGTAATCAGGATTGGTTAAAGTCCAATGCCTAGCAGTGTAATCAGGTTTGGAAGAGTCCAATACCTGGCAGAGGCATGAAGCCTGTAATCAGGATTGGTTAAAGTCCAATGCCTGGCGGTGTAATCAGGTTTGGAAGAGTCCAATACCTGGTAGAGGCATGAAGCCTGTAATTAGGGTTGGTTAAAGTCCAATGCCTGGTTGTAAAATTAGGATTGGTTAGAGTCCAATGTCTGGCTGTGTAATCAGAATTGGTTAAAGTCCAATGCCTGGCAGTGTAATCAGGTTTGGAAGAGTCCAATACCTGGCAGAGGCATGAAGCCTGTAATTAGGATTGGTTTAATTCCAATGCCTGTCTATGAAATCAGGGTTGGTTAAAGTCCAATGCCTGGCTGTGAAATCAGGGTTGGTTAAAGTCCAATGCCTGGATGTGAAATCAGTATTGGTAGTGTCCAATGCCTAGCGGTGTAATCAGGTTTGGAAGAGTCCAATACCTGGCAGAGGCTAAATGCCTATAATGATGACATAGGATTGGTAATAACCCAATGCCTATAATGATGACATAGGATTGGTAATAACCCAATGCCTATAATGATGACACAGGATTGGTAATAACCCAATGCCTGTATTAATGATATATGAGTACATGGTAGATATAATTCCATATCTATTTAGTAGATTGGCTAAAGGCCAACAGATTGAAACAAGAATGTCTCATGGGTGACATATCAAGATAATGAGTGTCATAAGAGAAGTTTGACATGATAGTATAATATGATGAATAAATGATATACCTATTCCTTATTAAAAGAATAGATGATTTGTGGTTCTATCATAAATAGTTGCAATGCTTTAAAAGATGAGAATGCTTTAAACTGCTTATCCTCTGCCCATTTTTATATCATTAAACTGTGATAATAATGTTTTTGGCAGAGAGTTATATCTCTCATTGGGGCAATTACAATTGTCTCACCCCCATGGGATCCAACATTTTTAGGTGGACAAGCACAGAGGAGACTGAGAATATCTTGTAGAGGAAGAACATCAGCAGCAGAGACAACAGTGACAGCTCAGGTTGAGTGTACAGTCTGTCGTGTCTTGTAGATAGAAGTCCTATATGTCGTCTCTATACTCTCAGGTCCTTGGAATTAGTAGTTAGTATTTTTACATCGATCTGAGTTTTTGTCTTGATGCCTCGAGGTTCTTATATTGTCTGTGTTTAGCTTTTAACAAGACAATGGATATTGTAACTCTTGAGAAGAGATGGTACAAGATATGTGCTTATGAACCAGGATGTAAATGTAATACATTGGTTCTTGTTGAAAGAGTTTTCCTATGATTGGATCTCTTTGAAAAAGGTTTTAATTTTTAGTGATTTTCAGTAATCCGTTGTTAGTAATTGCTTCCTCTTAGTTAATGATGTATGTTTTGAATTCTTCACCATAGTGGAGATGACTTTTGGGAGATTGACATGGAATAGCTCAGATATCCCTATGCTTAGATCTTGAATTAGTAGCCTTCACGTAAGCCCTTACTGAGATATTATATAATCTTGTAAAAGTTAATATAGTCATGATATTTTATTCTATGATTATACTTTGGCCTATATGGTAACCATTTATGAAAAGATCAAATAAAAGTAATTCTTCCAATTGTGAAAAAATTGTACATGCTTGTTACAGATTATGACTCTTATTTGATTTAGTAGGGAGTGGATCCCCTGGAGGGTCCCACTCCTTACAAGATGGTATCAAAGCCTTGGTAGTCGGACTCTTACAATTTCAATTTTATCACCCTAAGTAGGACTCTTACCTTGCATAGTCACCCTATAAGGAAGAAGTTTACCTTAGCATACCTATGTTGTCTAGGTAAGGATGACTAACAAATTTGGAATCATATGATATTCATATAAGGACCTTGACAGCTAAACCATTGTGTAATGATACCCTAATTCCTCATACCCTATAATCTAGGTTAGTTGTGACCTATATGTTTGTATGTTATGAAATTTGACTTTGGATGGAGTTAGGTTTTGAGGGTGTTAAATAAGTTGACAAGGAGATCTTCAATCTTAATATGGAAAAAAAGTTGTCATTTGATTCTAACATTGATTTTCATTTTAAGCCCTAGTTTTAAGTGTGGAGTGATGACTAAGAAAAGTGTGGCTTATACTACAGGTTTAGGTGACCTATCTATTTATCTCGTGTAAGATGTATAAATTTGTTTTCAATGACTTCCAGATGCTCATGTGAACCTTAGGGTTGTAAGGTTAGAAATTGTAGCGAATCCAAACTGAAATAAATAATTCTTTAACCCTTTATAATAATTTTTTTTGTTTCAACCCCTCTTATTATATTGGTAGGTACTAGGAAGTTAATATCTTTCAAATATGGGAGCTTAAGACAACAATACAAAAATTTTAAGCCTTAATACAAGAAATTAGGGTTAATCACTAGTTATGAGATTATTTGTGAGAAGTTATCAAATTATGGAATTTAAGTTTAAAATTATTATTCTAAATTTTTCTTGTGGGTAGGTTAGGTTAAGAAAGAGCTAAACACAAAATTTGGTTGAGAAATGATAAAAGAATACAACAATATGAAGAAAATACACTTTCCTTCAAATTGGATGTTTCATGAATCAAAGTTTAAAAGTTGGATTCTTTGTGTACTTATTACCTTACCCAGAAAATTTCACTTCATTTGGAGGTTTTTTACTCATCAAATTTAAGAGAGAAAGAAAAAGAAATTATTTCCTATCACTTTATTTGAATTCAATTTGAGTGTCATGCTGGTTTGGAAGCTTACTCGATTCACACAAATTTTAGACCATTGGATCAGGATCAAACAATCCAGAGCTCGTCAACTGCCTAACACTAATTGGGAAAGTATCAAGTATGAACGTGAAAAAGTAAAATCTAGATACCTCCCTCTAAACTCAACGATTCTTTGAGATTTTTCGAACAATAGTCTCATGAGCAAGTCTCGCATCTAGGAAGTGTTTATTTGTGCTCTAGTTTTCCAAAATTTGGAAATGCCCAATTAGTGCTTTTAGATTCTCTTTCTCATGACTTATAGATCACATAACACCTACACCTATATATACCTAAGCATCCGGGAGCAATCACCCACTAGAGTTTGATCTCTCTCAGCCATCAATTTGGTATGAAGTCTTGCATGTTGCCACTACAAACTCTATCTTCACCATCGACTACCTCACCTCCCACAAGGCACCTCTGACCACGATAACCCAATTAGTTTGGCGGTAAGCTTCCTAGATCCACCCCCTTTCCTTTCCAAATCCATAGTTGCTCATGAAAGTTAGCCTTTTTCTTGGTCGACTAGTGGCCAATGCCTTCATGATTGTGTGATGTCTGCGATAGTTTCTAACCCGAATCGCACATCTGAAAAGAGGTAGACTCAGAAGGAATCAAACTTTAAATTTATAACCCAAACCTTCAAGGACCCCCACAACTTTATTATGGGGTAGAAGTAGATATACGAGGTCAAAAATAGGGATGTGGGGATGTTTAGGATGCTTAAGACCTCTCAGTTAAGTCAGATAACCGAATCTAATAGTCGATAAAAGTATGGAACTAGAACTAGTCTAGTAAAATATCATGAACTAAAACAAAACAAAAAAAGAAAAGAAAATAGAGTCTATAGGATTCTAATAATTAGAGAGAAGGAGTTCCTAGCTATGTAACCACAAGTTGGGCAATCTATGCACCCATTCTCAGACGTAGACAACCCTCTTACACCCCAACAAGTAACCTACATCCAAACATAGTATGGTATTTGTTCCTGTGGGATCATCCCACTCAATTTTGTGAAGCATGACTAAAACCCATCAATGACATGATACCTCTCTCGAGGATGACAAATCAACACCCTAGAATATTCTAGATACCCTCTCAGGTCTAGAATATTCTGAGATACTAGGAACATGTGTGATATGGGCAGAACCAGGTAGTGGGCCCGACCGTGCTGGGCTGGGCCCAATCGTGCCCAAGTCTACAGTTCTGAATAGATCACTTTGAATCGGCCTCCTTTCAAATTTCGATCCAAACTATCTTCTCTTATATATTTCTACAACAAATCTATCGATATAGGCAGAAATAGAAGTTCAAGTAAGAAAGATATCATCCAAACTAGCAATCCTAACAAAAAAGAGAAGATAGAACAGAAAACATAGTAGATCTAGAATAAAACTACTTGCTTAAGGTAAAAGTACATAAACATGTCCAAAATGGGCTACATAGCTAAGAAGGTGTGCAACGAGCAATGGACAAGCATAGCTGGCACAAAATAAGGATGGAAGAGCATTGTTTGTACATAAACAAATGAGAACAGTAGAAGAAAGGAGAAGAAGAAGAAATTTATCCAGTAGAGGAGAGGTGTCTCTCGCTCCTTAGCTTCCGTATAGACTGAATTTCGTCTTTGTCTCATCCTCCTCGGTCTTCTGGACTCCATGTCCTCCTTTCTCTTCAATTTTGACCCAAACAACAGCTTGGTGGATGTATGGAGGTGGAAGATAGATGTGAATGGTAGGATATGGGTGAATGGTGGTGGAAAATGGTGGTAGATGGAAGAAAACTGAGGGAATGGGTGTAGGATGAGCACTTCAGCCTTTTTGGGCCTCGGAACTCTCCCACGAGGCTTTGGGAATCAAAATAGGTCAGAACTACGGAATAGAACCTCTAATGTTCAGAAATGTGAACCTCCAAATCTTAGAACCCCTCTCTAGGTCACGGGGGGTGAGTGTTTATAGGTGAAGAAGGGGTGTATGTAGTGAGTGGTCGCGACACCTGTCCCGATCGTTGCCCTGGTCTCATCCTGACCGTTCCAAGTTAGGCACAATCGTGTCGAGGGTTGCAATTGATGCAGACACTACGGTTGAGGTAGATCTCGTGGTCGAGATAGATTCCTCAATCGAGACAGACTCTACGGTCGAGGTGGTTGTGCCGCGGTCGTGGTCGCAGACTTGGCCTTGGCCTAACCGTGCTGAGCTGGGCCCGATCGTGCCGAGTGTTGGTTGGCACTATGTATTGGCTGTGGTCATGGATTTGTCTTCTTGGCCACTATCGCGACATCCTTCTTCTTCGCGGTCGTGACTTCATGGATCAAACCCACCCCGCTGGGGGGCTATTAATGGCAATCGATGGGCCCGTGTCGATGAACCATCAAATTTGTGAGGAGGTATTCTGATAAAGGACTGGTCATTGAAAATAGCGTCCAAGATATCAAAAGTTTCTTGGGCCCACCATCTAGCAGGACCACCTTCTCCTAAGCTAGTGCACATAGTGTGATGCTTAGTCCACCACAGTCATGATGGATCCAAGTCTAGCTACTGCATAAAATCATGTGTTGGGGTGAAATCTTAGAGAATAGATGTCTCTTTAGGTTCGGTGCCTACAAGTCCCAAAATAGGTTAGTTGAGCAGCTTTATCTATAAAAAGATATAAATTACTAAATGATCAGGATCCAGGGCTATTTTGGGCATATTAAGGCTATATTGACACAAAACCATAAATAAATGCTTACCATAGATGCCTAAATTTGGGTGTTATCACTAGATCCACCCCCTTCCTTTCCCCATCATCGGTTACTCGTGCAAGTTAGCCTTTTTCTCGGTTGACTAGTGGTTGATGCCTTCATGATTGTGTGATGTCGGTGGTCGTTTCTAGTACTTATATGGACATGTAGCAATGCATTTTTAGTGCAAACACTATCATCTAACTCATTCCACCTTGCTTTACTTCTAATTTTATCAAATGATGTTTTGCTTTCGGATTCCCTATTCTTTTTTCAACCTACTTGCCACAAACGGAATTCATTGCCATCTCTAGAAAGTCTTTTATCTCATCCAAGCAATCCATTGACTTAACCAACCCCTTACAAAGTAAGGCATAATATTGTTGGATACTCAGCCTGGAGCTGCTTCTCACAACCATGGTGAGGAGTGAGGGAGAGGATGATTCCCCATTATGATTTCTCTTGTTTGCCCCTCTCGGTTCTCTTCTAGTTTTGTTTTCTACCAAGGGTGATAGACTTTTCATCCCTCATTATTTTCTTGTTCTGCATTGATAGTTTGCACTGTGTTGGCATTGGGTCCATCCCACTTGGTGTTTCCCAATAAGAGCATCTAGGACATGTCTAATATTTGGATAATATGTCACGCGTGGCTTAACTGAATTTTATGATTGGTCTGTATTTACAAAATTCATAACTAATTCTGTGATTATTCAAAAATTATGAAAACATAGTCTTTGGATTCAAAAAATTATCCTCTATCATTGGGACAAAATTTCCTCATCTGATTTCAATGTTTTAAAAACATGATTTTTAGGGTTTAATAATCCATATTCACTTAATAATAATTGAACAAGGATTTTAATGGGTGAAAATTGGATCTTGGATCAAATTCATGATCAATAACCTTGTCCTCACTTTCTAGACTTCATGAGTTAATCTAGGGTTTTTTCAAAGGTTTGGATTTCTACAATATCACCTAATCTGTCATTAAACCCTAATTGATGGACCTAATCTTATATGTAGGTTGTGTGGACTTTAGACTTTGAGGATTAGGATTCGATCTCTAGTTTATATACTCAAAATCAAGGTATGTGTTTTCCTAAACTATATAAATTGAGTGAATGACCTATGAATTTCTCTCTCTTAAGACCATTGTAAATCTTGACCTTCATAATAAAGTTATATCTTTGCATTTCTCCTATTTGAAAGATTCATTTTTGTGGCTATAATATGTTTTACCATTGAGGTTTCTTTTAGGGGCCCTTTGACCCAACTTAATATTTAAGGGGCGTTCTCATCTCTCATATTCTTATTTAGAGTGCTTACTCTTTTTTATATACATCATGTGGTGACTACAAAGTATAATATGACATGTGTTATTGTATGTGGGTGTGTAAATTCCCACACATGAAAATACAGAGGTGATAGTTCTTGCAAGTGATACTATTAGAGCAGATGTGTATCTTATCCTGCTTAGAGAAGATGTGTATATGTTCTTGCTCACCCATATTTATGGTACATTTGTTATTTCCTACCAACATGTCTGTAATTTTTCTAATTTGTCACACACGAGTAACTTCCCATGTCTTTGACACGTCCATTCAATATTTTGACTCTTTTGAAACTCTATATTGACTTTTACTCTAATACCTAGTTGTTATTTATTGCACATAACTTAGTGTTGCTGACATCCTTTCCTTTTTGTTTTTCTCTACCCAGGGTGTTGTATTCAACCCACCCAGAGGTTGATCTTCTTGAGGACTAGGCGTTAGGTGGTGACAGCCAGATCTACTTCTTGCGAACTTTTGAGATGGAGAGGTTTCCCACCACAAACTGGTCTGAGTAGTGTAAGTTTTAAACTTGGTTAGAATCCATCTATGGCTCTTTAGTTGAACTTTGTTGAGAATATCATGTAATAGTTAGACTTGAATTTCTATTACAACAAAACTATGTTCATGTTATCATTCTGTTTAAAGAAATATTGTGGACCCCTATTAGTTGAGTGACTTTTATTTTGTGGGATATGATCTATTGGGGTATTTTACAATTATTTCTTTAAATTTAAGTAAGGAGTGGTCCCTCCCAGGCCCCACTCCTTATAGAAACATAGGGACCTAAACTCAACCCTAAGAGGGTATAACCTTTTAGTTGGAATCTTGACCAATGTACGTTGAAAACACACTTAGTATTTGCAACTAAACAATCTACATTTGAAAGAGTGATATCTTTAGAGTTGTTAGGTTAGTAACACAAGGACCTAAAACTTAACCATAGGAGTATAAGATCATCTAGTTGTATGCACGACCTATGAACAACATAAACACCTAAAGTATTCAAAACTAAAAGATCAATATGTAACCCTAATATCTATTAGAGTTTTATAATTTGGAATATTATGCTAAACCTTCTAAAGGGTGGACAATAGATAATTCATGATGTATGAATGATTAGATTTTGAGGAACAAATTCTCTTTAAGGGATGAAGCGTTGTAACATATCAAAACCTAGATCTTGACTCTACAAATCCTAATCTCATGATTAAGAGGTTAATATGCTTATTTTTTACATTTGACCAAACAAGGATGGAGTGATACCTTAAAATAGTTGTTTGTAATCCTAATTAATATAGTTAATGCACATGCATAATTCAAAGGTAACCCTAACATTTATAGGATTGAAAACATATATATCACATTAAGTGGCATTGGATACTATAATCAACATTTCATACACTCATATTAACATAACATCCTAAATGTCTGCTAACATGTGAGTGAATTTATGAAGTATGTCACATTTGTTTCCTTTTCTAACTAATATCCACATAATGACTAAGATATGTCTATTGAGGGGTAAACCTTTCTTACTACATGAAATGGAATAATAAAATTTGAATTTTCATGTACATATATATTAATAATGTCCCATCATCTAAGCTAATATTGAATTAATGCACTTCATGGGTCAAATAACTAAAATATGGAAATTGGTGCAATATAATTTACCATAACTCTATTGATAATTATATGAAGTTAATGAGACTCTAATTGATGAATATTGATGATAATCATGTAATATTATAACAAATATAATGGTAATGAGCCTAAAAATTAATTGTATTAAAACTCATAAAAAGAAGTCTCAAATGGTTAACCTAATTTGAAAATCATATTCATTTGATCCCAATTAGTTTCAATGCCAATTTTGATCCTAATTTAGTAATCAAAGATGTCTTGATTTCATCAAGGAAATAAATATATAAGTTTAACTCTACAATACTAAATAATGTAAGGTATGAAATTCAAAATTATAAATAGATGGAAAAATTGGATTCTACATGTCTCCATTAACCAGGTTGCCAAATTTCATGTTACGTGAACCATATTTAAGCTCTCCAATAAATTAAGAAAGAATTGATAGAGTAAGTCTGTAATTTAACTAATGTGAAATTATTACTATAGTTTCTCAATTACTGTCACTCTAGATTTTGATATGGTTCCTCTTTAATTTTACATTCTTTCTCTCTTTCCTTTGTATTGGTGTGCTATCAAACATTCTTGCTTATTTCGACACTTCTATCCATCCCATCCAACACCCATATCACTATCTCCTACCTCGAGTCAGAGACTGTGTTGGGGAAAATAATTGTCATAGATTTATCATCACCTAGCTTCTCTTATCCCTCTCTCCTCACCTCCTTGCAATCTTAATCATTCTCCTATACCTTCCTCTTTTATTTCATGATCAAATTTCTATAAAAACTAGGGTTATGTGGTATCCATCCCCTTGGTCACACCTGGACTCCCTCCCATTCTACCTTCCCCATATTACCCTCCCTTTTCCATCTCCATGATACTGATCATGGTCATTAGACATCTATAAGACTTCCCTTGGACCTCATACTATACCCCAAAAAATGGTTCCAAGCATTCATTGATCATCAAATACCCAGCCATGACGTCCCAAAACTCCTTTAGTGTGTTGTTGACATGCTGAGTTTGAGAGACCATCCATGCTCACTCCCATATTTGGATAAGGACTAGAGAAACCCCTTTACCCCATGTAAAGATTCTTCTAACCTTGAACACACTAGAGTAGGTATTATTATGTTTCTTCCTGTCTTGCTTTTGTTCATCATATCTAGGTAACATCCATCAGTTTTGGCGGTTTTTATCCCAAAGATTTTTGTTTTACCCACATATATCTTCTTTCAGATCTTCCAAAGTTTTTTGGTCCATCTATTTCCATATGTTTAGATCTCCTTGGTTTTTTTATGGTTCTCCTATTTTTTTATGGTGTTCAGCTTCTTTACAATTTGTATCCTTAGAAACACCCGGATTTTGGGGTGGTTAAGTGTGGTTTAATCATAGGGACTTAGTGGTAGCTTCAACAGTTTATGATTCTCTGCCAGTCAGGAAACAATGATCTAGGTTTTTATTGGGATGTTGGAACTCCTGGTTCCCAGCCTCTCTGATCGCAAGACCCTAGTCAAAGAAGATGTTTTTTGTGTGTTTTACAATTTTATCCATGGTTTCATCTAATCTTGTCATGTAGATTTTTAAGATTCTCAGTACATTTGATATGCTTCATTTGTCTAGCCATGCGCCTGGTTGGTGGTAGGAACATGCCACTTGGCCAGTCCTGATATGGCCACCTCATCGAATACCTTCACTCAGTTTGAGATCATTCATGCACGCATGTATTTTCTTTGTTTTCTCATTGGTCAAAAATTTTGAGAGTCATATTAAATATATAAATTGTCAGAAAAATTAGAAAATATGTTCAAAATTCTTGGATCTCTCTCCATCCATTGGTATTGGATGCATTGCCTCTTTCCAATCTATTAAACATGTGACTTTTATAGATTTTTCTACTTGTTTATAATTTCTAAAATTCATATATAATAATATATAAGTAAAAAAAGTAAATACGCCATAGAATCACTAAAATATAATATACAAGTTGGTATGATTATAATAACCTAATTAATTAATAAGAATTATATACAAAGTTAGGGTTCATGTAATTAATATGGAAAACCTTAATTCTTTATGTATGTTTAATTGATTTTTTAAGACCCAATCTTGGACATATGGCTAAGCTTGGACATATTTAGACTTGATATGAGGTATGTTGCATCTCTTGGATTCTATATTGAGTAATTAACCTAATTCTCCTCTCTCTAGATGTAAGTTGCATCACACTAACCACGCTGAGAAACTAATCTTGTTTTTCTCTCTCTTGAACCTTAATGATGTATTCGTATGTTGGATTTTCCCTTTTTGGTCTTGATGACATATTTAGGTCTAATATTAATTAATTTGACTCCTAATAATCTTGAACTCATCGCATTTTGGACTCAGAAATTGCGCTTTGCTTCATGATGAAACACTAATTATGGAGTTGAACTATATTTTTTCTCAATGTAATATGAAACCCTAATTTGCCCACTTTTATGGTGGATGTTTCATGTTGCCTATTTATGTGATGGAAATATCATTAGTTCTATTTTTGTGAGTGTACTTTCCCTTACATCTACATTTATACATCCTCATTGATTTATTATCCCTAGAGTAATATAATTCTTTGGTTTTTGGCTTTTATTTTTCTTTGTGATATTATTAGACACTGAGGTTTTAGTTCTCCTACCATGCATTGAGGTTTTTGTCCTCCTGCACTCTTATATATTGAGATGGAGGACCGTATGTCC
Organism: Alisma plantago-aquatica; assembly: GCA_963693085.1. NCBI lineage: Eukaryota > Viridiplantae > Streptophyta > Magnoliopsida > Alismatales > Alismataceae > Alisma > Alisma plantago-aquatica. The sequence goes on along the minus strand of OY856411.1, from coordinate 784,168,351 downwards.
CATCCATTACCTTTTATGCCATGTGAGTTAGGTTATGTGCCACTCGCTATCAGGTTTTGGGTTATATTCTCTAACCGCCACTGACTTTATATATTCACTAGAACTGTGTTTATCTCACTCACATGTTGATTGATTATTGATGTTGATGGGTTATATGCTATAAAATCTTCATGTGTGCTTTTATGGCACATCTTATTTTGTTTAATGGAAAGTGAAATTATTGAATATCATCTTATTGAAATTCATTTTCTTTTGATATCCACTTGGATGGTACTTTTCTCTTGGATGGGAAGCCTTCTTATATTTGTTGTCTTTTTTCCTAATATTTCTCAATCCCTATTAATATACTCATACAACCACTTCTATGTTGACAACTTCCACCTATCTTCTTTTGTGAGGTATGCTTCCGACCCCTTAGGTGAAGGACACAGAGGATATGACATGATGATCGGGAGTTGGCTTAGTGGATCTGACTCTTGGGAGGTGGATATAAAATACCTTGTATCTCCTCTACTTAGATCTTGAAGTTGTATCCTTCATGTAAGCCCCTAGTGGGAGATTATGATGTAATCTTGTAAAATTGAATATATTCATGAAATTTTATTACGTTGATATACTTTGGCCTATTTGATAACCATTTACGAACCATCAAATGAAAGTTACTCATCCAATTTTGGAAAATCTGTGCATGTTTATTAGATGATGGCTCTTATTTGATTTAGTAGGGAGTGGATCCCCTATCTAGTTCCACTCCTTACCAGAAGCATGGGAATACCTCTAACTAGTTCATGGTTGGCTACTTTATTGATAAGATTCATGTTCACATGTCCTAGCCTTCAATGAAAAAGTAGTTCATGTTATTCAGTATCTATAAGACATTTTCCTTTGACATGACTATTTGAATTGATTTAAAGGAAATGAAAATATACATAACTCCTTCCCCTCATAAATGGCATAAGAACGAGTTCTAAGAGAATTATTAAAGAATCCATTTCAATATGACATCAAATTTATTATCACAAGGCTAACTGAAATTGATAAGACTATAAAGTTATTCATCTACATTTTAGCCATATTTTATAAAGAATTTATTACTTATACTCTAATTATCAAATAATTTTCTCATATCACCAAAAGTTATTGCTTCTCCCTTGTCTAAGTAGTTAAATTTGATCTCGTCACTAGTCACAAGCTTGGATCAACTTCTATCAATCAACCAAAACTACAATACCATATTTAGGTACATGTGGAAGGGTCCTTGTAGGTTAGGATGATCATATTTTACAAGTTTGAATCTTTAGATACTTTAATAATTTTACGATGAGAAAATTTCACAATAGATGGACCATATGTCATATCAATACAATAATAATTAATAAACATACTTGACAATCAGACATACTATAGTCCAATAGAATTGTAGGTTCAAATGGTTAGCTTCTTCATTGAACTATTTTTTCTTGGCATTAGTACTATCAACATGAATAATGCAACCCAAGAATGTATGATATAGAATAAACAAATTGAAAAGAATTCTACAATATAAATTAGAGTTGCAAATAGAGCCATATGCATCATTAGGATTATATTACAACTTTAATGGGAGGTAGGAAGAGAGGAAAAAAGTAGTAGGGAAAGGATTTATGTTCCAAACAATATTCCTAGCATCAATTTTACTATAGTGGCACTAGTAAACATGATGTCCAAAGTGGGTTCCAAAAGATATAAGGATTTTTGAGTTTGGGTGAGTGGTTGGCCTAAGATTAGGCTTGGTCTATATTTTCTTGGTGGGGTGACTCTTGGGTTTGTAGTTAATAGCGTTTCTACCTATTTGTTTATAGGAGTTGTGGAGTAGGTTGCTAACTCATTCTACACATTTATAAATTTAAGGATGCATGCTATGATGGGTTTTGTTCCATCTCAATAGATTTTTAGTTTCAAGAAGTAATTTGTAGAGGATAGGTTGTTCTTGTGATCACCTATATGACCATAATATTTATGATTGTAGATGATATGTTGAGATTGATAAAAAATGCTCAAAAATGTTGATTTGATAAGTCCAATACTTACAAAACTAGAATCATGTCTAGTCAAGCAAGTGTATTCATCTTCCAAAACAATTGTTAGAGACTTGTAGTTGAAAAAATATTAGTACTAGAGCGAGAAGATTTGAGGCTATCTAGCTCACAAGAAAGTGCATCATTTTTGTCATGCAAGTTATACACTAGCATAGACAACCTCAGACTAGTAATCATATAGATAATAATTTTTAGTTCCTATAAATAAAAGAATATCAACAAGTTCTTCTGTTGAAAGAGCATGTGGATTTTCCTTGTTTTAGTCCTTTTCACTTCTCTTTTCCATGAAGTAGGCTAAATTGAAAATTTTGTTATCTTCTTCACCTAAATCTTTTTGGTGAGGGGAGGTTGAAAATACTTTGTCTTCATTCCCTCCTTAAGACTTTCTTCTCACATGTCTATCAAAATCTTTGTGTTTCCTTCCAAGATTTGATTCATGTAACATTGTCCCCTATGCTTCTAGATTTGTTTGAAGGCACCTACAAGACCCACTTTGATACCATATGAAAAGAGAGTCCAAAGGGAGAGTGAATAAACTCCCAAGGACAAGCTTATATAACTCAACAAAAAAAAAATTAATAATAATTGTTGGATAACATAATTTGTAAACAAGGAGATGGAAGAAGGGTGAAACAAGTACATGATGGTTCAAAACCCACAAAGGATTCCTAATCCATACCGAGTTGGATTTTCAACCACTAAGTTTGGGAAAATAATCTTTATTGGGTAGAGAGGGAACATAATAGAAATTTATATTGCAAATAACAATATTAAGATAAGACCATACAATTTTTCTTCTACACCTTGATTGTGTGAGAACATTTCATTTCCTTTTCCAAGACATTGAGAAACCACATAAACACTTTTTTGGGATGTTTCTGAAGCAAGGTCACCATATGATTTTCTTTTTTGTAGGTCGAGGAAGATCATTGAGTTGCTTGTAGACTAGTTTGTACTTCACTCATATGGAAGAAACTTTACAAGACTTCTTCGATAAAAAACAAGATTGGAAGAAGAAATTACAATTCAAGCATAAATGATTTTTTGAACAAGATTCTTAAGATAATAGTAAATCATTTGCTATTGGAGAAGCTCTACCTGAGAAGAAATGGATTAATAAGGTACAAATCACACTATTCCTAAATAATTTCTATCGCTCAAGTAAGCGTGGAAGTGAGGTAAACGGTTGAAGTATATAGAAATGGTTTAGGGCTAGACTGGGGGATAATCTAGGAGTGTCTTTGGTCAATGAAATACATTGGTTGTGGCCAAAATTAAAATTTGGATTCCAATAAAGCATTTGAGTGGTCTCCTTAGTCAAACTTATACTTAGACTTAGTGTGCTCCATTCAAACTTTGACTTTGATTGAAGACCATTAGAATTCATAACTCATGTACAAATGGC